>CM063186.1:47679372-48879372 GCA_031835075.1 Saguinus oedipus | reverse complement strand
TCACATGTAGAGAAGGGGTTCTTGCTGCCCAAAAGCAGTGAGTAACTGTGCCTGCACATGGGTGGCATTCTATGGTAATAAAATAATATCCCCTATTGGTGTGGAGACGATAGCATAGGAATAAGGAAAGTTCACTCAAGTTCATCTATAAGTTGCTGGAGTCTGTCAGGAGCTTAGGTGATCAACTTTGGAGACCTCATTCCATACATGATTTAGGAAGAAACAGACTAGAGGGCAAGAGGCTATAAAACAGGCTGATTGCACAAGTTGATTAAAATCCTGTAATTCCTAGAGATCTTCCCTGTCTGCTTATAGTGTCTGTTTCTTGTCTGGCTTAATTAATTGTGAGAAATAGTTTTCCTGAAATTCAAGTTAATAATTTCCATATAATTTGTGATCAAAATTTTACCTTTTATAATAGCAAAATCTCCATCATTAACTATATATAAATATTTATGCTTAATTAATCTCTTAAGAGATTAAATAAATTGAGGTCCTGGTATTGACTTAGTTATCTGGAATTTTAATCCCCATCTTCTATTGCATGGAAAAGTTAGAAATTATTTTCTGAAAATACATAAAAATATAATTACTTCTATAAGCATATGCTCTTATGTATATATTAGTCTGTTCTCATGCTGCTATGAAGAAATACCTGAGACTAGGTAATTTACAAAGAAAAAGAGGTTTAATGGACTCACAGTTCCACATGGCTGGGGAGGCCTCACAGTTTTATAAACTTTCCTTTATAAAACCATCAGATCCAGGCCCAACAGGGTGGCTCATGCCTGTAATCCCAGCACTTTAGGAGGCCAGTGCAGGCAGATCATGAAGTCAGGAGATCGAGACCATCCTGGCTAACATGGTGAAACCACTTCTCTACTAATAAATACAAAAAAATTTAGCTGAGCCTGGTGGTGCATGCCTGTAGTCTCAGCTACTTGGAAGGCTGAGGCAGGAGAATTGCTTGAATTCAGGAGGCAGAGATTGCAGTGAGCCGAGATCATGCCACTGCACTACAGCCTGGGTAACAGTGCGAGACTCTGTCTCAAAAACAAACAAACAAACAAACAAAAAACAAACAAAAAACAAATCAGATACAGTGAAACTTACTTACTACAATAGAATAGCACAGGAAAAACCCACCTTCATGATTTAATTACCTTCCACTGGGTCCTTCCCAGCTACTTGGGAGACTAAGCCAGGAGAATCACTTGAACCCAGGAGGTGGAGGTTGCAGTGAGCCAAGATTGTGCCACTGCACTCCAGCCTGGCAACAGAGCTAGATACTGTCTCAAAAAAAAAAAAAAAAAAAAAAGGAAATGGGTCTTACTGCTTACTTGACAAAGATCAATATTTAGGTAAGCTATATTTCTTTCTGTAGACTCTATTAAGTAATTCATTTATTTTTTAATTTTTTTATTGCATTTTAGGTTTTGGGGTACATGTGAAGAACATGCAAAATAGTTGCATAGGTACCCACGTGGCAGTGTGATTTGCTGCCTTCCTTCCCTTCACCTGTATCTGGCATTTCTCCCCAGGCTATCTCCCCACAACTCCCCTTTGTGACAACATTCAGGTTGTTGAGAGCATTCGGTTTCTTGCGGTTGTCGAGCCCTGTTTCCTAGCTGGCTGTCCGGTCTCACCCACCTTCCTTGGTTTATTACTTCCTTCATCTTCAAAGCCAGGAGTGGTAAGTCAAGTCTTCCTCACATGTTAAGTATTTTCTGTCTCTTCTCTTGCATCTCTCTGATGTTCCTATTTTTCTTCTTCTTACATTTTGAAAGTCTCATTGAATTATTCTGGCCCAGTAGGTAATTCAGAAAGATCTTCCCATGTTGGGATCTGAAACATTAGTCACCTCTGGGCTCTCATTTTGCCATGTGTCATAATGTATTTATAGGTTCTGTGATTAAGATGTGGACTTTCTGGATGTTAGGAATTATTCTGCTGATCGTTAAGTTCACGTATATTAAATGCACTGATATGGTTTGGCTGTGTCTCCACCCAAATCTCATCTTGAAATTTGGCTCCCATAATCCCTATGTCATATGAAGGGCCTGGTGGAAGGTAATTAAATCATGAGGGTGGGTTTTTCCTGTGCTATTCTAGAAATTAGATCCATTTTTTAACATGCAGTGTGTAGATTCCTGAATACTTAAAAATCATTATATATGCAAGCATTTAATTAGATGTGTAATTAGAGAGGCACTTTTTATAATAAAGGAAAACTGTAGATGCTCCACATATTGTAGGTAAACTGCTGACTCCACTAGACATATAACTAATGTTTCCTGTCTACATTAAACTTCTTTAATAATACCATAAGATTTAATTAACAAGTCATCTTATTCTTTGTATGCCTCATGTTTCAGATTGAAAAGGCCACCATCTCCTATTTTGTATTTTTAGTAGAGACAGAGTCTCACCATGTTGGACAAACTGGTCTCAAACCACTGACCTCAGGTGATCTACCCGCTTCAGCTTACCAAAGTGTTTGAATTACAGGCATCAGCCACTGCACCCGGCCAATTCTTGTTTCCTTAAACAATGTTATATCTCTTTCCTGTTATATAAATACCCAGTTTTAATCATTCATCTACGTTGTTTCAAAATATAACTGCAGGGTATACATGCAAAAACTAACAAAATGGGTATTAACGCACCACTACCAAGAGTAAATTTGTCTATAACATGCAAAGATGTCTTCAATTCAATATTTAGCAGTAGGGATTGCAATAAAATTTCTAAGCAAATAGATTGAATGTTTAAGAAAAATTAATATTATTGTTGTAATGTTCATACTGTCTGAAAGGTACATAGAAAGTCAATTTAGGTAATTCTCCTGAGACAAAAGTTTATTACATTATTGTTGTAGATCTTTATAACTGTAGTTGCACGGGTTCCTTAATACCATTTGGCCACATTAACTGGTCATTACCGTGTTATAAAAACTTGAAATGATCAAAACTATTGTGGTAACACAAAAGGAAATCAATACACACCGAACTGCATTTTGCTCTGTAGAAAATGTCTTTTAATACTTCTTTTTGCACAATGCACAAATCTAGCAGGGGAGAAAAAAAGAAACTTGCATTATTTAAGCTAATTTTTCTAACAGAAAAAGAAAAAAACATACACACACACACAAATAACTCTACTGCAGGACCTCCATCTGTCTGAATGGTAAACAGTCACCACCTGGCTTCTGTATAAGATCATTGCTCCCACAGTAAATGTCACAATTTCCATTTCAAAACCCCCTTTCAGCTGTTTCATTCTGTAGCCTCAAAATAATAAATCATCTGCTATTATGGTCAAAATAAATTCGCTGGCTATGTGATAATGATTAAAGAAAATGTGCCAGGAAACAATCATGGTGGATTGGTTGCTCTCTACTGCATTGTTTCTATATGACACAAAAAGATAATTCCAGGGTATGCTAAAATAGAGAATTAGCAATATTTACATTATATTCACATCTAAGACATGTTGATATCAATTCTGTTGCTGCAACAGCAACGCAATCTCTACAGCTGCTACTGCACTGTTACTTTAAGTACAAGATTGCCACATCTTCAGATTTAATTCCAAGTTTCCATATTACTAATATGTTCTGATTCATCTTAATGATTCATTGAAGAGTCTTTTTTTGTTTGTTTTCTAAATAAAAAGTGGACAAAAAAATTACATTTTTTTGGCTGGGCACAGTGGCTCACACCTGTAATCCGAGCACTTTGGGAGGCTGAGGCAAGCAGATCACGAGGTCAAGAGATCAAGACCATCCTGGTCAACATGGTGAAACCCCCGTCTCTACTAAAAATACAAAAATTAGCTGGGCGTGGTGGTGCCTGTCTGTAGTCCCAGCTACTCGGGTGGCTGGGGCAGGAGAATTGCTTGAACCTGGGAGGCGGAGGTTGCAGTGAGCCAAGACTGCGTTATTGTACTCCATCCTGGGAAACAAGAGCGAAACTCTGTATCAAAAAACAAAACAAAACAAAACAAAACAAAAAATACATTCTTTTTCCACTTCACAAGATGGTTTTGGAGAGACAATTAAATTGTAGGTGGTAAAACTGGGCAACAATTTGGACATATCTACTAAAGCCGGTGGAACTTGATGCTGGGTGGGTAGGTCTATGCAATTATTTTAAAATGTCTAAATCCATAGCCTCCTAGACCAGATAGAATCAAGTTACTGGACTTTATTTAAAATAACCTCTTATTTTGCATTATATACTGTGTTCATCATGAAGAAGGATGTAATTTATTTAAAATGACTCTAACTCTTCCAAATATAAGGAAGATCATACAAGACATCAAAAAAAAAATAATAAAATCATTCTTGTTATTAGTGTAGTTTGTTTTTTAAAACTTCTATCCGCATTTTTCTCATACTTCATTCTTGGTCACACATTCAAGCACATTCTTCCTGAATTCCACAGAATCAGTAGCCAAGTATTTAAAGAACAGAAAAAAGTAGCTCCAGACACTAAAAAAAAAAAAAAAAAAAGACAATTTTCAGAACAATTTAGATTTACAGAAAATTGAAACAACAACAACAACAAAAAAAAAAACAGCATAAGGTACCCATATACCCATTGTCTGAAACTTGCTCCATTATATGTTACATTAGTATGTTGTACTTCTTAAGATTAGTGAATCACCATTGATAACTTATTAACTCAAGTCCATAGTTCTTTCATATTAACAACATGTCAGGTTTCTTTTTTTTTTTTTTTTTTTTTTTTTTGTTCTTGTTCCCGGATCCCTTGCACGATCCCAAGATTCATTTTGCTGTTATATGTCTCTCTAGTCGTCAGTCTGACAGTCTCTCAGTTTTTCTTTGTTGTTGATGATCTTGGGAATTTTGAGCGATATGGTAAGGTGTATTATGGCATGCTGCTTTACTGGAATTTTTCTGATGTTTTTCTCTGATTTGGCTCAAGTTACAGGTTTGGAAGAGGAAGATCATCAAGTGCCATGATTATTGCATTATACCAGGGGAACATACCACCAATGTAATTTATGGTTGTTGACCTTGAGTTGATCACATGACTGAAGTAGTGATTGTCAGGTTTCTCTCCTGTAACATTACTCGTTTTTTTGCCCCTTTGCTTTCCATATTGAACTCTTTGGACTGAAGTCACAATGCATACCTGACTCTTAAGAAGGGGGAAGTTATACTCTCTTCCTTGGTGGCAGAGTATCCACATAGATTATTTGGTATTCTGAAGTACAAGAGATTTGCCTCTTTGATCTTGTCTCCCCTATTTACTTACACGATAATTTATTTATATCAGTATAAATGGATGTTTATTTTACACTTCAGGATATCATCCAATAACACTTTTAAAATTTTGTTGCTCAAATTGTTTCAGCTTTGTCAATTGGCTCCTTGTACACCCCTCCAACTTTAGTTATGTGAAATGAGTTTATTTTTGTTTTTTATTTTTAACTCTTTCTTACTTTAAGGCACTACAGGGTGATTGAGGCTTATAAGATTCCTGTTTTCATCCTAGTGGATGAAACACTAGGATGTTTCCCCACTTTCCCCGGAAACACTTTTCTTTCTATCTTTTCTTTCTTTTTTTTTTTTTTTTGTGGATTATGTATCAACAACTACAATCGGAGCAGTAGATATGTTCTATACTATTGGGGTGTCATTTATTTTAGGCACTCTCAGCTGACAAAAAATGAAACATATACTAACCCAGGTATACACCTATTAATATATCAATAAATGTTTCTAATATGTAATCAAGTGTATCTACATTAAACTAAACATGAGTTCTTACTAATGTCTCCAACTCTAACCCATTATGCAGGGATCATCTTAGCCTCCTCCTATTGTTTCTCTGTAAAAGCCTCCTCCAAATGAGAAAAACCTGGATCCCATCATCTGCTATTCACTAACTTAATCGCTAATTCCTGTATGTATGGAATTGTTAACTTCACCCCGGGAGGAGGATTCTGTAGAACATATATTTGCAGTTAATGCTGTCTTTAGTCTTACAGATTGCACTTATTTTCAGTTACTTAGGTCAGTACCTTTCCCCCTACCACCAATTTCTTTTCTGAGATTAATTTATACATTTATAACATAGCTGGATTTTCTTGCTCTAGTCTGCTTTTCTTCTTCAGATCTCTGCAAACCCTAATTGATATTTTAAATTTGCATATGTTATTACTCACCATTTTGTAAAATTCTATAGATTTTGACAAATGCATAATGTCTGCCTTTATCTTTATAGCATCTTACACAATAGTTTTAGCAGTCTATAAAATAAACCAATTAAAAAAACTTGTAGGTTCAGGGGTACTTGAGTACCCAATGTTTTAAGTACTCAACCCTTAGCTTACAACACTGCTCCATTCCTTGACAATCAGTGATCTTTTTGCTGTCTCTATAGTTTCATCACTTCCAGAGTGTCATGGAATTGGAATTACACATTATGTGACCTTTTCAGAGACTGGCATCATTTATTATCAATATGCATTTACGGTTTCATTGTGTCTTTTCATAACATGATAGTGCATTTCTTTTTGTTGCTGAAAATGTTTCTTTTTATATAGTCTGTTTATACATTCAACTATGCAGGATATCTTGGTTGGTTCCAGTTTTGGGCAATTATAATTAAATTTATTGTAAATACTTACATAAAATTATTTGTGTAATGATAAGCTTTCAAGTCAATTGGGCAAATACCTAGGAGCACCATCTATGAAATATCTGATGAGTCTATATTTAATTTTGTAAGAAACTTCCACATTGTCTTAAAAACTGGCTGTAATATTTTTCATTCCAACCAACAATGGATTTGTTTCTATTGCTCCACATCCTCACCAGCATTTGGTTTGTTTTCCGTTGTTGTTGTTTCATTTTACGTTTTATCCCTTATATTACGTGTGTATTGGTATCTCGTTGTTCTGATTTGCAGTTTCTTATTGACAAATAATGGTGAGCATCTTGTCTTAGCTTTATTTGGCATCAGTATATCTTATTTGGTGAGGTGTCTTTTCACATCTTTTGCCCATTTTAGTCATTTTTATTTTTCATGTTGCCGAACATTGAGTTTTTGTAAGTTTTAGATGCAAGTCCTTTATCAGCTCTGTGCTCTGCAAATAGTTTCCTCAAGTTTCTGCATGTCTTTTATTTCTCTTAACATTGTCACAGAGAAAAAAATCTAAATTTAATGTGCAGTTTGCCAGTTTTTCTATCATTAATTGTACTTTTGGATCGAAAACCATATCACCAAACACAAGGTCTCATAAGTTACTTCCCATATTATATTTTAGAAGATACTTCATTTTGAATTCTCCTTGCTCCCAACCAATAGTTCAGCATAAAAGTGTTACTAAATGTCAGTCACTCTTACTCTACAAGGTATTATGCTACCACTGTTTTTTCTCTAGACTTTCCATGTTCAGAGCTGCACTACAGTCGGAATGTCTTTCTATGAATCTTCATTTTCATCTTCTTTCACATGTTGTCCTTGTTAAGACTTTCTCTCCGTCTAAAGTCGCTCCCTAACTCCCTGCTACCTCTCTCCTTTCTCTTTCCTAGATGTTTCCCCTTCTTGCAATTCGAATCCATCTTGGTGCCTGCTAATGACCCAAACCACGTCAACATGAGTATGGAAAGAACAGCTTTGCTGCTTTTCTCTGGCTTGTGTTTGAGTCACTCTGATAAAAGTTTATCTTGGAAGAAGATACATATTACCACATTAGTTCTCTTTTCTTAGGTTTTCCTCAGGATTCTAAGGGACCATAAGCTATACTTTTTTTTTTTTTTTGAGACAGAGTCTTGCTGTGTCACCCTGGATGGAGTACAGTGGCAGGATCTCACCCCACTGCAACCTCTGCCTCCCACTCTCAAGTGATTCTCCTGCCTCGGCTTTCCAAGTAGCTGGGACCACAGACGTACACCACCACACCCAGCTAATATATATTTTTTTTAATTTCGACACGGGATTTTGCCATGTTGACCAGGCTGGTCTCAAACTCCCAGCCTCAAGTCATCTACATGCCTCAGGTTCCCAAAGTGCTGGGATTACAGCCATAAGCCACGTTGCCTGGACTAATAAACTATACCTTTTAAACAAAAGAAAAATAAGAAAACAACAATTTTTTTAATAAATGATAATTTTATTTATTTATTTATTATTATTTTTTTAAAAAAAATTTTTATTGCATTATAGGTTTTGGGGTAAATGTGCAGAACGAGCAAGATAGTTGCACAGGTACACACATGGCAGTGTGCCTTGCTGCCCATCGCCCCTTCACCCACACTTGGCATTCATCCCCAGGCTATCCCTCCCCAGCCCCACCGCTGTCCCTCCCCCATTCCCCCCAATAGACCCCAGTGTGTAGTAGACCCCGTCCCTGTGTCTGTGTGTTCTCATTTTACTCACCCGCCTATGAGTGAGAATATGCGGTATTTCTTTTTCTGTTCTTGTGTCAGTGTGCTGAGAATGATGTTCTCCAGATTCATCCATGTCCTTACAAAGGACACAAACTCATCATTTTTGATTGCTGCATAATATTCCATGGTGTATATGTGCCACATTTTCCCAGTCCAGTCTATCATCGTTGGGCATTTGGGTTGGTTCCAGGTCTTTCCTATTGTAAACAGTGCTGCAATGAACATTCGTGTGCATGTGTCCTTATAGTAGAATGATTTATAGTCCTTTGGATATATACCCAGTAAAGTGATTGCTGGGTCAAATGGAATTTCTATTTCTAGGTCCTTGAGGAATCGCCACACTGTCTTCCACAATGGTTGAACTAATTTACACTCCCACCAGCAGTGTAAAAGTGATCCTCTTTCTATACATCCTCTCCAGCATCTGCTGTCTCCAGATTTTTTCATGACAGCCATTCTAACTGGCGTGAGATGGTATCTCAATGTGGTTTTGATTTGCATCTCTCTAATGACCAGTGATGATGAGCATTTTTTCATGTGTTTGTTGGCCTCATGTATGTCTTCTTTTGTAAAGTGTCTGTTCATATCCTTTGCCCATTTTTGAATGGGCTTGTTTGCTTTTTTCCTGTAAATCTGTTTGAGTTCTTTGTAAATTCTGGATATCAGCCCTTTGTCAGATGCGTAAACTGCAAAGATTTTTTCCCATTCTGATGGTTGCCAGTTCACTCTAGTGACTGTTTCTTTTGCCGTGCAGAAGCTGTGAAGTTTGATTAGGTCCCATTGGTCTATTTTGGCTTTTGTTGCCAATGCTTTTGATGTTTTGGTCATGAAGTCCTTGCCTACTCCTATGTCCTGAATGGTTTTGCCTAGATTTTCTTCTAGGGTTTTTATGGTGTCAGGTCTTATGTTTAAGTCTTTAATCCATCTGGAGTTAATTTTAGTGTAAGGTGTCAGGAAGGGGTCCAGTTTCTGCTTTCTGCACATGGCTAGCCAGTTTTCCCAACACCATTTATTAAACAGGGAATCCTTTTCCCATTGCTTGTTTTTGTCTGGTTTATCAAAGATTATATGGTTGTAGATGTGTTGTGTTGCCTCCGATGCCTCTGTTCTGTTCCATTGGTCTATATCTCTGTTTTGGTACCAGTACCATGCTGTTTTGATTACTGTAGCCTTGAAGTATAGTTTGAAGTCTGGTAGTGTGATGCATCCCACTGTGTTCTGTTTGCTTAGAATTGACTTGGCTATGCGGGCTCTCTTTTGGTTCCATATGAAATTCATGGTGGGTTTTTCCAGTTCTGTGAAGAAATTCAATGGTAGTTTGATGGGGATAGCATTGATTGTGTAAATTACTTTGGGCAGTATAGCCATTTTCACGATATTGATTCTTCCTAACCACGATCATGGAATGTTTCTCCATCTGTTTCTGTCCTCTCTTATTTCGTTGAGCAGTGGTTTGTAGTTTTCCTTAAAGAGGTCCCTTATGTTCCTTGTGAGTTGTATTCCTAGGTATTTTATTTTCTTTGTAGCAATTGTGAATGGCAGTTCATTCTTGATTTGGTTCTCTTTAAGTCTGTTATTGGTGTATTGGAATGCTTGTGATTTTTGCACATTGATTTTATATCCTGAGACTTTGCTGAAGTTGCTTATCAGTTTCAGGAGCTTTTGGGCTGAGGTGATGGGGTCTTCTAGGTATACTAGTGTGTCGTCTGCAAATAGAGACAATCTGGCTTCCACCTTTCCTATTTGAATACACTTTATTTCTTTTTCTTGCCTGATTGCTCTGGCTAGAACTTCCAGTACTATGTTGAATAGGAGTGGTGAGAGAGGGCATCCTTGTCTAGTGCTGGATTTCAGAGGGAATGCTTCCAGTTTTTGCCCATTAAGTATGATATTGGCTGTTGGTTTGTCATAAATAGCTTTTATTACTCAGAGATATGTTCCTTCAATACCAAGTTTATTGAGGGTTTTTAGCATAAAGCGCTGTTGAATTTTGTCAAATGCCTTCTCTGCATCAATTGAGATAATCATGTGGTTTTTGTTCTTGATTCTGTTTATGTGGTGAATTACATTTATAAACTTGCGTATGTTGAACCAGCCTTGCATCCCTGGGATGAATCCTACTTGATCATGATGGATAAGTTTTTTAATGTGCTGTTGCAATCGGTTTGCCAGTATTTTATTGAAGATTTTTGCATCTATGTTCATCATGGATATTGGCCTGAAGTTTTCTTTTCTTGTTGAGTCTCTGCCAGGTTTTGGTATCAGGATGATGTTGGTCTCATAAAATGATTTGGTAAGGGTTCCCTCTTTTTGAATTATTCGGAATAGTTTCAGAAGGAATGGTACCAGATCCTCTTTGTGTGTCTGGTAGAATTCGGCTGTGAACCCATCTGGACCTGGGCTTTTTGTGTGTGGTAGGCTCTTAATTGCTGCCTCAACTTCAGACCTTGTTATTGGTCTATTCATAGTTTTGGCTTCCTCCTGGTTTAGGCTTGGGAGGACACAGGCGTCCAGGAATTTATCCATTTCTTCCTAGTTTACTAGTTTATGTGCATAGAGTTGTTTGTAGTATTCTCTGATGATCGTTTGAATTTCTGTGGAATCTGTGGTGATTTCCCCTTTATCATTTTTTATTGCATCTATTTGGTTGTTCTCTCTTTTCTTTTTTATCAGTCTGGCTAGTGGTCTATTTTGTTGATCTTTTCGAAAAACCAGCTCTTGGATTTATTGATTTTTTGAAGGGTTTTTCTTGTCTCTATCCCCTTCAGTTCTGCTCTGATCTTAGTTATTTCTTGTCTTCAGCTAGGTTTTGAGCTTTTTTGATCTTGCTCCTCTAGCTCTTTCAATTTTGATGAGAGGGTGTCAATTTTGGATCTCTCCACTCTTCTCATGTGGGCACTTATTTCTCTATATTTTCCTCTACAGACTGCTTTAAATGTGTCCCAGAGATTCTGGTACGTTGTGTCTTTGTTCTCGTTGGTTTCGAAGAACTTCTTTATTTCTACCTTCATGTCATTGTTTATCCAATTAACATTCAAGAGCCAGTTGTTCAGTTTCCATGAAGCTGTGTGGTTCTGAGTTATTTTCTGAATTCTGAGTTCCACCTTGATTGCACTATGGTCTGAGAGACTGTTAGTTATGATTTTAGTTGTTTTGCATTTGCTGAGGAGTGCTTTACTTCCAATTATGTGGCCAATTTTGGAGTTGGTGTGATGTGGTGCTGAGAAGAATGTATATTCTGTGGATTTGGGGTGGAGAGTTCTGTAAATGTCTATCAGGTTTGCTTGTTCCAGGTCTGAGTTCAAGTCCTGGATATCCTTGTTAATTTTCTGTCTGCTTGATTTGTCTGCTATTGACAGTGGAGTGTTAAAGTCTCCCACTATTATTGTGTGGGAGTCTACGTCTCTTTGTAAGTCATTAAGAACTTGCCTTATATATCTGGGTGCTCCTACATTGGGTCCATATATATTTAGAATCGTTAGCTCTTCTTGTTGTATTGATCCTTTTACCATTATCTAATGACCGTCTTTGTCTCTTTTGATCTTTGTTGCTTGAAAGTCTATTTTATCAGAGACAAGAATTGCAACTCCTGCTTTTTTTTGCTCTCCATTTGCTTGATAAATCTTCCTCCATCCCTTTATTTTGAGCCTTTGTGTATCCTTGCATGTGAGGTGGGTTTCCTGGATACAGCACACCAATGGGTTTTGGTTTTTTATCCAATTTGCCAGTCTGTGTCTTTTGATTGGTGCATTTAGCCCATTTACATTTAAGGTTAATATTGTTATGTTTGAATTTGATACTGCCATTTTGATGCTAGCCGGCTGTTTTGCCCATTGGTTCATGTTGATTCTTCTTTTTGTTGATGCTCTTTAGCATTTGGTATGCTTTTAGGATGGCTGGTACTGGTTGTTTCTGTCTATGTGTAGTGCCTCTTTCAGGAGCTCTTGCAAAGCAGGCCTAGTGGTGACAAAATCTCTGAGTACTTGCTTGTTCATGAAGGATTTTATTTTTCCTTCACTTATGAAGCTTAGTTTGGCTGGATATGAAATTCTGGGTTGAAAGTTCTTTTCTTTAAGGATGTTGAATATTGGCCCCCACTCTCTTCTGGCTTGTAGAGTCTCTGCTGAGAGATCTGCTGTGAGTCTGATGGGCTTCCCTTTGTGGGTGATCCGACGTTTCTCTCTGGCTGCCCTTAGTATTTTCTCCTTCATTTCAACCTTGGTGAATCTGACGATTATGTGCCTTGGGGTTGCTCTTCTTGCTGAGTATCTTTGTGGTGTTCTCTGTATTTCCTGGAGTTGAGTATTGACCTGTCTTGCTAGGTTGGGGAAATTTTCCTGGATAATATCCTGAAGAGGGTTTTCCAGCTTGGATTCATTCTCTTCATCACATTCTGGTACACCTATCAAACATAGGTTGGGTCTCTTCACATAGTCCCACATTTCTTGGAGATTTTGTTCGTTCCTTTTTGTGCTTTTTTCTTTAATCTTGGTTTCTAGTTTTATTTCATTGAGTTGATCTTCAACTTCTGATATTCTTTCTTCTGCTTGGTCAATTCGGCTGTTGAAACTTGTGCATGCTTCGCAAAGTTCTCGTGTTGTGTTTTTCAGCTCCTTCAATTCATTCATATTCCTCTCTAAGTTGTCCATTCTTGTTATCATTTCCTCGAATCTTTTTTCAAATCTTTTTTCAAGGTTCTTAGTTTCTTTGCACTGATTTAGAACATGTTCTTTTAGCTCACTGAAGTTTCTCATTATCCATTTTCTGAAGTCTGATTCTGTCATTTCATCACACTCATTCTCCGTCCGGCTTTGTTCCCTTGCTGGTGAGGAGTTTTGGTCCTTTGTAGGAGGTGAGGTGTTTTGGTTTCGGGTGTTTTCCTCCTTTTTGCGCTGGTTTCTTCTCATCTTTATGGATTTATCTGCCTGTCGTCTTAGTAGTTGCTGATTTTTCAATTGGGTCTCTTTGTGGACGCTGAGATTGTTGATGATGAAGTATTTCTGTTACTTAGTTTTCCTTCTAATGGTCTAGCCCCTTTGCTGTAGGAGTGGTAAGGTCCACTCCAGGCCCTGCTTGTCTGGGGTACACCTGTAGCAGCCTCTGCACCTTCACTGAGAGCTGCAATCCTGAATCGCCTGTACAATGCCATCTTGGATGCCTCCATTTATTTTTTTGAAAAAAAAAAAAATTTACAGGGTTTTGTTGCTAGAATTTTTAAAATGCATTATCTAGATTTGCAATGTTTAAATTACATTTAAATGACAAGAATTGTGCCACAATTGTCATTTTTCTTTTTTAGTCATTGTGAAATCACTGAGAAAAATGTTATGCCTTGAGATTTCTTTATCCTCGGTACATATTAGGAAATAAATATCATTTGTTTAAATAAATAAAGTGTATAAATTATCCTGGAATAATGCTGTATAAAATAAGAATATTAAGTTAGATGGACAGATACTTTTTTGCCCCAAGGGCATTTTCCACCAGGTTTATCTTCTTCTATTTTAAGATAAACAGTATATAAGAAAAGACTACGATATAACATGGCTGATTCAGTTTGAAACAACCTATATCCTGTATTCACAGAATAAAGGACACAAATACCTGATAACCTCAGTAGATATAGGAGAAGAGTTTGGC
Organism: Saguinus oedipus; assembly: GCA_031835075.1. Classification (NCBI taxonomy): domain Eukaryota; kingdom Metazoa; phylum Chordata; class Mammalia; order Primates; family Cebidae; genus Saguinus; species Saguinus oedipus. Next base: position 48,865,307 of record CM063186.1, on the reverse strand, counting down.
AAAAGCAAGCACTCTCTGGGATAAGTGTTTATTATCCAGAATAGAAAGAACTCATCACTCAACAACTAAAAGACAAAAAAAAATTTAAAAATGGTTAAAAGAATTTGAATAAATATTGCCAGAAAGAAGATATACGCATAGACAACTATTACTTAAAAAGATGTCAATTTCATTCATTTTCAGGACAATTCAAATCAAAACCATTAGATTACTGCTTTATACCCAGGAAAGTAGTTAAAATATGTTTTAGGAAAAGACAGGCATTATAATAAGTGTTGAAAACGTGGAGATACTGGAACTTCAGACATTATTTGGTGGAATTTTAAAATATTACACTCACTTTGAAAAATAGTTTGGAAGTTACCTTAAAAGGTAAACCATATGACTCAGCAATTCTGCTCCTTGGAATATACTTGAGAAATACAAATATGTTCACACATAAATTAGTACATGATATTCGTAACAGCCAAAAATTGAAACAATCAGCTGATGAATAGATAAACAAAATGTGGTGTATGTATCAAATAGGATATTATTCCTCAATGAAAAACAATAAAATGTTACCTGCTAGAACACAGATTAGCCTTGAAAACATTAACCAAAGTGAAGTAAATCTTTTACTAAAGGCCACTTATTATAGGATTCTATTCATTTGAAGTTGTCATAACAGACAAATTCATAGGGACTGAGAGTAGATTGGTGCTTTCCAGAGACTGGAGGGAGGAGAGGATGGGAGGAGGTAACTGCCAATGGTGCAAATAATCTAAAATTAGATTGTGATGACAACTACACAACTGTGAGTATACTGTAACACCCTTGAATTGTATACTTTAAAATAGTAAATTGCATAATATGTAAAAGGATTTAAATAGACACTATTCCAAGAAGATTAGACAAGTGGCCAGTAAGCACATAAAAAGATACACACAACTATTAATATTTAGTATACCCCAGGTAGGAACCTGGATAAGGGGTCTCTTCACCAATTGCCCTTCCTAGAAACTGTTCTCCAAATTCAATCTCATTTTTAACCTTATCTTGTAAGGCCTTAGAAAATCCAGAACAATAACCACAAATCATACTAATTTATAGCGCTATCTTATAACTCACTGGAAATTGATTTCTGCTAATAGAATGTCACCCACAATTGTTTGTATTTGCAAAATCCAAGCAGTTATACTTGAGACAGATGTGTGGGAGAGAGGACATTATCATCTAAAGTACTCTATTTAGCTAAACTTAGAATACCATTTGCTTTAAATATCATCGAATGTCTACATTTAGTAGTCTATTTTGAAATGTTTTTCTAAGGAAGAGATTGTGAATTTTTACAGCATAAGATGGTCTCAAGCTATAAAATAATTTTTAAAATTTTAGGAAAAGTTAGCTGGTCCATACAGATGCCATTTTTTTTTTTAAATCAAGTAATTAGCTTTTTAAAAATTAATTTACACAATTAATATAATACTGTCTTTGCAATTTTTTGAAGAATTTGAAGGTGATGACCTGTGGTTAACAGTGCATATGTCTCTAGGTTGCCAAACTATTCAGATAAAGAGTAAAAAATGTCAGTCCATTTTCTAATCATTTTATCTACTGTGACAGCCCGATATCTCTAGACAAGCTCATTGAAAGAAAGCCCCATGTTCCCAACGTATGTTATTTACACTCCCGAAAGAGTTCCAGGAAACATGCTGTGATTCTAACAGCACTCCTTAGAAGTTACAGAGTGAGGCCAAATAATTCTATCTCTTGAACCCTGGACTTCACCCTTCCCACCCTGCATACTCACTGGCCCACACGGACGTTGCCCCTGGATTTGGGCAGGTCCTAGGATGCTCCATCTACAGGTGTTGCTCCCAGTGACCTCCCACTTGCTCTGAGTAACTGTACAGAAACTTCAGAGTGAGGAGGACCAGCGATAGACTAAGCCAATGTACGGTCTTAAATTCTTTCTTCATTTTCACCTGTACCTTCCTCCCATTTGCACTTGGAAGAAATTGAAGACACTCTGTGAATCTTTTCTGCCTTACTCCTTGGGGGCCTTTCTTTTCTGAATTGTAGCACCAGGGGCAGACCCAGGAAGAAATAAAAATAAGAGCTCTCCTCATTGGCTTCCCTCCCTAAAATCTGTCCTCCAAGGACAAGTTCATTCCTGATTTCTTGCCTATGAAGTATGATGGGGCAGTCTCCATCACACCCAAGAACTACTGCAGGCAACCACCCCCATGTGGGTCACCTGAACTCTCTAGCCAGGCAGCTGACTGTATGGGCTCTACCTGAGCTCTGTGCCCTGTTGCTGCCACTCATGTCACTATTGTAGCTGTGCTATCTCAGACCTATACATGCTCCCTCTGTGGGATCTAGCATGATCCCTAACAGTATGTTGGCCACTCAGCCTCAGGAGAGAAGCTGGTCCAGTCGTTCTCAGCAGCATCTACAGTTCATAGAAACTCTTTTCCAGCCTTCTCACACTCACAGTACCCTCAGCACTGCCCTTTCTAGGTGATGATAGAGGACATATTTCTGTTATTAATTTTAATTCTTCTTAAAAGACCTCTCTCCTTTGGTGCCTCCATGTCACCATAAATTTCTGGTGGGGTGGGTGCACTAAAATCCTCAAGGGTTATCTCAGCACTTCCACAGGATAAAGACATCTCCTCATAATGTCCAAAACACCCCATCTCACTCTTCTACCTCCATGTCTATAAGGACGTTGCTAATTCTGTTCTTAGTTAGGCTTTACTGCTTTACTAACTGTATTTTCTCACATCCTTCCTCTCAGCTCCAGGAATCATGTGTGCTTGTGTCTGTGTCTGTGTGCAAATTCTACCAAGTATATACATTAAATACTCTGTGTCACTCAAGGTCTGTAGTCCTTATCCTCTCTTCTCTCCCCCAACCTTTCTTCTTCCTTTTCTTTCTCTTTTCTGCTCTTGACTTGTCATTCCCCCTCGTTTCCCTCTACATATGGTACATGTATGTATATCCTCTACATGTGGTACATATATATATCATTTGTAATATGTATATACATGTACCACATATATATGATATGTAATATGATATATATGTAAACATCCAGAGTAGTATATTTCTTTTCTGTGAACAATACAAAAATATGTTGAGATAAGTTGACATTCATGAAGAATAAAAATAAAAGTTTAGAATAAAATCTCTCAAAATAAACAGTGTAAATACTGTAGACATTTACTATATATGAGGACAGAGACACTTTCACTTACCTGACACCATGAAATACATTTTAACGACAATGAAGGCAGAGCCAAGTTTTATAGAAAAGGAAGGAGGAATATTTATTTTAATAAAAGCAGTTTTAATGAATACATGGTTCATTAGAAATCCATATAAACATATGAGTCTAAAACCAGTGGGTTTTGTGCTTTGCATTTCATTTTTGGTCTTCAGACAAGATGGGAGATTTTAGTTTTCAGATCAGAACAGTCAGGTATAATAATAAACATATAAATTGTCATTTTTTTTTAACTTCAGAAAATAGTAAAACAGTATACTTTTCCTAAAAAGCAAAAAAGACAGAAAGCAGTCAGAGCAGTTAAAATCATCAACTCCTCTCAGTCTTGCTGTGATATCAGGTTTCACGTTTCTTGTGAACAGATTATTCCACTAGATAGCTTTGCCAGTTTGGTAGCAAATGGAGCTTTGCTCCTTTGGGGAAGCAAAATCTATAACAACAAATAGTGTAATAAATAAGTGAAGGTGAGTAATTATAATAGATTTATTAAAAATAGAAATTGAAAGGAGGAAAATAAAAACGTTGATTAAACATGACTTATGAAAAACAAAGTCTATTACTCTAATGACTTTCTTTATTTTTTTATTTATTTTTATTTTTTCGAGAGGGAGTCTCTCTCTTATCACCCAGGCTGGATTGCAGTGGCACGATCTTGCCTATCTGCAACCTCTCCCTCCTCGGTTCAAGCGATTCTTCTGTCTCAGTCTCCCAAGTAGCTGGGATGACAGGCACCCACCACCACACCCAGCTAATGTTTTGTGTGTTTTTAGTAGAGAAGGGTTTTACCATGTTGGCCAGGATGGTCTCGATCTTTTGACCTCATGATTCTCCCATCTCGGACCCCCAAAGTGCTGGGATTATAGTCATTGGCTACAACTTCCAGGCCTTTCTTGAGTGTTTTATAATGAAATTATTCATATGTATTAGATGTTCCTGTTTTAAAAGTTCTGTTAGCCATGGAAAATTAGTAAGATTTTCTAGAAAAAAAAAAAGAAAACAAAAAGACCCTGCATTTTTATATAAATAGAAACCAGCACTTACGTTATCTATATATAGAGTCATGTCATTTGTTTTTAGTTTATTTATCTTTTTATTTCATGTATTATTAGACTTCATTATTAAAAAATTACAGGCCCACTGTTCACAGCAGCTGCAATCCATTAGCCTAATGGATTGCAATTATATGTTGCCTTAGAAATTGTTTATTGTGAAGCAAAATCAAATGTAAACCTTAGAGAGAAATGTCTTGACATTATTAAATGTAAGAAATGCAGTGCATTCAGGAAGTTGTAAAAAAAAAGGATTTAAAACGTATGACACCAGAAAGTAACATGATGCTTAAGTCAAAATACAAACTACCTGTGTTTTCTCATTACCACTCAGTAGAAAAATTGCAGACTGTTTAATGACCTGTGCTAAATGCAAAATTAGTAATAAATAGATTATCCTCTTTTTCTTTCAAATATTATACATTTGCTCTATGCATATTTGTTTTCTTATTTCCAAAGCACTAACTTGTGCAATTGCTTTCATCGATCCATTTGAAAACAACTATACCATTACCAACAAAATATTGAGGGTCCACTTTGTACTCAGCACTGAAAAGGTACATTTCTCATAGATATGACCTAACCCCACAAATAACTTTCAAGGATGTAATTGTGTTCACATTCACATAACTAACTCGGGAATACTCTCAGCTCTTGTTCATACTCTCATATTCTCTCAGTTGTTCTCCTTTCACTTTCATTACATCATATTATCATCACTGTTTTTCAGAGCTCCCTTGTCAGGGTCAAATCCACAGCAGCTCCAGGAGTGTAGGCTTTCACATTCTGGAACTCAGTTATGACACAAAGACGAAAGAGAGGTGTGGAAGACTCAGCTTTCCTTCAGAGGACACCCAATATTGACTTAGGGAGTGTTTGTTAAGTGAGGTGTGCCGCATGTTGACAAGCAGGGTCAGTACAGCAAAAGCACTTTTAGAGTAGCTGGGACTACAGATGCTCACCACCGTGCCAGGCGACTTTTGTATTTTACTAGAGGCAGGGTTTCACCATGTTGGCCAAGATGGTCTCAATCTCCTGACCTCCTGATCCTCCCGCCTCAAAGTTCTGGGATTACAGGCGTGAGGCACTGTGCCCAGCTCAGGGATCTCAACTTTCTATGCCAGTTGATAATACAGTGAGAAGACAGTTGTCTACAAATCAGGAGGTGAGCCTTCACCAGCAATCAAACCTTTTGATACCTTGAGCTTGAAATTCCTGGCTTCCAGAACTGAGAAATAAATGCATCTTGTTTAAGCCACACAGTCTATGGTATTTTGTTACAGCATCATAAGCTGACAAAGACAATAATTTATACTTAGAAAGGAAAGCAAATATTTAACCTTCTTGGCTATTTAAAGGTTAATTTTAAGGCTTAATATTAATAATATCAAACTTCAGAGACAGAAAATGATCAAATTTTGAAACATAAATCCTGAAAAGGGTCAGGAAAACAAGAAAGGATTTCTAATAAATTAGACATAAAGGTCACCAGAAAATTAGAACAAGAGTTAACATTTAAAATGGTGATAATCAAAGGGTAAAAATAAAACAGCTGCGTATGAAAATTTTCCTGTGTCTTAGAAAAGGAGCAACATGTTGAATCATACTCTTCTAGGGTTTAATGTTCTTTCTAGGAGAAAGCTGGTCATTTAGAAATTTAATCCATCTCACCGGGTTTTAAGGTTACGCTCTGTCACTTTATCCCTTTTCTCTCTCTCTCTTTCCTCATCTCTCTTTCTTCTCTCTCTCTCTCTCTCTCTCTCTCTCTCTCTGACACACACACACACACAAACCCAGTCCATTTATTTACTTTTATTTAGTCTAAGAACATTTAGTGTTTTCTGATCATTGATTTCTAGATTAGTTTGGAAGATAAAATATCTACCAATTCATTCAGTGAATAGTCGTTTACCCAATGTCATTATTGTACCAATTGTATATTCAAATTCTAGTTAAATAAGTATTTAAAACACTAGAAAAATGGAGGAATTGTAGATATAATGACAAGATCAGTATTGCTGACATTTAAATTAAAAATATCAGAATGTCATCTAAAGGACTTAACAGATTGGAAGAAATGAACAAAAAGGCAGAGTCCGGGTATAAGCCATGGAAACAAGAGTAATATAAAGACTTTGCAAACACATGAGGCAGTTTGGAATCATAAATCGGAATTTTGTCATGGAAGGGAACTATTAGAAGCACAGGCACTGTGTGGAAAAGGCATATTAATTTTGACTGCAGAAGACAAGAAAAATGTAATAATACCAGTATTTCTTTTCTTTTTCTTTTTTCCTTCTTTATTTTTTTATCTTTAGATACAGTCTTGCTCTGTCACCCAGGCTGGAGGGCAGCAACATAATCATGGTTCACTACAGCCTTGACCTCCCAGGCTCAAGTGATCTCCTGCCTCAGCCTCCCAAATAGCTGAAACAGCAAGTGTGCACCATCATGTCCAGGTAACAATTAAATATGATTTTTTAGATGCCAGACATGGTGGCTTGCATGTAATCCCAGTTCTTTGAAAGGTTGAGGTGGGCAGATCACTTGAGGTCAGGTGTTTGAGACCAGCCTGGCCAACGTGATGAAACCCTATCTCTACTAAAAATACAAAAATTAGCCAGGCGTGGTGGAGGACGTCTGCGATCCCAGCTAAGTGGGAGGCTGAGGCAGGAGAATTGCTTGGACCCAGGAGGTGGAAGATCAGTAAGCTGAGATTGCACCGCTGTACTCCAGACTAGGTGACAGGGTGAGACTCCTTCTCAAAGATACGTGTGTGTGTGTGTGTGTGTGTGTGTGTGTGTGTGTGTGTGTGTGTGTGTTTATGTATCTAGAGAGAGAGAGAGAGAGAGAGTTTCTCCATGTTGCCCAGGCTGGTATTGAACTTCCGATACTGGTGTTTCCTAAATGGGTCTTGGAAGAATCAGTTACAGAGAGAGGTAGAAAGGAGGAAATCCATTACAGTAATAGGGTGAAAAACTGGATACAAGCTTCGGGTTTAAAAGGAACATTGACATGAAGGGGCAGGGAAGAAATTAGAAAAAAATATGGGTATAATGGAAGCAGGTTAATAGTTACATATTAACTCACTGAATTTACTCAGAAGAAAGATCTTTTCCATGGAATTATGCCCAAGAAAAATGCGTATCACTCCATATCATTTCAGATACTTAATAGAACCTATAGTTTCATGAACCAAAGTGAGAAAAGCTCAGTTACGGAAGTTCTTACTTGGGTGTTTTGAATGGAGAAAATTCTGGGTTAGAGTACCAAGGAGTGAGCAGCACCTTGAAAAAGACTCTCCCCTTCTCTGTTCTCTTCTTGTCTTATTTTACAGAGGAACTGGGGAATAGAGATAAAGATCATATTTTGAATGCAATGGCCTGAGGACGCAAAGCAAAGGTGAAGTATATTGGAAATTGTCCAAGGTCTATGGTTCTTTGCTAACTTTTTTCCCCTGAGATGGAGATGCCTCATTTGGATTTGTATTATAACTACTGCCAAACTCTGTGGACCACCTTGACCAGTTTGTGAGCTAACTTGGAAGAATGTTATCCAGCCCAAGTTGAGCCATCTCAGCTGAAATTATGTAAGAACAAAAAAACCTGCCCTCATTTAGATAACCCTAAGATATATATGCATAGATAAATTAAGTGACTGTTATTTTTATAATCTGCTATCTTTTACAGTGTTATTTCACATAAAAATAGATGGTTGAAAAATAATTTAGCACTAGAAATTCAGTGCTGCTTTGACAAAACATTAAGCTTATGGTATAGCCTGGGTAATAGGTATTTACTGCAAAAACTTGGAGAAAGTGAGAAAAATGTTATTGAAGGCTGAAATAAAGGGTGACTAATGATGTGGAGAGGCAGAAATCTTAACAAAATTATCGCATGAGCTGTGATTTAAAAGTATTACTGGATCTGACTATGGATATATCTATGCAAATGAGTTGGAAATTATTTATATGAACAAACTACATGTAATAAATTATGAAAAGTTTATTTCTATGAATTAACTACATATAGTAAATTATAAAAAGAATGTTTTAAGGTCAGAACTCGTCTATTTTTAAGAACTGAGAGAAAAGGTAAATGTACAAAGTCTAGTTGAGTTCAAAAATCAATTCTCATTCCCAGTCCCTTGAAGCAAGAGATTATTAAATTAAGAAATAGCATTATGGCCAATATCTAGATCATTGTCAACAGAATATATTTTCAGAAAGAAAAAAAATCAAAGGTATGTCTATGAGACATTTTATTAAGACTTCAGAAAGATGTAAGATTATGTCTTTTGTACTATCTTAGATTAGTCCCTAAGAATCTTAAGACATTTTCCCACATCATCTTCAAATTATAGAGGTTCTGGAAAACAAAGAGTCTGTGATTTGTGTTAACTATAAGTAGGCACGTTACTGGAGAGTTTTTTGTTTGTTTGTTTGTTTGTTTGAGACAGAGTCTCTCTCTGTCGCCAGACTGGAGCGCAATGGCATGATCTTGGCTCATTGCAACCTCTGACTCCTTGATTCAAGCGATTCTCCTGTGTCAGCTTCCTGAGTAGTTGGGATTACAGGCATGTGCCACCATGCCCAGCTAATTTTTGTATTTTTAGTAGAGACTGGGTTTCACCATATTGGCCAGGATGGTCTCTATCTCTTGACCTTGGCCTCCCAAAGTGATAGGATTATAGGCATGAACCACCATGCCTGGACAGGGTCTTTTAAGGATTGTATATATAGATATAAAAATCAGTTATGGTACAAGAAGGAAAAGAAGACTTTGGGCTGGCAAACTTCACCTGCTGCGATCACAGATAATTTCTCATACAAATGCAAGAATGCCTCAGGGAGAGGGACCTACCCTGCAGTGAATCATTACTAAGGAACACACCTAGGCCACAAGCAAGGAACTGTGAATGTGACTCTGGCTTGATTTCAAAGTTGCTATGAACCTGTGAATTCTATGTGCCTTCTGTCCCTCTCTGCTCTCCCATTTGAATGAAAGTTTTTATCATGATTACCCTATGCCAGTCATGTTATTGAAAGTTGGGAGTATGACATGATAGGTAACTTTTCCTTGTAGTTTGTAGTGCTCCAGACTGTAAGACAGAATTCGGAAGAGGGTGTCTGCATGGAAAGAGCCATAATCAAAGAGTCTCATTCTCACTTGAATTTAGATTATGAGATCCTGGGCATGAAGCAAGTGCACATTGAGCAGAGACTTTTACATGCCTCAGAAAGGTACAATACATCTTTCTTTCTCTTTTCTTTCTTTCTTCCTTCCTTCTTTCCTCTTCCTCCCTCTCTCCCACCTTTCTTTTTCTCTTTTCTTTTCTCTTTTTTTCTTCTTTCTTTCCCTCTCTCTCCTTCCTCCCTCCCTCCCTCCTGACCTTCCTTCCTTCCTTCCTTCTTTCCTTCTTCCCTCCCTCCCTCCTAACCTACCTTCCTTCCTTCCTTCCTTCCTTCCTTTCTCTCTCTCTCTCTCTCTCTCTCTCTCTCTCTCTCTCTCCCCTTCTCCCTCTCCTCTTTCCTCTCTCTCTCTTTTTAATGGCAGAGATGGGATCTAGTTACACTGCCCAAGCTGGTCTGAAACTGTTGACCTCAAGTGATCCTCTCACTTCTGCCTCCCAAAGTGCTTGGGTTATAAACATGAGCCACCACATCTGGCCCAATAATCCATTTTTCTTATGGGAATACTATAAATAGTTTTTTACTAGAGAGTACAATGTGTCTTAAGCTCCATCTCATACCATCTGGTGGTTTGCTATGCAGCTATAGATGATCAGAAGAGGACATCAATTGAGATGAAGAGGGTGGTTTTAGAGGTTTGAGGGTAGAGCAAGATGTATAAGATTGTCACCTGGAAGACATGGACTAAATCCCCCAATCAAAAGATACAGCCAAAACCCATCAGTATGCTGCATCCAGACCCATCTCACATGCAAGGATGCACAAAGACTCAAAACAAAGGGATGGAGATAGATTTACCAACAAAATGGAGAGCAAAAATAAATAAATAAATAAAAAGCAGGAGTTGCAATTCTCGCCTCTGATAAAATAGATTTTAAAGCAACAAAGATATAATGGTAAAAGGATCAATGCAACGAGAAGAGCTAACGATCCTAAATATATACACACCCAATACAGGAACACCCAGATACATAAGACCTATAAAGAGACTTAGATTCCCACACAATAATAGTGGGAGACTTCAACATCAATATTAGATAGATCAATGAGACAGAAAACTAATAAGGATATCCAGGACTTGAACTCAGATCCAGAATAAGTAAACTTAATAAACATTTATAGAACGCTCCAGTTTAAATACACAGAATATACACTCTTATCAATACCACATCACACCTACTCACAGGTTTAAATGAAATATTAGTTGGCCATTATTAAGCACAATTATTGGCATTAAAAAGGTTTTCAATACCCATTTTTAGAATAAAGAACCACTCCCTTTCTCTCTCCTTCTTTATCTTCCTCTTTCTTCCTTTCCTTCATTCCTTTTTTCTTTCTTTTTTTTCATAAAAAAAAACAAAAGTAAGAAATAAAGTGAAAGTACTAAACAAACAAACAAACAAACAAACAAAAGAAATGGATAGTACCTGCCACATTTTTCAGTTGAATACGATTCTCCATTGTCTTTAAGAAGTAGGCAGTACAAAACATGTCTTTAAAATAGTAATTACTACATCTATTTCTTAAAATCCTTAAGGGAAAATAGGTGAATAATCTCAATTTCTGTTTCTGTGAAAAGCTATGCTAGTATTTATATATATATAAAAAGATATAGTGGAATTGCTAGTCAGTACTTAAGGCCAGATGTGAATAATGATTTTGTATTATGATTGGTTGTTATACTTTGATTCATAATTTAGCAATTGTCCCATTAATTTTCATTAAGTTTCTTTTTTCCCATCACTTTGACTCCTAGAAATACAGCTGAAGAGCAGGATTTCAGTATCAGTTCTCAGAGGTTCAGGTTACCACACAGATCACAGCCTGTCTTATGACAGTTTCAGCTTCATGAACCAAATGGAGAAGACAAGAAGTCCACAGCTGCTGAGTGGGCTACAAGCTGAAAGGCACAAGGAGAGAAGGCTTTCATATGACTCACTGGATAATGAAAACGTGAAAAGTAGAAATCACAGGAAGCAGAAGTGAAGGGGAAAGAGGATTTGTACACACACACACACACACACACACACACACACACACACAATCAGCAATGGAGTAAGAAAGTATAAAATTTAAAAAAGTAAAGATAAAGGAGTCGATATTGATAGAAATATATCACTTATGAATTTCTTCACTCATTCATGTATTCATACATTTGTTCACTCACAATAATATACTGAGTGTTTACAATGAACAAACACTGTTCTAGGTATTTGAGATAAAGTAACTGAAAACAAACCTTGATTCCAAAAACCTAAGTGGGAGACGTAGATTGTAAATTTAAAAATACAAATATATGTATAATAGTGTTTTTGTTTTTGTTTTGATGGAGTCTTGCTCTGTCACCAGGCTGGAGTGCAGTGGCATGATCTCAGCTCACTGCAACCTCTGCCTTGTGGGTTCAAGCAATTCTCCTGCCTCAGTCTCCCTAGTAGCTGGGATTACAGGCACATGCCACCATGCCCGGCTAACTTTTCGTATTTAGTAGAGACAGGGTTTCACCATGTTGGACAGGCTGGTCTCGATCTGCCAGCCTAGGCCTCCCAAAGTGGTGGGATTACAGGCGTGAGCCCCACTATCGACCATAATATTGTTTTAAAAGTTAAATGTATAAAACACATGTGAACATGTAATTATCCCAATATATGTACAAAATAGACATGCCATGAATAATGAAAGCAAGGTCATAGAACAGAAAATCGTGTACCTTGGTATTCTCCATTGGGTCGTCAAGACAGCTCCAGTGAAAAGAGGACATTTGAGCTGAGACATGAATAAAGGAAAGCAGATAACCTGGAAGAACATTCCTGGCAGAAGGAACAGTAAGTGCCTGCTCCCAAAGGTGGGGGTGGGACTTTGATGCGCTTAACAGAATGAGTGACAGGAACAGAAATAAGGGTAAGATAGGTGAGAGACGAGGGTGCCGTCAGAATCCAGTTAAGACATTATGTTTAATCTTGAAAGAGATAGCAAGCCTTCAGTAGGCTTGGATCAGGAGAGTGACATGACTTAATATGTATAATAGTATTTTTCTGACTTCCCTGTATAATAGAACAGAGAGAGTGGAAGCAGGAAAGCAGACAGGAGACTGCTGCAACTTTCCAGAAGAAATTTATAATTTTGGAAAACGTATCCACCACCCTGAGCTCAACAGTATCCCAATACTTGGATATATTTTTGATGAGATATTACAAATATGAATTTTTGATATTGTAAAATGAATGTTAAAATTCGGAAATTTGAAAATTTCTGCAAAGTAATCCTTTGAGGCTGGGCATGGTGGCTCACGCCTGTAATCCTACCACTTTGGGAGGCTGAGGAGGGTGGATTGCTTGAGCTCAGGAGTTTGAGACCAGCCTGGGCAACATGGTGAAATGACGCCTCTACTAAAATACAAACAATTAGACGGGCATGGCAGTGTGTGTTCCTAGTCCCAGCTACTTGGGAGGCTGAGACAGGAGAATCACTTGAACCCGGGAAACGGAGGTTTCAGTGAGCTGAGATCACACCACTGCACTCCAGCCTGAGTGACATAGCGAGACTCTGTCTCCAAAAAAAAAAAACCCAATAATAATAATAATAATAATAATATTTTTAATGATCAAGGCATGATATTACAAAACCATTCGACTACTCTTAATAAACTACTACTAGTAGAATTTTCATGTAGAATTTGATGTCATATCAAGGAATAATATAAATAACTATACATAAAATCAATTAAAATACTCCTCTCATTTTTAACAATGTATTTGTATGAGACACGACTTTTTTTTTTTTTTACCATACACTTAACCAGAAAAATATGTCAAACAGTTTGAAGGCAAAGCAGCTATTTTCTATTACGACAGACATTAAAGAGATATGCAAATACGTAAAATTCTGAGCATTGTTTGTAAAATATATTTCAAATAAAATTAAGCTATTGATATTAACATGTTTCTTGTTATTTTTACATAATGATATACGTTATAATAATCTCACTGTTTTAATAATGCAGTAAATGTCAATGCATGTGAGCCACAAAACAAAAGAATTTTGGATTACTTAATACATTTTTAGAGTGTAAATTGGTGCTGAAACCAAAAGTTTTAGAATTGTTCCTATATAATACCACATTTTATAAATATAATATACTTTATAATTCATGATGCCCTAGGTATATATTTGGGTTGCTTTCACATTTTTGTTATCATGAACAGGTTGCTACAATCCAAGCTGCTATTTTACGTGTCTCCTGCACTTAGGCAGGAGATTTTCTAGAGTACATAAAAGTGTGAAATTGCTTGGCCACAGGATATATTTATGCTCAGTTTTATAAAATAACTGCAGTTGTCAAATGTACTTAATGTGTGACAATCTAGTAGGTATAATATTAAATGTTATTGAGCTGAGTATGTCCTTTCTTGGTGACTAAAGAATTTGGTTCTACTTTTATCTGTTAATAATCCTTTCAGATCTCCTCTTTTGTAACATGTCTGATGGTCTGTTTTGTTTGTGTGGGTTTTTATACTTATTCCACTTAATTGGTAGACTTCTTCCTATATGTTAAATATGATTCCTTTGTCAGTTATAAGTATTGAAAATGACTTCTCCATGTTAAGAAAACTTTACGTTAAAAACACTTTGTATTTTAATGTCATCTGATAATTTATTTGTTTTAGTTATGCTTGTTTGCTTGCTTTTGTTTTTAAAAAGTCTTTATTACCTCTAGGTTATATGCATATTTTCTCATATTTTTTCCTAAAAATATTAAAAGGTTTATGTGGCAGCCATAATTCTAAAGATGCTTATTTCTCAGCATGCTGCCCCCCCCCTTTTTTTTTTTCCAAGCAAACACTAAACTAGGTACTGAGGAAATTTTGACCGTGTCATTTAAGTCTCAACTTAGTTGACCTTTATATTTGGAAATTTTGCTGAGTGGCCTTTACTAAATCAAACAAGTCTAAAAGCTGAGTTTTCCCTAGGTAGCAGCATCATCATCAGTAGCAGCAGAACCCAGAGAATTTCAAAGCACTGAAAGATGTGATCAGCTTTGCTTACATGACCATGGAGGGTCCATATAAAGAGGAAAGTAGGTGGAATTGAGAAGCTGAGAGTGGTGCCTCACTGACAGCCTGTGAGGAAATAGAAACCTTCGTTCTACAACCACAAGGAAGTAAATTCAGCCAACAAACTAAATGAGCCTGGAAACAGATTATTCTCCTGAGCCTCCAGACTAGAGACCAACCTGGCCAACACCTTGATCTGAACTTCCTGAGAATCTAAGCAGACAACCCATCTGCAGATCACCTGGGCTTCTGATCTGTAGAACTGTGAGATTAAAAATGTATGCTATATTAACCCTCTAAGACTGTATAATTTGTTATGTAGCAATAAATGTAACATATTTTGCTTTTAAATTTCCATTTTTAATGTAAGGACTTACTGAGGATCTAATTTTATTTCTTTCCTATAGATAAATAACACACCTGTAACCCCAGCACTTTGGGAGGCCTTGGCGGGTGGATCACGAGGTCAGAAGATGGAGACCATCCTGGCCAACATGGTGAAACCCTGTTTCTACTAAAATACAAAATATTAGCCAGACGTGGTGGCATGTGCCTGTAATCCCAGCTACTTGGGAGGCTGAGGCAGGGGAATCACTTGAACTCGGGTGACAGAGGTTGCAGTGAGCCGAGATTGTACCACTGCC
Organism: Saguinus oedipus; assembly: GCA_031835075.1. Lineage (NCBI taxonomy): Eukaryota > Metazoa > Chordata > Mammalia > Primates > Cebidae > Saguinus > Saguinus oedipus. The sequence goes on along the minus strand of CM063186.1, from coordinate 48,850,098 downwards.
CTCCAACTGGCTTACAGAGCAACACTCTGTCTCAAAAAAGAAAAATAGTATATTTATTTATTTTTTCCACATAGATGACCAGTTTTCATAAACTATTGACCATTTATACTTAACCTAGAAGACTCTAGAGTTCATTCATACTGTATTTTCTCTTCTTTCCAACAGAGAACCTTGTAACTCTTCATTTTTTAATTTTTGTTGGTCATCCTCTCCCTGATATGTGGTTATTTTTCAATATTTTGACTTGTTTTCACCAAAAGTCAACTATTGATATTATTATCAAGATATTATTGTTATTACTATTTTAGGATATTTTTATTTCCTTATAATAAGGTTTGGCTGTGTCCCACCCAAATCCCATCTTCAATTGTAGTTTCCATAATCTCCACAGGTCATGACAAAACCCCTTGGAAGGTAATTGAACCATCGGGCGGTTATCTCCATGCTGTTCTCTTGATAGTGAGTGAATTCTCAAGAGATCTGATGGTTTCATAAGGGACATTTCCCCCTTCACTCGGCACTTCTCTTTCCTGCCACCATGTGAAGAAAGAAGTGTTTACTTCCCCTTCCACGACAATTAAAAATTTCCTGAGGCCTCCTCAGCCCTGGGGAACTGAGAATCAATTAAACCCCTTTCCTTTATAAATTACCCAGTCTGGGGTATTTCTTCATAACAGCGTGAGAATGGACTAATACCTCACTATCGATCCTTATATTTCCCTACAACATCAGTCCTCGACATTTTTGGCACAGGAATCACTTTCATGGAAGACAATTTTTCCATGAAAAATTGGGGCATACATTCAGGATGAAACCGTTCCACCTCAGATCATCAGGCATTAGTGTTAGTTATATTCTCATAAGGAGCACACAATAAAAGAAGTGACGGACTTTGCTTGCGTGACCATGGAGGGTCCATGTGAAGAGGAACGTAGGTGGTATTCAGAAGCTGAGGGTGGTGCCTGACTGACAGCCTGTGAGGAAATAGAAACCTTAGTTCTATAACCACAAGAAACTGAATTCAGCCAACAAACAAAATGAGCCTGGAAACAGATTATTCCCCTGAGCCTCCAGACTAGAGACTACCCTCGCCAATACTTTGATCTGGACTTTGTGAGAATCTAAGCAGAGAACCCATCTGCAGATGGGTAAGCAGAGAACCTCACATGCACAGGTCACAATGTGGTTTGTGCTCCTATGAGAATCTAATGCTGTCATTGATCTAACGGGAGGCGGAGCTCAGGTTCCCACGCTAGCTCACCTCCTGCTGTGTGCCTCTTGTCTGATTTTCAGATATCTGAGGGAAGTTCAATGAGTGGGTACAGTACTGAGAATGCTCTTTTTGAGTGTCTTTGTTTGAAAACCACAGGTTTTTCTAATAGTATCTATATAGCCAGTTTGCAGATACAGGTCTGTGGCCTGTGGGTTGGGGACCCCTGTCCTACAAGTGTAACTCTTCCTCCACATCATTCCTTATTAATTTCATTCCTCACATCTCAAACCTTACAAGATTCTTTTCATTATTTCTAAATGTTTCTGTAGAGAAGTTGTATTGGTTATAAATATCGGATTTTTGCAGTGTTTAATATTATAGTAGCAATTATCAAGGGAAGCACTGAAGGTACTTGTTAAGCACTAATTTCACTATTTCATTTTACAGATGAGAAAAGTGAGCTTCAGAATGGCAGAAAATGAAACAATACAAAATTTTTAGATAGAAAAAAGGTCCGTATTTTTGTTTACAACTTATGATTTATCAGTTTTTTCTAAGGCCTTATAGACACTCAGCAGAAAAACTGGGATAAAATTTCCAGACTTCTGGTTTTCTTGGTCTGGTACTCTCTCCACTACTCACTCCACGACATTCCCTCTCATTCTGAAAGAGTTCCCATTGATTTTCACCTCATCTTCCTGCTGTATCTTGTCTGATTTTCAGATATCTGAGGGAAGTTTAATGAGGGGGTACAGTACTGAGAATGCTCTTTTTGAGTGTCTTTGTTTGAAAACCACAGGTTTTTCTAATAGTATCTATATAGCCAGTTTGCAGAATTTATCCCGGTATTGCTTGAATGGCAAAATAATGATTCCTTCTTTGGTGCCCTGCTGCTAGTACCTATCAAATACAATTGTCTGTTCATTTATACAGGAAATCCTGAGAGTATTGATTTCTAATTATTTCCCTTGAGCATCAGATGTATTACATTTCATTTAATGGATACAAATAGAGTGGGTAAAATCATCACATGAATATTTCATGGCATGCTTAAAGCTGTATTTAAATCTAATATATTTAGAGTATATCATTTAAGAAACAATATAAATGACATTTTCCATGTATCCACCAGGCAAAAATGAAATAACGCAAATTTTTAAAATAAAAACGTCTATTATTTTTGTTTACAACTTATGTTTCATCAGTTTTTAAATTGCCTTTAGAAATAGAATATGGCCCAATACTTTATTGTTTGCCATTAACTGCATGTTCATTGTTTGTGCAACAAACTCACTCAGTGAGTTTAATTTGAAAAATTCCTAATTTTTGTGCTGTTATTTATTCTGCATTTGTATCATCAAATAATCTTATAAACTGCTAGTGAATCAGATAAACCTGATTGATTAAATGTTCACTCAAATTTATGAGTCTGATTAGGCAAGTTTCCTTTTGCATACCAATTATTTTGCACTGCTTGGATTCATTTAAGGCATCTCAATGAATTTTATAAATGAATATTGACATTTCAATATTGAGGCATTTTGCTAACACATTATCTGATAGCAACAAAAATAAGCAAAGGAGTTTAAAAAGAGAAGGGAATTTAATTTCACATATAAGACAGATCAGTCTCTGTCCACTATGTGCTACTGAAAGTATCCATCTTTGGTCAGCAGCTCATGGTGAGCAATGTAATAGAAATGGAGAGGGCATGGAGAAAATCAGCATTGTTTATAGCTTCCACAGGCATGTTTCCTTATTCCTCTACTGAGCCGGCATCTACTGTGGTTAAATCATGAGATCAGATTTCTCATGAGGAAATAATAAAACACAGGGCTGCAACACCAAATACACAATCAGTAGGCAAGAAAGAAATAGCTGTCTTGTCTTCAAAGTGTTATTTTCCTTATACAAGTATTTCAACCTAATGGGCTAGTTTGCCTCAAGTATACTACAGAGTTGTCAATATTGTCACTATTTCTGCCATGTCCCTTTAAGTTTTATTCTTGGATCTGCCTTGGACATTCTTTGCATATTTATTGACCTCTGTCTGTGACTCTGGGACTCACATCCACATGACATGATGTTTCTCCCATGGGCATTTGTTTCAGGGGAAGAGTGATGCAAAGAAATTCAAACTGTTGGTTAACAACCTGCTTGGTTTATTCCACAGAATTCTATTCACATAAATGTAAATACTGAAAGTACTGCAAATGTAAGTACTGAAAGCTTAGAGTTAGCTAGAGGGAATTTTGAAAGAGCTACAATTTGAAAGCCAGTGTTAAACTGTAGTAGTGCAAGGAAAACACACACACACAAAATCATAAGCTGCTACCCAGAGGGTCTCTAGCATCACTCCATTGATTTGTGATTTTCTCTTCTCTCCCTAATTTCAGAGTCTTATTCATCAATCATCCCAAGGCACATTTCCAAATTTCTTTTGAAACTTTGTTGATTACCACATAAATTGTTCTCAATTTATGCTCCTTTCCTGCCTACAACCAAGGCAATCCACATGTAAAAAAATATTTCTCATTAGTAAAATATAGAGGTAAAGACTCTTCAGTCAACAATGAAGACTTGACATACTTTGGCAGGCCGTATGATCCAGCAGGCTCTGGATTTCCAAGTCTAGTCTTGTGCATGCACAAGTACATTTATTGAGTCTAAAAGTTACCACAAGGTAACTTACCACTAGGTCTCTCTGTCCTTGTGGTAACTTTTATTCTTGGATCTGCCTTGGACATTCTTTGCATATTTATTGACCTCTCTCTGTGACTCTGGGACTCACATCCACATGACATGATGTTTCTCCCATGGGCATTTGTTTCAGGGGAAGAGTGATGTACTTGTGCATGCACACACACACAATTCAAAACGAGAAAACTACAACTATGAGTCAGCATAGTAGAAGTTGCCTAATTTAATATTAATGAAAGTTTTTTATTAAATCTTACATCAAACTCCCAAATTTCCTTAATTTTGAGATAATATTCATTTCACCTCTTTTTCTTCTGTTTCTCAAGAATGCCAAAAATCACTTATCACATATAAGAAATGCAGACTTTCTATTTATTTATTTATTTATTTATTTATTTATTTATTTATTTATTTAGAGATGGAGTTTTTCTCTTGTTGCCCAGGCTGGTGTGCAATGATGCAATCTCAGCTCACTGCAACTTCTGCCTCCTGGGTTCAAGCAATTCTCCTGCCTCAGCCTCCCAAATAGCTGAGATTACAGGTATGGGCCACCATGCCTAGCTAATTTTTGTACTATTAGTAGAGACAGGTTTTCACCATCTTGACCAGAGTGATCTGGAATGCCTGACCTCAGGTGATCCACCCGCCTCGGCCTCCTGAAGTGCTGGGCTTACAGGCATGATCCACTTCACTCAGCCTCTGCAGGCCTTTAAAATATCTCAGCAGATCTCAGAATTTAAGATAGTTACACATGGTTTTACAATACTTGAAGAAATGCTGAAATAAATGTATAATTGTTTTTTCATATACACGTCAAATTTTAGAAAGAACATCATTTCTCCCCACTGATCTCTGGGAGTGAAAATCACACTGTGAGTTTCTTAACACTGTTTCTCCCCAGAGAAACTGAAGAATTTTCCCACGTCTGGGTAAGGAAATTAATGTTTTAGTTACAAAAAGACTGATGACAATACTTTTCACAGTTACCATATTGCAATGGAAAGGGAACCAACAGAAATGATTTCTATCACTGAAAATTGGTTCTTCCTGGCACATCAAACTGACTCAACAGTATCACTGAAAATACTGTTGAGTCAGTTTGATGTGCCAGGAAGAACCAATGTCTTAAGGAATCAGTCTTCATTTTCACAGACTGACCGTGTTGGTAGCCCTATTCCTAGCTAGCTCTAGTGAATGAGAATAAACGTTTTTATGGTAAGACCTCCAAGCACATATGCTTTAGCTTTAAAACCAGCCAGTTATTCTTACATTTGTCTTTCTATCTAATCAGAGCATTTAGTTCAGAATTAATGAAGAGTGTCAATGCTTCAGAAAAAGCAAAGTAAACTGTTTTTCCCCAAATGTTAGTGTAAGGGGAAGCACTGTTCACCCTAAAGGGTTATAACAGTGAATACTCAGAAAGAAAATATTTTGTCTCTCATGCATTACAATATGCATCTCCTTTTCCTATGAGCTAGTGATGCCTGTCATCCAAAGCTCAACTTTATGTTTATGTTTGAACGGTTTGTTGACATGAAGCAAGACACATATTGTTTTTTGAACAAAATAAAGGCCATATTTTAAAAACAATTTTGGGCATTGGTGTAGCTGTGACGTGGTTATGTAATAAAATGTTCTCCTAAACATAAAAAAAATTCACTTTTGGTCAATGCAATGTACAATATAGTGACACAGCAGAAATAATCCAATTAACTGAAGTGATTTGCTAACCTGGAGAATGTAATCATTCATTTGAAAAAGTATTCTGGATCATTACTTGTTAATTGTTGATTTTGACAATGTGGTAAACACATTGCCCATTTAATTTAATAAAATTAGTCAATACAATAAGCAACATATAAAGATTGTGCATGCCTGAAAGACTTAGTTTTGTTCCCCAATTTGGTCAAGGTTATGTGGTCAGCATCGTTCTCCATTAAATTATTCTAGTTACTAGACAGTTCCAGATGGAAGCCAGTGACTATTGCTTGATCAGCATTTATAAAATGTAATTTCTTACAATCTTTTCACACACGGCAATGTTTATCTTCCCACTGAAACAAATTGGCATTAAGGACATTTTTAACAAAGCCTGAACTTGAAATACTTGTCAGCTGCATGTTTATTTCAGTGTATCTATTGTATTACATTATTATTAAAGAAAATCAAATTGACGAAAATTGGTATATGATTTTCAAAAATGTAGGTAATCTATATTATACATGCATTCTCTGAGCTGTTCATCCAACTTATAAACAAATTTATGGCTTATTATGATTTATAGTTTTTCTATGTTGTTTATGAAAACAATAAAACATTGCCTCATCTAATCAGTAACTTATAAAAATCATTCACATGGTTGGACAAACAGGAAGATGTTTAATTGTAATTTTGGTCATAGTAACAATGAGAAATTAGATTGCTGAATTGAACTTCACATAAAGACTGTTCAGGTAATGACATTGCCAATATATTTGGCACTTCCTTATAGAAATCAGAAATGTGTTACACAGGATAGAGATGATGCATACAGTCTAAGTGGATAATAATGGAAAGAAAAATAAATGTGTAAAGTGACAAAGCATTGGATTCTGGATTTCATACGGTTTAGCATAGTTTTAAGGTGAAAATTACAACTGTTCAACCAGATATGCTTGGCACTGGCTATATAAGGCATATTAAATAAATATTTTAAGTCTCTTTTTCAACTTTAAATTCTTGTTGTGTGAAACAATTGGAAAAATATTTATGAAATTAACTATTCTCTAAAACATAATAAAATGTTTTGAATATACAACAGGATGACAATGGTTATAATAACTTAATTGCATATTTTTAAATAACTAAAATAATATAGTCAGATTGTTTGTGACATGATGGATTAATGTTTGAGGTGATGGATAGCTCCCATTTTCCATGATAAGCTTATTTCACATTGTATGCCTGTATCAAAATATCTCATATACCGTATATATATAAAAATCTACTATATACCCACAAAAATGGAAAATTAAAAAATTTTAAAATGAATATATAATTTACAATGAAGCATTCTGAATTATAAATAAAATATATATTTCTTTTTTTTTAATTTTTATTGCATTTTAGGATTTGGGGTACATGTGCAGAACATGCAAGATAGTTGCATAGGTACACACATGGCAGTGTGTTTTGTTGCCTTCCTCCCCTTCACCCACACTTGGCATTTCTCCACAGGCTATTCCTCCCCAGCTCCCCCCACGCTGTCCCTCCCCCATTCCCCCCAATAGACCCCAGTGTGTAGTAGACCCCCTCCCTGTGTCCATGTGTTCTCATTTTTCTCACCTGCCTATGAGTCAGAATATGCGGTATTTCCTTTTCTGTTCTTGTGTCAGTTTGCTGAGAATGCTGTTCTCCAGATTCATCCATGTCCTTACAAAGGACACAAACTCATCATTTTTGATTGCTGCATAATATTCCATGGTGTATGTGTGCCACATTTTCCCAGTCCAGTCTATCATCGATAGGCATTTGGGTTGGTTCCAGGTCTTTGCTATTGTAAACAGTGCTGCGATGAACATTCGTGTGCATGTGTCCTTATAGTAGAACGATTTACAGTCCTTTGGATATATACCCGGTAAAGGGATTGCTGGGTCAAATGGAATTTCTATTTCTAGATCCTTGAGGAATCGCCACACTGTCTTCCACAATGGTTGAACTAATTTACACTCCCACCAACAGTGTAAGAGTGTTCCTATTTTCTCCACATCCTCTCCATCATCTGTTGTCTCCAGATTTTTTAATGATTGCCATTGTAACTGGTGTGAGATGGTATCTCAATGTGGTTTTGATTTGCATCTCTCTAATAACCAGTGATGATTAGCATTTTTTCATGTGTTTGTTGGCCTCATGTATGTCTTCTTTTGTAAAGTGTCTGTCCATATCCTTGTTTGTTTTTTTCCTGTAAATCTGTTTAAGTTCTTTGTAAATTCTGGATATCAGCCCTTTGTCAGATGGGTAAACTGCAAAGATTTTTTCCCATTCTGTTGGTTGCCAATTCACTCTAGTGACTGTTTCCTTTGCTCTGCAAAAGCTGTGGAGTTTGATTAGGTCCCATTTGTCTATTTTGGCCTTTGTTGCCAATGCTTTTGGTGTTTTGGTCATGAAGTCCTTGCCTACTCCTATGTCCTGAATGGTTTTGCCTAGATTTTGTTCTAGGGTTTTTATGGTGCCAGGTCTTATGTTTAAGTCTTTAACCCATCTGGAGTTAATTTTAGTGTAAGGTGTCAGGAAGGGGTCCAGTTTCTGCTTTCTGCACATGGCTAGCCAGTTTTCCCAACACCATTTATTAAACAGGGAATCCTTTCCCCATTGCTTGTTTTCGTCTGGTTTATCAAAGATTATATGGTTGTAGATATATTGATTTGCCTCTGATGCCTCTGTTCTGTTCCATTGGTCTATATCTCTGTTTTGGTACCAGTACCATGCTGTTTTGATTACTGTAGCCTTGTAGTATAGTTTGAAGTCTGGTAGTGTGATGCCTTCCACTGTGTTCTTTTTGCTTAGAATTGACTTGGCTATGCGGGCTCTCTTTTGGTTCCATATGAAGTTCATGGTGTTTTTTTTTTCAGTTCTGTGAAGAAATTCAATGGTAGTTTGAGGGGGATAGCATTGATTGTGTAAATTACTTTGGGCAGTATAGCTGTTTTCACGATATTGATTATTCCTAACCACGAACATGGAATGTTTCTCCATCTGTTTGTGTCCTCTCTTATTTCGTTGAGCAGTGGTTTGTAGTTTTCCTTGAAGAGGTCCCTTACGTTCTTTGTGTGTTGTATTCCTAGGTATTTTATTCTCTTTGTAGCAATTGTGAATGGCAGTTCGTTCTTGATTTGGTTCTCTTTAAGTCTGTTATTAGTGTATAGGAATGCCTGTGATTTTTGCACATTGATTTTATATCCTGAGACTTTGCTGAAGTTGCTTATCAGTTTCAGGAGCTTTTGGGCTGAGGTGATGGGGTCTTCTAGGTATACTATGATGTCATCTGCAAATAGAGACACTTTGGCTTCCACCTTTCCTATTTGAATACCCTTTATTTCTTTTTCTTGCCTGATTGCTCTGGCTAGAACTTCCAGTACTATGTTGAATAGGAGTGGTGAGAGAGGGCATCCTTGTCTAGTGCCGGATTTCAAAGGGAATGCTTCCAGTTTTTGCCCATTAAGTATGATATTGGCTGTTGGTTTGTCGTAAATAGCTTTTATTACTTTGAGATATGTTCCATCAATACCAAGTTTATTGAGGGTTTTTAGCATAAAGGGCTGTTGAATTTTATCAAATGCCTTCTCTGCATCAATTGAGATAATCATGTGGTTTTTGTTTTTGGTTCTTTTTATGTGGTGAATTACATTTATAAACTTGCGTATGTTGAACCAGCCTTGCATCCCTGGGATGAATCCTACTTGATCATGATGGATAAGTTTTTTAATGTGCTGTTGCAATCGGTTTGCCAGTATTTTATTGAAGATTTTTGCATCTATGTTCATCATGGATATTGGCCTGAAGTTTTCTTTTCTTGTTGAGTCTCTGACGGGTTTTGGTATCAGGATGATGTTGGTCTCATAAAATGATTTGGGAAGGGTTCCCTCTTTTTGAATTATTTGGAATAGTTTCAGAAGAAATGGTACCAGCTCCTCTTTGTGTGTCTGGTAGAATTCGGCTGTGAACCCATCTGGACCTGGGCTTTTTTTGTGTGGTAGGCTCTTAATTGCTGCCTCAACTTTAGACCTTGTTATTAGTCTATTCATGTTTTTGGCTTCCTCCTGGTTTAGGCTTGGGAGGACACAGGTGTCCAGGAACTTATCCATTTCTTCCTGGTTTACTAGTTTATATGCATAGAGTTGTTTGTAGTATTCTCTGATGATCGTTTGAATTTCTCTGGAATCTGTGGTGATTTCCCCTTTATCGTTTTTTATTGCATCTATTTGGTTGTTCTCTCTTTTCTTTTTTATCAGTCTGGCTAGTGGTCTGTCTATTTTGTTGATCTTTTTGAAAAACCAGCTCTTGGATTTATTGATTTTTTGAAGGGTTTTTCGTGTCTGTATCTCTTTCAGTTCTGCTCTGATCTTAGTTATTTCCTGTCTTTGGCTAGGTTTTGAGTTTTTTTGATCTTGCTCCTCTAGCTCTGTCAATTTTGACAATAGAGTGTCAATTTTGGATCTCTCCGCTCTTCTCATTTGGGCACTTATTGGTATATATTTTCCTCTACAGACTGTTTTAAATGTGTCCCAGAGATTCTGGTATGTTGTGTCTTCATTCTCGTTGGTTTCAAGGAACTTCTTTATTTCTGCCTTCATTTCATTGTTTATCCAATCAACATTCAAGAGCCAGTTGTTCCGTTTCTATGAGGCTATGCAGTTCTGAGTTAGTTTCTGAATTCTGAGTTGTAACTTGATTGCACTATGGTCTGAGAGACTGTTTGTTATGATTTCAGTTGTTTTGCATTTGCTGATGAGTGCTTTACTTCCAATTATGTGGTCAATTTTGGAGTAGGTGTGATGTGGTGCTGAGAAGAATGTATATTCTGTGGATTTGGGGTGGAGAGTTCTGTAAATGTCTATCAGGTTTGCTTGTTCCAGGTCTGAGTTCAAGTCCTGGATATCCTTGTTAATTTTCTGTCTGGTTGACCTGTCTGATATTGACAGTGGAGTGTTAAAGTCTCCCACTATTATTGTGTGGGAGTCTACATCTCTTTGTAAGTCATTAAGAACTTGCCTTATATATCTGGGTGCTCCTGCATTGGGTCCATATATATTTAGGATTCTTAGCTCTTCTTGTTGTATCTATCCTTTTACCATTATGTAATGACCTTCTTTGTCCTTTTGATCTTTGTTGCTTTAAAGTCTATTTTATCAGAGATGAGAATTGCAACTCCTGCTTTTTTTGCTCTCCATTTGCTTGGTAAATCTTCCTCCATCCCTTTATTTTGAGCCTTTGTGTATCCTTGCCTGTGAGGTGGGTTTCCTGGATACAGCACACCGATGGGTTTTGGTTTTTTATCCAATTTGCCAGTCTGTCTCTTTTGATTGGTGCATTTAGCCCATTTACATTTAGGGTTAATATTGTTATGTGTGAATTTGATACTGCCATTTTGATGCTAGCTGGCTGTTTTGCCCAGTGGTTCATGTAGATTCTTCTTTTTGTTGATGGTCTTTAGCATTTGGTATGCTTTTAGGATGGCTGGTACTGGTTGTTTCTGTGTATGTGTAGTGCCTCTTTCAGGAGCTCTTGTAAAGCAGGCCTAGTGGTGACAAAATCTCTGAGTACTTGCTTGTTCATAAAGGATTTTCTTTTTCCTTCACTTATGAAGCTCAGTTTGGCTGGATATGAAATTCTGGGTTGAAAGTTCTTTTCTTTTAGGATGTTGAATATTGGCCCCCACTCTCTTCTGGCTTGTAGAGTCTCTGCCGAGAGATCTGCTGTGAGTCTGATGGGCTTCCCTTTGTGGGTGACCGACCTTTCTGTCTGACTGCCCTTAGTATTTTCTCCTTTATTTCAACCCTGGTAAATCTGAGGATTATGTGCCTTGGGGTTGCTCTTCTTGTGGAGTATCTTTGTGATGTTCTCTGTATTTCCTGGAGTTGAGTATTGGCTTGCCTTGCTAGGTTGGGGAAATTTTCCTGGATAATATCCTGAAGAGTGTTTTCCAGCTTGGATTCATTCTCTTCATCACATTCTGGTACACCTATCAAACGTAGGTTGGGTCTCTTCACATAGTCCCACATTTCTTGGAGATTTTGTTCATTCCTTTTTGCATTTTTTTTTCTCTAATCCTGGTTTCTCGTTTTATTTCATTGAGTTGATCTTCAACTTCTGATATTCTTTCTTCTGGTCAGTTCGGCTGTTGAAACTTGTGTATGCTTCACGAAGTTCTCATGTTTTGTTTTTCAGCTCCTTCAATTTATTCATATTCCTCTCTAAGTTGTCCCTTCTTGTTATCATTTCCTCGAATCTTTTTTCAAATCTTTTGTCAAGGTTCTTAGGTTCTTTGCATTGATTTAGAACATGTTCTTTTAGCTCACTGAAGTTTCTCATTATACACCTTCTGAAGTCTGATTCCGTCATTTCATCACACTCATTCTCCATCCAGCTTTGTTCCCTTGCTGGTGAGGAGTTTTGGTCCTTTGTAGGAGGTGAGGTGTTTTGGTTTCGTGTGTTTTCCTCCTTTTTGCACTGGTTTCTTCCCATCTTTGTGGATATATCCCCCTGTCATCTTAGTAGTTACTGACTTTTCAGTTTGGTCTCTGAGTGGACACCCAGATTGTTGATGATGAAGTATTTCTGTTACTTAGTTTTTTTTTTAACAGTCTAGCCCCTCTGCACTCCTTTTTTTTTTTTTCCCTCAGATGCTCTGTCTCAGTGAGTTGGGGCTTTCTTTATGAGTATCTGATGCACTGTCCTGTCCGCTAGGAGGTAGTCTATTCACTATTTGCCTGCCGAGGCTCTGTCCTGTTAGCACGGGTCTGCCCTGCTGCCACGTGGCTCTGTTCTACTGTGGTGCACTCTGCCCTGTTGGCGGAGTCTCTTTGTTATGGTGGGTTGTCTCTGCAATGGGATGCTGCATCAGCAATGGGTGTGTACCTCAGTAGGGGAGGATTGTTTCCATAGTGGTGGACACCCCTTCCCACCGAGCTGCACAGTTCTTGATTCAGCTGATCCTGCAGCAAAACTCTCAACCCCGAGTGCCTCCAATCACTGCCCTGCTTCTCCCTGTGAGGGTGGGACCCACTGAGCCCAATCACCTGGCTCCCTGCCTCAGAGTTCATCCCCTCTCTCTCTTTTTCTCCCCAAGTTGAAAGGTTCACTCTCTCACTGGCGCCCCAGTAGCCTGCTGATAGGACGCTGGGATCCCTGCGATCTCCCGTGCCGCTGCCCTCTGCACCGGCTCAAATCACGCTTCCCAGGAATCTCCTGCTCTGTCTCACTGTCCAAGTCCCATTTAATCAGATGGACATGTCAATCTGCCCTTCCAAATCTCAGATTGCCAGTTTAACAGGGCACCCAGACTAGTGAGTTTTGTGCCAGGTGCCGCTGCGCTGCGGCGCTGGCCAAACCAGCCACACAAGCCAAAACTCCAGCTGGGCTGGTGTCCCCTGTCTCTCCTACATCTGGGAATTTCCCCTTTCTGTGGGCAACAAAGGTCCATCTGAGAATGCAGCTAGGAGTCACCCTCTGTGCCTTCACTGAGAGCTGCAATCCTGAGTTGTTTCTACGTTGCCATCTTGGACCTCCTCCGTAAAATATATTTTTCTTTACATTATGTTAAAGTTGAAAATATATCCTGGAAGTTAACTTGTTAACATGACAATGTATCCTGGAAGTTATCCTTAAACAATATATAGAAATAGTCCTTTTAATTTTTTTTTTTTTTTTTTTTTTTTTTTTTTTTTTGCTGTGCAGTATACTCTTTTGTGTATTTGCCATAATTTAACAAGTGATTACATATTTGTCAACATCTGGGTTATTTGCAGTCTTTTGCTATGACAATCAATGTTTTATTGAATACATAGCACTGTGTTCTTTTGCATTTTGGTAATAGTTTCCTAGAAGTAAGACTGCTGGATCAAAGGGGAAAAGCATATGCAATTTTGCTAGATATCAACAAATTTCCATAATAGATGTTGAACAATTTTGTATCCTCACTAGCTAATGTATGACAAAGTACTTCCCCTGTAGCCTAACCAACAATGCATATTGTCAAGCTTTTGGTTTTCAAATGCGAATGTTAGAAACAATAAATATTTTAAAATGCAAAAACTATCCTTTTTTTCATGATGATTTTCTCTATATTTTCATTCTGTAAATTCATATGCTTTTCCAAAAATCACACATTTACTGTATTAGGATTCGTGCTGCCAATAAAGACTTACCTGAGACTGGGTAATTTATAAAGGAAAGAGATTTAATTGACCCACAGTTTCACATGGCTGTGGAGGCCTCACAATCATGGCAGAAGGCAAAGGAGAAGCAAAGTCACATCTTACATGGCAGGAGGCAAAAGAGCACATGCAGGCAAACTCTCCTTTATAAAACCATCAGATCTCGTGAGACTTACTTACTATCATGAGAACAGCACTGGAAAAACCTGCCCCTATGATTCAATTACCACCCACCAGATCCTTCCTGCAACATGTGGGAGTCATGGAAGCTGCAACTCAAGATGAGATTTGGGTGAGGACACAGCCAAATCATATCACACACCTTCAGAAATGTGTCCATTTAATTTTTGCACTCTAATTTTTATCCTTCTTCTTTGAAGATTGGAATAAAACAACAAAATGTAGTTTTGTAAAAATTGGAATCCAAGAAAATTAATTCAGGCAGGTATATATACTTTTCATAGACACAGAGCATCTTTGCTTATTTTAAATTATAAAGGAGTTACAAATGCAAATGGTAGTCTTTAAGGGGCAGAATTTCGCTATAAGGGCCTTATGGTTCTTTCTTTTCTACAAGAAATACAGAAGAATTAAATGCAAGCAGCCTCAACATTACTCTCCTATATTCTATTCCAAATCCTTCTGTGGATATGTATGTAACTTGTTGGTGTGATCAGCACTTGGAAAATATTTTGTTATTCTAAAAGTTTATGCAAGTCATAGATAATACAAGTAATGGTAAAGCTTTCACTCTGAATGAAGCCTTTAGAAACACTTTTTACACTTGTTACATGATTCAGTGGTTTTCTCCCTAATGTGTGATTGATTTGTGGGGAAATTGCTATTTTATTTTCAGTTGATAATTCAGACTCTTACTGCCAAGAAATCAATTTCTCTTAAAGCTAGAGATTCTGATTGTTTTCTAGCAGCTAAAATATATGGAATAAGTGGTAGTATCATATTATATTTGCATTGTATATAGGGCAAATAGAGACTTATCCAGGGTGGTTGTAACATCTTAGCTTAGTGCTTTCAATGGATCTGTGTTATTTTCCTTTGGGTCTACTATAATTCAAAATACACTGAGAACATGAAGGCGTATTTTCTGTTGGAGGCCCTTTGCTCTCTTTTTTCATTGTAAGAGAGCGTATAACTTTCCAAATATTTTATGGGCTTTCCTAGCAGGAGAGTCCACAGTAGATATTCTACTCCGTTATCAAAAAGCTGATGCTGGAACGAGAATCCACATTTCCAGTGCAACATTATCTCCACTTTAAAAAGAAAACAAAACCAAAATTTTCTGGTTACTTTTTATTCATGCAAATATTCTTTCTTGTTTGTCTTCTGGGTGCCAGCTGTTCTATACATACATATATATATATAATTTTTGTTTCACAAAATATTTTTAGTTGGTTATCATTACCATTTTGCAGACCAAAAAAATGAGACCATGAAAAGTAAGGAAGTAACATATTGTCAATGTCATGAACTTGCTGAGGAAGAACTGAAATCCACGTTTATCAGACTTCAAATAGTTTTCAGTTATTTTATATACATTGAGTCACTTTCCCCAGTGCAGTTATCTTCTTCTTAAAGACTTTTGCATTTATTTTTCTTTTGCTCTCACCTGAGAGGTAGAATTGGAGTGTGTGTGTGTGTGTGTGATTTTATTATCAGTTGCACTCTTAGGTTGCATTAACATAAAAGTAAGTGTTAACATAAAATGAAGAGTTTTTATCTTGTGTTGCTCCTTTAAGATATGCTTTGCAGTGTTACATTTCATAGGCTCTGGAGTGAGACTCTGCAGTCAATTGTGCTAGTCAGGAATTAGCTGCATAGTCTTGGGTAAGTCCTTTAATTTTTCTGTCATTCATTTTCTACAAATATTAAATGTCATAATCTTTTCTAACTCATTGACTTGTGATAAAAACTAAATGAATATATGTGTGAACATATGTATACATGTGTGCATACATACATGTACACATTTAATAAATATATGTATACATATCTTAGATCAGTAACCAACTTCTGTGAATTGCTATGTTTAATAAATTTCATCTATTATTTTCCTAAAATCTCTTTGCTAAATATTTTTTCTATAGTAATTTTCCAGTCAATTTTCTCATAATTTGTTGTATCTGTTCATTTTTATTAAAAAAATTATTTTTGACTATGGCTAGTTCAAGATTTTATTCTGTCCCTGGCCAGCCCTTGACAAAATTGTAAGCAGCCTCAGACTGAATGTGGCTCATTGACATCCCCAACTTTCAATACTTTTATCTTATTTCAGCATATTTTTACTTCTGTATTTCATGAATCAATGTTTTTTGTTTTGATCTGCTTTTCCTACTTGTTCATAAATGTATTCACAGTAGAGAGATGTGACCTTCACATCTTCTAGGTGTATTTAAATTAGAACAGTAGACTCCAGATAAAGCAGTTCTAAATACAAAATCATAGATACCTAACTGGGGAATTTCAGGAATTGAGGACTAAAGATTTTAAGAGAACGTGTCCTTCACAGTGTCCCTAACATCACAATAGGTAAACACAATCCTAATTCGGAGTAGGCTCATCTTGCTTACCTTATGTATGCTAATTTGGTCCCAAGTTTATCAACTTAAGTGAAGAGACTGGACTCTGTGGACACTGAACGACTGAACAGTTATATTTGGCAATCCCATTCTTCTAAGTCTCTGCTGTATTTATTCCTTAAATCAACCCAGCCTCAGTACTGAATGTCAAGAAAGCTCTTCTGGGTCTGCAGGAGGTCTTGGACTTAGCTCAGGAGAATTCAGCAAACCCAGGGTCTCTCAAAATGTTTATCTGGTTTTTGAAGCTCTCCCATTATTGCCTATAGTAGTTAGAGATATTTATATAACACATAAGTGTTATTATCTCGTTCTTTGTCCAAATCTTTTCAGTGACTTTCCATATTATTGAAATATAGGTGAAAATTCTTATGATTGCCAGAGTGAAAAAGCAAGACAAATTTTATTTAAACTATTTCAGTAGAAAAGTGTCTTAATCATTTCAGGCTGCTATTAAAAATACCATAAACTAGGTAGCTTATAAGCAACATAAATATATTTCTCACAGTCCTGGATCCTGGGAAGTTTAAGATCAAGGTGTTGGCAAATTTGGCATCTGGAGAGGATCTGTTTTCCATGTTGTAAAATTACTTTCTCACTATAATCTCATATGGTGGATCAAGAGACAGAGATTCCTTGAGCATCTTTTACAAGGGCACTGGATCCTATTCATGAGGGCAGAAGTCTTATGACCTAATCACCTTCCAATGTCCCCATCACTTTTGGGGTTAGGATTTTAGCATATCAATTTTGAGGGGACAAAACATTCAGACTACAGCAAGAAGAGAGAGTCCAATATGGAATGAACTCAATGCCAAGTAAAACAAAGGTGACTAAGGTTTTTAAAGGAAGAATTGAGGGGGAACATAAAGGGTACATGGGAATATGAAATGAAAAAGAGGGCATAGGGGAAAAGAGGGTACCTGAGGGATCAAAAAGGGGGCTACCAAGGAATAAAAAGTTACATAAGAGGAGTGAGTAAAAAAATTACTGAACATGGTTTGATGATGTATACTTGGGTTGGTATCAAGTATATTTTGCGGTTTGGCAGAATAACACTTTTTTATTTTTTTGAGATGGAGTCTCCCTATGTCGCCAGGCTGGAGTGCAGTGGCGTGATCTCGGCTCACTGCAACCTCCAACTCCCTGGTTCAAACGATTCTCCTGCCTCAGCCTCCTGATTAGCTGAGACTACAGGCGTGCATCACCACGCCAGGCTAATTTTTGTATTTTTAGTAGAAATGGGGTTTCATCATGTTGGCCAGGATGGTCTCGATCTCCTGACCTCGTGATACACCCACCTCAGCCTCCCAAAGTGCTGAGATTACAGGCGTGAGCCACCGCATCCAGCCAGAAATAACACTTTCTTAAACAAAAACTTAACTCAGAGGTTATGGCCACCTTGAGGACAAGGTCTAGTGCAAATGGAAGCTGGGCTAAAGTTTGCCCAAAGCCTTTAGCACATGAGCACTGTAAAAATCTTAGGGGGAAAAAAATCACAGACATGGAAAATCTTGTTGATATTCATTTTGGTAATTATTTCATAGGACATCAAAAACATAGGCTGCTAAAGCAAAAATAGAAAGAAATCAATGTAAAAAGCTTCGGTACAACAAAGAAAACAATCAACAGAATGAAAAGGCAACCCACAGAATGGGAAGAAACATTTTCAATCCTTACAAACAAAATTTAGTGATGAATTTTCAAAATGCATAAGAAACGTTTACAACTCTGAAATCTTTTTCTCACACATGTATATTCTATACTTTGGAAGGCAGGGATGAAATCTTGATCTGAGTAGAGTTATCCTGGGAAACAAATCCTCTCCTCCCATCCCAAATCAAGAATCTAGGAATAAGAAACAGTAGTTGTTAGGACATTATTATCTTGCTTTATAAAAATAGAAAAATCCAAAATAATAACACCACCACCAAGAAACATAATTTTATTAAGTTTACCATGATCCTAGTCTAAGGCCTGGGAAAAACTGTTTATCTTAAAAAACAATGATAAATTGTGATAGTGTTGAAACTGAATTTTTAATGTCTCAAGCGAAGTAGCAACCAAATGCATGGAAGAGACTAGGATGAGTGGTAGAGCTGTGGGCTTACACAGATGTGGATTCTGAACTAAATTTGCATTTAGCCTAAAACTTTTGGCTAAGCTGTTTCATCTGTATTACATTTAATTTCTTCATCTGTAACATGGATAGAATGTTCTACTTTACTGCAATATTTTGGGATATGAGGGGATAAATGACGAAAACTGTCTGGTGTATTCTTAGCCCTCTATCAACTCCTGTCTACTGCTCAATCTGCTGAATTATCTAAATGAAACAGACAATGCAGTCTATAGGGACATCCAAGCTAAGGATACTGACAATATATAATTAAAAATTTAAGACAGAGTGACCATTTATTATAATTTATATATTTTTATTACTATAGTTTATACATTTAGTTTTCAAATAAACCTCGATACACCACAATTAAAAATATAAACTGTACGTTTTTGCATGGAAATAAAATAAATATTATATTATTTGCTATACTACTTCATACAGAATTTGAATATCATGAAATGATTTTAAATCATTGAAGAAATAAAAGTATAGTAAAGCATTATGCCAATATAATATAGTTTTAATGTAATAATTTCATAACTATATGTTCTTTCCAAAATGGTTAGAGCACCTTTTAGATGTCAGTCTTCCCCAACAACCAACTTGACAATATTGTGTTCAACATTCATTGACAAAGACTACTTTTTATTAATATGCCCTTTTTATATTGCATTTTCTTTCTCTGAAAAGGACACACTTACTTTTATCTAGTACATATATTGAAATAATCTGACACCAGTGGTGGTGAAATGGAAATTTCATCTATTTCATGCCATGACTGTGGTTCAGAGTTAAAGAATGTGTACACCTAATAAATGATCTTTCTCTACAACCAAATGTGCACCTTAACTCTTAATACAGACCTTAGACAATCATTAATCTTCAGTGGCAAATGAATCCAAGCCCAATCTTTTCTGTATTACCTCATTATTCCTGTTCACAAATGAAAATTTAATTTCGGTTATGGCATTTTGTGCAGTCAACTGTTAGGTTATTACTTAGAAAACTGTATCTAATTTCTAGGAATGATAATTTAATAATATCTAATCTCTTTTCCAAATTCTAGTGTCTTTCATAATCATGTCTCTGTGTTTTTCTTCTTGCTTTTATTTTATTTGCAAACAAACCCTGCAGTGCAAGTTGTAATTCCAAGTTGGCTGATGTTTCTGAATCAAGCACATTTCTTGTAATCAAGGCTCTGTAAATTTTCAAAAAGAAAATAAGGAGAGAAACTCAACCATACTCACTACCAGGTGCAAAATTAACCATTTATTGATGTTTACTCCTCTTACAATCACTGAGTGTTTTTTTTTTAAGCATTTGGTCATTGATCTTGAAGGGTTTCCAAGTGGCAACTGCTTTGACTATAACAAGATAACATGATTTCTTTGGCTAAAATGTCTCTGAGTTTTCCAGAGGAGGGGACTTCTCTACATGGCAAAAAAGACTTGGAAATTGAGGTATCTCTTTCCTCAGCATTTGATGATTTATTTTTGTGAAGAGGTAGGTCTATTAGACATATTAGAACTGGGCTAATTTAATGTTTTTCTTTCTTAACTCAAAGGGACCTGGAGTTAAACTTCCCTTGGCTAGTTTCTCTTCTCCATTTATATTCCATAAATTCCCATTCTTATATCTTTATTAACCTGTATTTCCTGGCTAGCAAAATAGCGTTAAGTGAGACATTTTCTCCCTTCTTTATCTCCCTCTCTTTGACTAAGAACATTTACCTTTTATCCTAATGTAATTTATTAGATACATAAATAGGTTTATTTATTTATTGAGGGCAGAGATAGGAGACTGTCTAAACTTTAGCCTTGGTTCCAATGCATTGGGAGGACCAAATTCTTTGGGAATTTGTCACGGTACTCCTGCTGCATCACATTTCACACATATTAGGAACAGATAAGTCTTATTAGTGATCACCTACACAGGTCTGGATTTTGAGAGATGCTGCTGGACACTGGGAGTAAACACCAAAATCTCTTCTACTTGTTCCAAAATTTTTATTATTTAGTCACTGGCAATGTCATCAAACATATAAAGGTTGATGACCTGAAAAAGTTTCTAATCATATCAGTGAAAAAGGAAAAAAAAATATTTATTATGAAGCATTATGATATGAACAGGGGATGAGGAGGGATTGATCTGCAGAGAGTGGTCTTCACCTAAAAAATCCATGGAGAGAAGTACGGGGACTGTGATCTTGAGAAAATAATACATCTTTATTTTTACTAACCTCTTTAGAATACCATTTTTTTCCCGAGACAGTTTCACTCCTATTGCCTAGGCTGGAGTACAGTCAAGCAATCTCGGCTCACTGTAACCTGCACCTCCCAGGTTCAAGTGATTCTTCTGCCTCAGCCTCCCTAGTAGCTGGCATGACAGGCACCTACAACCATGCCAGACTAATTTTCATGTTTTTATTAGAGACAGGGTTTCACCCTGTTGGCCAGGCTGGTCTCAAACTCCTGAACTCAGGTGATCAGCCCACCTCAGCACTATAGAGTGCTGGGATTACAGGTGTGAGCCATCGTGCCCCAGAGAATAGAGCACAGTATCAGCAATATAAACTTCAGATACTCTCGTGTAGCACTATAGTTGCTGCAGACATTTTGAGAGACTATTGGTGCTTATCTTTATTTTGAAATTATGATAGCTATGAAACCTGCCTCTAGATCTTTGACTTATATTAATAAAGTATTTCAAAATATAGTCGAGCCTTGAAAAATATGGGGATTGGGGACTCTGGATTCCTTCAAAGTGGAAAACTTCCAGATAAATTTTGACTTCCCCACAAGTTAACTACTAATTGCCTACAGTTGACTGGATGCCTTGCCAGTAATATAAATAGTCGATTAACACGTTTTGTATATTACGTGTTTTATATTAGGTATTCTTACAATAAAGTTAGAGAAAATAAAATGTGATTTTAAATCAAAAGGAAGAGAATATGTAGTTACTATTCATTAAGCAAAAGTAGACTCTCATAAAGATCTTCATACACATCATCTTCACATTCGGTATGATGAAGAGGGTGATAAGGAGGAAGAGTTGGTTTTGACATCTCAGGGATGGCAGATGGAGAAAAAAAAGTCTGTGAAGAAGGGGATCTACGCAGGCGAAACCCAACTGATCATTAGTCCTCTTCCATTATCCGCATTTCATTTTCTGCGGTTTCTGTTACCTGCAGGCAACCATTGTCCAAAAATATCAAATGAAAACTATTTCAGGCTGGGTGTGATGGCTCATTCCTGTAATCCCAGCACTTTGGGAGGCCAAGGGGGTCAGAATTTTGAGGGGCTGAATGAAAAGCCATTCCACCATAGGAGTTATGTATAAATATGAATATATATCTATAAGTACATATATTTACATGTGTATATATTTGTACTTATTCATTTGTTCACAAATATAACTCAAATAATTTAGTTAACTTACCCTGGCAAAATGCCATGTTTTAATTCTCTATCAATATTGCTCAATTGGCCAGTCGCAGTGGCTCATAGACCTGTAATGCCAACACTTTGGGAGGCTGAAGTAGGTGAACCACCTGAGGTCAGGAGTTTGAGACCAGCCTGGCCAAAATGGAGAAACTCCATCTCTACTAAAAATACAAAAGTTAGCTGGGTGTGGTGGCGTGCACCTGTAGTCCCAGCTACTCAGGAAGCAGAGGCAGGAGGATCGCTGAAACCTAGGAGGTGGAGGTTGCAGTGAGCCGAGATCAGACCACTGCACTCCAGCCTGGGTGACAGAGGAAGATTCTATCTTAAGAAAAATAAAAAGTAAAAACAATTAATGTTTTCAGTGGCACACCATTCTGTGTAGCATGGTGAAATTTCACACTGTTCCACTCCTTACTGGCCAGGACATCATGAATCATCCCTTTGTCCAGTGTTTGTCTTCAAATAAACTTTCTTTTACTTCATCAAGTCCCCAAAGCACAAGAGTAGCAATGCTGGTAACTTGCATATGCCAAATAGAAGTCTTGAGTACTTTCTTTGAAATGAAAAGGTGAATATTGTCGAAGTAAAGTGGAAAGAAAAAATTGTATGCTGAAGTTACTAAAATATATGGTCAGATCAAATCTTCTATCCTTAAAATGGAGAAGAACAAAGAGTTTTGTGCCAGTTTGTCTGTTGCACCTCAAACTGCAAAACTTATTGTCCCAGTGCTTAGTTAGGAGATGGAAGAGGCATTAAATGTGTGGATGGAAGACATGAACAGAACTGTGTTCAATACTAACAGCAGCTGGGTTCAATACTGTCCAACGTTTCAGCCATCCAGTAGGGGTCTTGAATGTATCTCCTGCAGGTAAGAAAGGGCTACCCTATATTTGCACCAGTATTTGAGTTGAGTGGTTTCCTTTATTATTCTTTGTGTTTACTTTCATGCATTGAAAACATCATTCTTAGAAAAGGCTTACAGGCTATGTCAAACTGCTAAACAGGCATATGACATAAGAAATAGCCACACATTTCTGGTCTAAAGGTAATTTTTAGTTGGTAAAGAGAAGAAAACAAGCAAGAAACTTTCATGACCACAAAAAATTTATGGAGGAGACCAGAAAACAAGAAAAAAAAAACTTAGAGGTAGAGCAAAAATGATAGAAGAGAACCAACAAACCAGATTAAAAATAGAAAGAGACTGATCAACAAGGCAAATTGTGGAGAGGCAACTTTGTAAGAGAAAAATAGAGTGGTTATGTGTGATAGCTTGCAGAGAGTTGAACAAGCTGAAGCTCAATGATCTTACCTGAATTCTCAGTCCAGTGTTAGGTAGCATTAGTTGACAAAGCCGTAATTCTATTTAATCTTTCAGGATCATTCTCTTTCCCTTAGTCCACACTAAGGGAATAAAACCTGAAAAATCAGTTGGGCCGGATTGAATTGGGTGGATACATGCCTAAGAGAATTCTATTTTTGTTCGTTTTTGTTTGTTTGTTTGCCTGTTTGTTTGAGATAGGTTCTCACTCTGTCACCCAGGTTGGAGTGCAGTGGCATGATCTTGGCTCACTGCAGCTTTCCCCTTCCCAGGCTCAAGCGATCCTTCTACCTCAGGCTCCCTGGTACCTGGGATTACAATTGCAAGCCACCTCGCCTGGCTAATTTTTGCATTTTTTTGTAGAAATGGGTTTGCCACGTTGACAAGGCTAATTTTATTTTCTTATTGATACATAGTTTCCCACATCCAAAATCACTTAATTTTACACAAACAATTCCTCACTTAACAGTGATAACCTTGGCTTTGATGACAGCAGCAGTTTCTTATTACATATCAAAGGTCAGATATTGTCTAAAATTCTCGAAGGAAAATATGCCACAGAATCACATACTTCTACTATGGAACCTCCTTAGGATGACTACGTTATATAAGAAATCCTTTTATAAAGTAAAAATGCCTTTTTATGTCATTCACTGTTATTAACATGTTAAATTAAATTAGTTTACTAGATTTTTTTCTCCACGGAAGTAGATATTACTATACAATTACATTACATACTTTGATACAAAACTCTAAAAGCAAAGAATCTTAGGGCTAGAGATAATAGAGAAAAAATTACCTTTACTAAACATCTGATGCATGCATTTAAAACTAAGAGGAAGTCTGGGGCTGTGGCTCAAGCATGCAATCCCAACACTTTGGAAGGCTGAAGTAGGCTCTTGAGTCAGGAGTTTGAGACCAGCCTGGGTAACATGCCAAGACCCCATCTTTACAAATAATGCGAAAAACTAGCCAGGCTTTGTGGTGCATGCCTGTAGTCCCATATATTCCAGAGGCTGAGGTGGGAAGATTGCTTGAGCCAGGGAAGAAGTTTCAGTGAGCCCAGATCATGCCACTGCACTATAGCCTGGGTGACAGTGAGACCCTGTCTCAAAAAAATAATAAATAAATAAAAGTAAGAGCAAATATGTCCAGTGTCATTGAGAATATATTAGATATGAATAATTTTTATACTTGTGTTTAATTTTATTAACAGGTACTGTAAATTAATAGACTCAGACTTGTTCTAAAGCGGTTTGCATTACGTATCCATTGTAAATTGAAAATATAAATGGTAGTGTTTAATATGATTAATTTCACTGGATTTTTTGAATAACGTAGCCTAATAATATTAGCTAAAACCACTTTTCAGCCAGTAGTAGAAGTGACTAGTCTTCTCAGGTATTAAAAACTCTGTTGTCTCCACAGTGACATAGGCCATAGCAGAGAGAGATACATATGGTAATTGCATGTATGTATGTAACCATAAGTGATGAATGAATAAGTTATGATGCTTTAAAAATGTGATCAGAAATCTTCAGGGCTTCAGATTTTCCATTCTGTGAAATCTCAAGCATAAAAAAAAATATATATATGTCTTACCATGGAGAATAGATAAAACTGCTGATTAGGAAAGACAGTGGAAAGGCTGACAGAGTATAAAGTATCAGCAGGGACCCTCAGGCAGGTTTCACCTCAAGGCATCTTTTGGACTAAAATCAGTAAGGCAGTCTCATTCGGCATCATTTCACAAATTATTTCTCTTCTTGAGAAGAATGACTATCAACTGTGAAGGAAAATTGTACTCTCAGATTTGTTGAAAAGGGGAGGATATTACGATACTAAAATTTATGTAAATAAATAAAGCTATGTAATAAAAATACTATAGATAAATTTAAAATTTAAGGAATACATGGGCCATTATAATGTAGCCTATAATTAGCTTGATATTAAATCTTTGTTGTAAATGACACACATTTATATATTTTTCTTTTAGTAAATAGAGAAAAGGGCATAGTCCTTGGGAGGTTTGAATAAATCTATACTTTCAGGCTTGCCTTTGAATTGCTCTTGTTGGAGCTCAGAGCTATTATTTTTGTGATATATAAATATGTCTTTTGAATGTATGTGATTTCATGATGTGCTTGCTCTTCTTTTTTCTGTTTCTCCCGAATTACAAAATGAACAGTGCTGAAAAATATCAATATTTGAATTAGCTTAAGGAGTTAACAAAATCTCAAACGCTGGAAGTAAAATTGATGAGAGAACGCTTTCTGATAAGCAAACCTGCTCCACAGAGTTCAGAACAAATCTCCGCATCTGGAAGTCTGTTTTTGTTGTGTGTTCTTTTGTACACATAGGGAGAGAGTAAAAACCACATAAAGAAGAAAAAAGATATGTAACTTTTTCATCTATTTACCTAACATAATTGGTGAACACAGTATTCCTATTTTTTTGATTGACTCAGAACTAACACTGATGCAAACTAATAGAAAAATCTTGGAACTGGAAGGAACAATCTGCTGCTCCTTAACTTTAACTGAGTCTTTGAATTACACAACTGATGCAGACATTCTTTAAGTTGATATCTTTGTTCAGATATAAACATTAATGACAGATGAGCAATTTTATCTGTTTGACCTATTGGCCTCAAATAATAGAACAAAGATGGATCAACTTGGTCCAAATGCTCTCAAATTCAATTAATTGCTAGATAAATTCTTTTAATAAATTCATATATGTAAAGGGCTTAGAACAGTGCCTGCTATATATTAAGAACTTCATAAATTCAAACAATTATTATTGTTATTGCCATTATTAAGTAACTATTTTGTTTATGTATGTAAATAAATCATTAATACCAAAGGGTTTATTAATCCATGGAATATTTGTTTTGATGCAGTTCATTTATAAGTTACTGTACGAGTCTGTTTTCATGCTGCTGATAAAGACATACCCAAGACTAGACAATTTACAAATGAAAAAGGTTTAATTGGACTTACAGTTCCATGTGACTGGGAAAGCCTCACAATTATCCTGGAAGGTGAGGAAGAGCAAGTCACATCTTACATGGATGGCAGCAAGCAAACAGAGGGCTTGTGTAGGGAAACTCCAGTTTTAAAACTGTAATATCTCATGAGATTTATTCATTACCACCAGAACAGTACAGGAAAGACTTGCCCCCAGGATTCAATGACCTCCCACCAGATTCATCCCACAACATGTGGGAATTCAGGATGAGATTTAGATGGAGACACAGCCAAACCATATTAGTGACAGAACAGTATAGGAAAGACCTTTCCCCATGATTCTATTACCTCCCACCAGGTTCTTCTCATAACACATGGGAATTGAAGATGAGATTTGGCTGGGGACACAGCCAAACCATATCAGGGGCCATATTCTTCTTAAGCCAGTAATTTTCACTAAATTTAATTTAGTCATGCTCTATGATCTTTTTCAGATAAAACAAAAATATGAAGAGCAGCATATGGGAAAAATATAGAAAAATTTAAAGAACATAAATTAAAAAAAGTTTTCCATAGGATAGATATCAAATTTCTGTCAAATTGTATTTTATATGATTTAAGATAAAAGCCTTAAAAGGCAGTGATAATATTCAATAAATTATTCTATAAATGACTGTGTCTAGTTCCTGTTATTTCAGTCAAGGTAATTGCACGTTAAATAGCAGTAGCTATTCTTCAGTTGTGGCTGCTCTTCAGATTCTGTCTCAGATAGGAGGATCTAATTTAGTGACAAGAAAAATAGGATAAATTAACTCTGTCATTTGAGCTAAGTAAATCCAAAGATAAACAAGTATGAAAAATTATACACTTATGAAATGGGCCACATAAATATCATATCAAAAGTTTAGTTGTCCCTTATATATACTCTACATTAGTTAGATTTATAGATTGATAAGTAATGTCATTGATACCCAGCATAGAGAGTATCAATGAACTATATAAATCTAGTAAATGTAATAATTTACCTAATATAAGGATATGTTCTTCATGAAGAAGTGGTTATTGAGACAATTTGCCAGGCTTCAGAAAGAAAAGAATTTTGAATCCCTAAGACAGAATTTTACCCTTAATGTGGTAACAGCAAGAAAAACAGAAGGATACCTTAAAAAAGCAGAGAACAAGTGATATAAATATTAGGAATATAGAAGATCAGAGTAATCCCACATACTTTATATTCTTTCCAAGATAATATTAATGGTATCATGAATTTTTTAATAATTCAAATAGTAATGTTAGTGACAAAGCATTCACTTACATAATACTTATTATGTACAAGGTATCATACCAAGCACTTTACATATTTCACTTCATACGATTTCATGGTAAATTCAGAAAAGAGGATGTAATGGTTACTTTCATCCATTAACTTCACTGGGGTTTGGTGTGCCCAGACAAATCATTATTTTGAGTGTGTCTGAGAGGATGTTCATGGAAAAGATTAGCATTGGAATTGGATAATTCAGTACAGATTGTCCTCCCAGTGTGCTGGGTATCATTGTCCAATCTGGTGAAGCCCTGAATGGAACAACCGGCAGAGGAAAGAGTGATCTGCTCTCAACCTCACATTTTCTTTTCTGTCCCATTGCTTCACTGATCTTCTCTCATTCTGGAAGTGGTATTTACGTCATTAGTTCCTCTGGTTCTCAGACCTTCACACTTAGACTGAATTGCACCACCAGCTTTCCGGGATCTACAGCTGGGAGAAAGACAATCGTGAGACTTCTCAATCTCTGTGGTTCTGTGACTCAATTCCTCATATTTAATTATAAATATCCACACAAATACATATATAAATACATACACACATATATATATAATTGGTCCCGTTTCTCTGGAAAACCCTGGAAAATGTAAAGGAATTATTTTTTCAATTTATTTGCTGGGGAAACTGAAGTAATTAGCTGCTAGAAAGGATCAGTGTACTCAAAGCTATTTGAGTCACTGACATAGGGAAGTAACTTGGTGTCTCTCTTCGTACTTACCTCATCATGACATCATATCTGTTTAGATGTCTAACCATTGACTCAGACTGCAAGTTCTAAACACCTGAGCCCTATTTTATTTTTTTTCCTGAAGCTTAGAGGTGGGCCCAGTACATAGTAGGGGCTTCTTAATAATTTGGAAAACACTAAAAAGAAAAAACCCACATACATTAGGAATATTCTTTTATTTTTTAGTGAATTTTATGCAAAAATACTGAATCACTCTAAAACTACATCTCTCATTTAAAAGTCAGCAAACATATAAGGTAATGTATCTTAAGATATTTATTTGTTAGGGATATAAGCAAATATTTTAAATAAGAAATTTATTTTATCAAAGTCATGTCACTATTATGTTTTCCTTTTATTTTCTGTGTTTTGCCCATCTTTATTTTTATATCTTTCATGTTTTGTAGTTAAGGTGTTTTTCTATTCTTATTAGTTAGTTAGTTTGTTTGTCTTCTCTTTCTTGAAACAGAGTCTCACTCTTTCTCCAGGCTGGAGAGCAGTGGCACAGTCTCGGCTTACTGCAACATTTGCTTCCCGGCTTCAAGCGATTCTTCTGCCTCAGCCTCCCGAGTAGCTAGGACTACAGGCAGGCACCGCCTGCCCAGCTAATTTTTCTATTTTCGGTAGAGATGAGATTTCACCATGTTGGTCAGGATGGTCTCAATCTCTTAACCTCGTAATCAGCCCGCCTCGGACTCCCAAAGTGCTGGGATTACGGACATCAACCACCGCTCCTGTCCAGTTATGGTGTTTTAAAGACAAACAATTATGCTGAAGTGAAAAAATATGATTTAGTAGCTATATAAAGTACAGTCAGTTTCATCATATTTTTTCACTGACCAACATGGCTGAAAAAAGCAATTAGATTAAATAATATTAAGAAGATAAAAAGAAATACAACATTGACACATTACGTATGTTACTTGAAAATAGGATCTGTGTTTTGTTAACATGCACACACAGATATATATATACATATATATATCATGCATCCCACAGTGCTTGTCATACAATGAGTATTAAATATATTTGTGGAATTAATAAATGTAGATTAACACTTAAATTTGCTTTTGAACATATTCATATTTCCTAGGTAGAAGATTATATGGAAGAAATTAGGTCATCATCAGTTCTGTTTATACTTTCTATGCACAAAAGGGAATGCAGTTCTAAGTTTCTCGTCAATTAGGTTGGGGCTATATGAAGCAGAATTTATAAGAATGATAACAAAATGATCTGTATAGCATCTTTTGCCTTTCCTTTAAAACATCTCTTTTTATGCTCCGTCATCTCATTGTCCCATGCTTGGAAGCTATGGATGAAAGATGCTGGATTCCCTGATGGAAAGAGACAGGTGATCTTGAGTCACTACTTGTAGAAGGACAATTCTGCCTGTTCATGTTGGGTATTCTATATTATGATAGTGAGGGCTGAAGAAGGTCATTGCGTGGAGACAACAAGGTGAATTGAGAGCACAAATTAGAAGCAGAAATTGGAAATAGGAAAGGATGAAGAGGAGATGAAAATTATACTTCTGTACTTAATATGAATCAGACTCTGTACTGTTAATAAATCACCGAGTCTCTGGCAGATTTCCTCTTATAAAGTTGTGTCTCTATAATAAAAATTTATCTAGTGAAAACATAGAAAGCAAGTCCAAAAATGAAAAATGAGAGAATAAATGTGAAATGAATAGAAAACAGACTATATGATTAAATATTATTGAATGGTAGCAATTTTAGTTCTTGTATGAAATGCTGATTAGCTCCAAGTTTCTGAACAGGTTACTGATACATGTTTAGGTGTTTGATCACCAGGTACATAAAACTGTGATACAGGAAGTAGATGTTAATATGCTAGCTACTCTTCAATTATTGGATACGGTACAAACTACTCTTAATCTTTTGAAGCACATTGTACAGTTTTAAATGTATCATAGAATATAATTCTCCTGAGTTTTTTAATAAAGTTGGGAATACAGACTTTAGCTGGTCCCACAGCCACCAGACTTGCATACTGCAGATACTATCCAATGCACCTTTAGAATTCCTCAAAATGCATAATCAAAAATGCAAAATGCCTATCATGACATTATATAGGTATACACCATAAATGACATAAATCTGAAATAGAAATTCACTCCTTCCTTCTTATGAGTTTAACTAATTATTTTAATCAAACATTAAATGTTTTAGGATATAGGACCTGAATCTAGATGTTAAAATGTTCAAGTCATATTTGAGATTATGAAATGATCCAATAACAATGTAAATGCACATCAAGCTAGTTTTCATGAAAACACCAATAAAAATGTATACTCATCTATACTAATAAACAATTTGCAAATATTATTTTATATATTATTCAAATTATATAATCTATAATTAAAAATAATGTATCATATTAATCATGTAAAATATTAGTTTGATATAACATTATTTTATAGGTTTTTATATTATCTATTTAAAATATTTTATAAATCTCTCATTTTCAAAGTAAAAAGTTATTAAATTATATTAATTTAATAATTTATTAAGAAAATTACAGTGGTCACTATGAAGTCAGATTACATTTTTATGAGTGTTGTGTGTGCGTGTGTGTGTATGTGTGAATGAAAAATGCATGTGATCATAGAATTGGCTTGAGAAACAAGTTGTCTTGTTTTGTACTTATCTTCCTGAACAGTTATTCTAAATTTATTGAGTCAGTTCTATCATAAGATACTTTGATGAGTACATTAGTCCGTTATCAGATTGCTATAAAGGCAAACCTGAAACTGGGTAATTTCTAAAAAAAGAGGCTTAATTGACTCACAGTTCCACAGACTGTACAGGAAGCATGGCAGGGGAGTACTCAGGAAACTTACAGTCATGGTGGAATGTGAAGAGGAAGCAAGCATGTTTTCACTGTCTTCACATGGCCACCTGGAGAGAGAGAGACACAGGAGTGCTACACACTTTCAAACAACCAGATCTCCTGAGAACTCTACCATGAGACAGCACTAAGGGAATGGTGCTAAACTGTTAGTAACCACTCCCGTATTTTAATAACTTCTCACCATGCCCAACATCCAAAATTGAGAATTACAATGCCACATGAGATTTGGGTGGGGACACAGAGCCAGCCCATATTAATGAGTAAAGAGACTAAGATATTGAGAAAAGGTGAGCAACCTAGTACAATAGAAAGACATGAATGTCTACAGTAGTTTGCACACTTGATCTTGTGGGTGTCTCATACATACATTCAAAACAACTGACATAGAGAAGACCTCCTGCAGTCCCACAAAGCACTGCATCTAATTTAAATTCATATGGCCACCTGCTACTACTGTTTTTGTTTTTATGTACTGTAATGACTAGATAAAGCATGAAGCAGAGCTTAATAACACTCAATGGTGGGGGAGTGGATGTTTTCTTTGTAATTGCTTTTGTCATTTATTCTTATTAAAGGTAAATCCATCAAATCCCCAAAAACATTAATATTTCTTATTAACTGAGAATATAAAAAGGAGAAAAAAAAACAAATGTAAGAATATCAATTTTAAGTATTTTTTACTCATCATTGCTAGACTTGGAAGTAGGCTAAATAAATTTCAAGATATTCTTTGGGTGGAGTGCTGGCACTGAGTATAGGACTCTGGTTTGATGGATTCTATAGCACTGCACAACTTTGATTGGTTTTTAATCACTGAGAATAATTTATAACTCTCTCTGGTCAAAATACAGTAATTCTATTGTGATGGAAATCATCCTTGTCAATACAATGTATTTAATTTTTGCCCTGTGGAGATTAACTGTTTTTCATTGTATTGAAAATATTGTCCAAAAATATATGTATATATACCAATGATAGAATAGTATAGTATCCTAATCAAATTTTATAAGTATATATATATATATATATATATATATATATATATATATATATACACACACACACTATATCTAAAAATACTAGATATGTGGGTGTGTGTATATATATATACACATACATATATAGTATATATATGTGTATGTATATATATATCTAGTGCATGTGTATATATATGTATATATGTATATACACACTCACTAGATATATATACACATATATATATACTAGATATGTGTGTGTGTATATATACATAAATACACACACATACTATATCTAATACTATATATGTACTAGATATGTGTGTGTTCATATATATATACACACACACAGACATACTATATCTAATAACCTGTTTTTAATTTAGGTTTTCTTCAGCTATGAATGTTTGATGCTCACAAGATAGGAAAGACTTAGAAGAAAACAGTGCCGATCAAACAGTGTTGATCAATAAGTTACTTTAGCTTATTACTCTACAAAATGATAACTAATGTATGCTGTTATTTAGAAATGATATAAAATATTTCTCCACGTTTTCAAGTGAACAATGTGATGGGATGACAACACTTTAATTAACTTGAGATGTGACTGTTTCATCATCCAATGCTTGCCAAAGCTTCTACACTAACACATTCCCTTATATGCAATGCTTATTAACTTTGCATTTTCCAGATATCTTGACAGGAGGAAATTAAAAATGGAACTTTTTAAAGGTTAGTTAATTACAAATAATAAATTATGTTATGCAAATGTGGGCTCCCCAAAATGATCTAATTCTCCAACAACCCATACTGAGCTGGTGAATTAAACTTACCTTTTATTTACAGTGTTAAATTTTCAATCAAAGTGAAGGTTACTCAATATAAGGACATGTAAGTTTCTGCATGTATTTGGTCTTTTCCCCTCGAAGGAAACTAGGGTTCTAATTTTAGTCTTCTGAGGTATCTCTTTAGAGATTTAATTCAAGCATATTTTTCAACTCTGAATAAAATCATTTCAGTGCTTAATCTAAGGCTCAGGAACAGATCTGGCACTGGGGATTTTTATTGACTCATTCACTCCACGATCTTTCTCACTGTTATTTACACAATCTGATACAATTTGCTTCATTCTAATTCTGATTCTATTTCATTTAGCACAAGGGTGATAGAAAAAAATGCCTAATAGAATATCTATATCTATATCTATGCCACATTTTGGTGCATGTGTTCCAGGAATATTTAATACAAATATGTTTCTGTTACTATTTATACGAAAAATGATCCAAAGTCAATAATTTTACTTCCTCTACCTCTCTCTCCTACTCTCTCTTCCAGATTTATACTCATTTCCTCTAGTCTGATACAATTCTAAAGGGGAGTGGAAATAATTTATGAGGAAGCCAAACCATTAAAATGACAGTTATCAAAGCAAACAAACCCTATAGGAATAGAGTAATAAAAATGCTAAACACCTAGAAATCTATGATCATAAAATTATTGTGGTCTAATATTTTTAAATCTGAGCTCTCCAGCAGGCACAGTCACACTTCCACCTCACAATCGCCAAGATAAGAAAATATGGGGATAGAATCCTTACTGTTACATTGACTCCAGTGCTTCCCCTAATCAAACTTTATGTACGATGAAGGATGATGCCTTCACCAGACTGATCAACTCTTGGTCTGTTTTCAAGGATTCATTATGTTCTAAATTAAATACACAGCCTTTAATTTTTTAAAAAAATTACTGCAGAATCAAAATTATGAAAAGTCAAGCACTTATACCAACTACCCATACACAGCTGAGATATCCTTATGAATTCTACAGCTCTTCTTGGGACTGTGTTTTTAGAAGTCACGGCCTTTCTGTATTATTATTTTTTTAATTTTATATTATGAACTTGCAAGTATAATAATCCTTACTGTATTGAATTTTTGCTCTGTAATTCAGTCACATTATTTAATAGCTCCCTTTATGAATGCAACTATGGCATTGATTTTTGTCACAACATAGAATTTTATATCTAAAAAAGCACAAAGCCAGAGAAAAGTTACAATGTCAGATTTTTAGTGATTTCTTTATAGAGCTAAACAACTAACTTTAAGAAATGAAAGAGAGGAAAGCTTCTGCTGTTTTCCTCATTACCAGTATGTAGGTTACCCTGACACAGCCATTTCCTTCTCTCCAGGATATTAATTATGTCACACTTCCATTGTGTAGGTTCTCTCTCAATTGTCTCCTTTTTATCTAGTATGTGTTTTCTGAAAATATTTTACTCTTCCCTTTTTTTGGTATTGCTTCTTATTTTTTGCTGTCTCCCTCACCCATCTTACTTAATTTGTATGTTTCATAATTTTACATGTCTTTTGGATTGATAATCCCACCCTTGAAATGTATCTAAATTCAAACCTTCCATTGTCATCACAGCCGTATTTTCCTTAACCTATCCAGATGCATTCAAAACAAACCTCAAGCAAATACTATCAGAGATATTGAATGACAGATGTTACACTATTTATTCCTAAAGTCCTTTAGATTTACCTCATAAGCTCTTTTTTATAGGAGGAAAAATTTCTTTCAGAGAGTCTAAGTCTTAAAAGTTAAGTGTGGATCTTTATCTCAGTTGTATTTGATTCTTGTCTCCAGATCATACGTTTCATACGCTTACTCTGAATTACTAACTGAAAGTCACAGATTTTTATATTCTTATCAGGTCTCATGTGTCCTACGTGTACAGGTATTCCTTTTATATTTTAGCAGAGTGATCTATGAAGATGAATTAAGTATTTTTGCAAAGTTCTCCAGTTACTTCAGTTTCAACTTTTTCGCCTAGATGTTAGATGTTTACTCAAAATTCTCCAACATATATATAAAATGTTTGCACGTATTAAGAGTCAATAGGCTATACCTCAGAGTAAAGCAGAGTATGACTGATTCAGTTCCAATTTTGGTATATATACTCCTAAAGTGAGAATAGTAAAGAGGTATTAAAGAAATATCCAAAGGAAAAAAACCAGTGGCTCTTGCAATCTTGTAATGGCTCAATTCCCTAAACCCAGCTGATGGGCTTAGAGATTCTTTATATAAATAGCTTTACAGCAATTTATGCACTGCTGTAAATCGATCAGCCAGGGCCCTGAGTTAGTAGTAAAACTACTACCAGAGGAATAATAAGAATAGGAGGTCACAGACACAGGCGATCTTAAAGTAAATACTTAATATCTCTGGAATTTAGTATTTAACAGCAACTACTAAAAGTTATCAGTATGCACTGGGTTTTATGCTTAAGTTTTCAGGATGCACTGGTTTTTACGCTTAAATAATATCATAATTGTATTACAATCATGTGTTTGCATCACTATCTCTTTCAATATGCAGTAGGCTCCTTTGTAATCACTGACTTACTTCAATGTGTTAGACTTCAACCTCTAACACAACAACTAGTAAACCATAGTTGACAAATAAATGTTTTGATGAAATTCACAACTAACTAAACCATGAGTAGCCCCTCCTTTGAATTAGCTCATCTGGTTATCCTGTTCTAGTCTTCAACTAATATTAACCTATTTTTTTTTTGTTTTGTTTTTGATACAGAGTCTTGTTCTGTTGCCAGGCACCAGGCTGGACTGCAGTGGCGGAATCTCGGCTCACTGCAATCTCTGCCTCCCGGATTCAAGCCATTCTCCTGCCTCAGCCTCCTGAGTAGCTGGGACTACAAGCTTGCACCACCAAGCCCATTGAATTTTTGTATTTTTTAGTAGAGACGGGGTTTCACCATGTTGGCCAGGATGGTCTTGATCTCTTGACCTCGTGATCCACAAGCCTCAGCCTCCCAAAGTTCTGGGATTACAGGTGTAAGCCACCGCACCCGGCCAACTTACTTATTTTTTAAGGTCCAAACTGTTTTCTCTTCCTCCCCTGAAAATCTTTTGGAAAAAAAAAAAAACTCCACTAAATTTTCTTTTCACTTATTCATATTCTCTTCTGAAGCAAGAACAATCATATAGTGTAAGTCTTCAATTTTGTCTATAATATTCACCATCGTATTTTGATAAACTAGGTTATTCTTTTTATTTAATGTACTTTGACAGCGCTAGCAAATAGCATATGTTCACTGAATCGTTCATGAGGTAATAAAAGTTTGATGACAGACTGAGCCACAGTTATCCTCAAACTTTTCACTTAGACTCTTTTAAATATTTTGAGTGTTGTAGCATCTGGCCTTATTATCAACAATAGATTCTAAAATGCACATAATTTGCAAATAATGTTTTATCATCAATTAGAAATAATCCTATACACAAGTACATCTGTAAAAATGCAAATGTTGATATCAGATATAACAACTATTTCTTTATGTCATTTTGCCTACAAAAGTCATTATTCTACTATATTACCATTTAAATAATTTACTGTTTTAGTTTTTTAATAGCTTATTTTTGAGAAGCTTTAACATCACGGCAATTGAGCAAAAAGTGCAGAGATTCTCATATACTGTGTCCCCACAAATGTGCAGCCTCTTACATTATCAACATCCCACAGCACCAGAGTGCTACATTTGTTACAATCAATGAACCCACACTGACACTTCATTATCACCCAGAGTTCATAACTGATGTTAGAGTTTACTCTTGGTATTGTACCACCTATGAGTCTAGACAAACGTATACGGTATGTATACACCATAGTAGTATACAGAATGAATTCACTGTCCTAATAATCTGTGCTCCACCTATTCATCCCCTGCCTTCACCAAACCCTGGGAACCATGATCTTTTGAATGTCTCCTTAGTCTTGCCTTTTGCAGAATGTGAAATAGCTAAAAGTATACAGGAGAAAGCCTGTTCATATTGGCTTCTATCAATAAGTAATACGTGCTTAAATTTCCTTCATGTCTTTTCATGGATTGGTAGCTCATTTATTTTGAGTATGAATACATAAGTAAATCCTTCATTTTTGGTGATATCACAAGCTATGTATCCATTCACCTATTGATGGGCATGCTGGTTGTTTCCAGGTTGTAGCAGTTATGATAAGGCATACAAATATCTGTGTGCACGTTTTTGTGTAGACATAATTTTTAAATTAATTTGCACACTGCTGATGGAAGGCAAATTGATACAATCACATTGGAATATTGTTTGCCTGTAACTTACGAACTTTTACATGATAAGCTATAAGCCAGCAATTCCACTCCTACATACATATGCAACAGAGATGCATACCTATAAACATTAAAAACATGTATTAAAATGTTCATAGAAGCATTACTAGTAATATCTCCAAAGTTGAAAGAACCCACATAATAACAGTAGAATGAATAAATAAACTAAACAAATACTTAACAGCGGTACTCTCCAATACAGTAGCCACTAGCCACATGTGACTACTGATCACTTGATCTGTTTGGCCCTTATTTTGCCAATACCACACTGTCGTCATTTACTGTAGCTTTTCTGTTTGCCTTGGTATGCCTTCCAAATCTCTGAAATAAAGTTTATAACTTGCATTTACTTGTGACACTTTGACTATATTGAATCTTTTTTTTTTTTTTTGAGACAGAGTCTCTCACTGTCACCTGTGTTGGAGTGCAGTGGTGTGATCTCGGCTCACTGTAACATCCACCTCCCAGGTTTAAGCAATTCTCCTGCCTCAGCCTCCCGAGTGGCTGGTACTACAGGCACCCACTACACCTCCTGGCTGGCAGTTTTTGTATTTTTAGTGGAGATGGGGCTTCGCCATGTTGGCCAGACTGGTTTTGAACGTCTGACCTCGTGATCCACCGGCCTTGACCTTCCAAAGTGCTGGGATCTTCCAAAGATCCACCGTGTTCGGCCTATATTGAATCTTTTCAAGCTGACAAAACACACTTAGTAGATAGAGAAACTGAGGCTTGGAAAGGTTAAGGGTGTCTCAAGGTGTCAGAATTGGTTTGTGTTGGAGTTAGCACTTGGACAAGGACCAAGCTTCCTCTGTCTCCCTGGCTTATGAGCTTTCTCTGCCCTTCCTCCTGAAAGAAACTTTTCTGACAGTTGTTCACTCTCTCAGAGCCAGGGTAGCTCTGATATCAAAATGTAGTGCAAACATTAAGTACCTTGGCCCAGAAAAAGGTGCATGACAGGGTCAGTGAAAGGGCAAACATTTTAGGAGACAGCTTTTCTATGTGAGATAATCTTCTTAATCTGGAAGGCATAAAAGCAAAACAAAACAAAAGCCTCGTGGCTCTGCTAACAAAAAGACAATTTTGTATTTTATATGGAAATTGTTTTTATGCAAGCACTTTTCCCTTATATATAAAGTATATTTTTGTAACAGTGTCCTTTATAACTTACCATATCTAATTTGTTTGATGTCATGCCCTCAATTTGCAGAAATATAAACAGGTTTCTTCAGTAGAAATTTTACTCTATTTTGAAAACAGCTGGAATGCATTATGTTTAGCTCTGATATTATTATTTGATGTTTTAAAATGTCCTAAATATTCAATATGAAAAAATCTTTAAAATTTTGTAATCTTTGAAGACCAAATGTGTATGCCTTTTGACTTGCCCATTGTATACATTAAATTAATTGCTTTATCTGAATCTTCTTAGTGATAATTTTAGCCTGTGTAAATATGTTCTTTTAAACATTTATTGGCTTTTATTTTGCTTTAACATTTTATATATGCGCACACACAATCATATACATATACATAAAATACTGTATATTATATATATTTATATGTAGACACATACATACATATACATAGATATATGTCTATGTATATATAGACATACAAAATCTAAAAGGATAAATATAACT
Source organism: Saguinus oedipus (assembly GCA_031835075.1). Classification (NCBI taxonomy): domain Eukaryota; kingdom Metazoa; phylum Chordata; class Mammalia; order Primates; family Cebidae; genus Saguinus; species Saguinus oedipus. The sequence continues at coordinate 48,811,113 of CM063186.1, read as the reverse complement.
TGAGTAACTATCTACTATTCCTTTACAGCTCCTTTCTTTCTGGGATTCCTTGTGTGCCCCACTCCAAAGACAATAATCTTCATTCTCCTCAGGGAAACCATCATTTTGGTTTTCGTGCTAATCATTCTCTTGTTTTACTTTTCCTTTTTTTTTTTTTTTTTTTTTGATGGATTCTCACTCTGTTGCTAGGCTGGAGTGCAGTGATGTGATCTCTGCTCACTGCAACCCTTGCCTCCCAGTTTTCAATTGGCTTCCCCTGCCTGACCCTCCCAAGTAACTGGGATTGCAGGTGCCTGCCACCATGCCCAGTTAATTTTTGTATTTTTAATAGAGACAGGGTTTTACCCTGTTGGTCAGGCTGGTCTCGAATGCCTGACTTCGTCATTTGCCTGCCTCAGCCTCCCAAAGTGCTGGGATTACAGGTGTGAGCCACCTCACCTGGCCTTGTTTTTATTTTCAATTTCATTGTTTATTCCTTAACAATGTTGTCTCATGCATACATTTAGTGACTGAGAAATAAATTGTTTTGCTTATCAGATAGTTCTAGTACATTGGTTTCAACATAACCGGAAGAAGGCCAAACGGATTTGTCAGTTGAATAATCATTTTGGACAATTCTTATGATAGAGCACTATATTGTCTTTGACATTTTGTTGAGTGACATTGCACAGTGAAGCAACTCCCATTCATATGTACTTGGTTATATGAGACAAAATTTCCCAATGTTACATTAGTAAAAGCTGAAATCATGGAGGGACTTAGTTTTGAAACCTGTCTCCTACTAACAGTAACTGATAGTCATATGGGACAAAATGAATTGTACAAAGGATTCATTTACCTTTGTAAATGTGCACTGTTCTAATATGTTTACTGATTCATAGTCTATAATCACATATAAAGTAATGTAATATATTTATGTTATGATCAGTAGTCTACATTAATAACTAAAATGATACCTCAAACCAAAATGATGTTTGGATTCACAATACTAAATTCCTCATGAGGGCAAGAATGAAAAAAAATTCACTTTATATTCATAATTCACGTATCTGGTAGCAAAACATATTAAATAATTATAATTATATAATATTTTATTATGAAATTCTCTGAAAGAAGTAGAATGAAATTGTGAGCTCAAGAAGAAAAAAGGTAATTATAAATTTTCCAACTGTGAAACAATATTTTTTTATTGTTATTTAAAATTAATTCTTGAGGTGTTTTGATATGCAATAGCAAATCTTTTAATATGAATGGTTACATGAATACATTATTTTATAATATCATTTACAATTGTGTGAAAATTATATAATGTTTAACTTTTTAAGCTTAGAGCAGTTTATTTTAGAAAGAAACCATAAAGAGGCACAAGAAGGCACACAGCTTTAAAATATTTAAGGTGGACATGTGATTATGAAATTTGGCCGGACGCGGTGGCTCACACCTGTAATCCCAGCACTTTGGGAGGCCAAAGCAGGCGGATCACCTGAGGTCAGGAGTTTGAGACCAGCCTGAACAACATGGTGAATCCCAGTTTCTACTAAAACTACAAAAAATTTATACAGACATGGTGGCAGGCGCCTGTAATCCCAGCTAATCAGGAGGCTGCAGAAAGAGAATCCTTATATCTGAGAGGCGGAGGTTGCAGTGAGCTGAGATTGTGCCATTGCACTCCAGACAAGACAACGAGAGCAAAACTCCTTCTCAGAAATCAAAATAAAATAAAGAAATCTTAAGACTGCTAATCTAATCCTATGATTCAAATTTCACAAAATTAAATATCCTGTTTTCCATTAGTCTATTGAAGTTTTAAATTTTAAAATCATTGTTTAAAAATGTGAGAAAGTCTTTTTCATACCCTAGTCTTAACTCCATAAACAATCTAACCAAGATTGGCATTAATTAAAGTCTGTTTCATGTGTCATTTCTTCTCATGATAGAAACAACTTGTTCCAAACATTTAGTATAATCTTTTTTCTTGCAGTTTTCTGAGTCTTCTCAAATTAGTGGCAAATTTCTTTGTCTCCTCATAATTTTACATTCTAGTGGTTCAAATAATTTGGCATGACCAAACAATGGAAAATCTAGTAAAGATGACAAAACACTTGTTTCAGCTACTGGGGCCACTTGTGAAAAAGCAAGAAAAACCTTGATTTCTGTGTTGAAATGTTACCCCAAAATACTGAAATTCCATGCTCTCACCTCCCTCCCCTCATTCTCAGTTACCTGCTCAGGCTCCTGTCATCGGCTTCTCAAGGGTTCAGTTCTCACTTAATTGTGCAGCCTTGGAAGCATAGTCTCCTTCAAATCCAGTTTGATTTTATTTTCACTAGGGCGAACAGAATTCAGCAGACATAGATCTCAGATGTTATACCTCCTCATTAAGCAAACTCTCAGGCCTCTCTGTCGGCCGAATTCCTGAAAAATAGTAAAATGTTAAGCTTTGCTTCAGGACTTAAATGGAAGGAAACCTACACTGTCCTGTAGGCTTGAAGTACTACCAAAAGAAAACAACACTGTTATATAGGGAGCCCTCTGCATCTGTGGGTTCCACATCTGTGGATTCAACCAACTGCAGATGGAAAATACTTAGAAGAATAATGAATGATTGATTGCATCTGTACTGAACATGTACAGAGCTTTTGTTCTTGTTATTCCCTAAACAATGAAATATAACAACTATTTACGTAACGTTCATATTATATCAGGTGCTATAAGTAATATACAGATGATTTAAAACATACAGAGGATGCACATAGCTTATATGCAAATATTACACCATTTTATAGCAAGGACTAAATATTAGTGGCTTCTGGTATCCGAAGGTGATATTGTGGGAACCAATCCCCTGAGTATACCAAGTGATGAGTATACCTGAAATCTAGGTCAGTATCCCTGGGGCACCTACAGTTATTGATGTTTCAAAATGGCAAATTATTTGTATTATTTTACATGCTAAGTGAGTGATAAGAAAACATAATTGATACATGCTAAAGTTTTTATCTAATTTATGTTATTTTAAACATACTTAAACATAAAAAAGTAGAAAGTGTTTCTCAATTCCTTTTATGAGTGTGATGCAAATACATTGCCAAATTTTAAAAGCTGGTGAAGAAGTTAAATCTATAAACCAATTTAAGTATGAATGAGATGAAAAAATTCTCATTCGAGGATTACAAAAATCATTTGTAGTTAAGTACTTAAAAAAAACAGAACACTCATCTAACAGAAAGATCTGATTGTCTAATAGGAAACACACAAATCAGTGATTTTTTGCAATAGTGAGCTTAACTAACAATTACAGTGATTCAAACAAATAAAGTGCAGAGAGAGGCTTTGCACATCCTGCTGACTCCACAGATTGTTTCTTCCCATGTTGGACACATGCTATGTTCCCACTGGACATATACTATCTGACCCAAATAAAAGAGATTTAAAAATGAGGATTATAGATCACCTACCTGGACAGGCTTCTTAAGTTATTTAATATCTTCTCTTTTTTTTAACCCCAGAGAGTTGTTTACTTATGTGACATTCTTCAAGGAGACATGTCCCATAAATTCACATAGTGTAAATTTGTTTATCATAGACAATTCTAAAATAGGAAAATCAGTGCTCAAAGCATTCAAGAGATGAGGAATTTTCTCCTAACAAACTCTGTAAGACTGCTTGTCTAGAGGTTTGGGTATCATTTTTGCAAGACTAAAAGACTAGAACTCACCTCCTTTCCCCAGAGGATCCAATCCATAGTAATTGGGGGAGAAATTAATTATAGCCCGGTTGTTTTAATTCATTTCTTTTCAGTTCACTCTTTCAGATTTGTCAGTATCTTGTTACCTATATTTTCTTTCAATAATGTTTGATTTAGATAATTTTCTGCAATAATTCATACTGAAGAATTAGACACCTAATACCTCAACAACCACCAGTCTTTGAAACATTCAATGGAAGAACAGATATTCCTCCCACAAAGCATTAGGGAATGACTGTATCTTTTCCTTCATATAAATTTTTTTTACGGACTCAGCTGGGTGCGGTGGCTCATGCCTGTAATCCCAGCACTTTGGGAGGCTGAGCAGGGAACTGTATTTTGTTTTGTTTTTTGGTGTATATCTACCTTGCCCACTTTAATTCTTCCTTTAATTCCCACAGATATTTTCATAACTAATTACTTTATACAGGGGTGATCTTTATTATTTGTATATCTAGAGCTTAATTCTTAATTTTAATTTTTATCTTATTTTCTTTTAGACAGAGTCTCACTATGTCACCCAGGCTGGAGTGCAGCAGCACAATCATAGCTCACTGCAGACTTAAACTCCTGGACTCAAGAGATCTTCTCACCTAAGCCTCCAAAGTAGCTGAGACTATAGTTGTGAGCCACCATACTTGGCTAATTTATTATTGTTATTGTTATTTTGTAGAGCCAGGGTCTTGCTATGTTGACCAGGCTGGTCTTGAACTCCTGGGCTCAAGCAGTCAATCCCACTTTGGCCTCCCAAAGAGGTGGGATTACAGACATGAGTAACCCATGTGTGGCAGGCTTATTTTCTTGACCATAGAGCAAAGACCTGGCTGTAGCCCCCAAATCTGTAATTTCCAAATGTCACCCATGAAGGCTGAAACTGACATCTTCTAAAGCTCAGTTTAGAGTTTTTAACTGCCTGTTGGTTGTAAATTTGTCCTTATCTTCGTCCATTAAGGTTTCACTGTTTGCATGGTGAATTGCAGTTGATTTCCAAATACCAACATGGCCAACATTCCTTTACTAATACAGACAACCTGCTTAACCCTGCCTGGGAGCCGTTCTAGTGCTTTGATAGCATTGATGGCAGCCATGTTGTTATCTCATAGGATATCCTTTTCAAATTCATGAGTGATCTACTGTGTTTGTGTTGTCCCCTTCTTACTCGAATGTTTTTCCTTTGGGCATACACAGAAGATGTGATTAATATTTGTGGCTTCAGAATCTTCCGTTATCTTATGGTAGTTGGGACAACTTTGAAAAACTGCCAGTAACAAGGAAGCAAATTGTCTTTCAGATAGATTTTAATGGATAGCTGCCTTAAGAGTTTTCAGGCTCAAAACCGAAGAGGCCCTCCTTAATCATGAAATTTGATTTCTGCCAAAAAATCAGGTTTGTATCTCTTTTGCAGATACTGTGATCATCATCTGAGCAGCTGAATCATGATGTTGCAGGTGTGACCTATACCTCTGTCAATCTTAATTTTGTTTAGGCCCCACTCAAATTCAGATTTTGTTCTAACTTCAACAATTCAACACTTAGAGCCAATAGAATAACATGGTGACTTTTTCTTATTAAAACATTAAAACTTAAGCTAAACTCTTCTTTGACCAAAACCCACAATTTCATTCTCTCCCTCAAATAATCATAATGGTAAGTTTGAAATGTATATTTATATCCAGTAGGAAGTGCCAAAGGCTTTGATACAAATTAGTGGGGATAATTCTAACTAATGGAATTTAGAAAAATATGATGTGGATTGAAAATTTGTAAGTCTACCTAAAAGCATAAACCATTCTGGCAATAATTCAAATTTAAAGGTTCTGTTTTTAGTAAAATTTTAAAATTTAAACATTTCTGACACAATTGACACTATTCCCTTAGCCTCATAGTTTGGCTAATTCTATTTAATGGCCCACATAGCAAATTCAATTTTACCTTCCTACCTAGTACTATACTAAATTATTCACCTAAGTTGTATATGAAGGAAAATGCTAATTCCTAAGGTGCCTGGTGGAAGTTGAGGCCAGTGTGCAAATATTCTTAAATAGCTGCATCATGCATACCAAATAAAATGTATTTTATAAGGCTGCAGGGTCCTCTTAAATAAATAGATCTGTTAAGCTAATAAAACATTGGCACAATAAAATAATCTATTTAACAGGTTTCTGGTGTGTTTTGCTAAATTGCCTTGACAAATTTGCAATCATAGGGCTTGGAGTTTTCGAAAACTTAATGATTTGAGTCATCATCAGGGATATTTAAATTTTAATGTTTTTTATAAATAAAGACTCTCCAAATGTGACTTTTTGTGAGAATGTTTTTTTGCTTTAAGGTAAAGTTTGACTACAGAGTTTGACTGTTCAAATCGCATTTGGAGACGGTTGGTCATTTATGACATACTCATTAACTTGGCAGTATGGATATTGGGTGAGAAATTACTTTTTATTAAACAGAAAGTTTTGATCAATTAGTTCAACCAGTTAGTTTTATTTGTTATGATCGAGCTGTAAAATTAGAAATATTTATTTTCTACATTTATATTACAAGATTAAAAAACATAATGTTAATTGTTAAGTAATGTGTTTTGGCTATCAAAGGCTTTTGTATGTCTTCTGCCAAGAGTCCAAAATGAAAGAAAAGCAATTTTGTACATTCTGCTTTACTGATATCTTTCCAAAACCACTGTTCCTTGAAATATAATTTTTAGCAAATGGTAACTGCAGGATTTTCTTAAAACGGCAACATGCAAGTTTGTATTTTAGGAAAATATTTAAGGATAATACTTAATTTGTGGCAATGTCCTTAATTAAGTCATAATCAATTATGAGTACTATTTTTATTTATTTGTGAACAGGAAACTTGACATTGTCCTATATCTTTTTTAAGATGTCTGTAAAAGAAGAATAACATTAAGTACCACAAATTCTTTAGTCCATTTGATTCACTTCATTTTGACTTTTGGCACAGAGATATTGGCTAGATTTATACTGGATTTACCCACAATTTTTATTGCATTGTTGGTTTTCCACTTATTATTTGGTTAGTAGAGTTGAGCAGGTGTTAAATCTTTTTTTATATATATAATATATTTTTTAAAAATTTTTATTGCATTATAGGTTTTGGGGTACATTTGCAGAACGTGCAAGATAGTTGCATACGTACACACATGGCAGTGTGTTTTGCTGCCTTCCTCCCCTTCACCCACACTTGGCATTCATCCCCAGGCTATCCCTCCCAGCGCCCCCCCGCTGTCCCTCCCCCATTCCCCCCAATAGACCCCAGTGTGTAGTAGACCCCCTCTCTGTGTCCATGTGTCCTCATTTTTCTCACCCACCTATGAGTGAGTATATGCGGTATTTCTTTTTCTGTTCTTGTGTCAGTTTGTTGAGAATGATGTTCTCCAGATTCATCCATGTCCTTACAAAGGATACAAACTCTGCTTTCTTTATTTTTCCTCTAATTTTGAGAGGTTATGTTCAAATAGCCTTCCTTTCTTTAATGTTATTTTTCTTCTTATCAAATTGATCAAAGGTTTTTGAATCATAGGAATTTCTGGTTATACATGATAAACTAAACAAATGTACAAGTATACTTTAGTAATTATGCTCAAATAACAAGAAGGGAAAAAAGAAAGCTATACATTTAGACCAAATTGTCTAGGTCATATGGTTTAGCTGTATGCCCACCCAACTCTCACCTTAAATTTTAATAATCAACATGTGTCAAGGGTAGGACCAGGTGGAGATAATTGAATCATGGGGAGGTTTCCCCTCATACTGTTCTTTTGATGGTGAATAAGTCTCCTGAAATCTGATGGTTTTATAAATGAGAGTTCCCCTGCACAAGCTCTCTTACCAGACACCATGTAAGATGTGACTAGGAGCAGTACAGTTCTTTTACTTCCTCAATTCGTCAAGTTCCAAGTTCTTGTTCTGCAACCCAGAGGAATAAGGTACGTGGACACTGGAGAGTGAATAGGTAGAGTAGCATTCTACTGAGCGGCAGAAAGGTCTCAACAGGGAGAGGGGACCTGAAAGCAGGTTGCCATTTGTGAGGCTAAGTCCAGGATTTAGGGCTTAGAATAAGGGAATACAAGCCCATGGGTGGGCTTGGAAAAAGCATCATCTGATTGCTTAAGAGGCATCATTCAGGAGGATCCAACTGACAGAGGGTAAGATGGGAATGGAAGTTCTTCTGTCACTATAAAAATCTACCAGAGAGAAGAGCAAATATACTATAAAATCACATATAAGTATTATAATATATAAATATTTCTGTTTAATATAATACAAAAATATGTAGAAATATAATATATAATTGTGTCATAATATTTAATAATTTCATTTTAGTTAAGAATAAAATATTTGTGAAATATATTTATAAAATTAAAAAGGGAGCTTTAAAAAAGAAAAGGTTGGCCAGATCTCATAGCTCCTGGCTATAATTTCCACACGTTGGGGACCCAAGGTGGGCAGCTTACTTGTGCATGTATTATTTTTTTTGCCAGTGTTGACATTAAAGACTGGTTGAGCTCTGACTTTGGTAAGATTTTGGGGTTTGGGGAAATGAAGTGGTTACAATTGAAGAGATGGTATTGTCAGGAAGTCAAGCCTATGTTTCAGGATTATGTGATACTTCCATACTGAAGTGAAATGTATACAATGTTAAGAGTTTTCACTGAAAGGCTTTTATGTCCTTTGAGTACAACAGATAATTATCACTATGCTAAAGACTGCCTATGAGAGCAAAGTTCAAATATTTGAAAAAATTGTTTATGTAGCTTTCATTATTTCTCATTGCATAATCTTCATATTATACGGTTTGTTTACAAAGAAATACTTATTTTTGTAAAAGCACACTGATAATAGTACTCCTCAAGAGAGAAGCTTAGTACATTTTTGGCTTTCATTGAAATTGATGGGCAAATTCTACACCAGCATCTAGGAATTTTTTTAAGCTGTAATAAAAAATGACTGAAGCCTCAGCTGTACAAATACGGGATGACAAGCCCTTAGAACTTGTGGGGTTATTTGCAAGCAGCTTATGTTGTAATTCTTAGTAATACATTTGACTTTTTGCACTCTCTGATGGTAGTAAATTTTATTCCTGCTGACAGCAAAAGTAATTGCTTTGAACGTTATAACAGGGATTATTGAAAAAGTTTAACAAGGTTTTCTTACCCTGCTTCTGCAGACTTTGCATTTCTTTTTACATAAATAAATGGGAAAAGGCAGAAACAACCCCTGTGGTTGAAAAATGGGATGTTGATTAAGTGCAATACTGCTCTTTTCTATGTGAGAAAATTCCTTTATTATCTTCAATTATTTTGCATTATGGAATTTTTTATCAAGTTTTGTAAAATCCAGATAGATCACCCTTCTTTCACTAATACCTCCCATTTTGAAAATCTGCTCTGAAGTATTAAAAATATACAAAACATAAAGCAAACAAAAATCCCACCAATGATGGTAGAAGTGACAACTTCAGTCCCTGCCTAGTCTCCAATATCTGCAGCCTTCCTGTTTCAACAGCTCTGCTGTTTGTATTTCACATGTACCATCAGCCATATTTTATTCTCTACATTCATTCATGATTTGATTGAGGTGAACTGTGTGAACCCAGAGACATTAGTGTGAAATTGAATATTCAACCAGTTCGTCTCCGTCTGTGACTGCAATTTCTGTGTGTGTGTGTGTGTGTGTGTGTGTTTAGTGACTTCCTACACTAGTTCTTTCTAGATACCTTCTATGTTTCAATATGCAGGGCTTGTCAGATCCTCTAGGAAACAATAATTATTTAGTTTTGTGAATACCAGTCTGTGAAATATTTAAAGGCAAAGGCCATTTAGCTCTTCCTCATTTATTCTATACCTTGGTAAGTATTAGTAAATCTTAGAAACCTACAAATATTTGCTGAAATAATAAGTACATAGTTGAAAAAATTCCCTGCAGATTTAGTAAAGGAAAGGCCAACAGCCTCCTGAGTTTTAAGGTTCCTCTGAGCTTCTGTTTTTGTGGCTACATGACTCCCAAAGAAGGGCATGGGAGGGTCTGAGGGAGGGTAATCAGGGATCACTATGTTATATTTCTTCTGCTTCAAAGACCGTTTATTTGACTTACCTTTTCAAATGCCTTCTTTCCATCTATAGACTCCATGGTCCATGAGCTGAAGAAAGTCTCAATTTTTAATCCATCCCTGTAGAGATTAAATGTGTCATACATGTCAAATGCTTAGAACATGTGTAGTCAATAATAGCAGTCGATTCTAAAACACATGACTATGTGTTTTACAAGAAAGGATCGATTACTCATTCTGCATGAAAGATTTGGGGAGATGTCACAAAGAATCCCTTCACAGACAAACATGAGAGGGGAAAGCCTCTGGAAAGTCACGAAGAGCATGTCTGAGGCAGGTTTTCAGGGCAGGATCTATAGCACACACTTTGAATTCCAATCAAAGGGACTTTATATTCAGTCTAATTAAACCAACAATTATTTACTGCTCACCATGTTTGATATACAATGTTAGGAATGTAAATAAACAACATTTATTATGTTATAGTGTATTATTTGAGATTATCAGCGTTTTTTTGTACCAAGAAGTGACCTCTTCAAGTATCAAAATCAAGATTGATATTTTTGTATCAGTAGCTCACAAAGTTACTAGCATTTAGTAATGATGAATGCATGTTTGTTGAAATGATGTTAGAATAATAATATAACAATTATTCAAACAAATCTCCTATGTCACAGAAAAACAATATAGCATCTTTTAAATTGTGAAGTTTTCTTTGCTAAGTGGTACTGGGGAAATTTCACCCAGGATATGGAAGAATTTGAGTATGTTTTCCTGACTTAATGATGATTCATGGAAGTAGACTGAGTCTGCAAAATTTGTCAGGATTTTATACTTCATGTAATTCACAAATAATCTTCATTAATAGATTTCCTTTGTTCTTCCACCTGACAGCATTAAAGTCAAACCCCACTGAATGATTGGAAACTGGGAGCAAATCTTTAAAGTATGTTTACTGTTATTATGAATCAATTTTTCGATGTCAAATAAAACAGTTCTGTTAAAATAACTTTGTACATAAAGGAGAGGAAGATATTACAGCTATAAACAGAATAATTTTTTGAAAAATAATATTACATGAGTTCAGTTTTAAGCCCTTCAGGGCTGTAACAATCTTTGGTTATTTAACTTCACTGGGAAACTTATTTCCGAATTGCTACTAACTCCCATCTTAACTCTGGTATTTCACAGACGTTTCTGCTTTAATGGACTCTTCTTCCTATACTTGTCAAATATAGTTAACTTTCCCCAGATACATATTAATAAAGACTGTTAACTCCCTCTTCTGAAGACCAAGAAACTGTTGATCCCAAATAAATGACACAATTACATATACATAGAAACCACCTATTAAAGATTTATTAGCGGAGTAGAAATTTCAATTTCTGTAGTTTTAAAGCCCAGAAGCAGCTAATAACCAAATTAAACATACAAAACAGAATAAATAAAAGGGTTTGGTTTCTTCCTTGCGATATGATGTTTGTAGTCACAAGTTTACATGAAATTAATCTGACAAGAATCACACTGTCAGCTTTCATTGAGTATGCTATTGAATACATCTTTAACATATTTTGTTATTATTCTCATCCTTCATATGATCCTGCTAAGATTTATCTTGTGAAATTTTGACTCGTATAGTTGTGTGCTCTAGAATCAAATTTGAGAAATTATTTGTGGCTATAAAATGGCTCCAGGCTGTTACAAGCCTTTGGATTTTGTCTCTGTCCTTTATTGTATCACTATCCCTCCACTTCGTGCTTGTCAGAGTTGAGTATCATGCCCTTGATTGAAAAAATAAGATGGCTGATCGCTAACAGCTCTGGATTGTGGCTCCCAGTGAAAGCTCAGAAAACGTGAGGACGCCACACTTTTAGATGAATTTTCGTCGCTCACGGACCAGAAGATTTCCAGTGGAGGAGCCCCGCGGGTCACCAGCACGACTTTTGTGGCCGGCGCAGCGGTTTTGCTGTAGCCTAGGTGCGGCAGCTCTTCGTGCACAGTAAACGGGACTTGTTCCCCTACTGACTGGTGTTTGGAGCTCTGGGAAGGCAGAGCTGCTTGTTACTGACTCAAGAAGGAAGCCAGACCGGAGATTCCCAGGCAGAAGAGCACCATCAATCTTATCGCTGCTGTTTTGGCCGGCGCAGAGAGTTGCTTGGATTCCAGCACTGGGAATCAATAAATTGGATGTCCACTCAGGAACCTAATTAGAAAGGCAGTAATTGTAAAGATAACAGATGGATAAATTCACAATAAAGGGAAAAAAACAGCCTAAAAGGCTGAGAATACCGAAAATCAGAACCCCTCTCCCTCTACAGGGGATAGCAATTCCTAATCAGTAACGGAACAAGCCCTGATGGAAAAGGACTGTGTTCCATTATCTGAAGTAGGTTTCAGAAGGTGGATGATAAAAAATTTTGGGGAGTTGAAAGAACTTGTTCTAACCCAATGTAAAGAAACTAAGAACTTTGAAAAAAGGTTTGACGAAATGTTAAAAAGAATGGACAATATAGAGAGGAATATAAATGAACTAACGTAGTTGAAAAATACAACATGAGAACTTAGTGAAATATGCACAAGTTTGAATAGCCAATTGATGAAGCAGAAGAAGGATATCAGAGGTCAAAGACCAACTTAATGAAATAAAACAAGAAGACAAGAATAGAGAAAAAAGGATAAAAAGGAATGAGCAAAGTCTCCAAGAATTATGGGACTATGTGAAAAGACCTAATCTACGTTTGATAGGTGTACCTGAATGTGATGGAGGAAATGAATCCAAGCTGGAAAATACTCTTCAGGATATTATCCAGGAGAATTTTCCCAATCTAGCAAAGCAGGACACTATTCAACCCCAGGTAATACAGAGAACACCACAAAGACATTCCTCAAGAAGAGCAACCCCAAGGCATATAATCGTTAGATTCACCAGGGTTGATACGAAGGAGAAAATACTAAGGGCAGCCAGAGAGAAAGGTCAGGTTACCCACAAAGGGAAGCCTATCAGACTCACAGCAGATCTCTCAGCAAAAACCCTACAAGCCAGAAGAGAGTGGGGGCCGATATTTAACATCCTTAAAGAACAGAACTTTAAGCCCAAAATTTCATATCCTGCCAAACTAAGCTTCACAATTGAAGGAAAAATAAAATATTTTATGAACAAGCAATTACTCAGAGATTTTATTACCACCAGGCCTGCTTTACAAAAACTTCTGAAAGAAGCATTACACACAGAAAGGAACAACCAGTATTAGCTTTTCTAAAAATATACCAAAAAGTAAAGAGCATCAACAAAAAGAAGAATTTACATCAACGAATGGATAAAATAGTCAGTTAACATTAAATGGCAGTAATCCTAAATTTAAATCGACTAAATCCCCCAGTCAAAAGATACAGCCAAAACCTAATGGTATACTACATCCAGACCCATTTTATATCCAAAGATACACAAAGACTCAAAGGGTTAGAGAAAGATTTACCAACCAAATGGAGAGCAAAAATAAATAAATAAACAAAAAGCAGGAGTTGCAATTCACACATTTGATAAAACAGATTTCAAAGCAACAAAGATAGAGTAGTATAAGGATCAATGCATCCTAACACCCAGATACGTAAGACCCATAAAGACACTTAGATTCAACGAGACAGAAAATTAATAAGGATATCCAGAATTTGAACTTAGATCTGGAACAAGTAAACTTAATAAGTACTTATAGAGCTCTCCACTTTAAATACACAAAATATACATTCTCCACTTTAAATACACAAAATATTGATCGGCCATTATTAATACCCATTCCTAGAATAAAGCAATATTCCTGTTCTCTCTCCCTCTTTTTCTTCCTCTCTTTTCCTCTCCTTTCCTTTTTTTTTTTTTAAAAAAAAAGGTGTGTGGTCATCTCATAATCTGTCCCCAACTTACACCCCAACCCTCCAGAACCTTCCATCGCTTTCCCTCCTCCACTCCCCAAATCACTGCACTTTATAAAAAAAAAAAGAAAAAAAAGTATCATGCCATTTATATCTGCATTGTGATTATTAATGAACATGTTGAACTGGGCAGGTCCAAAGAGAGAACCCTGTGTCCTCACATGCAAGACCTCCAGCTGGTTGACATCCTTCTCTGTGATAGAATAATAAATTAGACAGTTCGATCAATATGTTTGATTTGCTTTCATGTTGACACTGTTTAGATAAATGAGGAAAAGTGGATAATCTGGAGAGATGGCTCAAGAACTGACACATTCTAGTGAGTTTCTAGATAAGGTTAATTCATAAGAAATGACTACACATGAGACACAGCAGTCTACGTACTCACAGTTCTGAGGCCAGTCTGACTGATGGCACCAGGTTTCCATGTCTCCTCTCAAAACTGGCTTTTTCTAAAAGTATCCCCTGGCCACTTCCTACTCATAATACTTGATTAGGGCTGGGTACAGTGGCTCACACCTGTACCCACTTTGGGAGATAGAGGCGGACAGATCATGAGGTCAGGAGTTCAAAGCCAGCTGAAACTATCTTTACTAAAAATACAAAAATTGACCAGGCATGGTGGCAGACACTTGTAATCCCAGCTATTTGAGAGGCTGAGGCAGGAAAAACACTTGAACCTGGGAGGCAGAGAGTGCAGTGAGCCAAGATTGTGCCGTTGTACTCCAGCCTGGGTGTCAGAGAAAGATGACATTAAAAAATAGAAAAAAAATTGATTAGATGCTTCATATATACTCACATAAGACACCTTGAAATGTCATGCTTACTTCCTTATCATATTTGTTTTATCTACATTTCTCCACTTCAATCTGAAATCCACAAGAAGCATCTTGCTCATTGATTGTATCTCCAGCTGCTAAAACTCTGTTAGTTCAATAAAAGTAAAATGATATTACAGATTCATTTCCACCTTCAGATCAATAAAATAAAGTGCAGCTTCTTTATTCTTTATGACTGATTTGATTTTTTCTAAGAGTTGTTGGCCGGGCACAGTGACTTACACCTGTAATTCCAGAACTTTGGGAGGACACTGTGGGTGGATCATGAGCTCCAGAGTTCGAGACCAGCTTGACCAACATGGTTAAACCCCGACTCTACTAAAAATACAAAAATTAGCCAGGCATGGTGGCACACGCCTGTAATCCCAGCTACTTGGGAGCCTGAGGCAGGAGAATTGCTTAAACCTGGGAGGCAGAGGTTTTTGTGAGCTGAGATTGTGCTACTGTACTCCAGCCTGGGCAACAGAGTGAGACTCTGTCTTAAACAAACAAAAAAAACAAAAACACAATGAAAAAGAGCTGTCATTTCACTGGTGACAGCCAGATTTAAGTCTCGTCTTGAAGAATTTCTCGTCTATTTTAAAGTATAATTCTTCAGTCTGCTTAGTGCCCTACTAGGGCTAGCTTTAATAGCATCTTCCAGATGAATAATTGTCTTCATGCTATGCACATCACGTTTTACCATCTCCTCCCTATAATGGTGGCTAGGCTTGTGAAGAACTTGGAGTCCTGATTAGTATTTGGGAAAAAGTGGTCTTCTAGTCCATAAAGTGACCTTTCATTCTCATTGGTCTCAGTGTGGTGGCTAATCTGATGCTTCTCCTATACTGGCTGACCCAGAGTTTGTCCTAAATAGCCTTGGGAGCTGATGCTATGCTTGCACCCATGGCTGGAGCCTGTGGTCTCAGCTATTTGTTCTTGGTTGCAAACACGCTGTTGATGATGTTCTCTTTGTCATGACCCCAGGTCTTTGAGAATCTACCAGACTTCCTAGTAACCTGTATCCTTTCACTTGAATATTCAGACACCTTTAGGTTTTCTGAAAACCCTAAGGAATCCAGGGTACTTCTGAGATTCATCTAAATATTTGCCACCAACACCTTCTGCTCTACCATTCTATTGTGCTTTATTGGGACATTAGCATCTAGCAGCATTTTCTTTTAATCTCCTTGAGGAATGACTCCAGCTATTCCAGCTCTTTATCTTTTACCCAGCTCTTCACACCTACTTACCTGAATGTTTCCAATGAATCCCCTCTTGAAACTCAACTACAGGTGTGCTGTGAATGAAGGGGTATCATTATGTTTCACGTCCTCATTGTTCTTTCTCTTTCTAATCTGGATCTGTAGTGACATCATTACTTAGATTCCAGGGCTTGCATGTCACCTTAAGTAACACCCCTTCTTCCATTAGACTTGGTTTACTGCAATCTTGCTAACATGGTCAGATGTATTCTTAGAGATTCAAAGCTGAAGAATGACAGATAATTTTTGAGTCAGACTTTTGTTCACTTCTCACCTGAGGGTAAATATCCTCAAGCCTCAGCCTTGAATATGGGACATCCCCAAAAATATAATTAAAAAGAAACTGAAAGTGTGTTGCATAACTTTCATTACAAAAGAGTGAATAAAAGAATAATAAAATTGGGAGCTTAAGGCACCTCCCCTGGGAAACAGTCTGTGTCTCCTAAGTAGAAGGGTTTTCCTTCAGTACTTCACAGTACTCCTAATTCATTTTTCTATGTTTTTCATTTCTTTTATTGTACTTTAGGTTCTCAGATACATGTGCAGATACCTGCATAGGTACACGCATGGCAATGTGGTTTGCTGCCTCCATCCCCCCGTCACTTATATCTCACATTTCTCCCTATGTTATCCCTCCCCTACCTCCCCACACCCCTGCTGTCCCTCCCTTGGCCTCCCCAAACAGATTCCAGTGTGTGATGCTCCCCTCCCTGTGTCCATGTGCTCTCATTGTTCAACACCCGCCTGTGAGTGAGAACATGCAGTGTTTGATTCTCTGTTCTTGTGTCAATTTGCTGAGAATGATGGTTTCCAGGTTCATCCATGTCCCTACAAAAGACACAAACTCATCATTTTTATGAGTATTCCATGGTGGGAGACAGTGTGGTGATTCCTCAAGGACCTAGACATAGAAATTCCATTTGACCTGGCAATTCCACTACTGGCAATATACCCAAAGGATTATAAATCATTCTATTATAAAGACACATGTACACGTATGTTCATAGCGGCACTGTTTCTAATAGCAAAGACCTGGAACCAACCCAAATGTCCACCGACAATAAACTGGACCAGGAAAATGTGGCATTTTTCCATTTTATACCATATTCTTTAGTTATACTGGTTTATATATCTATGTTTTCAAATAAACTGCAAAACTTACTGGAGGACTTGAAAGTCATTTGATTCATCTTTGAATACGCAGTAGATAAGAAGTACAGTACCTAATATAGAACAATGATTGATAAATATTTTATACTGCATGTATGAATTTAAGTAATTAAAGAAAACATTCTCCTAATTTGGACATGGTAATGAAATATTTATCTTTCAAAGATACTTGGCCAGTGAAATGAACTGATATAGTAGACTTCTGGATATACAGAATTCAGATTGATATAATCAGGCTGAAATGATAGCATTAAGTGAAATTTTCTTACGTGAATCACAATCAGGCTGTGTATATGAATGAATGAATGATTAATTAATTGATTAATATGGAAGATAATTATTTCTTGACTTACCAAAAAATATAGTCATTTAAAAAAATGAATAAATTCTATATAAAACTATTCTGCTCACACCTAGGCACAATGGTGAAATACTGTCAAAAGCCAACTCTAAATACCAAGTGCATTATCCATACCAAATACATAAGTGCAGGGTGCTCATTTAACACTTAAAGGTAGTACTCACTCAGAGCAGAAAGGCATACCTTAAGGGAGCTAAACCTAATCAGATACTTTAAATTCATTTAAAGATAATTTATTGGCATCCAATTCAGGAAATGCAGCAATGTTATCAAGATCCAATTGCCCAGAATGATGGCGAGCCTCCATGTTGCTCAGCCCCCAATAACAGAGGCATGCTCGTGGAAGCTATGCTGAAAGATAATTAGAATAAACTGGCTGCATGATGAAGAGAACATGCAGTGCTATGGCAGGAAATTAATGGGAATATGGATTCAGCTGGTACAGATCAGAAGCATGTATTTTTGTGCTACATCTACCTTGTGACGTTCCAAATAGAACATGTGGTATCAAGTGATTTTCCTATTCTCAAAATAGAGATATGAAAGAAAGAGGGATTACAATTTCCTTTTTATTTCATTCTTCCTAATGTTATCTTTTGGGGATTATGGATGATAGATGTTGATACGTTGAAAGAACCAGGTTAGAAGGATTGATTCTTGAAACAGAAAAATGATTGATTTATCCAGCTGTGCACTTGAAGACTGGGAAAATACGGATGCTGCTGTGCTCTGAGCTTAGAAATGTTCGTTCTGATAGATCAGATATATACTGGAATCATGCAGAAAAGAGAAAAGCTATGTGCAGTCTGTAGCAAATGTCACATTTGGAATGTCAAATTGGCATTTTTATGAACATACTACTTACTTGGAAATAAAATAAAAAACAGAAATATACACTACAGATTTTTCTCCTAGACTGCGCCTACGTATATTGAATATATTTACTATTTTTTGATAGATGAAATATATGTTTAAATCTTCTTATTGGCTACTATACGGTACAGTGGGTCTTTCAGCAAAAACTGATTTGGGCAGAAGGTGACAGATTCACTGCAATGGGAGTGTCATCACATGGAACAACCTGAGACTAGCTTTATAGCATTAATAAAAATGAGCAGTGCATAAACTCTGTGTCCTGAGGTCCTTTCAAAGTGTCTGGTGAAACTACTTACTGCTTATAAATGTTTCCTGAATTAAATTATGAACAAAATGATGAAGTTTTAGTAAATTAAATGTTGCAATTTGTCTTAAAAATTAATGAAAGAGCAAGTATTGTTGAGGGAAATTTAGACTGTACTCTTGAGAGTGGCTACTTCATACATTACACATCTATTTCTTTTCCAATATTGAATACACTCACTAATATTGTTTTATTAAATGATCACTTGCAATATGAGTTTCCTTAAACCATAATGGCAGTTCTTGTGTCCTCAGGCTTTTGTTAACTAACCCAATATTATGTGACCTCAATTCCATAGATTAATTTTTATGATAGTTCCCCTCAGAAAACTGTCATGATGTGTCTTAACAATTCGGTTGAATATTACAGTGTCCATTAGATTGGTACATTGCATTTATTCTTTAGTAACAGGAAAAATGAGCTTCCTTAAATAACTAATATAAGCTTTTTTTAAAAAAATCAGATAATGAGAATTGTATAATCTATCATGTTTCCATTTTTATCCAGGCTACCAGAATACAGTTAACTAAGTTTAATGGCCAAGTATGTCAACTAGTCAAGCACATATTGATTTATTTTTATCACATTATTTGTCAGGTTTTTTTAATGTGGTATTTTCACTGTACACTGAGTATCACAAGGCATACGTTTCAGTAGGTACTGGATAGTCACCCAGATGTTGATAGGACATTTTCCATTTTGAAGTCAGGAAATCAGTTTGCTTGAATGGACAGAGTATACCTGAAGGAAGTCTTAGTGCTTGGGAACAAGGAAAGTTGATCCACATAACCAGTGTTTAGCAGAGAGAAAAGGTTTGTATCTTGATCAATGGGTAGGCTCTCTAAGAATTACGTAAAATATATTCTCCATGGCAAACTATTTGTAAAACTTTTAAGTAACAAGCAGACACTGGAAGTACATGATTCAATTAAGCAATCATTCAGGAAGTAAAATGGTTTGGTGATCATGTCTTCACATGGTTCCCAATCACGGCTCCATCACTGCAGAAGACTTCATCTAACCATATATATATGTAAATATACACATGCACACAAATATATGCAAATATTTGTATATGTGTATTTGTACATGCATATGTATACATGTATAGGTACATATGTGCATATATGCAAATATATATGTATACACACATTCACACATTGTGTATATGTATGCACATGTAAATATATGCACATACATGTATGTATGTAAATGCATATATATGTATACACACACAAACATATACAAACATACACATTTGAAATCATTAAAATAAGACCTTGCCAAAAACGATTTGAACTGCCTTTATAATTAGAGGACAAGGAGAAGATGGATTGGAAATGATGAGGTGAAAGTACATTCTAGGCAGAGAAAAAAGTAAAGCCAGTGGTTCTCAAAGTATGTTCCATGGACCTCAGTGGTCCACGAGATTCTTTCAGGGAGTTTGCAAAGTAAGAATTATTTCATAATAACACTAAACTTTTGTGTGCTCTTTTTAATGTGTTGACATTTGACATGATGATGTAAAAACAATGGTGAATAAAGGAGCTCATGCTACAGTCCAAATAAAGACGGTGCTATTAAGATGTAGTTACTGAATTCTTCACACCAAAGTTAAAAGAAGACAGCAGTTTAAAATCATCTGAACAAAAGAAGTAAAACATAAAATTATCAATACCATTAAACCTCTACACTTGAGTGTATGCCTTTTTAATATTTTGTGACAAAACAGAAACTGCTACCTATCAAAATACTTTTTTTTTTTTGTTCTTCAGATCAAGGCACTTGTATGTTGATTTGTTTGAGTTGAACTAGACATTCTTTTTTTCAAGAAACAATTTTCATTTAAAAGAGTTGGGGCCCAAAGTGGCTCCGGCCGGATGTCGTGGCGCTTGCGAAGGCGAGGCCAAGAGTTCAAGGCCAACCAACCTCAGCAACCTTACAAGCTCTCATTGATTGGCAAAAAAAAAAAAAAAAAAAAAAAAAAAAGAGTCATTGGTACATAAACTTTGGTCTAAGAAAATATCATGCATTTCCTTGCAAATGAATCAGATGAGCTAGAAATACATATTTAAAAGTTATAAACAGGTTGGGTGTGGTGGCTCATGCCTGTATAACACTTTGGGATGCTGAGGTGGGCAGATCACCTGAGGTCAGAAGTTCAAGACCAGCCTGGCCAACATGGTGAAATGTCATCTCTACTAAAACTGCAAAACATAGCTGGGTGTGGTGGCAGGTGCCCATAGTCCCAGCAAGTCAGGAGGCTGAGGAAGGAGAATCACTTGAAACTGGGGGGTGGAGGTTGAAATGAGCCGAGATCATGCCACTGCACTCCAGCTTGGGCAACAAGAGCAAAAACTCCATCTCAAAAAAAGAAAAAAAATGTTGTAAGCATAGAAATGATTTTTTTTTTAAATTTTTTAAATTTTTATTGCATTATAGGTTTTGGGGTACATGTGCAGAACGTGCAAGACAGTTGCATAGGTACACACATGGCAGTGTGTTTTCTTGCCTTCCTCCCCTTCACCCACACTTGGCATTTCTCCACAGGCTATCTCTCCCCAGCTCCCCCCGCTGTCCCTCCCCCATTCCCACAATAGACCCCAGTGTGTAGTAGACCCCCTCCCTGTGTCCATGTGTTCTCATTTTTCTCACCCGCCTATGAGTGAGAATATGCAGTATTTCTTTTTCTGTTCTTGCGTCAGTTTGCTGAGAATGATGTTCTCCAGATGCATCCATGTCCTTACAAAGGACTCAAACTCATCATTTTTGATTGCTGCATAATATTCCATGGTGTATATGTGCCACATTTTCCCAGTCCGGTCTATCATTGATGGGCATTTGGGTTGGTTCCAGGTCTTTGCTATTGTAAACAGTGCTGCAATGAACATTCGTGTGCATGTGTCCTTATAGTAGAACGATTTACAGTCCTTTGGATATATACCCAGTAAAGGGATTGCTGGGTCAAATGGAATTTCTATTTCTAGGTCCTTGAGGAATTGCCACACTGTCTTCCACAATGGTTGAACTAATTTACACTCCCACCAACAGTGTAAGAGTGTTCCTCTTTCTCCACATCCTCTCCAGCATCTGCTGTCTCCAGATTTTTTAATGATCGCCATTCTAACTGGTGTGAGATGGTATCTCAATGTGGTTTTGATTTGCATCTCTCTAACGACCAGTGATGATGAGCATTTTTTCGTGTTTTTTGGCCTCATGTATGTCTTCTTTTGTGAAGTGTCTGTTCATATCCTTTGCCCATTTTTGAATGGGCTTGTTTGTTTTTTTCCTGTAAATCTGTTTGAGTTCTTTGTAAATTCTGGATATCAGCCCTTTGTCAGATGCATAAACTGCAAAGACTTTTTCCCATTCTGATGGTTGCCAATTCACTCTAGTGACTGTTTCTTTTGCCGTGCAGAAGCTGTGAAGTTCTATTAGGTCCCATTGGTCTATTTTGGCTTTTGTTGCCAATGCTTTTGGTGTTTTGGTCATGAAGTCCTTGCCTACTCCTATGTCCTGAATGGTTTTGCCTAGATTTTGTTCTAGGGTTCTTATGGTGTCAGGTCTTATGTTTAAGTCTTTAATTCATCTGGAGTTAATTTTAGTGTAAGGTGTCAGGAAGGGGTCCAGTTTCTGCTTTCTGCACATGGCTAGCCAGTTTTCCCAACACCATTTATTAAACAGGTTATCCTTTTCCCATTGCTTATTTTTGTCTGGTTTATCAAAGATTATATGGTTGTAGATATGTTGTGTTGCCTCCGATGCCTCTGTTCTGTTCCATTGGTCTATATCTCTGTTTTGGTACCAGTACCATGCTGTTTTGATTACTGTAGCCTT
This sequence comes from Saguinus oedipus, assembly GCA_031835075.1. NCBI lineage: Eukaryota > Metazoa > Chordata > Mammalia > Primates > Cebidae > Saguinus > Saguinus oedipus. The sequence goes on along the minus strand of CM063186.1, from coordinate 48,788,735 downwards.
GTAGTATAGTTTGAAGTCTGGTAGTGTGATGCCTCCCGCTGTGTTCTTTTTGCTTAGAATTGACTTGGCTATATGGGCTCTCTTTTGGTTTCATATGAAGTTCGTGGTTGTTTTTTTCCAGTTCTGTGAAGAAATTCAATGGTAGTTTGATGGGGATAGCATTGATTGTGTAAATTACTTTGGGCAGTATAGCCATTTTCACGATATTGATTCTTCCTAACCACGAACATGGAATGTTTCTCCATCTGTTTGTGTCCTCTCTTATTTCGTTGAGCAGTGGTTTGTAGTTTTCCTCAAAGAGGACCCTTACGTTCCTTGTCAGTTGTATTCCTAGGTATCTTATTTTCTTTGTAGCAATTGTGAATGGCAGTTCGTTCTTGATTTGGTTCTCTTTAAGTCTGTTATTGGTGTATAGGAATGCCTGTGATTTTTGCACATTGATTTTATATCCTGAGACTTTGCTGAAGTTGCTTATCAGTTTCAAAAGCTTTTGGGCTGAGGTGATGGGGTCTTCTAAGTATACTATCATGTCGTCTGCAGATAGAGACAATTTGGCTTCCACCTTTCCTGTTTGAATACACTTTATTTCTTTTTCTTGCCTGATTTCTCTGGCTAGAACTTCCAGTACTATGTTGAATAGGAGTGGTGAGAGAGGGCATCCTTGTCTAGTGCCGGATTTCAAAGGGAATGCTTCCAGTTTTTGCCCATTAAGTATGATATTGGCTGTTGGTTTGTCATGAATAGCTTTTATTACTTTGAGATATGTTCCATCAATACCAAGTTTATTGAGGGTTTTTAGCATAAAGGGCTGTTGAATTTTGTCAAATGCCTTCTCTGTGTCAATTGAGATAATCATGTGGTTTTTGTTTTTGCTTCTGTTTATGTGGTGAATTACATTTATAGACTTGCGTATGTTGAACCAGCCTTGCATCCCCGGGATGAATCCTACTTGATCATGATGGATAAGTTTTTTAATGTGCTTTTGCAATCGGTTTGCCAGTATTTTATTGAAGATTTTTGCATCTATGTTCATCATGGATATTGGCCTGAAGTTTTCTTTTCTTGTTGAGTCTCTGCCAGGTTTTGGTATCAGGATGATATTGGTCTCATAAAATGATTTGGGAGGGGTTCCCTCTTTTTGGATTATTTGGAATAGTTTCAGAAGGAATGGTACCAGATGCTCTTTGTGTGTCTGGTAGAATTCAGCTGTGAACCCATCTGGACCTGGGCTTTTTTTGTGTGGTAGGCTCTTAATTGCTGCCTCAACTTCAGACCTTGTTATTGGTCTATTCATAGTTTCGGCTTCCTCCTGGTTTAGGCTTGGGAGGACACAGGCATTCAGGAATTTATCCATTTCTTCCTGGTTTACTAGTTTATGTGCATAGAGTTGTTTGTAGTATTCTCTGATGATGGTTTGAATTTCTGTGGAATCTGTGGTGATTTCCTGATTATCGTTTTTTATTGCATCTATTTGGTTGTTCTCTCTTTTCTTTTTTATCAGTCTGGCTAGTGGTCTGTCTATTTTGTTTTGTGGTTTGTCTATTTTGGTTTGTCTATCTTTTTGAAAAACCAGCTCTTGGATTTATTGATTTTTTGAAGGGTTTTTCTTGTCTCTATCTCCTTCAGTTCTGCTCTGATCTTAGTTATTTCTTGTCTTCGGCTAGGTTTTGAGCTTTTTTGATCTTGCTCCTCTAGGTCTTTCAATTTTGATGATAGGGTGTCAATTTTTGATCTGTCCACTCTTCTCATGTGGGCACTTATTGCTATATATTTTCCTCTACCGACTGCTTTAAATGTGTCCCAGAGATTCTGGTACATTGTGTCTTCATTCTCGTTGGTTTCAAAGAACTTCTTTATTTCTGCCTTCATTCCATTGTTTATCCAATCAACATTCAAGAGCCAGTTGTTCAGTTTCCATGAAGCTGTGCAGTCCTAAGTTATTTTCTGAATTCTGAGTTCCAACTTGATTGCACTATGGTCTGAGAGACTGTTTGTTATGATTTCAGTTGTTTTGCATTTGCTGAGGAGTGCTTTACTTCCAATTATGTGGTCAATTTTGGAGTAGGTGTGATGTGGTGCTGAGAAGAATGTATATTCTGTGGATATGGGGTGGAGAGTTCTGTAAATGTCTATCAGGTTTGCTTGTTCCATGTCAGTGTTCAAGTCCTGGATATCCTTGTTAATTTTCTTTCTGGTTGATCTGTCTGATATTGACAGTGGAGTGTTAAAGTCTCCCACTATTATTGTGTGGGAGTGTAAGTCTCTTTGTAAGTCATTAAGAACTTGCCTTATATATCTGGGTGCTCCTGCATTGGGTCCATTTGTATTTAGAATCGTTAGCTCTTCTTGTTGTATCAATCCTTTTACCATTATGTAATGATCTTCTTTGTCCCTTTTGATCTTTGTTGCTTTAAAGTCTATTTTATCAGAGACGAGAATTGCAACTCCTGCTCATTTTTGCTCTCCATTTGCTTGGTAAATCTTCCTCCATCCCTTTATTTTGAGCCTTTGTGTATCCTTGCGTGTGAGATGGGTTTCCTGGATACAGCACACCAATGGGTTTTGGCTTTTTATCCAATTTGCCAGTCTGTGTCTTTTGATTGGTGCATTTAGCCCATTTATGTTTAGGGTTAATATTGTTATGTGTGAATTTGATACTGCCATTTTGATTCTAGTCCGCTGTTTTGCCCATTGGTTCATGTAGAGTCTTTATTTTCTTATGCTCTTTAGCATTTGGTATGCTTTTAGGATGGCTGGTACTGGTTGTTTCTTTCTATGTGTAGTGCCTCTTTCAGGAGCTCTTGTAAAGCAGGCCTAGTGGTGACAAAATCTCTGAGTACTTGCTTGTTCCTGAAGGATTTTATTTTTCCTTCACTTATGAAGCTCAGTTTGGCTGGATATGAAATTCTGGGTTGAAAGTTCTTTTCTTTAAGGATGTTGAATATTGGCCCCCACTCTCTTCTGGCTTGTAGAGTCTCTGCCACGAGATCTGCAGTGAGTCTGATGGGCTTCCCTTTGTGGGTGACCGACCTTTCTCTCTGGCTGCCCTTAGTATTTTCTCCTTCATTTCAACCCTGGTAAATCTGACGATTATGTGCCTTGGGGTTGCTCTTTTTGTGGAGTATCTTTCTGGTGTTCTCTGTATTTCCTGGAGTTGAGTATTGACCTGTCTTGCTAGGTTGGGGAAATTTTCCTGGATAATATCCTGAAGAGTGTTTTCCAGCTTGGATTCATTCTCTTCATCACATTCTGGTACACTTATCAAACGTAGGTTGGGTCTCTTCACATAGTCCCACATTTCTTGGAGATTTTGTTCATTCCTTTTTGCACTTTTTTCTTTGATCTTGGTTTCTCGTTTTATTTCATTGCATTGATCTTCACCTTCTGATATTCTTTCTTCTGCTTGGTCAATTCGGCTGTTGAAACTTGTGCATGCTTCGCGAAGTTCTCGTGTTGTGTTTTTCAGCTCCTTCAATTCATTCATATTCCTCTCTAATTTGTCCATTCTTGTTATCATTTCCTCGAATCTTTTTTCAAGGTTCTTAGTTTCTTTGCACTGATTTAAAACTGTTTTTTTAGCTCACTGAAGTTTCTCATTATCCATTTTCTGAAGTCTGATTCCGTCATTTCGTCACACTCATTCTCTGTCCAGCTTTGTTCCCTTGCTGGTGAGGAGTTTTGGTCCTTTGTAGGAGGTGAGGTATTTTGGTTTCGGGTGTTTTCCTCCTTTTTGTGCTGGTTTCTTCCCATCTTTATGGATTTATCCACCTGTCGTCTTAGTAGTTGCTGATTTTTCAATTGGTTCTCTGAGTGGATGCTCAGATTGTTGATGATGAAGTATTTCCGTTACTTAGTTTTCCTTCTAATGGTCTAACCCCTCTGCTGTATGAGTGCTGAGGTCCACTCCAGGCCCTGCTTGTCTGCGGTACACCTGTAGCAGCTGTGGAACAGTGAGGGATGCTACCACTTTCTTCTTCTGCTATCTTTGTTCCCAATGATGCCCACCAAATGTCAGTTTGATTATTCCTTTTTTGGGGTGACTCTTTGGATATACAGGGGTCAGGGAGTTGCTTGAGGGGATGGTTTGTGCTTTATAGGGGCTCCAGTGCTGATCTGTGAGCTCCACTGTTCATTCAGGGATGTTGGGAGGATATGTTTATGTCTGCTGCAACAGAACTCATAACCCCCGCCATTTTTTCCCCCTTAGATTCTCTGTCTCAGGGAGTTGGGGCTTTCTTTATGAGTAACTGTTGCACTGTCCTGCCCAGCTAGGAGGCAGTCTATTCACTATTTGCCTGCTGGGGCTCCACCCTGCTAGCTCTGGTCTGCCCTGCTGTGGCAGGGCTCCATTCTGCTGTGGTGTGCTCCGCCCTCTTGGCGGAGTCTCTCTGTTATGGCAGGTTGCCTTGGCAACAGCAGGCTGCGTCAGCCCTGGATGGTATTCAGTAGGGGTTTATTGTGTCCGTAGTGGCGGACACCCCTCCCCCACCAGGCTGGACCGTCCTAGATGCTGGCAGCAAAACTCTCAGCCCTGAGCGCCTCCAATCACTGCCCTGCTTGTCCCTGTGAGGGTGGGACCTGCCGAGCCCGATCACCCAGCTCCCTGCCTCAGAGTCCATCCTCTCTCTCTCTCTCTTCCTCTCCCCAAGCTGAACAGTTGACTCTCTCACTGGCACCCCAGTAGCCTCCTGATAGGGCACTGGGGTCTGTGCGATCTCCCATGCCGCTGCCCACTGCACTGGCTCAGATCACGTTTCCCAGGAATCTCCTGGTCTGGCTCATTGTCCAAGTCCCGTTCATTCAGATGGACATGCCAATCTGCCTTTCCAAATCTCGGATTGCCGGTTTAACAGGGCACCCAGACCAGTGAGTTTTGTGCTGTGTGCCGCTGTGCTGTGGCGCCAGTCCAGCCGAACCAGCCGCGCAAGCCAGCTGCGCTAGCGTCCTGTGTCTCCCACAGCTGGGACTTTCAACGTTCTGTGGGCAAAAAAGTTCCGTCCGAGAATGCGGCCAAAACTCACCCTCTGCGCCTTCACTGAGAGCTGCAATCCTGAGTCACCTCTACGACACCATCTTGGAAGCCACCTCCCCAGAAATGATTTTTAAAACTATAAGAGTAATGTCATTTCAAGAGTGCAAAGTGATACAGAAGAAAAGGAGTCAAAATCTAAATTAGGAGACTGTTAAAAATTGAATAGTTACTCTCACTTCAAAGAAAACTAGCCAAATATGTTGTCAATAATACAATTCATATATTCATATTTTAAACAAACATCAGAATTTTAGGAAACTTGGATCTGCTACCATAAGGCTTAGAGTTTCAAAATACTTAAAGATAATTTTGACAAAATTGGTGAGGATGTTAATAAGATCATTTAAAAAATATTTATAATGAAATATTCCAACATTTGTAAGATCAGCATAGTTTAATAAACCTACATTTTCCAAATAACTAACTCCTAATGGCACAAAACATGAATAGATATAAATGTATACAAAGTACAACATAAACCAAGAGATGTTAATGTGCCAGAGGGAAAAAAATTCACATTGTTTATTGTAGAGGTTTGGTGTAGTGTTGAAGAATATTGACAATTATCTGAAAAGACTTTTAAAATGCTTTTGCCTTTTCTAGTACTTCTCTGCGTGGTGCTCAATATTCAGTATATACTTCTACCAAAACAATTTATTACAACAAACTAAATGCAAAAACAGATATTAGTATCTGTCTTTTGTTAAACCAGTCTATTAAACCAGATTTTAAAGAAACTAGCAAAAATGTAAAATAACTCTTCTGCTCACTATTTTACTTTGTTTTAGAAAACTACACTTATGTGTATGTGTGTGTGTGTATGTGCGTGTGTGTGTGTGTGTGTGTGTGTGTATATATTTTTTCTTTGAAAGAGTGTTGCTCTTTCACCAGGTTGGAGTGCAGTGGCACGATCTTGGCTCACTGCAACCTCTGGCTCTGGATTCTAGCAATTCCCTTGCCTCAGGCTCCTGAGTAGCTGGGACTACAGGCACGCACCACTATACCTGGCGAATTTTTTGTATTTTAGTAGAGATGGTGTTTCACCATGGCCAGGATGGTCTTGATCTCCTGACCTGGTGATCCGCCTGCCTTGGTCTCCCAAAGTGCTGGGATTACAGGCATGAGCCACCGCACCCAGACCACTTATGTATATTATGTAAAACTTTAATAGATCTATCATAATTATGTTTTAAAGTATTAATAAAAATACAATTAAAAAAATTAACTTTTAGCCTGGTATTATGATTTAGCTTGCATAAATAAGTTTCAGAGGATCTTTCTCAATAATTTTAAGATAATTTTTGATCATGAGGTCAAAATTATTGAAAATGACAGATACAAACAAAAGAAGAATAGAAAGTGCGAAAGGCATGTTAGTGAATAACAATGGCTCAATCGCCTTACAGTATCCACTATGCACAGGATAAGACTACAGATGTCTTTGAGTTAGATCATCATTGGGGCTGAACACCAGGGTATAAGCGTTGAAAACATTGTGGAAATGTATTCACACAGGGAGCCATAACACATGCTAATGCTTAGACCTTCTTGTAAAAGTCAGTGGCATGTCATATATTCCTCGGAAGCAAATAACGTAGTAAATCCTCACCATATTTAGTGAACCATATTCTTGTGTCTAATGAAATATTAATTTATAAAAATAATTTATATAATGAAATGTACAAGCAAAGTGAAGACTCATCTATATAAAATATATATCTGGGGCTGGGTGCCGTGGCTCACGCCTGTAATCCCAGCACTTTGGGAGGCCGAGGCGGGTGGATCACGAGGTCAAGAGATCGAGACCATCCTGGTCAACATAGTGAAACCCCGTCTCTACTAAAAATACAAAAAAGAAAAAAAAATTAGCTGGGCATGGTGGCACGTGCCTGTAATCCCAACTATTCAGGAGGCTGAGGCAGGAGAATTGCCTGAACCCAGGAGGCGGAGGCTGCAGTGAGCCAAGATTGCCCCATTGCACTCCATCCAGCCTGGGTAACAAGAGTGAAACTCTGTCTCAAAAAAATATATATATATATGGAAAAACTGCCAACAAATAACTAAGGGGATATGAGTCTCTGTGATTATTACTGGCACTTTTAATTTAGATGAGAAAACAGGCATATTTTCTGAGCTCCCTCCACTCCTATAAAGTTGTGATATATACCAATGTACTTGGCTGCAACATACAAGTACATACAATAATATTTTTCCATATACCAATGCCAATAATATTTGTATACCTATAAATTTAGCCTTATTAAAATATTAACATTTTAAATGGAAAATAATTGAGTCTATTAAATACATCACAGATTTAAAACTTTATACTGCTTCTGCAAGTGTGGTGGCTTCTAATTTTAAAATCCATACCCAATTTATTAGTTTTGAGTTTTCTCTGTTTTTCTTCATTTAACTTAAAAACGTTAATTTTCCAGGACTCTCTTGGCATTCAAGTCGTCTTCTGTACTCTTATGCTATTTTCCCCCTGAAAATCGACCTTTGAAAATTCTATTAAAATAGCATATACACAATATGTCAGCTGAAACTTGAATTAAAGTTTGAAACTAATTCCTGAAATGTAAAAGAAAAAAGTACTGAATGAGTAAGACTCCACACAGTGAGAAACAAATAGAAAAGTGTATTTAGTTACTCTGGAAATAGTTTCTCTAACGAGGAAATGATACACGATATTTACCTTCACACAAAGCAAATTAAAATTGTTCTCATTTTTGCTGTTTATCCCACTGCAGTATGTCTTCCTCTTTAATTCCTTTTCATATTACAACACCTGAGTGGAAAGAGATTTACATTTTACAAACCATGATGTTGAGTTGGGAGGGGTTCTGAAAAAGTTGGTCTTTTCCACAATGAGGAGTGGATAGGTTGTAATAAAACAGAGATACTACACTCAGTTTGCTGTGGGTGGGTGCTCAAATAATCTTATATCCTAAGTAAAGATTAATAAAACATTTTTATTGCATTGTGAGGGTAAAATATGATGATAAAATGTGTTATATGCATGTTGGTAAAGATATGATGGGAGGTGTTACACTGAAACCTGATTTCCCGGAGACTAAGTCTCAGAGGTTTTGGTAAAAGGGATTGTGTATGTATAGAAGATCTTGGTGGAGACCCTAACCTTGTTTCTTATGGTGGTAAAATGTAAGTTAATTTAGTTTCCAGGCCTAGGGATGGTTCTGTGGCCACCGGTCTTTCATACTCCAACTAGACACAGCTTACTTTCTGAAGGGAGAGCTCCTTTAGCTGATTTGATTTATTATATGATGATTCTTTTCCTCAGCTCAGAAACAAAAAAAAAAAAGGCTCACATTAGGTGAGAGGATTTAAAGGTCTGTTTTCCTTTTGTTTTCAATTCCCTGGTTTTACAGGAATAAATAGTAAACAAATCTGACATTTTTAGACAGCATTATATGAACAATAAATACAACATACCCTTGCAAAAGTAGAAAACATTTTTTGCCCAATTGAGTCTCAGTGAAAATTAATACTTTTTTGATAGCATTATGAGATTAAAAAGGAAGAGAATTCATGTGTTTTGACTATTATTTAATGTTCTGTAGCTTTAAAAATTATTGTTGTTTGGCTATAGTACTGGGTAATTTCATATGGTGGGTAGGTATTTTTTAATATTGAAATGCCAAAGAGGTAAGCTTTAGCAGGGGTGAGAAGGTGGTGATGAAAATAGAATTTAATTTAATTTTTCTCTGATATTAAAGGAAATTAGGCAGCCATTAAATAAGAAAATTATTTAAAATGACCATATGAGGATTATAAATAAATATGATTTTTTGATAGTATTTGCTGAAGGTTTCAATCTGTGAAATGTTTACTCTTTCTGTTTCCATGTTACCAAGTGACCAGTGGAACACATGGAACTGATATCCTTCATATATATTAGTCTCTGATGTCTTGTGAGGTTCATGCCATTTGCTGTTTAATCATGACTACTGGTAGTTGAGAACTTACTGGACTCTACAAATGGCAGCATTACTTCTAACCATAGCACTCTTGACACAAGTAAAGGTTATATAGACAGAACTAAAATTTAACCTCTATTGTGACCCTATTCTGTCTTTATGCTCAGCATTTTTTCATGGAAGAAAGGGATAGATAAAGATCCCTCTGTATTCTTCCCCATATTCACGAAAAGTTTCTTGAGAGGATATTTTTGCTGTAGCATTAAACATTTAAACATGATATGAGGAAGACAAGGTACATCCTTTGGTGGAATTGCCAAAGAAAATAATGAACATATTTAATCACACATTTTATGCATGCGTTCTTTGCCTTGTGTTATTGCTTTCTACCTCATAGAGACTTACTTTCCTCAAAGTGACTTCAACATCTTCTGTAATACCTATATTAGAAAGCATGATTCAATGAATAAATGAATGAATAGATGAAATAAATAAAAATGGCATAATATAGGACGGAATATTACATAGCCATTAGGTAGTATGTTTCTGAGAATTATCATGTGACATGAAAGATACTTATGTTTAAGTAATCCATACAATATAAGCAAGAAATACACCTGCAACAATAAAAACTGAAACAACGAAAATATTCGCTAACATTTACATAGCATTGTTTCAGTGCTAGGGACTCTTATGCATATTGCTATACACCAACTCACATAATTCTCTCAATGCTGTATTGAGACACAAATAATTCCATTAGCCTGTCTGTTTCACACAAAAAGTAAGAAGCAGATTTAAATACAAGATGTTTGATTACAGGTATACCTTGCAAACCTTCGTGATTTTTATTCTGAGATTAGATTTTATTCTGAGGAAGATGGAAAACCATTGGCAGAGTTTGAGTAAGCAGAAGAGTGATATGGACAGGCATGTTTTAAAAAGAGTAATTCTTAATGAAATCTATTAGCGGGAGTGTAGTTTTGTGGTGGGGCAAAAATAGAATAAACAAGATCCAGTTTAATGGCCTATAAATGGGAGATTGCTATGGTTTAAAATATGGTGTTAACAATGGAGTCATTGAGAAAATCAGACTCCACATGTACTTTGAGTGCATAACCAATAGAATGTGGTAGAATCTGTGAAAGAAATTCAGGAGTCAAAGATTAAGGTTTGTATTTGGCCTGTGCTTCTGGAAGCATAGACTTCCTTTTCCTGTATTTATCTAAAAGCTGCCATCCTGCCATAAAAGTGAAATGACATCTTAAAGGAACATATGTGATGCTCACTTGAAGCTAACATCTTTAAAGCAGTCATTGTATCATGATATTTCCCCAAGAGGAAGAAGACATAGCTTTAGAAACCAAGTGGTAAGAGTGGAAGTGTTTTGTTCAGCATCACTCTCAGTGATCTCAGTGATCCATTTCAAGTGTCTGCGGATCCAGTCCCAGTAACTTTAGGCTCTGTAGAGCTCAAGGTCTTGGCTGTCATCAAGCAACCCTTCCATCAGGGGGCATAGTAAGATATCCATTAAACTTAAAGCTGTGGAAGCCAATTGAACACATTGAAGCCCTCATGCCAGAAGGCCAGAAGACAAGGAGTGTAGGCCAAGAGAAGGGGAACCTAGAATGAGACATGGAGGAGGGAGATGATATTTTTAACTTAAAGATCAAATGTGGCAGCAGAGAACTTTCTTTGACCCACAAACTTTTGTGAGTTTTCCTAGAAACTGTTATTAGCTAAATTCCAGAAGACATAGTGTCTTTATGAAGTAAACTTAATGAAAGAAATAAGTTGAAATTAAATAAAAGAAAGTTTATCTGAATGTACAAAAGATATGTAGTTATAGCTATTATTGGTGCCCCGGCCAGATCACCTTGCCAAGTTTATGCATACACCCTTTAGCTATGCTAAGAATACATAGCTGCCATATTCTCTGGAGCCTGCCTACAGTCCAAAGGGAACTGCCTCATTCTGGAAGAGGGTACACCCCTGACTCCAGAAGTAGGCGGAGGCGGAGGGGCGGGACGCTGGTCAGGAACTCGCTCTTGTGATTTGTACTCCAGCGTTCCCTGTGGGATCAAATAGAATCCATCTTCAGTGAAAAGAGCCTATGTTCTTAGTATTGTATCCTCTTGATCTCACATCCTTTACCTGAAAATACTCCCTCAGTAAATCACTTTTCCCAGGCTTTCTGGAGAACCCATCCTAATACGGGGCAATTAATGTTAATGACAAAATGTAGGGAAGATCCATCTGAGAGACGCTTCCCTTAAGTACGTTGCTGAGTAGAAGCCCTTGTGTAACAAATGCTGTGTTCTTCCAAAGCTTATATGTTGAAACGCTGCCACCTAATGTGGCGGTATTAAGGCATGGGGTCTTTGAGCAGTAATCAGGATTCACCGAGGTCATGAGACAGAAGCCTCATAATTGGGTGAATGTCTTTATCAGAATCCCCATGGAACTTGGTTACTCTCTCTACCATGTGAGGACATGGAAAACAGATTGCCATTTCTGAAGCAGGAAGCAAGCCCTCCCCAGACACCAAACCTGCCAGTTCCTTGATCCTGAGCCTCTTATCTTTCGGAACTCTGAGAAACAAATTTCTGTTAGTTGTAAGCCACTCAATTATGATATGTTGTTATGGCAACCGAAACAAACAAAGGGAGAATCCAACATCCATTCTCTAAGAAAGCATTTGATGACTACATAAGAAAGGTATAAACAAAGTTCTACGTGAAAGCAGAAGAGCAAATTGGTTTTAGCTGTGTGAGACGGGGAGGAGATGGGGTTTCAGTTGTACATATACAAATGGAAAACACTGATTTATAATGAAAGAGGCACAATATTTTGGGTGAACAAACACTGTGAGTAACACTGGAAATCCTTTATTGCCAGGATAGGAGATTTGGAATTAACGTTAAGCAAGAATCAATCCCAGAAGGGTTTGAAAATGTATGTTGTACTTACATGTGATGTATTTTCACAGACAAACTGAACCACATTAAGTAGAACAAACTGGCTAAAGAGTGACGAGAAAAATACTTATTTCAATTGACTAGAACTATAATAACGTCTTGACCTTGATGATGCTTGCAGAAATAAAAATAAAGGGAAAATCTAACTAATATTTTAAATGCATTTTTTTTTTTTAAGATCAACTGTCTAAAGATATAATTAGGCCTGGTTGGAGTGTTCGTGAGAAAAACTTGGACAAATAAAATTTGAGTTATTTGCAAGAAACATGTCAGACAGTAACTCAGAGTAATAATGTTGAAAGAATTTGAATTCATGATTTAAGAGGCAACTAGCTTCATGGAAGTGAACTCTTTGATGGAGAGTGGATAAACACAAATAGAAAAGGATCACAGACAAAACCTTTAGGGAAAGCTTTTAGGGGAAGGTCAGAGAAAATTGCCACACATACGAAGACAAAATTGAGCTAATGTAGGGGTGATATACAAGCAATAGATCTTTTAACAAACTGCAAATTTGAAACTTTAGTTAAAGCTCAGGCAGTTAGGTAACATATAACTCTAGTAGACTTTAAATCCAGCATGGCGGCAGAAAATACATGTTTTGGGAATCAGGTAATTCGTATTTGTGGTATCTTGGCTCTGTGTTGTTTAACAGCTTTGATATTTACTTTTTAAAACAAAAATAATAACAGCTACTTTATATATATATATATATATATATATATATTTAGTTAAGAGTCTTGCTATGTAGCCTAGGCTGGAGTGCAGTGGTACTATCTTGGCTCACTACAGCCTCCACCTCCTGGGTCCCAGATCAAGCAATTCTCCTACCTCAGCCTCCCAAGTAGCTGGGATTACAGGCATGAACCACCAAGCCCAGCTAATTTTTGTATTTTTTGGTAGAAACAGGGTTTTATCATGTTGGCCAGTCTGGTCTTGAACTCCTGACCTTGTGATCTGCCCACCTCGGCCTCCCAAAGTGTTGGGATTACAGGAGTGAGCCACCTCGCCAGGCCATAAATATATGTTTGATAATTAAATGAAATTATCCATATATAGCTCCAAGCACAATGTCACTCACCCCACCACCCCATCAGGACTCATTAATCAAGTTCTTACAACCCCAGCTTCCTTTCCATTTCTCTTCTCTCTTGGATCACACAACCTTCCACTTCTCTTCTTTCTTGGATCATACAACCTCCAGCACACACTTTGCTATTCTCTTCTTTTCTTTCTAAAGCAATTAATTTATAATTGTACTCTCACCATCTGTAAGCACAATAATTGTGATGACTGTGTGTATGTGAGCATGAGTGTATATGTGTATGTTTGTGTGTAAAATGATACTTGTATATAATGTGTAATTTTCATAGTTTTAAAGAAGAGAAATTAAAATATCTTCCTTTGCCATAATTTGATGAATGAATAATGTAATCAAAGGAAAAAACAGCTAGTGATAGATCATTTAGATAGTTGTGCAAATTCTGATATATAGTTTTCTAGTGTGAATGTTAAAATCCCATCACAGATTTTACTTGCCTATTTTCATGTTGGGGACACCTGAAGACACTCTGCTCTCTCACTTTTGATTATTTGTGTCATGGATTTTAGTACCTGGAGCAATTTAATTCTGAGGCAACTAAGCAAAATAAAGATTGTCCATAAATTTCAGAGATACTCAAACACAATTAGATTAAGAGTGTTTAAGAAAGGAATTAACAAACTAACAACTGCTGTCTTAAAATAAGTAAAAATGAGTGGAGAACTATCAGATTTTTGGCAGCTCTACTGAGAAAGATGAAGACATTGCTATAACCTAAAATAGTATTTATTGAAGAAAGATGTAAAACAAAAGTCATATTTGACATTTATTTGTACATTGATTTAGTGGCTGGTTTTTGGCATTTCTTATCAATAGTATCTTTTTTTTTTTAATTTTGCAATGCTTGTTTTATTTTTCCAAGCTTACCTACAGTTGAATAAATTACACCAAATGAGTTGTCAAGAGATTTCTGGATTTTCCCGAAGCTCCTTCAGGAAACTACTTCTAGCAGTGGCTCAGTTTCCTTATCTAGACTGAAATATATTGGATAGTTTTCTTTGTCTTTTTTTTTTTTTTTTTTTTTTTGGCCAGGCTGGAGTGCATGCAGTGATGCGATCTTGACTGACTTCAACCTCTGCCTCCCAGGTTCATTCAATTCTCCTGCCTCAGCCTCTTGAGTAGCTGGTACAGGTGCCTGCCACCATGCCCGGCTATATTTTTAGTAGACATGGGGTTTAACCATGTGGGCCAGGATGGTCTCAATCTCTTGACCTTGTGATTCACCTGCCTTGGCATCCCAAAGTGCTGGGATTACAGGAGTGAGCCACTGCACCTGGCCCTGGATACTTTTCTAATGATCCATTTATAAGACATTTAGTTTCCTACACTTCAAATAGCAAAAGGAGTATATTAGTGGTACAGAATCAGTCAATGTTATGTTCAGAATATAATTACCAGAAACATAAGACTTGGTGTGGTCAACAATCCCTCTCTTCCTTGCTAAGAGAAACCCTGTGGCAATGTACACAGCCAATAACCTTCCTGGTCTTCTATGCATGGAGAGGTAGCTATGTGACTTCTCCCTGGTTTTTTCTTTTTAACTTTTATTTTGTGTTCGAGTGTACCTGTGTAGGTTTGTTATATAGCTAAATTGCATGTTGTGGGTGTTTGGTGTGCAAATTATTTCATCACTCAAGTAATAATCATAGTACCTGATAAGTAGTTTTTCAAGTTTCACCCTCCTCCCAGCTTCCACCCTCAAGTAGGCCCCATGTCTCTTGTTTTCTTCTTTGTGTCCATATATACTCAATGTTTAACTTCCACTTACATATGAGAACACGTGGTATTTGGGTTTCTGTTTCTGTGTTTGTTTAGCTGAAAAGGACATGATATCATTCTTTTAAAGGCTGCATGGTATTCAATGATGCATGTGTACCACATTTTCTTTATGCTGTGTATTAGTCAGGGTTCTCTAGAGGGACAGAACTATTAATAATAGGACAGATGTATATATGAAGGGGAGTTTGATAAGTATTGACTCACACAATCACAAGGTGAGTCCCACAACAGGCCATCTGCAAGCTGAGGGGCAAGGAAGCCAGACCGAGTTCCAAAACCCCAAAAGTAGGGAATCCCACAATGCAGCCTTCAGTCTGTGACCAAAGGCATGAGAGCCCCTGGCAAACCACTGGTGTAATTCCAAGATTCCAAAAGCTAAGAACCTGAAGTTCAATGTTTGAGAGCAGGAAGCATCCACCACGGATAAAGATGACGGATGAAAGACTCAGCAAGTTTGCTCTTTCCATCTTCTTCTCCTCCTTTATTCTAGCTGGGCTGGCAGCTGATTAGGTGGTGCCTAATCAGATTGAGGGTGGATCTGTCTCCCCGAGTCCACTGACTCAAATGTTAATCTCCTTTGACAACACCCTGATAGACAGACCCAGAAACAATACTTTGCATCCTTCAATCCAATCAAGTTGACATTCAGTATTAAACATCACATCCAGTGTATCACTGATGGGCATTTAGGTTGATTTTATATCTTTGATATTGTAAATAGTGCTGTGATGAACATATGCATGTTTCTATGGTAGAATGATTTATATCCCTTTGGATATTTACCTAATAATGAGATTGTTGGGTCAAATGGTATTTATGCTTTAAGTTTTCTAAGAAATTGCCAAACAGTTTTCCACAATGGCTAAACTAGTGCCCTTTTCTCCATAACCTCACCAGCATCTGCTTTTTTTTTTTTTTAAATTTTTAATTGTGGCCATTCCGACTGATATGAGATGGCATCTCATTGTACAAAAAGAATAAAGCTGGAGGCGTCACATTACCTGACTTAAAACTATACTACAAGGCTGCAGTAACCAAAACAGCATTATACTAATACAAAAATAGAAACACAGACCAATTGAACAGAATAGAGAACCAGAAATAATGTGGTACACCTACAGCCATCTGATCTTTGACAAAATCCATAAAAACAAGCAATGAGGGAAGAACTCCCTATTCAATAAATGGTGATGGGAAAACTGGCTAGCCATATGCAGAAGATTGAAACTGGACCCCTTCCTTGCACCATATAGAAAAACTAACTCAAGATGGATTAAAGATTTCAATCTAAAACCATGAAAATGCTGGAAATAACTTAGGAAATACCATCTGGACATAGACTTGGCAAAGACTTCATGATAAAGATGCCAAAAGAAATTGCAACAAAAACAAAAAATGTCAAATGGGAGCTAATCAATATTTTCCTAATTATCTAGTTCTAGGTCCATTTTGAATTGGTAATACACATGTATTAATACACATGTAATACATACATGTTGGGCAACTTCATTCCTCCCTCATAGAAGGACTTCCTGCCCAGCTGCAGAAAACATGGCCAAGAGACACCTTCTGGCTTCTGGTCATATATTTAAAGATATGCTTTATTTTTTTAATTTTATTTACTTTAATTGTACTTTATGTTCCGGTGTACATGTGTAGATCTTGCAGGATTATTGCATAGGTACACACATGCCATGGTGGTTTGATATCTCCATCCCCCTGTCACCTACATCAAGCTTTAGTTTTAATCACTTTGCCTCAAAAGACACACTTTGGAGACCATGTTGCATTCAGTGTGGCTAAGGGCCATGGAGTATAAAGAACAAATGTTTTAGGCCAGTGTGGGATGCTTTAATAGGCAATATTGGTTTCACAGCTGCCTGCCAATTGGCCAAGACGCTGTAATCCTGAAACGGAGTAGAGTTTCTTGTTTTAGCTCATCTTCTTTCATCTTCCTTTAACAAGAGTTGATTCCTAACATATATCTTGTCTCAGTGACTGTTATTGCAGAACCTACCTGCCGTAATGCCTCATCCTTGATGGTATAGGGGAGGCAAAATTGTAACTTTTCCTTTTTTTTTTTTTTTTTCTTTTTTTGGCTAGGCTTAAGAATTAAATTGACATAAGACATATTAACAGGAGACAAGTATGCAAATTTGTTTTGTAAGTTTTACTTGACTGGGAGTCCTTATAAGGAAGTAAAGACCTAAAATCATAGAGCTGAACACATATTAAATTGGACAAAGAATAGCAAGTTGTCAAAAAGCAACTAGATTCTATGGGTAAACTTAAAAGGTAAGAGTTACTTTAACAAAGTCTGTACAGAATTCTCTCAGTCTCAACTTCCAGTCCTTCATGGTAAAAATGTTGCTTTCCTTATGGTATAGGATGGTCAACTTTCATGCAGGAATTTCGTCTCCTGTTTTAAAGGAAGCGAATGAAGGTCAGAGTAATCTTTTTGCACCTACTGTTTTTCAAGTGCTTTTTACTCAACTAGGCAATATACCTGAATGGTATATTTTAACTCCTCCAATAGATACTTGATAACTGCCAGTCAAATAGAAAAATAATGGTATGATTTTAACTCCTTAAATAGGTACTTGATAACTGCTAGTCACATAGAAAAATAAACCACTATTATTGACAGTAGTGTTTATTGAGAGTCTACTGTCTTCTACACATAGACTATGTAAAGAATTATTGGACAGTGTCCTCATTCAACAAGAACCTGGGGTAACTGGTAGATAGTGTAAAACAATAAGAAGCATGAATCATTTCCGGAATATTAAATTAACTTTATTGTCAGAATGTTTTGTTCTATTTTTATGGTTAAAATTGAATTGAATTGAAAACAATAAAGGTCATTGCAAAATAATCAGAGTTTTAAATACAAATAGCTCTTGTAAAAGTAACTTCTTGAAATGCACTGTAAGATTGCCATTACTGCACTACTAAAACACCTTGAACACACCTCTAGTTGAATAAATTTGAGCTTATCAACCCTTTTCATTGTGAGATACCCACACCATGAAGAATTCCAGGGCCACTTAGTCAGGGGTGGTGGAAGGGGTTTGTTTGTTTTAAGATTTGAATTTGTGAATAGAATATTTTGAAAAGGTTTCAAAAAAGTGCAGTTTTGTTCTGTATTTGGTGCTGTCATAAAGTGAAGGCAAGTTTATGATTTTGTGTTTTAATAGCTTTTTTTTAATATAGGAAAAGAAATAGGTAGAGATGGGGAGGATAGAGCCAAAAATGTAATCGGTCAAAAAAGGAAAAGTTTGTCATATCAGCCAGGCAGGACAATACAGTGAGATATTGTCACTCTGCAGTTTAGACAGGTTTTTTTTTTCTCTCTCTCTTTCTTCTTCTCTCTTTCTCTCTCTGTGTGTGCCTGTGTGCGTGTGTGTGTGTGTGATCATATATAACCATGGTACGGTCTTTTGTCTTGATTGTCATGAAGGCATAGTGGATTTGACTGATGTTGGTGCCCTGTGACATTATTATTGTTCAGTAAGAGAAATACACAACCCTGTTGCTGGAAGTGCTCCCATCTGACAACAGTCAGGGGGCACTTTATTTTCTTTCTTAAAAATATCCATAATTGAAATCACATCTTTGCCTAATATCAGTTTTGTTAAAGGAAACATCTAGAGGGCAAAGAGCTACTGGGCATACAATAGTGATAAAAAACAGAAGAGATAACTTTTTTCTTTTTTGAGACGGAGTTTCACTCGTTACCCAGGCTGGAGTGCAATGGTGCGATCTCGGCTCACCGCAACCTCTGCCTCCTGAATTCAAGCAATTCTCCTGCCTCAGCCTCCCGACTAGCTGGGACTACAGGCACGCGTCACCATGCCCAGCTAATTTTTGTATTTTTAGCAGAGACGGGGTTTCACCATGTTGACAAGGATGGTCTCAATCTCTTGACCTCGTGATTCACCCATCTCGGCCTCGCAAAGTGCTGGGATTACAGGCGTGAGCTACCGCGCCCAGCCTAACTCTTTTTAAATTTACTGTTATGCTTAGGGCTGACCCATTGCACAGATAGCACAATTGATATACTTCGGCCATATGAATAGATAAAGTGGACTGATATTCACCCGAGTGTTTGGAGAGCAGGAGGAGACCCTACTGAACAACTTCCCACACAGGAAATCCCTGTGTATCTGAATTTAATATTTACCACTTTGGAAACTGAACACGACTATTAATGTGATAACATAACTTCAGTGGAACATTCTAGAAAAAATAGACTGAAATCTTACATCCTGTTTTTGAGACATATCTTTAGTCATAATAAATTGTGTGACTGAGAACAAGTAATATGTCCAGTTTTCTGGAAACAATTGAACTTGGGGGATTCTAAATTCCCATGTGATTCTCTAACTCTCTGATTCTGTATGAAGTAATTAGCACTTTAACTACAAATTTTACCTCTTCGATAACATCAGGATCATGAAGAAATAGAACCCTGGATAATCTGATTTGCTCATAGTAGAGGCTGGCCCAAGTAAAGTGTAGTGTATTGTTGAAAGAAAGCCCAACAGAGTCAGAAGGCAAAAATTTCAGGACTTGGGAAAGATAAGAGATGATAGGTTTAGACTAGTTGGCAGATCACGTCTAGCTGGGAGACTTTCCAATAAGAGATACTGGCCAGCAACAGAAGCAAGATGCCAAAAATGGTTAAGCCAAGATTAAATGAGCACAGTTGCTGGTCAATTGGAGCCAGAGCCAGAGCTAGGATGAATAATCCTGAACATCAAGGTGAATCTAAAACAATGAACACGATTTACTCAATTTAGGGCTTGATAAAATCATGGAAAGAAGTGTGAAATTAGCAGTTTAGGACAGAGTAGATGGAGGAATTCAAGACAGGGGGCCCTGTAAATAAAAATATCCTGAGTTTCTGTTATTTCTACTAGCATAATGTTTGTGATGTCTTCCCCAGTAAATGTACAAAAAGGTCCGTGAAAGTTTTCTGACAAACTTGACCTTACAGGGTATGTCTAGAGATAACTAAAGGGAGAAGAGTGTTGTGAAAGACATAGAAAGTTTATTTGAAGCAATTAAATGTTTTCTTTATTTTAAGGTCATTTCTGTTTAGAACAAATAAATTTAATAATAATTAGGGAAATGTTACCTTAATGTCTGTCAAGACACTTAAATTTTATATCTTAAGAAATCTTTGATTTCCTGAAAAGTGACTACCTTGCTTTTTACCTAATAAATATCATGATACATTAAATAAGCCAGATATCAATAAAAAGTATAAAAGAGGGAGAAACACTGCAAAGAAATTATCACCACTAAGAATGGAAGCACTAAATATGGCTTTGTTAGTACAGCAATAGATTATGGAGAAACACTCCCCTTAGCTCTAGTTAGTAGCAATAATCACATCTCAGAAAATATCCAAATGCTCCTTCCTTGTGTTAACTCTCAAACTCAGAGTAAAATGAATAAGAATTTAATCTGTAGATCATCTATTAAAACTGCAATTCCTGGGGAAAAATATTTTAAATAACTACCTCCATGGTTAAGAGTTGTCACAGGGATAAGAAGTTGTGTTGCTGAATATGCCAACCCCAGGACTATACAGTACCCTTGTTTGCAGGTTTTAGTATCAACTCAGTTGGCTCTGTGGTCTTCCAGGTGCTCGGATTAATACTTTGGTTCAAGCTCTCTGAGTCTCAAGCTGTGCTCTTGCAATTACTGGGAAGTCAGCTTTTGGCTTTAGTAGAATGTAGCTTATTTCCTGAAATATCACCACTGTTTTATTCTCTCTCCTCTTTACTCTCAAGAGCCAGAAACCAACCCATCATTCTGCTCACAAAACCATGTCCATATATCCTCCTTACTGAAAACACATCTTAGCTTCACCATGGTTCACATTCCAAAGCACGTATTCTAATTCTTGTATCCTCAGGGGGAATAAAACACTCTGCAGTCAAGCAACCCTTTTCTCTACAACCTAAAAGTAAAAGAGATACACTCTCCTTCAGGAGCTTTGCATTGGATAGACTGTGTAGTTGACATTCAACTATTTTTACTGAATAAATAAATGGAAAATCTCAGATATAAAATTCAAACATAAAATTTAAAGAGTGTTATTTACCCACATAGATTTTTCACTTTAAATTATATTACATTATGCCTTGTTGAGATGAAGAGCCACAAAACAAGAAAAGCCGTATTTTCCCACTCAGCACAATCTCTTGCAGGTTTTAGTTTCTTTCTTTTCTTTTCTTTTCTTTTTTGAGATGGAGTTTCACTCTTGTTACCCAGGCTGGAGTGCAATGGCGTGATCTCCACTCACTGCAACCTCCGCCTCCTGGGTTCAGGCAATTCTCCTGCCTCAGCCTCCTGAGTAGCTGGGATTACAGGCATGCGCCACCATGCCAAGCTAATTTTTTGTATTTTTAGTAGAGATGGGGTTTCACCATGTTGACCAGGATGGTCTCGATCTCTTGACCTCGTGATCCACCCACCTCGGCCTCCCAAAGTGCTGGGATTACAGGCATGAGCTACCGCGCCCGGCCACGTTTTAGTTTCTTTCTTTTTCCTTACACTTTACCTTATTGAGCCTGACATCAACGTTGTGGCTATTGGCTTTCTTTTGTATTTTGTCCAGGTAAAGCTTTATGAAATGCTTATGGAGTTGCACAGCATGGGGGAACAATAGCATAAAGAAAGCTCTTAAACTCACTTATAGTCTTTAACAAAGCTGGCTAACATCCTCATTTTCTCTGTATGGATTTGTGCTGAATCTCTATTGCTGTATTTTTCACATACAAAAACTTGAACATGTTGCATTTTAAGTAATTTAATTATGTTAAAGTTAAAATTTTAAATTCAAACTATGAAATCAGTCCATTTTGAGAGGTGGAACCACTAGATAAATTAGGAGTGTAAAGGTAGGTATTGACCAAACCTAAAGTAAGTCCTTTCAAAACATATTCAGGAACATGTTTATAAAGGTGGGATAAGAGAGTGCTACTCAAAAGATCAATCTCTAAGTAAAAAATAGTCAATAGTGTGATTCTATTTCATTTTTTATAAATCATAATCTAGTTTAGTTAAACTTTAGCAACAGCTAAAATGTTCCATGGTTATACTTTATTTAGAGAGACGTAAGTTCCAAATATACACACTTTAACATTTATAATTGCCACTTTCTGATCCTATAAATAATGCTCATTCATTATTTCTGAATGGTCATAATGTTCTGAAAAATCAGAACACCTCAAAATTTTAAAGAAAGTGATTGCCACACTATCTTGGGGACATATTTTGGTTAAGTCTAGAATTTGAATTTGAACTGGCATACGAAGCTTCCTTCTGTAATCCAAACATTTGTGTCTCTTCAAAATTCATATGTTAAAATCTAATCAATGATGTACCAGCCTGTGAAAGTGGGATTTTGGTGGGTGGTTAGGTCATGAGGGTGGAACCCATATGAATGAAATTAGTGACCTTATAAAAGAGGTCTCAGAGAGCTGCCAGGGAAAACAAATGTGGACTGAATAGTTGTTCTTCTATGTTTCACATTTAACTACTGGAATTACCATGTACAGCAATTGCTTTTATAGCTTATCCTCTATCAAGCTTTATGGGTAAATGTCCTCCTGGATATAGGTCCAAAAATGTAAGCCAGAGGGAAGGTCTAATACGCAGAGAATACGAAGGAAAGTAGAAAGGAAAAATAGATTTTTATTTTAAGAGACACTTGTTGAGAAATTATCACTGTCTTGTTTAGAAACATTTATTTGTAATTACTTGTTTGTAACACATTATCTCTGACTGGTCTAAATGTCAGGATTTTTTTTGTTTCCTTCTCTGTGATGGTTTTGCATGGAAGTTACTCTTGCCAACACTCTCCTGGCTTATACATGTGGCTGAAAAAACTGTTTTCTCAAATCCCCATCTAATGTTGGATCCACTGCCGGTAGACCTAAATTTAGATCAGAAAGCTGCTTTAGACTTTAACAAATACACTGTACTCCTGACATTATCTTATAGGCAAAACTTTTTCCCCCTTATGTTTTGAAGCTCTGTTAATGTTTAAATGCCAATGCTTTGTTTCAGAAATTGTTTTATATTCAAAACCTTTTGAAACTGAAAGGTTTAGGGGTTAAATCTTATTCAAAATAATTTTCAAAGTCTTAAAAATATGACTGTAGTCATTTAACAGTTTCAACAACAGTTAGCTACCATTTTTTCTTCTGTGTAATAAGTATACCTTTTTTCTTTTTCAAAAAACAGTTAATTTTGTTTTCAGATTTTGACAAACACAAACAGCTTAAGATATGAATATTGGTTTTATATATACATACATAAATACATACAAATATATAAATACACATATATAGCTTCTTTTTTTTTTTTTTTTTTTAGATGGAGTTTTGCTCTTGTTACCCAGGCTGGAGTGCAATGGCGCGATCTCGGCTCACCGCAACCTCTGCCTCCTGGGTTCGGGAAATTCTCCTGCCTCAGCCTCCTGAGTAGCTTAGGCATTTTGTCAAGATAATTTAAAAACAAAATTTTATAGTAAACTAGATGTTTTTTTAGCTAAAATGCCATATATTTGTTATTTATTGTAAGTTATAAATTATTACCCTTAAACATAATGACTTAAAACACCAATTATTCATTATCTCAGTATCTGTAGGTCAAAACTCAGGTGTAGCTTAACTTGGTGGATCTAATCTAAGATCTCTCCTGAGGATGTTATCAGTGCATTGGCGGAGATGGCAGCCATTTCCAGTAAGTTCCCTCTGAACTCACTCCTGTGGCTGTTGCCTAGTTTCAGGTCCAGATTGTGTAGTGTTTGAAGACATTATTTCCTTTCCATGTGGGCCTCTCCATAGAACCTCTCACAAATAATCACTGGCTTCTTCCAGAGGCAGGGTTCCAAGGGGAAGGCAGAAATAGCAAGGAAGATGGAAGTCACAATTATTGTTGTAACCTAATCTCGGAAGTGTCGTCTTGTAAATTTTGAATTCATCACTTTATTTGCTAGTAGTGAGTCACCACAAAGTTCAGCCTATACTCAAGGATGTGAAAACCAGAAAAGCATTTAGGGGGCCATTTTGGATGCTAAGACAGGTCCAGTGTTTTGCATGTTTGTGTCTGTTGGCTTTCTTTCACTCTCTGGTAGATATACAATTCTCAAATCCACAATTCAACTTTGAGATGTATAAA
This sequence comes from Saguinus oedipus, assembly GCA_031835075.1. Lineage (NCBI taxonomy): Eukaryota > Metazoa > Chordata > Mammalia > Primates > Cebidae > Saguinus > Saguinus oedipus. The sequence continues at coordinate 48,764,702 of CM063186.1, read as the reverse complement.
ATATACCCTGAAATCAAACTAAACTTCTGATATTCTGAAATGTATTTTGGATTCTGAACTGCCATTGTATTGTCACAATTACCACATTCACTTACTTACTCTGTGCACCCTCTCTCTTTATCAGACAGGAAGCAACAATACTATTTGCACTGATCCTAAGAAGCATGCATTGTATGATCTATTCATAATCCTTTGTTATGTCTATAGCATTAGGCCATTTTTGAAAATTAAATCAAGGGTATTTTCCCCACTACTTATAAAACAGATTTTACCTATTATTTTTTAAATTTAGGTTATGTATATTCTTCATGTTAATTCATGAATTGTTCTTTGGCAAAAGTGAGACTTAGGTACAGAATAAAGTATCCCCTTGAAGCTTTTTCCAATCTTCCAAAGATATTAATTATGAAAATCACTACTTCCAAGGAAATTCTTCTGGGAAATCCTGTGGTTAATTTGTATGTTTGTTTGTTTGTGTTTTTGAAATTAGGTTGATACTTTTCAACCACTATTTATGTATTCTGTTTGCTACACAATTTATTCATGGTAAAAATGTCATTTTAGCAACAACAACAAAATATGACATGTTAATTTTAAAAACTGGAAGTTACCTTGAATTCTTGTATTTATTTTAAAAGTAATATAAACTTTTCCTTAAATTTTATAGTGTTTCATAATTTGCGAAGTGTTTTCTCAGGATATTTTACTTTAGTGATCATAAAAAACTTATTCACAGAAATAAGTCTGCTCTATCTATAACAAGACTTGATCAAAGATGGTAAGTGACTTAATCAAGGTGAGAAAACTTGTGAAGTTCATAGAGAAAGTTTGCACTGAGTCTTGAATCTAAGTCTTAATTAGTGCCTATTTCAGTCATTTCCTAAATAATTACACTTGCTAATTTTCTATTGTCTTTGTTAAGGACATTGTATGCAGGTATTTTTAGGTTCAATTATATTCACTGAATTAAGAAAAGTAATTGGCCTTAAGTTTCTTTATCAGTGATTTTCTCCTTAATACTTTTCCCAAAGCACAGCATTCACAGAAATGTCTATGGATGGGTCACAACACAAAGATAAATTAATATTGTCCCTGGATGTCACAAAAGCCCATTAAAAATATACTTTTATTGTATTCTTCTTCTGTCTTCCCATTTAAAAATTACTACCAACATTCATCTCATTGATCAAAAGACGAAACTTAGAGAAAACTTCATCCTTTATCACTCTCTATAAGTTACCTCCACATCCTATCTCTGTTTCTGATCTTTCATATTTACCTTCAAGAAAACTCCAGAACATGTGCATTTCCTTCTATCTCTGTAGTGACTGCTCTACTCTATGCCATTGTTAGCTTTTGATTATCCTACTCCTAATTAATCTCTTTCCCTTCTTCCTCTCCAAACCATTGCCACTCAGCAGACAGAGTGGTAGCATAAAAACATAAGACAAATCATATCACCTTACCCTGCTCGAAATCTGTTAACATATTCTCATGATGCTGAATAAAAACCCAAATTCTTGACTGTATTAATATAGGTAATTCTGGCTAATGTAAAAGATGTATCTCAAAATTGGGGTGGTGCAATACAGTAAATGATTATTTCTTGATCACATACAATAAGCATTATTTTCTTATTATTTCATAACTCTTCTCAAAAGGTAAGCCAGTAGTCTATGTGTTTTAATAAAGGCTTCATCAGCTTACACAAATAACTTTCAAGGTTGCCATTGCTTGCCTGTAGAAACAGCATAGAGGATTATGAATGGAAATTCTTGCTGATCAAGACTGATGAGGAAGAGACCTCTTTCTTGAAAGTTCTAAATTCACCTTTACTTTACCTCTTTATTTGGCTTTGTCTTCATTCAGGACATCCTTATTTTCTGTATACAATTCATGTTTTATCTAAACTGTGAACTTCTTAGAAATAACTTTCCTAACAATGAAATAAAACAACTTCCATTTTCTTTCATAACCCTTATTTATTTTATTTACAGATTTTATCACAATCTGAAATTATCATATACATTTGTTTTTTCATTCATTTGTTGTTTTTCTCCTTGTCTTCCTCTAACCTTCCTGAGAATGGAAGTCTTGGCTCTCATTATCACTGCTGTGTATTAGTGCTCAGAAGAAAAACTGACATTTCATGAGAACTTAGTTAAAATCATTTTGAATGAATAAATCAATCAATGTGCATATGAAACTGATATGGACAGGAAACAGGGAACTATTGGATAGAAGACGGTGGTCCCCAGCAAAGATCCCACCCACAAGCCTGAAAACCCATGGCCCTAAAATGGGACAGGCATTCCTGTTTTTGTGCCCAAAAAGTTGCCTTCTGGCCTTCCATGCCCCTTTCCATCCTGTACCCATATAAACCCCAAACCACAGGCTCCAGAAGCAGACAAACAGATGAGAAGATGAGGAGGTGACAAGATGAGCAGATGAACAATGGGATGGAATGGCAGAGAAAGAGAGAAGAAAAGGAATGTCTGAAAGCTGAGAGGAGTTCCTCTGTGGGAAGTCAGAGAAGAGTTTGGCCGACACTACACAAGATTGCTTTCTCACTCAATCCCCCTTCCAGCTCCCCACCCATCCTGCTGAGACCCACCCTCACCACTAAATAAAACCCCTGCATTTATGCTTCAAATCAGTGTGTGACCTTATTCTTCCAGTATATTGAACAAGAGCTCAGGATATAGAAAACTGTCATATCAGCCCTCTGCCCTTGCAGAAAGGCAGAGAGGCTGCTGCATTAGTCTGTTTTCACACTGCTGACAAAGGCATACCAGAGACTGGGCAATTTACAAAAGAAACAGGTTTATTAGACTTACAGTTCCACATGTCTACAAAGGCATCACGATCACAGCAGAAGGCAAGGAGGAGCAAGTCACAACTTGCATGGATGGCAGCAGCCAAAAGAGAGCTTGTGTAGAGAAACTCCCATTTTTAACACCATCAGACCTGGTGAGACCCATTCACTACCACAAAAGCAGCATGGGAAAGACCCACTCCATGATTCAATCATCTCTACCAGGTCCCTCCCGCAACACATGGGAATTATGGGAGCTACAAGATGAGATTTGTGTGAGAATGCAGAGCCAAACCATACCAGGGGCATTGAGTTGGTTAACAGTTAAGCTGTCTGTGGATGGGAGAGCTAAAAGAGCATTGTAACTTCATAGTCACAGGCTCCCACCCCTGCTCACTGCTGTGGGGCTGGAGCCTAGTGTGCCTGCTCCTGCACCTGCCTGTTTGCATGTTCCCACTTTTGTCAGCAGTTTGAGCAACAGTGGTGACCAAACAGATGAACCACACCCCTGTCACCTGTCCTGTGAGGTTGATCAGGGAACTCTCTCATTTCAAAACTAATCATCACTGCTACTGAAAAAAAACAGAATCAAAAGAGCTTATTCTTCCATGTCAATAAAATTAGAGATAGGAAGCACAAGAAAACTTTAAGGAGAATCCCAAAATTTGCCAAGTGAGGCAGAAGTTAACAAAGGATAGAAATTGGAGTTCTAGACTACTTATCTCGTCTTTGTTTAAGAACTATGCAGCAGTTCTAATTAGTAGTCAAGTATTTTCATGTATAATATGCACTAATTTCTCAGGGGACATGTCTACACAGGTTCTTAAAAGGTTTTGCTATTGTTCCTGATTAATATCTCTATCCACTTTATTTTTGCTAAACTAAGGATCTACTAGCTTAATTGCAAGAGAAACTGAAGTACAAAATTAAAATCACTATTTGCAATATTTTTTCTATTTTATTTTCTCTCTGTCAAGGTTATCCAAAGAAATATTTATCTATGTATTTATATATTTCAGATATGATATTTATCATAATAAATTGGCTCATGTGATTATATGTATATACAGTTGTATACATTCTTATATATAATCTACATATATTCTTATATATACCTTACATATATTCTTATATATATTTTACATATGTGCTTACATATATTCTTATATATAATGATACACACACACACTCACACACTCACATCAGATTTGTCCTAAGAATTTAGCTTGTATGATTGTGGAAGTTGACAGTTCCTGAAAACTTGCAAGATGAGTCAGAAACTGAGGGCTTGGGAGAGCCAAAGGTTCAATTCCAGTTCATGTCCAAAGACCTGAGAAACAGGAGAGCTGATGATGTACTTCCAGGCTCAAGATCCAGGCTCAAGACACTGGAAGTGGCAACAATTTAGGTAGAGTCTGGAGGCAGGGAAAAACTGATGTTCCAGCTCGAAGATAATCGGATAGGAGAAAGCATCTCTTAACTTAGGCTTTTTTGATCTGTTCAGGCTTTCACCTAATTGCATGAGGCTGATCCACATTAGGAAGGACAACTGCTTTCTTCACTTTACCCATTCAAATGTTAATCTCATCCAAGAACATCCCCAGAGATGCACCCTAAATAAGACTTGCCCACATATCTGGCACCTCATGACCCAATCAAATTGACACATAAAATTATCACACAAAGTTAGACAAGTTTTATAAGAACACCAATTTAAAAAAGCTTAGTTGGTTGATGATGTGCAAAGAAGTGCTATAATTTGAAAGTTTTATTAGCCAATATTTAATTTTGTAAAAGATCTAGCTGTAAAATAATCTGTAGGATTACACTTTTAAAAATAATATTTATCATTAAAAAAATTAAAAATGAAATGAATGCTATTCTCATTTATCAAAAACATTAATATCAATGCTAGTGATATTTATTAAAATATCGGGCTAGTCATATTATTTTACTAGATATTTGAATTTAAATTCTAAAAGAAAAATTTCTTGTAACAAGACAGGGCAATTGTAACTAAGAAATGCTTTATAAACAAATCAAATTGAATTAGAACAAGATCTCTGATTGTCCTTTCAAGGTCTAGTTAATAACTCCATGTTAATTTCTGCTCTAGTAAAATAATATGAATAGCCTCAATGATTTGCCCAGTTTCTTATATCTCATGTAATTGGGTTGCAAATCCTTCTAACAAGGTTTGCCCTTTGCACATCTTGAACCAGGTTTTTCCTGCTTTGGCTTCTCTTTCAGTTCATATATTGTAGTAACAAGATCTAAGTGATGCGGTCCCTAGATAATCGGCTCTGTGTAGGGCAAATTTAACTCACTGTCATATATCAAATTCCCAAGCAGTATTTTATTTCTAAATTTTCCAATACATGGATTTGGGTGATGAAAATTTGCATTACGTAAGAAAGCAAAAACATTTATGATGTGACAAGAATAACACTGAAAAAAACTGATAAAGTAAAACATATGTGCCAAGAATCCGCCATAAGTTTTAGCTAAGTAGACAGAGTAAGTCAGGAATTCTGAAGCTAACTTTCACATACAATTGAGAAGTAATGCAGACTCTAGGGAAATTCGATAATTTTCATGGGGAATATCTATGCAGTAAAACAATAGGGACCTGTGAGATATTCCAGTAAGATCACTGTCAAGTGAGCGCCTGAGAGACGTTATGGGATTCAGGAGAGTTGTTGATCCCCAAAAATTTAGAACAAGAGAGAGTTATTATTAGCATCTGGCTCTTGTCATTTTCTTTGTGGCTTGAGACAAGTTACCCAGACTCTGTCATTCTTGTTTTCTTATTTTTCAAAATGGAATTTATTAAACTTAAGTCAAAGCGTTGTGGAAAATATAGAATTAAATATGGTGAGTAAGGGCATATTAACGGTGAAGTGTTACCGCTGCTCGTAATGATAATTGGGATGATGATAACGATGATTCCTAAGAAACAGTTACATGCTGTCAGGCTATTTAGGCTTGATGTTATATACATTGTCAACTGTTGATGTAACATTTTTCTGGCATCAGATATACTTGTAGACTACTTATTTTTTTATAGAAAATGCATCAGATATATTTGTAGATTCCTTATTTTTTAATAGAAAATAAACTGGTTTTTATTTTGGTTTGTATTTTGTTTTTTAAAAATGAGACATGTCTCATTCTGTTGCCTAGGCTGCAGTGCAGTGTTGCAACCATGGCTCACTCAAGCCACAAATTCCCTGTTTCCTGTGATCCTCCCACCTCAGTCTCCCAAATAGCTGCAACTACAGGCACAGACCAACACACCCAGTCATTTTATTTTATTTTCCTTTATTTTATTTTATTTTGGACACAGGGTCTCACTGTGTTTCTCAGGTTGGTCTTGAACTCCTGGACTCAAGTGATCCTCCATCCTTGGTCTTCCACAGTGCTAGGATTAAAGGAGTGAGCCAGTTCACTCAGCCTAAACTGGCTTTAATAGGAAGTCTAGGCCAGGTGCCATAGCTCATGCCTGTAATTCCAGCACTTTGGGAGGCCGAGGTGGGTGAATCACAAGGTCTGGATTATAAGACCAGCCTGACCAATATGGTGAAACCCTGTCTCTACTAAATATACAAAATTAGCCAGGCAACGTGGTGTGTGCCTGTAATCTCAGCTACTTGAGAGGCTGAGGCAGGATAATCACTTGAACCCAGGAGGTGGAGGTTGCAGTGAGCCGAGATTGTGCCCCTGCACTCCAGCGTGGTTGTCAGAGTGAGACTCTGTCTCAAAAAAAAGAATCCAGTGGACTATGCACCTTCTTTAGGTCAATGTTACTAGGGCTTAAGGACTGTCAAACTCCCATCTGAATACTTCTATTCTTTGTGTTCTTCTAAGACAGGGGTGAGTGATGTGCAGGGATCATCTGAGTTGGGCCTGAAGTAGAGAGACAAAAGGTCTGAAGTGAGAGGGTCTCCACAGTCTCCCTTTTGATTAGCAGGGCAAAGGCAGCATATTGTAGAATACCCGGAAGCACTCTGGGCAGCAAGAGAGACCATTGATCTCATTAATCTATTGATTCACTTATGCATTTATTCTTCAACATACATCCCACTGAAACTAATTACTGTATTTACCCCTTTATTAGGGATTTAGATTGTTTTTGACAATAAATTCAAATAATGACTTTCCTGCCACTCCACCCTAAGATTAAACACTATTGCCAATTCAAGGAAAAAACTCAGACTCTCAGAAAAAGATTGAAAGCTGAAAAAAAAAAATTCTTTCATTTAGAAAATACAGCTTTCCTTTGTAGGCTGACACAACTCACAGTCTACAGTAATTAATCAGCAAATAAAGTTGTGTATAGGTGAAGTATTTCTATTTTGAACTTCGATAGTTACCTACATTTAAAAGGTGTAATTCTCCTTATACTGGTGTCTATCAGTATGCCATTTCCAGCTAAGGTAGTGAGTACACTAGAAAGGAAATGTGTATAAAATTATTATAATTTACTTGCTTTAAAAGTGAAAATTTGCAGAATACAACAAATGAGTAGTTAGTTCCCTTAATAGATGAGTGTGCTGTAAAGACCAACATGCACTTAAGGCTTCCTGCAGTTTCTTACCAAGATCACTCCCATACCTTTGATTAAACTACCCTGAAGCACATAATACATTCATCACTACAGAAATGAACAGTGAACTATGCAGGGAAACAAGAGGATAAATATAAGAAACTGTCAAAAGAAAGCAGTTCTAACTGCCACCACCATTTAGAAAGCACAAAAGAGTGATCCCCTTTTGTGCAGCTGCTGCTTATTTTTATTATTTTTCTCAGCTTACATGTTTCAGCAAACTAACCATTGAAGAATTTCATACTTCTTCTTCTTCTTCTTTTTTTTTTTTTTCTAGATGGAGTCTTGATCTGTCTCCCAGGCTGGAGTGCAGTAGTGCGATCTCGGTTCACTGCAACCCACGCCTCCCTGGTTCACACAATTCTTTACCTCAGCCTCCTGAGTAGCTGAGATTACAGGCACCCGCCACCACACCCTGCTAATTTTTGTATTTTTAGTAGAGACTGGGTTTCATTATCCTGGCCAGGCTGTTGTTGAAATCCTGATCTCGGCCTCCCAAAATGCTGGGATTACAGATGTGAGCCACCGTGCCTGGCCAGAATTTCATACTTTTAAAAATATATCATGAACAGAGAGGTTAAAGAAATTCTGAACAATATAGAGGAGATTGTCATAGACAAAGAATATGAGTCTTGGCATGGGTATTCAAATTTCTTCATTTTATTTTATTTTGTTTTATATCCTTTTACATAGGAGTAGAATTTGGTTAGAAATAAACCATGTGACCTGGAGAGATGGGACTGCTTAGGCTAAATTTTGTAACATCTCTAATTAAGAATAATATATCTGTGAAACATCAGATACCAACTGCTGTTAAAATTGAAGGTGTAATTTCAATGTAACTGACATTTGTGGGTTTTTAGGCCTGAGCTCCTTCCCAACTTCCTTTCATTTTTATTTTCTCCCAGATTCCCAGTACTTTTTTTTCTTTTTCTTTTTCTTTTTTTTTATTTTTGAGACAGAGTCTCCCTCTGTTGCCAGGCTGGAGTGCAATGGCCTGATCTGGGCTAACTGCAATCTCCACCTCCCTGGTTCAAGGGATTCTTCTGCCTCAGTCTCCTGAGTAGCTGGGACTGCAGGCACACACCACCACGCCCATATAATTTTTATATTTTTAGTAGTAATGAGGTTTCACCATGTTGGCCAGGCTGGTCTAAATCTCTTGACTTCATGATCTGCCCACCTCAGTCTCCCAAAGTGCTGGGATTTCAGGCATGAGCCACCACGCCCAACTCCCCATGGTTAAACTGGTTTCAAACTGTTAGCTTTTGCCAAGATCAAATCAAATTTTCAATTACCTCCTATTCTTATCCTATAAATGAGATCCTTTTTTATTTCTTTCCTTGTTTTCAACAATTCAAATTATGATATCAATTTCTCAACCTTCTTGCACTGCTTCTTTGGAATATATTTCACTTGTGGTCTTGCTGGAATGGTCATTCTTTGTATTTTGTTCTCCATGACAACAAACTTGAGCATTTAAGCTGTGCTGGGCCAGTGATCACATTGCACCCGTTTGGAAGAGTGAGTGATTGAAACATGGGCACAAGGACTCAGGCAGGCCAGTGAGAATCGACCTATGGACTTTCCTGCTGGAAATGGTGGAGGATACTGTCTTCATCTTGGATCATTAGCTGTTAGCATACAGGGTTGTAATTTCCAAGAGTTATCTTTCTCAATTTGGCAAAAAACTAATCTGCAGCAGGAATTTAAAAACCTGTAAGAAAACAGAAGTGCAGATAGAGGCAGAGCCATGATGATATTATTTCATTTTTATTCTATTGCTCTCTGAGACAAACATCTTTGTTACATAAACTAATCATTACTTTTTTATTTTAAGTTAGTTTTAATTGGGGTTCTGTAGTGCATATGTGTAACTGAGTTAACCAAACAAAAGCGTCTACATTGTTAATCAAATAATTTAGCTGTAGCATTTGTAGAAATGTAAATTTATCGATAATAATGATATGTATACAGTACGTGTAAATATTTATTATGATGATAATTTATAATACACTTGTTTAATTTACATAATGTGCAATTTCAGAATTAACGTTTTAGAAATTTAACATTCTTGGAAATTTTATGGTTATTTTTATATTCTTTATTAATTATTCTTTGAGTTATTAAACACTAATATTAACTAATTTAGTTATCTTTTAACAACCACACAGCTAATAAATATTGAAGGTGGACTTGAACTCAGATGTCTCAATGCTTGTTTTAGGACTCTTCCTTGATACTAAACATCTCCTTCCTTTCAATTACTCCTTTTGTATTCTGACGTTTTCCAAACTCTAGGCCACTCCTCTTTCACTGATATGCTGGTTGTTCAGCAATGGAAAGACTCATGATTCTTTTATGCTCCTCAATCCCCCTTTACAACTTGCCCCACGTGTACACACACATTGTTCTATGTAGAATCACCTCTGCTGTGGAAAGTGAGAACGAACAGAGAGGATGGTGAAAATGCAGACCTCACAATGGCAGATTCATCGCAACGTAAGGCATCCGGTATGTGTAACTTAGACTTGATTTACAGATATTGAACAAATTTAAAAAGAGTGGAATTTTATAGAGAGTTATATTCTCATATGAAGCCTTGCTCTTTCCACATAGAGCCCTTTCCACATTGGGCATTTTGTTAGTAAATTTAAAAAAATTTACACATAACCAAAAAACAACTTATTTTCAGAAGACATAGGTTTTTCAAAGATGGATGGAGTCTGAAAATATCTACTTCATCTATTCTCTTTTTCTGCTGCTTCAAAACTCATGCCAAAATTTAGAGAATGTTTTACTTTCACTGATAACACAAACAGGAAGATGTATTTCTTGGCATCAAAGTTTGAAACATAGAAAACCTGATGGAAGGCGAGCAGAGACATAGAATGAGAATTAGATCCAAACGAAATGTCAAAAAGCATTCTTATTAACTTAGTTTCTAGTGTAAAATATCAGAGTAGGTGTTTTAGTCAGGTTCTCCCCACCAAAAACAAAACAAAACAAAACAAAACAAAAAAACAATAGAATACACAGAAAGATATATTTACAGGAAGCGATTTTGTTTTCTGAGGGATTTGCTCAGACAGTTATGGAACCTGAGAAGTTGCAAGATGTGCTCTCTAGAGATAGAGACCCAGAAAAGCCAGCGGTACAGTTTCTGTACAAACCAAAATGCCTGAGAAGCAGGGGATTCAATGGTAAAAGTCCCCAGCTGAGTCTGAGGGCTTGAGAATCAGAAGCACTGAGGTCTAAGCACAGGAGAACATGGATGTTTTGAAGCTCAAGCAAAAGCAAATTTGCACTTCCTTGATCTTTTTGTTCTATTCTCCCCTCTAAGGATTGGACAATACTCAAGAAGTGGTGAGGGCAATCTTCCTTATCAGCCTACAGATTCAGATGTGAATCTCTTATGGAAACACCTTCACAGATACACTCAGAGGTAATCTGTTACTATCTGAACATCCCTTAGATGAGGCAGGTTGACACGTACAATAAATCTCAGCAGGTTTTAACATTTATTATAGGTTCCTGTAGTAAGGGAACATACTCTGCCATTGACTCTCATTTGCCTTTCCATCTCATATCTAGAATATTCTTCTGGAAGCTATCAGATAAAGCTCCTCAGACTTTCTGCCACAGAAAGTTTTCTTCATATAGAGCCCTGACTGGTTTGCTTTGAAATTCATTTCAGCATCTCTGTCAAAGCATCTTCTCCCACAAGCAATTCCTATGGATGGCTGAGTGTGACAGAGAGACTAAGATCCTAGGAGGCATGGGATCCTTTTGTCAGCTGACTTGGGCTCAGAAAAATCTTTGGAATATTCAGTGACTAGTCCTTAGACTGCATGGCAGTCCAGGATAGGTCCAGCCAACTCTCTCTTTTTCACTTTGGGTCAAATTTGCTTTAACGGTTCTTCCAGATCCCCTCTATTTATTTATTTTTCACAGTTATTTTCATAATAAAACCCACATACATTATTTTTTATTTTTATTTTTTGAGACAGAGTCTCACTCTGTCATCCAGGCTGAAGTACATGGCGTGATCTCAGTTCACTGCAACCTCTGCCTCCCCAGCTCAAACGATTTTCCTGTCTCAGATTCCCAAGTAGCTGGAATTATAGGTGTGCAGCCTAATTTCGTATTTTTAGTAGGGAGGGGTTTTCTCCATGGCTGGTCTCGAACTCCTGACCTCGGGTGATCCGCCAGCCTTGGCCTGCCAAAGTGCTGGAGTTATCCGCAGGAGCCACTACACTCCTGGCCACCCACACACGTTTAATCTCATATTAGCATTTGCTAGTAAGAGAACCTGGATTAACATAGGTGCATGCACTGGTGCCCAGGAAATATTTGCTCCTGATTTTAGCATGACCAAAAATTACAAGATAGAATTCATAATGTATTTAGTTTTGGAGTATTGAAGTAAGAGTCATTTATGTTTTTGATTGTGGCCTCTAATCTTTAATATTCTTAGTGAATTGTGTTTTATTCCTTATTTTGAAAGGAAATACATTATTTTATATACTTTAATACCTAAAGACTAGTTTATCACATTGCTTTGCATAATATAAATATCAGGATGTATATTTCTTTCCTTGAAAAAACTATAAGTGCATGTGTTTTAATTTTGTTTTAAAGACATGTTAGCAGTTCTCATGCTGGCAAAAATTTTGCTTACACTTAATGCCAGCATTTGAAAACACTTTCATTGTTGAAGATTTGCCGGCTTATTGAAAATTTTACAATGAAGACTAAAGCAAGCATTATAAATATATAAGTTAAAAAGCCAGAGACTATTTAAATGTGATTCATATGAGATTATAGCAGTTAATAAAGAACTGGTATTCTCTTTTTAAATTGGTAACACATGACATTCCTTCATATGTTACAGTTTTAGCCTCATAGACATGTTGAATCCGAATGGTGTGATGAAATTTACACACCAGACCAAAACTTCAAATATTCTGCTGATTTCCCTCAGAATGTAAGAAACATATTTCTTTTCTTTTTCTTGGTCATTTTCCCTTTTTTCTCCTATCCTCATGGGTTTTCATCACAATGAAAAGTCGATTTCCTTAAACGAAAATTGTTCACAGCTTTGTGGACACATAACATATACACTACAGTAGAAATAGCTTAAGGCCAATGTGCTACCAAAGCTTCCTGTAAAAGCTCAGTGTTTTGGTTAATGGGATGGTGTCTGATAAAGTTAAAAAATATCAATATTAATGACTTTAGCCAATATTAGGTGAAGTCACAAGTATCTTATACTAGAGACAATAAAACTATGTCTGTTAGTTTTACATGTCTTCTTTATCCCATCTGTCAAAAGCTACATATTTTCCTTTTTGAGGTAGGCAGTAACAATTCTTCTCTTCAATACGGCTGAGAACAAGCTAATCAGGTTTAGAGGCTATGAAATAATATATAACGGGGCAAGATGACGGGTCTTCATCTCCTTCCTCTACTCAAAATACTGCTGCAAACAGTGGTCAAGCCACACTTCACAAAGCATTGAATTCATATTTTGAACATACTTGACTGCAAATAAACAGAACAAAATAAGTTCCTGTAAGTTTAACTAATGTCATTTCTTGGTGAGGATGGAAACACTTCATGGGGATCTTTTTTTTTTTTTTGAGACAGAATCTCACATCGTCACCAGGCACCAAGCTAGAGTGCAGTGGTGTGACCTCGGCTCACTGCAACCTCCACCTCCCAGGTTCAAGCAATTCTCCTGTCTCAGGCTCCAGAGTAGCTAGGACTACAAGCGTGTACCACCACACCCAGCTAATTTTTTTTGTATTTTTAGTAGAGACAGGGTTTCACCATGTTGGTCGATCTCTTGACCTCATGATCCACTCACCTCGGCCTCCCAAAGTGCTGGGATTACAGGCGTGAGCCATCATGCCAGGCCTCATGGGGATCTTTAAAATGACCCTTGACCCTGGAAAAGAATTCTAATAGGATAGCAAAGCAATCTCCCAAGGAGGCTGCCATGTATAGCCAATTACCTCTGTGGCTCAAACGGCCCCTTTTGACTCCACTCAAAAAGGTCTCATGGTCCCCTGGAGTTAATTAAAGCTATTTAAACCAGATAATTTTCTTCTTCCATGATTCTGGATATTTCTTTCAGACACATTATAAAGAGTTAATTCTCTCTGCAATTTCTCACAAGCACTTTACTGTGGGCTTTGCAGGCCTTCTGTGATGAAGGTGCCTTCCTAATTGTTCATAGCAAATCTCATGGCAGCCTTTATGGAGCTTCTGCCTGAGCAATAAAATCCTCCTTGTTTCTAAAGAGCCGCTGTTTAATTTCAGGCAGTCCCTATGGAAAGTGGGATACATTTCCACAAATGTGGGAGGTTGGTAATGAACACTTTTATGACCCACATAATCAAATCTCTCTTTCTCATCATGGCCTCATGTTTGCCTACCCCAAGCTGAAGCCACCCAGGCCCTACACCCACTCCCTCAATTCTGTTAAACAATAAAGCTGCCTAACCAAGCTATAGACAGTGCTGCTCACCTGTGACATAAAAATGTTGTACTGTCAAATTACACTTCCCTTTGCTTTAACAGGATGCTAAGTATCTAAGTTATTATTATTATTATTATTATTATTATTATTATTTTAGACAGAATCCTCCTCTGTTTCGCAGGCTGGAGTACAGTGGCACAATCTTGGCTCAGTGCAATCTCTGCCTCTTGATTCAAGCAATTCTCATGCCTCAGACTCCTGAATAGCTGGCACTATATGTTCATACCACCACAGCCAGCTAATTTTCATATTTTTAATAAAGGTGGGGTTTCAATATGTTGCCCAGGCTGGTCTGGAATTCCTGGCCTCAAGCAGTCCCCCTGACTTGACTTCCCAGATCGTTGGGATTACAGGCCTGAGCCACGGCACCCAGCCAGTGTCTACGTTCTTTACACTTCCTTACTTGTCTCCACTTGAAGAAGTATAAGATAAAATTAACTACACCAGCTAATTAAAACTCTTATTCAGCTTGACTGACAAATCTCGTTAAGCAAGGAAAAGTGTTGTTTGGATTCCTATAAAAACAAACAAAAAATGCTTATATCCTGGCAAGTCAGTGGCATGAGGAATAGAAAGCTTACTTTTAATTCTCATTCATTTTTCCTTACCTGCAATCATTTACTTCCTGCCTCTTACCTCGACATTACCTCTGTGTGACTTACTTTTTCATTCAGCTCTAAACGTTTGCACAGCAACATTTCCCATCTTACTCAGAGCAAATGTGTGTTCCCTTTCCCACTTCTCCTTGTCTCCATTTAGGAAAAGCCTCCCAGGGAAACCTCTCCAACCAATCTAAGTCTGGAAATTCGAGAATATGCTTAGTAATGAATGGCTACATCTGTATGTGTTTTAATTTTTAATTAAAAATATTATTTTAGTTTCAGAGAAGCAAACTTATGAGCAATGTTTAAGTTGTTTCCACATGAAAGTATTTTGAGATTGTTATATCTGCACATTTTCTGCACAAGGCTGTAGCTACCGAACAGTGAGTGATGGGATTCTTCTAAGTTTCTTTCTCAACTGTTGCCTTTTCTTTCATAACATGTGCTTCTCCTCCTCTTCTTTCTCTTCACTTTTTGCTCTTTGTACCTCTTACTTGCTCCAGAAAAAAATCTCAGATCTTCTTCATCCCTTGTAAATTACATTTTCTGTCAGGACTACACTGACAACTCCAAACGTAGGGCTTTAACTCAAGAGTCCATCAATAATGGGCAGTCTCCTTACATTCAGGACAAAAAGGAGAAGATTGGTCAAGCCCTCTATGCTGTGGAGTGGGAGGGGTTTGATGAAATACAGGAGAATGACTTGCTGGCAGATTTCGTTGATAAAGTCGTACTAAAGACATTGATATTGTCAGGCAAGAGAGCCATGGGTCAAGGTAGACACAAAAATCAAGGTTTCAGGTACAAAGATTACAGGTAGTGCTGTGATAGCAAATGGGGCAGCAATAATGATGAGTATGATAGGCAGAATTCTAAGATGGCCTCAAGAATTCCACTCCTCTGGTGTACACATCTTGTTTAATTCTCCGAACTTTGAACGTAATGGATTTTGCTTGCATGAGTAATCTGATTTAGCCTATACATACTGTATGACAAGGTTGACTGTGACATAGGGAGATGATCCAGACCTAATCACATGTCCTTTTAAAGCATAGAGTTTCCTCTTGCTGGTTGCAGAAAGAACATCAGAGACTAAAAGCAGACTCTTTATGCCTTCTTGCTGGCTTGAAGATTATGAAGACCGCAAACCATAGGCAAGAAATGTAGGTAACTTCTAGCGACTGAGAGCAGCACTTGGTTGACAGCAAACATGGGGATGAGGAATGGCCCCATAATTGCAAGGAACTAGATTCTGCCTTCAAGACTGAATTTGGAAACACACATATCCATGTAGCTTAACAATGAGAATTCAACCAGCTGACACTTTGATTTCAGTTTTATGATACTCTGAACACACGAGCCAAACTGTGCTGGAATCATGACCTGGAAGTATGAGCTAAAATGGCTATTGTTTTAAGGTGCTAAGTTGTGGAAACTTTTTTGCAACAGTAGAAAACTAATATACATAAACCAGAGAGTAAAAATGGCCAACTCTCAAAAGTAGGCTTTTATGTTGTGTTAGCAGTGTCTGTGCAAAGGTAGAATGACACTATTTAAAAAGTTGAAAGCAAATTCTATTACTGAGTTTATCTACCTTTTTAAGTCCTTCCTAGAAAATTTTATGTGGCTATAGAGACAGAATCTTAAACTCAGTGTGTTTGAAAGCTACTTTCATTCCTT
This sequence comes from Saguinus oedipus, assembly GCA_031835075.1. Taxonomy (NCBI): domain Eukaryota; kingdom Metazoa; phylum Chordata; class Mammalia; order Primates; family Cebidae; genus Saguinus; species Saguinus oedipus. Next base: position 48,748,455 of record CM063186.1, on the reverse strand, counting down.
TGCTATCTCTCATTGGCTACAGTATAACCAGCCTGTGTCTGGTGGAAAAACAGACCACAAAGATATCCATGTCCTTAACCCTGGAACCCCTGGATGTGTCATGTTCTATGACAAGAGGGAATTAATATTGCAAAAGCATTAGGATTACTAACCCTTTTATCTTAAAGGGAAGTGTGGTTACAGTGTTACTCCAGTGGTACTCTTAAATGGGGAAGAGGGGCATATAAGAGTCAGAACCAGAGAGACGGCATTGTGAGAAAGTCACCACCTGCCATTTCTGACTTTGAAGATGGAAGGGTGTCATGGGCCAATGCATTAGCTTGTTTTCATGTTGCTATGAAGAAATATCCAAGACTGGGTAATTTATAAAGAAAAGAGTTTAATTGGATCAGTTTTGCCTGGCTGGGAAGGTCTTAGGCAGGAGGGATGGAATTGCAGAGTGAAGGGGTATAACTGCCTCATAAAGCCATCAGATTTTGTGAGAAATCACTGACTATCATGAGAACAGCATGGAGGAACCACCCCCATTATCTTATCACCCCCCCCATTAGGTCTCTCCCTCAACACATGGGAATTACAATTAGGATTACAATTCAAGATGAGATTTGGGTGGAGACTCAGAGCCAGACCATATCATTTTGCCCTTTGCCCCTCCCAAATCTCATCTTTGTCATGTTTCAAAACACACTATGCCTTCCCAACAGTTCCCCAAAATCTTAAATCATGTAACCGTTATCCCAAAAGTCTAAGTCCATAGACTTTTCTGAGACAAGTCACTTCTACCTATGAGCCTGTAAAATTGAAAGCAAGTAAGTTATTTCCTAGATATGGTGGGGGTACAGGCATTGGATTAATACACCCATTCCATATGGGAGAATTTTGCCAAAACAAAGGCGCTACAGGCCCCATACAACTCCAAAATCCAATGGGGAAGTCGTTAAACTTTAAAATTCCAACGTGACCTACTTTAACTTTTTATCTCACATGCCAGTCATGCTGATGCAAGAGGTGGGCTTCCACAACTATGGATAGCTCTGCCAATATTACGTTACAGCGTATAGCTCCTGTCCTGGCTCCTTTCACTGGCTGGTGTTGAGTTCCTGGGGATTTTTTAGGCACACTGTACAAGCTGTCAGTGGATCTATCATTCTGGGGTCTGAGGGATGGTAGCCTTCTTCTCACAGTCCCATTAGGCAGTGCCCTGGTGGGAACTCTGTGTGTGGGCTCCATCCCCACGTTTGCCTTTCATATTGCTCTAGCAGAGGCTCTCCATGAGGGCTCTGCCCCTATAGCAAACTTCTGTCTGGACATCTAGCATTTCCATACATTTTCTGAAACCTACATGGAGGTAACAAATCTCAATTGTTTTCTTCTTTGCAACCACAGACCCAACACTATGTGGAAGTTGCCAAGGTTTAAGGCTTTCACCCTCTGAAGCAATGGCCTTAGCTGTACCTTGGTCATTTTTAGCCATGGGTGGAGTGGCTGGGATGCAGGGCATTAAGTCCTGAGGCTGAACACAGCAGATTGGCTCTGGACCAAGCCCAGAAAACCATTTATCCCTCCTAGGCCTCTGGGCCTATGATGGGAGAGGCTGCCCTGAAGATATATGACATGCCCTGGAGACTTTTTTCCATTGTTATGATGATTAGCATGTGGCTCCTAGTTACATATGCAAATTTATGCAGCCAGCTTGAGTTTCTCCCTAGGAATATATTTTTCTTTTCTACTGCATCATCAGGCTGCAAACTTTCCAAACTTTTGTGCTCTGTCACCCTTTGAATGCTTTGCTGCTTAGAAATTTCTTCTGCCAGGTACCCTATATTATCTCTCTCAAGTTTAAATTTCCACATATCTCTAGGGTAGGGGCAAAAATCCCACCAGTCTCTTTGCTAGAGCAAAGCAAGAGGCACATTTATTCCAGTTCTCAACAAGTTCTTCATCTACATCTGAGACCAATTCATTCTGGACTTCATTGTCCATATCACTGTCAACATTTTGGTCAAAGACATTCAACAAGTTTCTAGGAAGTTTCGAACTTCCCCACATTTTCCTGTCTTCTTCTGAGGTTTCCAAACTGTTCCAACCTCTCCCTGTTAACCAGTTCCATAGTTGCTTCCACATTTTTGTATCTCTTTATAGCAGCACCCAGTCCTGGTACCAATTTACTGTATTAGTTTGTTGGCATTCTGCTTTAAAGAAATACCCAAGAGTGAGTACTTTATAAAGGAAAGAGGTTTAATTTGCTTACAGTTATGCATGGCTTGCAAGGCCTCAGGAGACTTATAGTCATGACAGATGGAGAAGCAAACACGTTGTTCTTCACATGGCAGCAGGAGAGAGAAGTGCAGAGAGGAAACATCCCCTTATAAAACCATCAGATCTAATGCGAATGCACTCACTGTCATGAGAACAGCATGAGAAAACAGCCCCAATGATCTAGTCACCTTCCATGAGGTCCCTCCCACAACACGTGTGAATTACAGTTCTGGTTAAAATTCAAGATGAGATATGGGTAGGGACACAGAGCTAGAGCACTTCGGCTAAGGAATATGAAGAGACTCTAGAAGTTGGAAAATGCAAAGAAACAGATAATCTTTAGAACTTCCAGAAGGAATGAAGTTCTGCTGACACCTTTATTTTAGACCAGTGAGACCCATTTTGGAGATCTTACTTCCACAACTATAAAATAATACATTGTGCTGTTTTAGGACACTTAGTATGTGGCAATTTGTAACCATGGCAACAGAAAACACATAGATTTTATTTAATATTCTTCTTCTAGGTTAACAGTATCAACACCTGTTCAGCCATGCCAATTACAAATCTCAGCATCATCTCCACTCTTTTCTTTCCTATATACCATGTATAACATATGGACAAGCCCAAAGGATAATTTTTTATATCACTTGTATCCATTACTTGCAATCCATTAACTACAACATTATTGGTGTAAGCATTTATCATTCCTTGACTGGGCTACTGTAGTCATTTCCACATTCATAGCTCACTCCATCTGTCAAGCTAATATCAGTCCTATTTTATAATACTTCAAAATGTAATCAAGGCATATCCCTGGGTCACAAACTAACAACAAATAAAGCTTTTGAATGAATTTATTAACCATAAGAATAATAAAATTTCTTATACTGCCTAAAAAATTTGTTCAAATCTCTGAGAACCTTTTGGATATCTAAATGCTAATTCCTCTGAATCTTACTTTTGCAACTTGAAATGTAGTGTTTCTCTTCACTTATCAAGTAATCCAAATGGTTTTCATCATTCTGCTTTTTATTTTTATTACATAATTTTTATTTCCCATTTTTTTAACCTGGTTAAGATGACTATCATTTCCCACTCAGTGTAGAAAAATATTTCTGTGTTATATTCATATGTTTCTGAAAATTCAAAGAATCGGCCCTAAATATTAGCCTGACTAAATCCAAAGGCTCCTCCCACTGATTCTTTTCCCCAAATAGAAAAGTTATCTGCATACTCTTAGCGACATGAAACCAAATGCTTCTTGTCAAATATCACTGGGAAACTGGTTAACTGTGTTTAAAAATGTTTCAAAAAATACAACACTAGTTAAACTTCAACCTCCATATTCAAGTTAGTGAGACATTAATATTTATTTTAGGCTTATGAATTTCTTCTGTAGACAAGGATTTTTTTTTCACTGGTATAGATGCCATAAAACCATCATAGGCCTAAAAAAGTCTTTACTACACTTTGACTTCTGGAAATGAACTACATGAACAATTGGCGGTAGATGATTTTGATGTCCTTTCAGTCGTCTAGAATTACCCTGCAATGCTGACCCCCACAAATATCTTAATACAGTTCAGTGTTTTCTTTTTAAATGATTACTCTTGCCTCATGTAAGTTATATTTTTATGTTTTATTTTATTAATCTAGCCCGTATTTCACAAATATACCTATAATACATTGAATTGTTTCAGGTAAAAAAAAAGTTATTTCTCCTTCCATTAATTTTTTGAAATCATTTGAAACTGCCATTATTTAAATATTTTCGATTGATAAAATTTTCTATTTTATAGAATTGAATATAACATTTAGTTTAATAACTTGATGCACCTATAATTATAGATGACTATTTGCCAATCTCCCCAATTTCTTAGTTTTCACACTTTTTGTACACAATCGTAAAACTAAAGTTTCAGTTTTATTACCTATGAACTCAAAACTCATCACCAACGTCAGAAAATCACAAGTCATCCTCCCTTTGTCTACTCAAGTCATGACAACCTTTAAAGTGCATATTGTGTTTTATTTCTGTTTTCAAAGGTTTACATTTACTGTGATTTAAATAGTATCTTCTCCATTTTTTACCAATAGAAATAATACAGTGCTGTAATTCCATCCTCCTAGGACAAACATATTTACTGGTATATATCATAAACAGAAAAGAACATAATTCAAATTACATACAGTTAACTGACTAGATTAAAATATAGAGAAAAAGTAGAAATGAAACCGGGAAGGGGTCAAATCTGGACCTTACTGAGATGTATGAGTCATTGAACTTTTCCTACTAAATTTAATATAAGAATTCTATGAATGGTATAAATGAATTATGAAAAGATCAATTAAAAGAGTGTAAAATCATGAGATGTTTTCCTCCCTGAACATAGAGTTCATGGGCTATTTAGTATATTGAAAATAACGGAAAGGACAAACTATTGATTTCTGTAGAAGGTTGGCAAGTGTCCATAGATGAAATGTTCTGATTCAGAGAACTGTACTTCAAAGAAATGTAGGTCATAGAATAAAGACATCAGGAAGGCAAACTAATATCTTATTGATCATTAGAAGATAAAAGAGCTTAATGGTTACAGTCTAGAAAAACTGCCCTTAATGCCTTTGTCTGGTTATGATTTTGTGTCATTGAGAAAGTAGCTTGACATCTGTGTCTATCCTTTAAGAAATAATCATAGTGCTGGGTTTCATGAGGAATCAAACAAGTTAAGCTATTCACAATAATTTATGTCTACATTGACATGTTCTTAAAGTGTCTTCAGTTAAAAGGTAATTACGCAAATTTTAATCACATAAAATAGAAATGTAAGCTTTGTTTATATAAGTTCAAAGGAAAATATATAAACACACATACACTTTTAGATCAATGTAAGTGGTCCATATACTAGGCCACTGTTCACATAATGCTGTATAATGAAAATGTGCAGAACAAAATGAAGAAACACTGACATTAATTCATTTGGAGGTAATGTGAATCCAGAAAATCTGAAATTGGTTCACATAAAAGCTTTTTGAGTTGATTAGACTAAATAAATATGAAGTATATAGTTTTCTATAGCATGTTTCATATTTGTAATCAACATGTAAAGTCCCAAGATAATGTAAAGAAGCTGTGGATATTAGCATACATTAGAAGCAAGCTGCAGCCTCTCACGTGGAGCATTTAGAAATGGATGAGAGATTTTTGTCCTCAGATCCAGTGACCTTTCAGATCTCAGATAACCAACATTCTTAAAATTATGGTACTCAGTTGCCCCATTAATTTCATGCAACTCTAAACTCTGTCCAACACTGATTGCTTTGATATCAGACAAAATCAGCAATTTACATAAATTTAAATGTGTATAGCTATTTGGAGATTAGATTCCACACCAGAATGGGAATTAATCGAAGAAAGAATGGAAAACAAATCCACTTTAAACCATTAGAATAAATCTTACAGAAAGAGAATTATACAAAAAATTGAACTGTAAATTATTTTAGCCATAATGCAAGGAGCTGTTTTTCCTTTGAGAATTGTCAATTTGTTGATGATATGCTGTCACTCTGTGCTTCATCCACATACGTTTTCCTGTCCCAGTCAGGGATTCACCTCTGAATATGCAAAATGATCATACAAAGCAAGCAAACTTTTGTGCCAACGACCAGCTTTCTGAAGTGTGAAATGAAGCTGTCTTTAACGTATGTTCTTGTACTTGTATCTTTGGAGTCTTGTAGATAAGAGGGTTTCAACCTATTAATTATTATTAATTTGTCTTTGATTTCTTCTAATTTCTTAGAAGAATTATTTAATTTTTAAACATAATTTCTGATGTATTTATAAAAATTTGACTAGTAGTAAAACTTCAGTCTTCTGGAGATACAGTATAAAAATAAAATTTAAAGCAACTCAAATACCCTCTTTCAATACTAATAAGATTTATAGAATTCTTTCATAGATTTTATTTGTTTTTGTGTTTTGCCTTTGAGAGGGCAGCAATGGATAAAAGTAAGTTGGTCCGAATAAGGTATTTTTCCAAATATGATTTATAAGAAATTGATTTCCTGAGCTACATCATAAATCTAAAAATATTTTTATTTATGTAAATTATTCTGACTTTAGTTTAAAATCTATGAACCACATGTAGATAAAATATATTTATTAATGTAGAAACTCATTTTAAAATGTATTCTGTTTTTCCAACTTTTCTCTCGTCAAATAAGTTATTGGAGAATTTTTCAATATCAAACATATTTTTGTGAAGATATCAATGAATGAGGAATTAACAGATGTTATAAAAACAGAAAAAATGCTTTTGTATTCCTTCAACACTGTAAACACCAAACAGTTAAAAACACTTGCCACCTGTTTCCGTTACTCTCAGCTGTCTCCCCTGCCTCCTTACCTTTTTCTCCATTGTTTGAATGGATAGTCAAAGGTTTTGAATAATCAATCACACAGAACTGTTTTAAACATGTCTTTGCCCTGAGAGGCCTGTCAAATAATTAGCCCCTTTGTATGTGTTCAAAGATGTGGCACATTATGCCAAATCATAATATCTTCAAATTCTTTGCTTCCTCTTGCTTGTGTATAATAACCAATGTTTCTTTATTCCCAGTTGTTGAATAAAACATAGACAGAAGATGGCACTATTTCTTCATTGTTTAAAAAGGTATATATCAGCAAGTAATCTCTCCACTTTAAGTGAAAAATAAAATTTTAAAAGCTACCTGCAAGGAAAACATACAGGTTTATTAGAAAATGGTGGTAAGACTACAAGGTATTTTGACATAATTTATTAAAATGCTAGGACAGAAAATAATTTAAAATTAAGCATGGAAAATATATACTTACTTTCCAATGAAATTATAGAAAAAATGTGGTATTAATTATGTAAGAAAAAAATCATCCTCATAGGTGATATACAGTGACTGGCATGGCGCCAACAATTCCTTTGGAGTTTGTGTCCTTTCTTTGCTTTTATGACTAATGAGACCTTGGACAAGTTGCTTTTCTTGGAATCAAAATGGAGGTAATAAATACCTGTTTTGTTTTCAGGATTAAGTAAAAGTGTAGTAAGTGTTCAACTGATAGCTATTGTATTACCACACTAGAATATAAACTTTGTGTGGGGCAAAGATAAAATTTTGTGTTTTATCATAATATTATCATCATTTAGGCCGGGCGCGGTGGCTCAAGCCTGTAATCCCAGCACTTTGGGAGGCCGAGGCGGATGGATCACGAGGTCAAGAGATCGAGACCATCCTGGTCAAAATGGTGAAACCCCGTCTCTACTAAAGATACAAAAAAAAAAAAAAAAAAAAAAAAAAAAAATTAGCTGGGCATGGTGGTGCATGCCTGTAATCCCAGCTACTCAGGAGGCTGAGGCAGGAGACTTGCCTGAACCCAGGAGGCGGAGGTTGCGGTGAGCCGAGATTGCGCCATTGCACTCCAGCCTGGGTAACAAAAGCGAAACTCCGTCTCAAAAAAAAAAAAAAAAGAAAAAGATTATCATTTAGCATCAAACATATGGCAAATATACTTGAGTTGGTGACTAAAATGTATAAGAAACTCAAACAACTCAATAGCAAGAAAACAAAGAAAGAAAGAAAAATCCCAATTAAAAAATAGGCAAGGGACCTATAGCACATTTTGAAAAATAAGACATACAAATGGCCAGCAAGTATATAAAAACAATGTGCATTATCACTAAACATCATGGAAATGCTAATTAAAGTCACGAGATGTCACTTCACACTTTGTTATAATGGCTGCTATCTAAAAACGAGAGATAACAAGTGTTGAAGAGGATGTGGAAATAAAAGAAATCCTTGTATACTGTTTGTGGGAATGTAAATTAGTACAGCTATTATGAAAAACAGTATGAAGTTTTCAAAAAAATTATAAATAAAAGTACCATATAATCCAGCAATTCCACTTCTGGGTATAAATTGTAAGGAAATGAAATCTGTATGTCAAAAATAGATGTGCACTGTCCTGTTCATTGCAACAGTGTTTACGATAGCAAAGTTATGGTTTCAACTGAAGTGTCCATCATCAGGTGAATAGGTAAAGAAAATATAAAATATATAGATATCAGAATACTATTCAGCTTTTAAAAAGGAGGAAATCCTGTTCTATTGGACAACAGGAATGAACCTGGAGGGCATTATGCTAAGTCAATTAAGGTAGGCACAGAAAGACAAATACTGCATGACCTCACTTACATGTGAGGTATAAAAATGCAGAACTCACAGGAGAGAGTAGAATGGGCCCAGAGATTGAGTTGAAGATATTGAGAAAATATTGGTCAAAGGATAAAGTAGGTGAAGTAATAGATATATTATTTAGTCATTGCAAAATGTTCAACATCATATAAAAACATCCTATTGTACATCATGAATAAATGTAATTTGTATTTTGTAAAAAAGAATTAACAAATACACATAAGTTAATAAATCAATAGTTTCTTCCAAAAGCCAGTACAAGTAAAAACTACATGTTATTACATCATCTGAAAAACTTTACATAAACTGGAATTTCTAATTTTCCTAATAAAATGTATTAATCTAGCAAACATTTAACCAGAAAATAAAAATGTTGCATAAGTATTAAAACAATAGAACTTCAATTGATTGTGTATTTGCTTTAAATGGCTTTCAAAGAAGCCATTACAGTCAAAATGATTCAAGTTCTTAGAAGCAGTTTATGAATAATAACGATAACAAGGAATCCTGAGAGATAGATGTTATCTTACTCATCTTTATAATTACAACTCAACACTATTACATAAAATTGCTGATATGTCTGAAAAGAAAACAAGGAAAAAAGTTTTGTTCCTGTGAGATTGCCCATATTTACAAACTTAAGACAAGTTACTTGAATCCAGTCTACACTGATTAAACATGTATATTTGAAATTATCACATGTAAAAATGAGAACTCACCCTTTTAGTCTTAAATTAGAGCAAACTTCAGTCTTAAAAACAAAAACTGCAAATACATGTTTACAAAAGATGTTGACTAAACTTCTCTTTTTCGGCATATATCTAGGCTTTATTTCCCCAGTCTCTCTTGCCATTAGGTTTTGCTACATGACTAGTTTCAGCCAATGGAATGTGGATCGCAGTCATTTGTGCCATTATTATGTGATGATTTTTAAGAAATAGATGTGTTCCATAGTGGAGTACCAAGAGCAGGGTGATGGTTCAGCTCACCCAGTAGGGAGGAATATTTTATCACTGTTGTGTTTAGAATTGCCACTGAAAAGCCTTTCTCATTATTTCCACTATCAAAATACTAACAGAAGAAAAACTTAGAGGAAACTTAAGGATAGAAAAAAATCTAGTTACCTGGATTGTAGAGGTAATAACTATAAACCAGGAAAACAAGATTTAGACAGGGGAGTAAAAAAACACTATTTTTTTGTGTGTGTGTTTGAATATTGTAAGTGGTTGGAGCAGTTTTGTCTAGCAGTTCACATTACCCAAACCAAGGCCATAAGGATATGATGTCCAGAAAATGTACACAACGTGTTAATTACTGTAGTCCTTTTAAAACCAGTTTCTCATTATATGTTCCTGCTTTCACTGTCTTTGCTAAGTAAGATGTTTATTGGCTGGAAAATAATATTGTATCATTATTTGTTTCTCTGACTTCCACTGAGCTAACATAAAGAATGTTTGCTTATCTCACTTCAACTAGCAAGAGCTTTATTAAGAGGAGAGATTAAACATTTTTGTACTGCTGATTAGCAATATATATAGCCAGCATGTAATTTCATATAAATACTTTTATTCCTAAATAGACAATACAAATATTAAAGACTGCATACCGCTAAAGTTGTACTGTATTTTTATACCAATGTATCTATTTTTATCTCTCTCTGACCGATAAGTCCATCTCTTAAGCCCTTCTTGGGTTTATTTCATTTTTAATGTCAACCTTAATGAAGGAGGTAGGGACAGAGCATTGCTCCATGAAATTAAATTGATAGTAGCTACTTCTACCTTCTGTGTATGTGATCGTCGTGGTGGCTGGGGATAGGGAAGGCTGTAGGTAATGGCATTATTCATCTCAGTGGGAAGAAATATTATATTGCTATTCCCTTTCACTACAGAGCATTAGTATACGTGAGAAGGAAGAATTAGAAATTCCCAAGTCACTGCTAATTGTTTACAGCTGAAGAGTAGAAGCTGGAGTGTATGATTCATAGCAAAACATATTAATTAGTCTCGGATAGTGAAGAAAGGAAGGAAAGCCACAAGCAAGCAGGGAGTACAAAGTGATATGCTTTGCATAATAAAGTTAGTGAAAATGAGTTGTAGCAGTGGAGCAAAAGGAGCATGCAATTCCTAAAAGGAGAGGAGCTGTATAAACTGAAATAAACCTTAATATTAGATAATCAATAACCACTTTGAATGGAATTTTTTTGTGGGAAGAGAAGCTGTTTATTCTAACTTTGCCACTCCACATCCCAATGCGATTTTCTTACTCTATTTTTTTAAAATATTGCTAAAAACATTTATATCTTTAAGGTCTACAATGTGATTTTTTGATATATGTACACATTGTTTAGTGTCAAATTAATTAACAAACCACCATGGCATACGTATGCCTATGTAACAATTCTGCAGGATCTGTACATGTACGCCAGGACTTAAAGTATAATAAAAAAATATATCCATCACTACCTGTAGTTATCACTGGTGCATATGTGTGGAGGGGGGATGGTAAGAGCACTTAAGAGCTACTCTCTTAGCAAATTTTAAGTAGGCAGTGCAGGATTATTAACTATAGTAATCATGTTGTACATGTCAGAACTCGAGCTCAAAGGCTGGAGATAGAAACTCTGATGTCTGAGGGCAGGAAAAGTTGTAGCTGGAGAAGTGAGAAATAACCTGTCCTTATTTGCCTTTTTATTCTATTTCTCCTTCAACAGATTGGATGATGTCTGCCCACACTGATGAGGGTGGATATTTTTTAACTCAGTCTATTATTTTAAATGCCAATCTTTTCTGGAAACACACCCACAGACATACACAGAAAGGATATTTTGCCATCTATCTGGGCATCTCATAACCTAGTCAACTTAATACAATTAAAGATCACACTTGGTATCCTACAGAATCAGGCAACATTTCAATTCCCTCTATGCACTATATGGGGTAGAATAATATTAAAATGTTTAAATAATAGAACCTCTGAACAATATAAAAACTAAAGCTTTCCCCGAGAGGCTGCAAAGCCTCTGCAGTGCCACCGAATCCCTTATCTGCTGAAAGTTCGTTATCTACGTCAAATATCTGAGATGTTGTAGAATGTTTGTAAAGTGTTTCAATGTTTTATTTATTTATTTATTCATTGGTAGGGCTACCAATTTTTAGAAATTTGTCATGGCAATCCCTTTGAGTGATACCTTGGTACATTAGGTCCTCAGCTTCTTTCAAGAACAATTGCACTTTTTTTTTTTTTTTTTTTTTTTTTTTTTAATACAGGGTCTTAGTCACCCAGCCTGGAGTGCAGTGACTTCTATCATGGCTCACTGCAGTCCCAAACTCCCAGGCTCAAGTGATCCTCCCGCCTCAGCCTGCTGAGTAGCTGGGGTTACAGGTGTGCCCTACCACACTAGCTAATTTTTAAAATATTTTTGTAAAGGTGGGGTTTTGCCACATTGCCCAAGCTTATCTGGAACTCTTGGGCTCAAGCAGTCCTCCCTGTTCAAGCAGTCCTCCCTTCTTTGAAAGGCTTCTGCCTTCCAAAGTTTTGGGACTGCAGGCATGAGCTAGAGCTCTTGGCCAAAAGTTACATCTTATGTTTTAGTTTATATTATCTGAATGCTGAGATATTTTGCCTCGTCTGAAACTCAGTTTGCACAGAAAGAATGTCCTTAGAAACTGCAGAGAAAAGGAAAGAAGTAGCAGAATGTACGTGGGAAAGACAGAGTTCTTTTCAGGACATCTGTCTTCTCTTTGGTCTGTCTAGCCTGTCTATTTCAATAGCTACATAACTGGGCATAACATCAAATTTAACTTTCAGTGAGGACTATTACCAGTTTTTAAAGTATCTTTTTGTCTGCACATAGATTTTTTCTATCCATGCTGGGACTGTTTATGAAGGTATGTAATATTTGTACATTATGAAAACACAGATAGATTGCATTCTTTTCCAGGGAAACAACACTTGATTTTCTTAACAAGGAAACTATGGATAGAATTTCATTTCATTTCTAGAAATGCATATATTGTGAGATTAAGATACATAATATAATTTGGATTTTAAATATTTATCCATAGTCATTTTATAGTATTTAAAAACTCTTTCCTATGTGGTTCAATTATTGAATAGATTATTTCAGTACAGATAATAGTACATGTTATGAAATCCAATCAGTTATATTTTTATAATCTTTGACATAGTAAAAATTAAATGTTTAAGCTTTAATTGTTGGTGAAAGTTAACATGTCCATAATAGTCAATAAACTGACAACTAAATAACCCAATGCTAAGACATTTTACTCTGTGGAGTTTTAAAGAAATTCTTAGTTGTTGCCATCAAATCTTATAAATGTATTACCTAGTCAACCTTCTCCTTATCAATTTATCTGAAACTACCTGTGATCACTGGCTGATTTGTGGTGTCTTGTTCATTAAAAACAGATTTGCTAATTAATTAAATATATATTTATTAACCCCCTACTGCCTACTACTCGATAGATATTGTGTCAGGTATTAGAGATAACTTACTCATATGTGTTCTTTCAGTTAAAAGAGATATAAATTCATCAAAATATTAAATTAGAACAATTAAATATCAGTATGGCAATTGCTACAATAATGAGGGTTCCACAAATCACGATTAAAATAAAGGTATTTAACTCATAGATACTTTGCAATGATTAGTCAGTAAGCACTTATATGAGGAAAGCATAGGCATTAATTAGATGAAATGGGAAATACATAAGAACAACAGGCATGTGCAAAGGCTCTATAAGTAAGAGAGATTGAAATTTGATCCAGTGGTTGAAAAGGAGAGAAGAATGGGAGCTAGTATAGTGAGTCCAGGGTCTCATAGACTATGTTTACTAATGTCATCTCTATTTTATATCTGGCACGCCAATAGAGGGTTACATTTTTAGGTAGAAGGAAGGCCAGCATGCACAAATGATAGTGGTTGCTAGGAAACTATTGTAATATTTGAAATGAAGAAGTTTGAATGAGTGTGGTGTTCATGCAGATGAACTGAAATTAGGTAGATTAGATACATATTTAGGGACTGAAATAAACAAAACTTTGTAGTTGACCAGAGATGCAGTTTTGAGGCAACCATTTATTAAAATACACGATTCCATTGACCTTATTCTACCATGACGGTTGAGCCTCTCCACTTAATCATCTAAAAAGGTATCACAAGCATTTCCTCTTGGCAGTGAAATGCAGAGTGAAAACCCCACTAAATTTCACTTTTCAGTAGGGTAAATGCATTCACATAGATATGGTTATAAATAAAGACACTTGTTAAGGACAGTGAAAGGCACCAATCACTTTAGGAAGGAGTGGTAACTTGGAAGAATAATTAGTGATGAAAGAAAAGTTAAATCAGGCACCGTCTCAAACTCCTTTTTTCTTTCTTTCTTTTTTTTTTTTTTTTAAATATGACTATGCAGTATTTACAATTACAAATGTCTCTTAGGAAAATCATTTGTTGCTTGGATATCTTTCTCATTATAAAAATATGCGGCCGGGCGCGGTGGCTCAAGCCTGTAATCCCAGCACTTTGGGAGGCCGAGGCGGGTGGATCACAAGGTCAAGAGATCGAGACCATCCTGGTCAACATGGTGAAACCCCGTCTGTACTAAAAATACAAAATTTACCTGGGCATGGTGGCGCGTGCCTGTACTCCCAGCTACTCAGGAGGCTGAGGCAGGAGAATTGCCTGAATCCAGGAGGCAGAGGTTGCGGTGAGCCGAGATCGCGCCATTGCACTCCAGCCTGGGTAACAAGAGTGAAACTCCGTCTCAAAAAAAAAATATATATATATGCGCAGAGGAGGTGATTTTGTTTCCTTTTTTTTTTTTTTTTTTCTAAATTACTTTTCGGTGTCTTAAACGTAATTTTTTTTTCCTACTATTTACCTACCCTAAAGACTGTCAAAACTTCTGAAGTTTTCTCTCTTCCTGACAGATGGGAACCTGTTATCTTTTTTTTTTTTTTTTTTTTTTTTTTTTTTGAGATGGAGTTTCGCTTTTGTTACCCAGGCTGGAGTGCAATGGCGCGATCTCGGCTCACCGCAACCTCTGCCTCCTGGGTTCAGGCAATTCTCCTGTCTCAGCCTCCTGAGTAGCTGGGATTACAGGCATGCGCCACCATGCCCAGCTAATTTTTTGTATCTTTAGTAGAGACGGGGTTTCACCATTTTGACCAGGATGGTCTCGATCTCTTGACCTCGTGATCCACCCGCCTCGGCCTCCCAAAGTGCTGGGATTACAGCTGTTATCTCTTTAGTTATCCATAGTGCAGAAAGCAGATGAGTGGTTGTGTCTAATGGGTGGGAATCAAATGAAGCTGGTATGAAGTAACTTTCCGGAGCAAAGCAAACACTGTAACTTGTTTTAGTTGACAGTTGCTTGGTGCATGCCAGTCAAAATTCATCAAACTGAACACCTAACATTTGAGCATTTTTTTGTATGTCATAGTTTCTTCAGTTAAAATAAATAAGATTATTTAAAAAATGGATAAAGAACTTTTTCTCTCAGTTCGTTGCATGTTTGAAGGTAAAATGTTATAAAAGATTTAACTACATGAGAAAAAGTAGGAGACAGTGGACCTCATAACTTTGAATGGGGAGAACTTAAAAGAGACCTGCTGATGTTTAAGTTATTTAAATTCTATTACTTTCTTAAAAGGGATTAAGTAGTCTTTCTAGCTTCAAAAGTGAAACAAGAACAAGAGATAAAATTAATAGAAGAAGAGGGATGTTAGGTTTTAGGGAAACCTCTAAAACATTTTCCTTTCTTAACAGCGGTAGGCTGAGATACGATGCCTTGACAGTGCATGTTCTAAGAAGAACTAAGATAAAGTGTGGTCAAGTATATTAGGACACATTTCTATAGGTAATGTGATTCGGTAAAAAGTACTTTGAGACATTTGCCAACTTTAAGATTTTAAGATTCTAAAATTTATGTTTCAGTATATCAAAAATTATTATGTGTTAATTACCCTAGCATAGTTATTCTTGTATGCATCTGAAGGCTGCATTCAACATACTGTTCATCATACCTCACTGTCTATCACATTTAACACATGTGCTATCACCTTTAAAGTAGTGCTTTTATAAACTTGTATAGAATGAGTAGTGTTTTACACTGGGTTTAATTTTATGAGTTTATTTTAATCTTGTTCTATGGTTTATTTCTTATTTCAAATTCTATACATTATAAACTTTACAAAGAAATTGAGCTAAAACGTTTGTTTCTCATTTATTGTGTCAAACAACATGAAATTAAAACACACACACACAAATTATACTAATAACATTTTGGTCCCATGTAAAAACATCCTCTATAAATAAACTGCTTTATCTGGTGAATGAATACCCCGATTTAGTCTCTTGCTAAGGAGAATTGGTCCATGAAACATTAAAATGATTTAATATATTTGTTAGTACATTTTGAAGCTTCCTGGACTATGAAATTTTAATAAATGTATGAGTAAATATATACATAACTGCATGATACATAAATAAATATTTTGGGAGAGTACTGACCTAAGATTGTCAAATGTTTGACAACATGTCTGTATTTTATAACTACAGAAAACAAATAAAAAATAATATTACTATCAGTCTGTAGAATAAAGAGGGGGAACTTTCACGACCTCCAAAAGCTAAGGAAAGTCAGGAAATGGTATTCACAACATTTACTTATATGGTCCAATGAACTAATCAGTCAGAACAGATACTGACTAGATATGACTTACTGGTTTATACTAACACCACACTTGGATGATCAGAATGTTGAAATTAAAACAAAACAAACTGTTCATTTAGTGTATTTCTTACATAAGAAATCATTACATTGTCCTTATGTCCCCACGTTGTCCTGAATTACAAACACAATTCTCTTCAGAGAAATATATATGGAAAATATTAACCTTAAATATCTCTTCAAAACATGAACCCCTCGGTCAGCATCTGCATAGGGTATAGGTGAATTTCATATGACAATGGACCACAAGAATTAAATTCAGTATATGTGATGGCTCTCTCAGACCTGTAAGGGAAGGAAGTGAATTCTGAGGACTGTCTTAAATAATGAATAGAGGCTATTCCAGCTTGCAAAATAAATATAAAGTGGAATATTTTGTTCTAGCCCATAAGGAGTTTTCAATCTAGCTATAGAGACATGATGAATGTATATAAAATCACCAGAAATATATTCTGAAGTGATGCATCTACATGTATGAGAATGGTTGCCTTGCTCAGGTACCTACCAAAGAAGATAATTCAGAGGAAAAGATTGATTACATGAAAGCCAATTTAATCTGGAAATAGATTGCAAGTGCAATGGATTCTATTTATATTTTGATATCTATAACAATTTTAAGCATGCTCATGGCATAACCAGCAAGGCATACAGCACTATATATTTAGACATCAAATTCTTCGTTTAAAGTGTGAGAATGGACTAATCTGGGTGAGAAATAGCCATATGTGCATCCTTGCTTTGTGCTCCACAGGAAGTCTCAAGCTTCCTGTGTATAATTAGATGAGCCCTTAATTTGACATGCTAACTCTGTTCCCGAAATACTCCTTTAAAGATACTGTAGGTTGATGAATTTCCAGTATTCTCTGAAAGTCACATTTAAGAAATTGGAGAGCATATTGATTGTGATAGGCTCCCACAGATATTCTGCTCCTAATTTCTGGAATTGTAATTGTTGCTTTATATGGCAAAAAAGAACTTTGCGGATAGGATTAAGGAAAGGATCTTGAGAACAGGAGATTATTCTGGATTGTCTGAGTGAGCCCTAAATAGAATCACAAGTGTCCGTATAAGAGGGAGTCAGAACACTATTTGAACACAGCAGAGGAGAGAGGTGATATGAAGGAGGTAGCAGGGACTGGAATGATGGGGCCATGAGCTAAACAATGCCAGGTGCCCCTATAAGCTGGCAAAGCATGGATTCTCCCCTGGAGGCTCTAGAAAAAAATATCAGTCCTGCTAACACTTTTGTTTTGGTACCTAAGTTTTCACTCTGGACACAGAAACTCTAGAACTGTAAGCTAAATTTACGTTGTGTTAGGCCACAGTGTTTTTGTAATTTGTTATAGCCATAACAAGAAACTGATACGTAAATAAACAAAAATATTGTTTCTTCCATCTTCTCTGATATTATATTTAAGTAAGATTGCTCTTAGTGTCTTCCAAATTGGCAGCTTGGCTGGGCATGGAGAACTTTGGGAGATTGAGACAGGCAGATCATCTGAGGTCAGGAGTTTGAGACCAGCTTGGTCAACATGGTGAAATCCCATCTCTACTAAAAATACAAAAATTAGCCGGGCATGCTGGCAGGGGCCTGTAATCCTAGCTACTTGGGAGGCTGAGAATTGCTTGAAACTGGGAGGCAGAAGTGCACTAAGCTGAAACTGCACCATTGCACTCCAGCCTGAGCAACAAGAGAGAAACTCTGTCTCAAAAAAAAAAAAAAAAAAGAAAGAAAGAGAAAGAAAATCGGCAGCTTTCATCAGTCTCTGACTTTATCAGCCTGATTCTGTTGTCACATTTCCTCCTTTCTGTTTCAATGGTATCATCCCCATTGTCAACTTCCTACATCAAAGGTGAAGCCATATTTGCATTCTTTCAGTAACAGTTTATCTGAAGTGAATTAAAGAAATTGATATATTTCATCTCTTCTTGAACTCTAGGCAGCTCATGAATTTCCTCTTAAGATAGGCCTGTTTGACAACACATTTTTTATTTTAATCAAATAATTTAATCAGTTATAAAATGTCATTTAATAAGACCATTTACATTATCTTAAGGATTTAAATGTAAGCAGTATATTTCAAATCTAGGCACATATGTATTAATATGTATATATATGTTGATGTTTACTGGGATCTTTTATTAATTATAAAATCATAGTCATGAAATTGCATTATTTAAAAAGTTCCAAGGATTTGGATAAATAAAAAGTTTCAAGACATTATTTATAACTTAATCTCACATGTTCCTTTACTGGACTACAAGTTGTTTTTAAAAGTGCTCTACTGGGATAGTAATTAGGACATAAAGCAGTACCAGAAATGGAGAACTGGAATCTCAGTGAAATGAAAAATGTGTCAGGAATATATTAGCAGTTGAAGTTTTTTGTTTTGGGAAGTTGGGAAGGGAAGTTACACCAGAATGGTGTTGGACTCCTTTTTTCTTGAGACGGAGTTTCGCTTTTGTTACCCAGGCTGGAGTGCAATGGTGCGATCTTGGCTCGCCACAACCTCCGCCTCCTGGGTTCAGGCAATTCTCCTGCCTCAGCTTCCTGAGTAGCTGGGATTACAGGCACGCGCCACCATGCCCAGCTAATTTTTTGTATTTTTAGCAGAGACGGGGTTTCACCATGTTGACCAGGATGGTCTCGATCTGTTGACTTCGAGATCCACCTGCCTCGGCCTTCCAAAGTGCTGGGATTACAGGCGTGAGCCACCGCGCCAGGCCTGGACTCTTTTTACGGGCTTACCTGTATCTACTTAAAACTCATATGATGAAGTCCTAACCCCCAGTTCCGTCGACTGACCATATTAAGAGAGTATATCTTTGCAGAGGTAATTCAGTTAAAATGACTTCATTGTGGTGAACCCCAATCCAATATGCCTGGTGTACTTATAAGAAGAGAAGATTTGGAGACAAACTTGTACAGAGGGTTGACCAAGTAAAGACAAAGAGATAAAATGTCCATCTTTAAACAAAGGAGAGAAGCCTCAGGATATACCAACCCTTCCTTGATCTCAAACTTCTGGCCTCCAGAATTGTGAGGAAACAAATTTGTGTTAAGCCTGTTTGTGGTTATTCATTACAACAGCCCTAGCAAACTAATATAGGCTCAGAATATATTATTTGTTGGAATTGTGAAATTAATAATAAAATTAGAAGTGAATTGTTTTGTCACTGCTTTCATTAAAAAAATCGCTAATATATGAGCATATGGCTCATGCCAATAAACAAAATATTAAAATAATTTGTATAAAATGTATTTAGCTTCAGAAATATTTTATATACATTATATATTTATATATATTTGTGACATATGCAGGTGACCCCTGTCTCAAATTTATGGTGTTTAGTTCTCTTTTGGTTAATTCATATTGTTTTATTACTTTTGAGTCTCTATATTTACATTCATATAAAGTTGCCATGGAGTATTTTTTTATCCATGTAAAAATACATTTAATAAAAATATATTTTAATCTGTTTCCATGTATTGGCAAAATATTTGAGAGTATTTTTAAATTAAATTGTTCAATATGTGTTATTGATAAAGAAAAATAAAAAGTCATGAGAAAGAAATATAAATCGCACACTTTTATGTTATAAAGACTACAAGCATTAAAAAAAGTTAATGATGCAATGTTGGAAAATATTTAATCAAAAAAATTTCAGGTTGTTACCAATGAAGAATGCATAATTTCTTGTTATTATTATGATCACTATGAAAAATTTAATGTATCATTGATTACTTGCAAAGAAGAATGAAACTATATGATATGCTAAGTTTAAAACAATGTTTTTGTTTTAATTATTGGTAGCCAGGAAAGCTGTAGCAATATAAATATAGTTAATTTTAAGCATCCAAAATCTGTGCCAAGTACCTACAATGTATTCAAAGCAAACCTAGAAACAAATACATGGAAATATTGAAATTATGTTCTTATTCAGGAAACAAACAGAATAGGAAGAAATAATTGGGTGACATTTAAATGCCTTATTTATAGTATGTTTGCAATGTCTATGTGAGTTTTCAAAATTTTATGATTTTTTACCACATTCCCATATTTACAAATAAACGGTTGGATTTTTAGTACATGTTGCATTATTTTTCTTGTTACTAATCTTGTTGTTATGATTTCAACACTAGCAGCTGTAGCAGTTTTTTAAATTGTGTGCATTAAGTGTAACATCTACATTATTAATATTTTCATTTACATTCCAGAAGTTTCAAAGTTTACAAATCAGAAGATCCTTGCATTTCAGTTCCATCTAAATAGGGTATGATTTTCTCTGAGTTTATAGGAGACAACAGGAAAAACATTGAAATCTGGTTTTTAAAATAACACCTTTGCCAATTATGGTGTGTCTATAGCATTTATTCTAAATTTGTGGGTGAATATGCTGTATTTTATTAGTGAAACAGTATATCATGCATGCACTTTTAGTCAAATTTATTTAATTTTTAGTTAAAGTTTTCATTTTGTGTAGATTTGCATGCAGTTACCATAAGCACCACAGAGAGATCTTATCTAGCTTTTACTTAATTTCTCCCAATGTGATATTGTGTACAATATCACAATCGGGAAATTGAGTTTAATATAATCCACCTAACTTATTGAAGTTTCACCGATTTTACATTGATTTATGTGCTTCTGTGAGTATTTAGTTCTGCATAATTTTATCATGTGTAGATTTAAAATAGCTATCACCACATTCAAGATACAGAAGAGTCTCATTATCTCAAGGATCATGGTTTTGTCATTTTAGAATCACACCTAATTTTCTCCCATCTTCCACATTCCTACCAATGACTATTGTGCTCTCCATTTCTATAATTTTGTAATTTCAAGAATAAATGGAGTCAGCATGCTTGTTAGAGGGCCAGGATTCTCATGGGTCCTGTGTCATGAGCCATGGGGGCTAGGTGGTCTGTGACCTGGGTTGACTGGCAGCCAATCAGGTTAATGGCTTATTCAAGGAGAATTGGATGGTAACAGGAGTCACAAAAGTTTCCTCAAGAAGCAAACGATAATCAATGGAAAGATGAAAGAAAACTATCATTTTAATGTTAGCAGGACATTTGGATGTCCTTGGCCTCTACTTAAAAATACTTTAACTCCAGACAATAATAGACATGTTTAGTAGTAGTTTATAATAAATAAAACATAGTATTTTAATGCCATACATATATTTTCTGTATGAAGTAAAATGTAACACTTAATATATATTTTGTAAAGAAGTTGTTTTAAGAAGTAACATGTATAGGTGCATTGCCAATTCAGTCCTTTCCCCAAAAGAGGGTAGATATATTCTTTATGTACATATATCTTTTACATCTCTATTTCTTTGTAAAACATAATCACGAGAGGTCTACTTTGTAATTCAGTAACTTGTTCATGAATCACTTTAAAACCTTGTAGCTGGCAAGTTATGTTAATTCAAATTTGTGTAAATAATACTTAGGACTTTAGGCTCTCTTGAAAAAAAAGACATTTTCTCCTTACTGACCAGCAAATTTCAAATCTAGTTTCTTTCCTCAGACATAATGCAGAGTGAGTGCCCTGAGGAAGTAAGAGGAGAACAACAGTGTTCTTGCAGGGTGTATAAGGAAGTAGTTCATGGCTACTCTTCATGAAATTTCACAAGAACTGTACTTTCTATAGGCTCTATTGCAGAAAAAAAAAAATCACTGTGGGATTTAATAACATCAGACATTTGTAATAAAAGAAACGAGCATAGTCCATAGGAAATTTCAATGTAGGCAGAAAAAGACATATAAAATTATTTTTTTTAGTTTTTAGAAATGACTAGATTTTCTTTTTCTCTTTACCTGATAAGACCTGAGTTCAGAGATAAGCTGTTCTGCAAATGATTATGGCTTCTGAAACAATCAAATGGCTGCTTTCTCCATTGTGTTTTAGATGCTAGACTGAAACTGCTGAGGGAGGGTAGACTAGTGGGAATGAAAAGATGGAGTTTCAACTATAAATTACTGAAAATTATTGTGGTACAGTGGTTATTATTTTTTACGTAGTGTATGTTTTAGTGGGGAAATTTATAGTCTCTTGTGAAAATGTAATACCTGGTCAAAGTGTTTCTCCCATTAAAAGACAATTAAAAATTGCCCTATAAATGGAATAATGAACATAAGTTTGTAATAAACTTTAAAAATAAGCTAAAAAAGATTATAATGGGATTTAAAAGTGATAAACATCCAAAGATAATACAAAGGAAAATTTGTAAAGGTTTAAAAACCAAGATAGGAGTAAATAAAATGAAATAATGGATGTAAGCAGTAAAATACATTCTATTTTACTTTTGTAAGCTTTTGTATAGATGGCAGAGATGAAGAAGGAATGAATAGCATCCTAGCATTAGAGAAAAGATGAAGGAAACTACGGTGGTCTTGTATGAGACATGGTTTCTCCATGAAAAGTTTGCGTGTTTTTGAAATGATATTGTAGTAAACTATTTGCTTTAAACCAATCTGTTCATGAAGAAGAAGTGTCAAAGTTTCAAGTCAATGAGAATACCTAATGAAGATATCCCAAATAATGTATTGAATAGTATTTTTCTCCACTCTTGAACACATATGAGGATGAGGAAATCTCTTGAGATAATATAACTAGAATTCTTATCAATTTCCAGCACCCCTTTTTAGGAGAAAATATACTCCTCTGATGATTATCAATAATGTAGACTTACGCTAAATATTGATGCACATATGATAAGTATTTTAGTATTCCAGAAAAGAAGATCAGTACAGATTAGAACTTTCAGGAAAGCCGTCATAGAGAGTGAATATGACATAGCAGACAAAAATTATATTATCACAAAAATAAGGCAAGAGCGAAAACACGAATGGAAAAGGAAGTTTGAAGAGTCTAGTTTTATAATTTCATTCAATTCATTAAATCTTTGAATTAAGTAGTTGTAAAGCATAGGATTGTAAAGACCAATTACGTGCCTTGTGAAGAAGACACCTGCTTCCACTCCTGCCATGATTTTAAGTTTCCCAAGGCCTCCACAGCCACGTGGAACTATGAAACAAACTTTTTTCCTTCATAAACTACTCAGTCTCAGGTTTTTTTTTTTTTTTTTTTTTTTTTTTTTTTTTTTTTTTTTTTTTTTTTAATACCAGTGAAAAGACAGACTATACAGGCTTTTCCCCAATTAAATGGTATTGGCTATTATGTTGTTTGTAATAGATAGAGGTGGCATGCCATACTCATGAAATATACAGTAATCTGAATGATTTTGAAGATTAATGCAACTTAGCAGGTTTATTTTATTTGACTGGACTGTTGTGTTCCTTTGTTACTAATATTTAAAAGAAGTGAGGGAGAATTCATCCAAGAGAGTTCATAAACCTGATGCTTTTAGTCTGCTATATTTCTCAAAACTGTTTCAAAATAAAACAAATCTAATATGCAGGTAAAATCAAATTGTAGAAGGAAAATACAGAAGACAACAGGGTTAAGAGCAGAAACACATAGTTTCAAGTACTACTTCATATTGGTGACAGTTTTAAAGAGGATGAACTATTTCTCAAATATGCTTCCTGCTGTTATGATACACCCTGGTGGGATCCACAGGTCTTTCAGATATCTTGGGAAATGGTTGAGTGCTCTTTACCCAGTCTGATCTACAGATTTGTGTATCACTTAAATAATATGGTAGCTTTGATTTTGCTGCTGTAACCACACGGTTTGATAGAAAAAAATAGTTTATACTCTAAAATCTTAGATTGTGTGGTTTGACAAATTTCTGCTATACGTTTTTGCTTATCTCTTACTTGCTATGTACAATGGCTCTGTCTTGATTATAGGTTATATTCTAAGTAGACGGTTGGATTTGATTGTGTATTAGAAGCTTGTTCAGTTTCAGGGTAACCAGTGCTTATATTAATTAATGACTTGCTTGCTTTAATCAGGAAGAGAATGCTGATGATTCTAGGAAGGGAAGGTTGAAAACAACTGATGGTTCTGTTATTTTCTCAACTTGATTAGAAGGACATTTGTTAATTCAAATGTTATTATCAATTATTGAGAAATGAATTTGTTGTAAAAAAAACAAATGAAAAACACAAATGAAATGTAAATCTTTTCTCTCTTTTTTCATATTTTCCTTTTAAATTGAAGTTAATTAATTTTTATTTTTTTTAAATATGCAAAGGTCTGGGGCATTAATAAGGTAGAGTAAAAGAATTATGCTCTTATCTGCTATAAAAACAAAGTCACTAAGAAATGACCATTCTCCATATTGCTTTTCCCGATAAGAAATTTTTAAGACTGTGGAGAATTCACAGAAACAAAGAACAAGCACTTGTGTTTGCACACAACTTTGTTTACTGCTCTCAAAGAGATGCCAAAATTACAGCTATCCTAAACTCATGCTCTTCTGATGCTTTTGAAGAGTGTAAGGAAAATACATAAGCCATGACCATAGAAGGGAAAGAGGCAATACATGAAAATAAAACTAAATCATTCTTATGTTCTAGAAAATTATC
Organism: Saguinus oedipus; assembly: GCA_031835075.1. Taxonomy (NCBI): domain Eukaryota; kingdom Metazoa; phylum Chordata; class Mammalia; order Primates; family Cebidae; genus Saguinus; species Saguinus oedipus. Next base: position 48,723,705 of record CM063186.1, on the reverse strand, counting down.
CCAAATAATCTAGGGATTGCTTTCCTTCCACTTAAAGTCTGCATAGGTAAATTATTCATGGACTGAAGACATTTACAAATCAAGGCTTTTTTTTTTTTTTCACAATTTAATGTCAGTGAAGGCGACAGTTTAAAATGGTGAATTTCCTATATATGTACCTGCCCCGTTGGATATGACAGCCAGAGTTATTCATTACTTCATGGCTCTAACTGGATTACTTGTTTTTGTTGTTTTTGTCTTTTTAAAAAATAATTTATTAGTCACTGAACTAGATACTGCATATAAACTAATGAACAAAACCAGGTATTTTTCTGAAATTACTAACGGCGAACATGTCTTTCAGTTTTAAAAAATCATTAATATTTATATGGTAATATTTAAAATAAAACATGCCTTAATTAGTTTAATTTGGTATAATTTTAATATAAATATTAATTGTATTTTTTTGTAAACTTTACTCTTCATAGTTTTTTATATTCACTCTTCAAATTTGGAATAATTCATTAATTTTCTTTTGTTGCTGATATAGATTAAACAAGTGGAAAAATTGAAGGCATTTGATGTTTAAAGGTAAACCAAAAATGCCCACATGACACCTGAACAACAAGAAAATGCTAGTCTAGCAATAGTTAAAAGGATTGAGAAACTTGATTTTAACAATAACAAAACATTCCATTTGTCACATAGTAGGAATTAAAAAAAAATGTCTATGGAACTAAGCAATTATATTAAGTAGCATTTCTTATTAGTATTTCAAAAGTAAAAAAAAAAATTGAGAAATACAGCATTTAATCCTTTCATTACAAATCAGTAAACATAGATCTCTCTGAAAAATAAAAACATAGAAGAGCAAGTTAATACAGCCAAAATAGACCATTTGTTAGAAGAAAATATCAGCAATGAATGACAAAACTGAAACCTAAGAAATTTGAGAAAAACTACATGTGGTATTTTTAATACACATAAAGTTTCATATATAATACAGTCATATATAATACAGACATTTTAATGTCAAGTCGTCCAAGTTAATATGATTTTAAAATTTAAAGTTAATACATTTTTCATTTTTAATCAATCATTAATTTAATGATTCCTTAGCAGTTACTAGATTCTTGCAAACTGCCAGTCTTGTGATACATATAATCCAAAGATCATTAGACATATTCCCTGAAATTAAAGAGATAATTATTTTAAAATACAAAGGAAAACATAAAGTAAAAAGAATAGATGACTAAGATAAACTCCGAAATTGGTGTGCACTGCATGAAAAATGGCCACATGTTCTCTTTACCTCTGAATGTAGACCACGTTGCAATATAATATTGTAGCTCTTCCCAATAAGAGATGGACAAAGTTATACAATTTGTTTTGGCCAATACGACGTTAGCAGATATGATTTAAGAAACAGATTGTGACACCCTTGCACGTTGAGAAAACTCTTCCTCTTTCGGTCTTGGAACCCTGAGACCACTATGTAAAAAAGCCTGAGCTAAATTGCTGGAGTATGAAAGATCATGTTTTCATCTTGAAAACATAAAGAAAATGTGGTATATATACATAACAGAATGCTACTCAGCCATTAAATAAATCAAAATAATGCCTTTTGCAGAAACTTGGATGGAATTGGAGGTCATTATCATAAGTGAAATAAACCAGACATAGAAAGACAAATGTCACATATTCTGACTCATAAGTGGGCGCTAAATTGGTTTTATACATTGATGTAGAATGTGGAATAATAGGCAAAGAAAACTTAGAAGGGTGACAGGGAAGGAGTGTGATGGATGATGAGAAAGTACTTGGTGGGTATGATTTACATTATTTGGGTAATGGATACTCTGATTTGACCACTACAGGTGTAACAAAATTGCACTTGTACCCCAAAAATACAATAATACATAAATAAAGAAAGCCTTTCTTTTTTCTTTTCTTCTTTTTTTTTTTTTTTTTTTTTTTTTGAGATGGAGACTCACTCTGTCACCCAAGCTCTTCCCATTAAGTGTAGTGGTGCCATCTTTCTTCACTGCAACCTCCACCTCCCAGGTTCAAGAGATTCTAAGGCATGCACCACCGTGCCTAGGTAAGTTTTGTATTTTTAGTAGAGATGGGGTTTCACCATGTTGGCCAGGCTGGTCTCAAACTCCTGACCTCAGGTGATCCACTCAACTCGGCCTCCCAAAATGCTGAGATTACAGGTGTGAGCCACCGTGCTTGGCCAAAGAGTGCCTTTCAACCATAAGATAGGATCAGTCAAATGCTAGATAAAGCTCCAGGTGACATGACAGAGCCTGGCAGAAAGATCAATCAACCAGGCAGGTCTAAACCACCAATAGTTGAACCCAAACTCCTGAAAAATAGTTTTTGGCAACTAACTTTGGATGGCTCCTTATATAACAAAAAACTAACCAATTTAGAAATAATATAAGGTTTTCATGAAAACATCCATATTTTACTTGTAAATGTTATAGAGTTGAAACAGAAGTATTAGCTACTATAAAACTTACTCATTTATTATATTTATAATGAGTTTAGACTCAGGAAAGTGTCAGAAATAGATCACTGTGTATGCATAACCTTCACCAGTTTATCCTAGAGTTAATAACTTACATGAGCATAGTATAATGAGCAAAACCAGAAAATTAGAATTGGAACAAATACTATTAACTATAATAAATTTGACCACTAATTCACTTTTGAGGTGTCGGGATTCCACACTCCACAGTGGATTTTCAGTGGCTCTGTCTTCTTAGACTCCTTTGATTGGTGCAGTTCTTCAGTCTCTCCAGTATTTCATTGCAGTGATACTTTTCAAAGTGGTGGCCATTTTGAAAATGTGTCTCCACAGGGGCGGTGTCTCACGCCTGTAATCCCAGCACTTAGGGAGACCGAGGCAGGGGGATCACATGTGCTCAGGAGTTCCAGATCGGTCTGGGTAACATGGTGAAACCCCGTCTTTACTAAAAATACGAAAATTAGCCGGGAGTGTTGGTGCGTGCCTGTAGTCCCAGCTACTCTGGAGGCTGAAGCAGGAGAATCACTTGAGCCCAGGAGGTGGGAGGTTGCAGTGAGGAGAGATGGTGCCATTGCACTCCAGCCTGGGCGATAGAGTGAGGCTCTGTCTAAAATTAAAAAAAAAAAAAAAGAAAGGAAAGGAAATGTGTCTTTAGTTAGGTTCATCTAATCATTTTTTCAAATTAGTTATGTATTTTCAGTGAAAACTCAGAAGTTATGAGGCCTACTTAATGCATTGGTAAAGATTGCATGCTGTGTCTTCTTACTTACGGTATTGATTTGAAATACTAGTTTAAGATGGTTTCTTCCAGATTTCTCCATGTGTTAAACTTGTAGTAAAATGAAACTGCTAAATTTAAAATATACCAGGCATACAATAGTTAAGTATATTTTGTATGAGTAATTCTCAGTGAAATAAACCAGAGGATATCAAGTTGTATAAAGAACATTGGAAAAGTTATTGTTTTAATGAGAAAATGTAGTCGGTAAAGCAATGTGTACTTAAAACAAATACCTGTGGTGATATTATACTATGGCATTAAAACATTTAACATCTTTAGTACACCAATTTTCCTCTTATGAATGAAGAGGTGGGTTTGGGGGTTTATATTTTATGAAGAGTAACTACACAGTATTTCACGTTTTTTTTTTAAACAAACAGCTGTGGTGACAGAAAACGTCAACATCTAATTGTTATATAACAATGATTGTCTACTTTTTATTCATTATCACTCCCATAAGAAAAAATTTAATTTAAATTCTCCTCATTCATAATGCTTGTCTTAACACCAGAATCATTTATTTTCCCTTTTCTTGCCCTATTAGGAGCCGTAGGTTGTTAGTGTCTCTGCTCATGTGACTTATTCTAGGACTCAGGTTGAAGGAGCAGCCTCTGCCAGTCATATACTGTTGTTGAAGGAGGCAGTAACAAAGCTGGTAAATGCACTCAATGTCTCTTAAACCCTGTGCTTAGAAAGAGCTTTGGAGCAGGTTCACTGGGCACTGGTTAAAGAACACACTCATAGGCAACAAGTTACATAAAGTGAATTTATTACTTCAGGTAGGCAGCAAAGGACAACAGATTCCCAGGATTTATTGTGAGTCAGTTCCCCAGGACTCAGGATAGCTGTCCAGGGCAAATAGAGTGTTACTTGGATGTGTCCCACTTGCAACAGCTAAAGAACTCCTAAAGGCAACCAAGCCTGGTTGATATACCTCAGGGGAAACATGACTGGATGGGCTACAGCACTGAAGGACCTTCCGTTTCTAGCAGAGAGAAGAACAGAACACAGACTACTCTGAATAGTTCCCCTCCTGGCTCAGGATGTTGTATTCTCAGCACATGCTTAGATTTTCTTGAACGTTACAGCAAGAAGAGAGAAAAAATTGGGTCCATCCATGGCCACCCTGAGAAGGGTTTTGCACTGTATCTGTCATTTCTGCTTCTATTCCATTGGTCAGAACAAATCAAATAAACAAATATGACCTGATAAGATGGGGAAAAATATTCCTGCCATGGGAAGTCAATGCAAGTCATGACAATGACATAGGGTATGGAATCTTATTACAAAGACGACAATAAGTGAATAGTGGAAAATAATGCTGACATTTACACAAGAGTGGAACACTACATCAGGCCACTGTTTGATTTCTAGCCTATCCCTTTACTAGCCAGAGGAGGTTTAAAAAGCCGTTTAGCTTTCTTGTGATCTTTCTCCTCATTTGCAGAATGGGAAAACAAAAAAATACCTACCTCATAGGGTTGTTTGGAGGATTAGCTGAGTTCACAAAAGTAAAGCAAATAGAATACTTTCTTGAATATTTGTGTGATATGTGTAAGTGTTAACTAGAGTGTTTATGTGTGTTTATTATATCACATTGACACACACACACACACACACACCCCCAAACACACACACAACAAACAACTTTGTGATAATTAAACTAGACTATTTTTTAGCAATCCTTTGAAATTCTCCCCACCCCTTTTTTTGAGACAGAGTCTCACTCTGTCACCCAGACTAGAGTGCAATGGCACAATCTTGGCTCACTGCAACCCCCGCCTCCAGTGTTTGAGAGATTCTCCTGCCTCAGCCTCCCAAGTAGCTGGGATGACATGTGTGTGCCACCATGTCTGGCTAATTTTTGTATTTTTTGTAGAGATGGGGTTTTGCCATATTAGGCAGGCTAGTCTGGAACTCCTGGCCTCAAGTGGTCCACCTGCCCCACCATCCCAAAGTGCTGGGATTACAGGCATGAGCCACCATGCCCAGCCTGAAATTCTGTCTTCCTGAAGACTGTCCATTATATGCATTGAGTTTTAAACAAAATATAGATTCCTTCTCTATTTGTATTTAAGTTCCCATAAAACCAGCTCTGTAGCAACTTTTAAAAGCTTTAGGTTAATTTTATTTCCCAAGGAGTCATACAGATATTGCTGTTTACAACAAAATTGCAAAACACAAACTTTGCAATATTTTTGCATTGCTCCATCAGAGTATTATGGCAAATTTAAAAACACATTTTAGAACCATAAGCTTTTATGGAAAGCAAAGCTTCTATTGCTTGATATTACACTGTTGAAACCTGAGTTTATTACTCTGGCTCAGACCTCTCTTATGAGCTCAGTCACTACCTACACACCTCCCCTTGGGTATTCACAGCCACCCCACACTAAATGCAACCAAGTTTTAATTCATGATATTTTCTACAAAACTTGATTGTAATCCAATGATCCCTTTTTCATTAAAACATACCATCATTCTTTCAACAGCACAAGCCAGAAACTTGAGAATCATGTTTTACATCACCCCCTTTTACCATCAGATTGATCTTCTTTCCAGACTCCATTATTATCTTCACGACATCTGAAGTCTATCCATCCCTCCATATTTGCCTACTAGGCCTACCCATTTCATCTCTCCCCTGGGTGGCTACAATAATTTAATAATTTTTATCCCCACATCTTTCTTCTCCACCTAATATCCTTGTACACATATACACAACCATTTCAAACACTGCAACCAAGGAAATTTTTAAAACGCATATGTAGCTGTTTGCTCTAACTTGAAGTTACTGTTAGCATGGCCAATAAAGACATGGCCTACGTCTTCACATTAATTTCTTGTCATTATTCTTCCAACTCTCTCTATGTGAACCACACCAACCCTGTTTACCTTACTGCCTGCACCAAACCAGGCAAAACAGCTACAGGAAACTTTGCCTGAATCATTTTCCTACCCCATTCATTGCTTCCATCATCCTTAAACCTCAATTTCATGAATTTCTCCTAAGGCCCCTCAGCATTCATACAGCCATTAATTTCCTTTCATGGCACTTAGAGCACCAATTTTACTTTGTTTGATTGTGTGCTGAACGCCGGGCTCTACTATGAATTTGTAGCCCTGTAATTATAGGAGTTTGGCTTTGTTGCTGTTTTTCACCTTTATTTTCCCAGTATCAAGCATAGGAACTGTCATAGTAGACATTTGATGAATATCTAATTGCTCATTAATTATTGTCTAAATATCAAGAGTGTGGGCTAATTTAAATTAGAAAATATATGCCAAAACAATTAATAAAGAGCTGTATGTAGGTTCTTCATTATCAATACAATTCATAATTGAGACTTAGATGAAATTCATGAAATCAGTCATTCAATTTAAAAAATATATATAAGTGAAGTATACGAAAGAAACAGGCAGAAACAGTAAACTTAGACTTATCTAAGCTCCTTTATTTATTATTTCTTGCTCTATTGATCTGAACAAGTAACCTATTACTAAAAGTGGGAAAGAAAATTGCTGGAGCTGATAGAAACCCAATCCATCTGATATTTAATGAAAATTAAAACCAGGTATAAGAGGATTTTTATCTTCAGGCATTAAACATTGTGGTAGGATTATTTTATAAGGAAATTCTGGGTTTTGGCATACATTAAACTAATATATTTATTATATATCTTTTTTGAAGGCTCTAGATACTTACATAGGTATCTGTGAAATATTTTAGTATGAAGAAAAAATCTATTTCTGCTATACATTTTAGAAAAGTAAGTAGCACCCAATTATTTTATTAGCATTATTTGATAGAATATGATTATTTTATCTGATTTCCACAATCAGCTCTACTCTGAGCTCACTAAAAATAAAGTTTTAGATTTGTCCTCCTTAAGAGATCTTTTTACCTGAAGAAATATTTTGTATCTTATACTATTTTTATTTACATTTTAAGTCATTTATTCTCCAAGAGGTAACTGAAAATGTGCTCAGATTTCATTGCTTGCCAAAATATGTGAATTTTATTCTAATAGAAAAACATATAGATATGTCCCAAGGAAAGTATTGGAAAATATATGAGAATAATTTTTGCAGGCTAAAGACCTAAATTTTCTAACCTCAAAAATGTGTTAAATTTGTGTGTTCTTTGGTAATAAAAATAGTCAAAGGTAGTAACTATAAACCACTTCTGGAATGTCATCTATTGCCTAAATGTGTCTATACGAGCAACTAATATATTTATTCACCCATAAAAATACATGGTGAGACTTATGTGTTTTTAATTAAAAATCTTTAAACAATAAAATTACAGGAATATGTGGTATGCAATTTTTAAAATGGATTATCCCATGAGGGCCTGCTGATGTTAGACATTATGGATGGGGGTGGGCAACCAAGTTACTCATGTCAGAGAGAATGGTGTCTGAATAAAGCAATCCATGCAACCAACTAAAAATCTCAGTGATGAGCTCTTTGTGCCTGGAGAGAGATAAACTGCTTCTTCATACCTGCAGATTTGCGCTCTAATATTAGCTAAATGGCTTTACCAAAGCATGGTGTTAGACATTTGGAGACTTGCAAGAGGGATGTCTCTACGAAATTCTTTTTTTTTTTTTTTAATTTTTATTGCATTATAGGTTTTGGGGTACATGTGCAGAACGTGCAAGATAGTTGCATAGGTACACACATGGCAGTGTGTTTTGCTGCCTTCCTCCCCTTCACCCACACTTGGCATTCATCCCCAGGCTATCCCTCCCCAGCCCGCCCCCCGCTGTCCCTCCCCCATTCCCCCCAATAGACCCCAGTGTATAGTAGACCACCTCTCTGTGTCCATGTGTTCTCATTTTTCTCACCCACCTATGAGTGAGTATATGCGGTATTTCTTTTTCTGTTCTTGTGTCAGTTTGCTGAGAATGATGTTCTCCAGATTCATCCATGTCCTTACAAAGGACATAACATTTTGAAGTACAAAAAGTACAATATTTAGAGACCGATATCCTAGGTTTAAGCTTTTACTCCCCTATACATTACCATAGTGGTTTTGGAGAATTTCATTGCACAACAATTTTTCTGTAAAGTGAAAAAATAAATTAGTCTGTGATATACCGAACCACACACACATACAAAAAAAAGTAAAGTGACATATATAAATGATCTATGAAAACTGTGAGATCTGTAAATTATAAGACATAGTTGTCATTTTATTTTTACTATTATAATTTTTGTTTAGCGTTACTACAGCATAAATAACTATGTATATAAATACCCTAATAACTGGAATAATGATACTTATTTTAATACGGATCATGATTTTTACAGGCTTGAGTATAACTTCCACTTTTAAAAGACTGGTGTAATGAATTATAATAAATTATTAATAAGTCCAAAAAGTATTATGAAAATTATGAGAAGTTGCTCAGGAAATAGTACAATCCCTGGCCCATAGTGAAGAGTCAAGGTCAACTTCTCCCCAGCTTGTTTCTTTCCTTTGTTGTACAAAGAGTTAAATTACAGTTCTCAAAGGTGGAGAATCTAATTGGGTTGGGGAGTTAGTGGTAAGTCTGAGCCCAAGATTCCCTGCATTTGACAACTTTGATTTATCTTCTAATTGCACATTTTGCAAAAACAATTAAGTCAGAAAATTACAGTTCTATACATGAAACTCTGCTAGAGAAAATAAATAAGGCAAAATTACTGTAATGAGTGCAAATGTTAAGTCCACTGTTGTATTAATTCATTACTATACTGAGCAACCTAGAAAATGTATTGCTGTGAATAATCAGTTTCCTTGGAGAGCAGTTTATTCACTATTTTTACCTAATCATCAAGAAAAATGGCTGCCGTTTACTTGTTTTTGAATCTGCATTGTCCCTAAAATTATAAGAATTAATGAATTCTGCATTTATATATACCACCAAATATTGAATTTTTATAAAAGAATATTTATTATGCTTAAGAGCATATCATTGCCTAATGTTTTAGCAAATGTTAATCCATTAACTCACAACTGTGTGTGACACTTCGATTTTTAATGTCATAAATCAAGCGGAAATATAATTAATATTCACTTTCAGATTGTAAGAGTCCTTCATAAGATTTGACAACAAATTGCCCATTTTTCACTTGATTCATCTTGGGCTTAGGATATTGATACAAGTCACTTAAAATTATTCTGACATTTCAACATGTTAAAAAGTCAGGAAGCATTATTTTATTTGAAAAGTGATAGAGAAGAGCAATGTGGCCTTTTTTAATTTATTTCATAAGCAAGGCATCAATAATTGACTTACGGAGATTCTTCTTCCTAGCACCCTTTATATAAATGTCACCATTAACGATTGACTTTTGTTGGAACTTTGTCAACTTTTCTTTTTTGTAGAATTGCTCCAAGGTACCAAAAATAGCTTAAAGATCTAATATGTAGGTTTTTACACATCACATGCTTAGATATCATGGTTTATACCTTCCCCCATTTGCCAATTTTTAAAGCAGTTTATTAACTATTTTTAGCTAATCCTCAAGAGAAATGGCTGCTGCTTACTTATTTTTGAATCGACATTGTTGAACATTTATTTCAACTCTTTTAGCCATTTGGCCTCTATATTTTCTTCTTCATTCTTTTTCTAGCAATTGCATTTCTAAAGATTAGTATTTATTATATGAATGAATAAACTAAAATATTGCCATTTATTTATGAAATAATTATAAAATCAATAAAATAAGTTCTGTCTTCATAATTATACCTTGATCAATTAGAATTAGATTTCTTTTCAGTAGAGTGACAGGGAACAGATTGTTTAAGAATGTGCCAAATGAATAGCTATCCAAACTGTGATTAAAAATAGAATACTGGGCTTACACACACAACTGATAACACTAATGAAGAAAAATTGGTTTGGCTATTCTTTGAAAATGCCTAAAATCAATATTCTAAGACTCTTAGCTCCCTTAAAAACTTTTGTCTAAATTTTATTGATTTTCTAACTCGTTCCATAAAATTTAATATATTTTACTTTTTTCCCTAAAACAATACATTTATATATTATGACATCTCCATGATAGATGCTGTTTCAAGATTGATTTCTGTTTTATACTGCTATACAAACCAAAAACATTAAAAGCAAATACCCGAACACGGGTTAAATGTATCATGATGTATATTTTTTCACAATTATTCAAATACTTGGTGGAGCTTATCTAACATGTAGGCTAATAGTTTTGACAAAGAATAATATTTTAAACTTTTATTTCCTTACAGAAATAACAAAACACAAAAAGTGCCTTATTATTGAATTTTTTCACACATTTGATATTTAATGTTGACACAATAACCCAATAGAGTTATACTTTGAATCAGCAATAATGTACATATATTTCTAGAAAAATATTTGGAGAAATATAAAATCTTCATGGTCAATGAGCAGATGGAACCACTTCATTCATAAGAGTTTAGGGAGTTGAGGACAGCATGCCCATATGACCACATGCAGAAAAAATATATATGTAAAAATATATATATGCATGCAATCAACAATTCTTATCAAAATAGTATGCTATTGTAAAGAATGAGAATAATTAGAAATAAATTTCTTATTGTTGCAGAGTCAGAAATTAGTTTCCAAAGAGAAAAATGCAACCAGCTTGCCTTGGGACAAATATCATATTATCACATTTTTATTTTTACTGTGCTTTGGGAGGAAGTGGCAGGAGGATTGACAGTTGTCAGCATTTACTGGAATACTATGCACATGTGTGTTGACTTCAACTACTTCGAATGACAAAATCTACAATCTTAATGGATTATCATTATGTTTATGTCTGTGATATATGCATGATTGAATTCTCCTCTCCCCTCTCTGATCAGTGCCGTTGTAATTGGCACTTTATTGCTACTGCTACTTTCTCCTAAGTTACTAGAGATTGGATAATCAATTCTGAACCTGTGTTGCATATGGGCAATTGCATGTTTGATAAGATGTGAAGACTAATGGCAGAAATCCTAGCTGTCTAAAAATAGTGTCTTCACATTTAGATTTCAAACACTTTTACATTTTGTTAAATAAATCCATTTGTTTCTTCTCCCTTGGTATTTTTAAATGCAAATACTTCCGAGAGGGGAAATTCATATACAACAGTACCCTGGCGGAGGATGTCATTAAGATAGGATGCTCAGGACAAAGGTTTCTGGAGAGGTAATTGGAAGTGGGTGAAGGATATGAACAGATACTTTTCCAAAGAAGACATATATGAGGCCAAGAAACAGGAAAAAAATGCTCATCATCACTGGTCACTAGAGAAATACATATCAAAACCACATTGAGATACCGTCTCACGCCTGTTAGAATGGTGATCATTAAAAAATCTGGAGACAACAGATGATGGAGAGGATGTGGAGAAATAGGAATGCTTTTACACTGTTGGTGGGAGTGTAAATTAGTTCAACCATTGTGGAAGACAGTGTGACGATTCCTCAAGGACCTAGAAATAGAAATTCCATTTGACCCAGCAATCCCATTACTGAGTTTATATCCAAAGGATTATAAATAGTTCTATTATAAAGACACATGCACAGGTATGTTTCTTGCGGCACTGTTCAGAATAGAAAAAGACCTGGAACCAACCCAAATGCCCATCAGTGATAGACTGGACAAGTCTATCACTGTCCAGTCTAGTGGACACATATACACAATGTGGCACATATACACAATGGAATACTATGCAGCCATAAAAAACGATAAGTTCATGGATGAATCTGGAAACTGTCATTCTCAGCAAACTGACATAAGAACAGAAAATCAAACACCGCATGTTCTCATTCATAGGCAGGTATTGAACAATGAGAACACATGGACACAGGGAGGGGAGTGTCACACACTGGGGTCTGTTGGAGGGATCTAGGGGAGGAACCGTGGTGGGTAGGGAGTTGGGGAGGGATAACATGGGTAGAAATGCCAGATATAGGTGTTGGGGATGGAGGCAGCAAACCACATTGCCACGTTTGTACCTATGCAACAATCCTGCATGTTCTGCACATGTATCTCGGAACCTAAAGTGCAATAAAATATATATATTAAAAAAAATCGTTGGCCTCCCACTTAAATTTACTTACTTTCTTCCTGCCATTTTCTCTCCACCAAATAATACAATTAAAATTTTACTTTTTAAGGTTAGATTCAGTGGTTTACTACTGTAATCTTAGAACTTTGCAAGGATGAGGCAGGCGGATTACTTGTGGCCAGGAGTTTGAGACCAGCTGGCCAAATATAGCAAAATTCCATCTCTACAAAAAAAAAAAAAAAAAAATTAGTCAGGCACAGTGGCAGCTCCACTTGTAATCCCAGCTACTTGGGAGGCAGAGGCAGGAAAATCGCTTGAATCCAGGAGAGGGAGATTGCAGTGAGCGGAGATTGCACCAGTGCACTCTAGCCTGGAGGACAGAGCGGGACTCTGATTCAAAAACAAACTACTTTTTTAAAATAATAATGTTGGCCAATTATAAAATACTGATATAAACAGAAGTATCAAAACCTTGAAAATGCCTCATCAATGGTTATACAAAAAGGGCAATTTTGTGAGAGAAACTTTTCTTCCAGTTGGCATCCAATTGTGTTTGAATAGTTTCACTAATCAAAAAAAAAAAAAAAAAAAAAAAAAAAAAAAAATTCAAACTCTGGATCCAGTAAACTAACTCCCTATGTCACGATTTTGAACTTTCTCAGTAATAGTTGCTACCTATTTCTCCTTTTTGAATCTGAGAAAAATACTTGTATTTTCATCTTCTACCATAGAAAAATACAGTAATATAAAAGCAAACCCCGAATCCCAAGACACACCAGAAGCTCATTCAATTTTGTTTTCCTTCGGCCCCGAGATTTCCCCACTCACTTTCAGGAATAAACAGCTTCAGAATGCAATCTTTATAGCTTTAATAGCTCCTGGCATTCACGGTCTCTCAGCTCATAGCACTCTTTAAACTCTCCTTGTTCGAACACTTGAGGCTTCTGGATTCAGTCATTCAGTGCTCTAAGGTCTCCTGTGTGTTCCGATTCCTTTTCCCCTTGGTTTATTTTCTTCTTAACTGGGTACCCTTGAACCTGCTTTGTGTCAATCTTATGAGCAAAAGGAGGCAATTGAAACATTTTCAGTTTAGTTTTACAATACATGAATTGCTTACACATTTTTCATAAAATATATTCATTTGCTTTAACACCAGCTTTAAGATCTCTGTATACAATATTTTATATCGTTTTTAAGAGTAGTCAAAATGTTGATTTGGTAAAGATAGCTGAGAGCTTACGTATCAATTTTCCTTTCTATTGTTCTCAGAGGACACGGCTTTTCTGGAAGATAATTCTGTTAAATCAGCAGTTTAAAGTGGGAATGGATTAAATGTTTTCTTAATTCATTCTGGAGCTATGTAATCCAATATGATGTCAACTAGCCACATGCTAATCCTAACTGGGGCTGTAGATATGAAATACACACTGATTTTGCCAGGCACAGTGGCTCTCGCCTGTATTCCAAGCACTTCAGGAGGCTGAGGTGGCAGATCATCTGAGGTCGAGAGTTCGAGATCAGCCTGACCAACATGGAAAAACCCCATCTCTGCTAAAAAAAATACAAAAATAGCTGGGCGTGGTGGTGCACACCTATAATCCCAGCTACTGAGAAGGCTGAGGCAGGAGAATTTCTTGAACCCGGGAGGTGTAGGTTGCAGTGAGCCAAGATCATGCCATGGCACTCCACAATGGACAAAAAGAGTGAAACTCCATATTAAAAAAAAAAAAAAAACACACTAATTTGCAAGCTTTAGTATGAAAAAATAGTCTAAAATATGTCATCAATAATTTTGGCAGTGATTACAACAGAAATAATATTTGGATGTATTGAAGTAAAAATATACTTCATCTTTTTATATTTTAATGTGATGACTAAAAAATTAAAAATTTGTTAAAGTGGCTTGCATTTGTTATTTGTTATAATTCCATTGGACAATATTTCTTCTTTCTTTCTTTTTTTTTTTTTTTTTGAGATGGACTCTGTTACCCAGGCTGTAGTGCAGTGGCACCATCTCGGCTCACTGCAACCTTCGCCTCCCATGTTCAAGTGATTCTTGAACCTCAGGCTTTCTTCTTGATTTACAGACCATGGTCTTTTTGCTCTGTATTACATGGCAGAAAAGGATAGACCTCTCTGTTGTCTCTTTTTCTGAACCTCTGTCACAGCCTCCCAAGTAGCTGGGACTACAGGTGCCTGCCACCATGCCTAACTAATTTTGTATTTTTAATAGAGACAGGGTTTCTCCATTTTGGCCAGGCTAATCTCGAACTCCTGACCCAAGGTGATCCACCCGCTTCAGCCTCCCAAAGTGCTGGGATTTCAGATGTAAGCCACCGCACTAGACCAATTGTACAATATTGGTAGAGAATTAAGACATGGCATTTTGCCAGGGTAAGTTAACTAAATTATTTGAGTTATTTTTGTGAATAAATGAATGATAAATACAAATATATGCATGTAAATATGTGCAATTATATATGTATTTTCATATTTATACATAACTCCTATGGATTGAATGTTTTTTCCTCCCACCCTCACCCCCTCAAAATTCTGACTCCCAAAGTGATGGTATTTTGAGATGGAGTTTTGGAGAAGTAATGAGGTCATTGAGAGTGGAGCTCTGGTTTGACAGTTAATATCTTTAGAAAAAGAGGCACCGGAGAGCTCTATTCTTTTCTACCATATGAGACAGAGCAAAAAGACCATGGTCTATAAAGAAAAGAAAGCCCTCATCAGGAACCCAGTTGGTAGGCACCTTGACTCTGCACTTTCCAGCCATGAGACCTGTGATAAATACATATCTGCTATTTAAGTCACTCAGTCTATAATGTTTTGTTATTGTGGTCTGAGACAATAAACACATATACTTACATTTATACATGTACTTGTATCTAATTTATAAATGCATGTATAGACACACGAACACACAAATACACACAGTCTTGAAATATAATGACTATAGCAATTACTTGAGGACTTTTGTGCTTATGCACTTTTCTTCTCTTTGCCAAGGCACAATGTCCTAATTTTGTTGCTCCACCATGAAGCATGTCTGTGATGTTTTTATTTTTATTTTTTTCTCTGAAAACTAAAAATGTAGAAAGGTTAATATGATGCCAAATGCAAGAGTTAATGTTTTAATGTTTTCTTACAGTATGATTAGAAACACTTATCTAAATTCACTTTGTTGCTTGAAAGAAATTAGAATTGCCCCAATAAACTTTCAGATTATGACTCGTTGCTGTTCTAGGAATAAGGTGATGTCTATTTTAATATGGATTATTTACTTGATAGTATGAGCATGAAATGTTTTTGTCATATGCAGATCACAATCAGAAAACCCTTTAGAAGCTAGTATAAATTTCACCTGGAAAATGCATTGATAAGGCACACACTTTTTTGTGACTTATATGCTATTGTATCACCATTCTAGCAAAGA
Organism: Saguinus oedipus; assembly: GCA_031835075.1. Lineage (NCBI taxonomy): Eukaryota > Metazoa > Chordata > Mammalia > Primates > Cebidae > Saguinus > Saguinus oedipus. The sequence continues at coordinate 48,707,916 of CM063186.1, read as the reverse complement.
AAATACAATGTTTCTTCCCAACTGCTTTATTGCTGCATTTCAATCTTACATTGTATTTATCAAAATTCACCATAATCTTCTGACTGAAACAGAAACTAAAGATCGGAGAATAACATTGTTATCAAAGGCACTGAAATATACGGGCACGAAGCAAACAGTTGCTAATTGATTTTTTTAATCAAAGTTTTTTTTTTCTAAAATATCACATTTTATTTTCTTGCTTCATGTCCAGTAGTTCTAGTGTTTTTATATAAACTTAGTGCCTTACTTTTATAAAAAAGATTGTCATGATCTAGTGTAGACTCTATGAAACAGTAAAAGAATTATTAGAAACAATTGAAGGAGAACTGTACAATGATTTAAAAGAAGATACTGATTTTGACTATACTTGAATATATTTAATGCATTATTTAATGTAAGTGCAAACATATCCAGGCATTAGAGAAGCTAGAAAATTCATGTTAATAGAATGATATACAAGTGGAGATATAATGAATATACAACATTATTACAATTTTTAAAGCAAGGAACTATTGTTACTGATATAACTGAAATCTAAAGATATGTATACAAATGTCTACTCAAAAAAAAAAAAAGTTACAGTTTACCCAAGTAAATTTTACTCCTTTGGGAAGCATCAGAGTAATGATAATAAAAGCCTTCTACGTTACAGAATCTGACTTTAATCCTTATTTCTTACATGATCCTGGGGACATTACGACTCTAAGATCTCAATCTCCTAATCTGTCAAAAGAAGATAATTATAATTGTTCTATTGAAGGATCTCATGTTCCTCAGCAGAAACAAAATCTCTTTGAAAAGTATCGGTAAAATACAAATATATGTTCTTACAATTTAAACCCAAGTTGAAATTTTCAAGAATTGGTAACTAGTCTGCAAAGTACTGCAGATCAGTGTGCTCATGTGAGGCCTAGGAGCTGTGCCTGGGTGATATGGAAGAAGTGTAGTGGCAGAGCATCTAGAGACTTTGCAGAAGGGAAGTGCTGTATCCTATTAGCCACAGATTATGGATAAGAGAAGATTACATTTGTTCCAAAATTCAATAAAAATTCAGATTCTCAGCATCTACGTTCAAATTGCAGAATTAATGATTACATATAGATAGCACATATGTCTACATATATATCAAGTTGGGAAGGCATCATCCAATCATTTGAGGGCCCAGATAAAACAAAATTCTTTATTTTTCTTTTATTTCTTTTATTATTTCATTTTTAATTGAGACAGGATCTCTCACTCTGTCACCCAGACTGGAGAGCAGTGGTGAGATCATGGCTCACTACAAGCTCTGGCCATCCTCCCACCTTAGCCTCTGAGTAGCTGCGAATACAGGCACATGCAACCACAGCCCGCTAATATTTTTTTTTGTTTTTGTTTAGTTTTGTATAGATGGGATTTGTCTATGTTGTCAGGGTGGTCACCAACTCCTGGGCTCAAGCAATCCACCCGCAGCGGCCTCCAGAAGTGCTGGGATCACTGGTATAAGCCACTAACTTGGCCCAAATTCTCTTGCTCTTCTTGAGCTGGGACATTCATTTGTCTTGTCTGACATTGGCTCCTCTGGTTCTCAGGCCTTGGGACTCAGAATGGCTTACACCGCTGGCTTTCCTGGGTATGGAGCTTGTGGAAGGCATGTCTGGAGACTTCTCCTCCTCCAGTATCAGGTAAGCCAATCCTCACAATAAGTCTCCTCTTATGTATCTATCTATATAGTGTTGCTTCTATCTGTATGGAGAACCCTAACTAATAAAATTAGGGAGACATTTAAGGTGTGGGAACATCTTGGATAGGTACAAAAGCAGACACAAAAAAGGTGGGTACAGAAAATATTTCTGACTGAAACAGAGACTAAAGATCACAGAATAAGAATGAATAACAATAATTATAAGCATCAGATCAAGTAATTTATGGTTACGTTCTGCACATATTAGGCAGAAGCATTCAGGATTAAGTAGATGAGGAAGAGGTTGAAGTATGACTAACAAGGAAACTATCATAGAATTATGCATCCAAAAGAACTTACAAGGAGAAAGTGACTGGGTTTTAGGAGAAGGAATGTTAAAACAATAACTAAACAAAATCAAAACCCTCCACCTTCTCCCTGGTGATCTGTAGTACACACATAAACACAATCCTATATATTTCTAAATATTTGACACAATTTTTAAAAGCTGGTTTCAAAACTCTGACTGTTTTACAAAGAGTAAGCTTTATTGAATTTTCAGAATATGATAAATATGATAAAGTTTTATGTTTTCTGGATTAGAAGTGATATTGAGGTGTGACTATGTCAAAACATTAAAGCAAGGTATTTTGGCACACTTCAGTTGATGTCATGCTAGTACATATTTTGCATAAAAATGTTTGAGTATTGTCACTGAGAAAATAAATCAATGTATATGTTTATATATTATTTTCATTTTTTAGAATCATTTTTAAATATAGTTGATATTAAAATGAATAATAGAAACTAATTTATTATATTTTCTTTTATCAAAGGATGAAAGTTAGCTAGCATGATTTTATCCTGGGTGCTTTGGAAATATTTTTGCTCTAATGACATTAACATCCATTAATATGAAGGGAATATTGTTTTACAAGTAGGAATTTATAAAATTTTACAGAAAGAAAAAAAGTTCATCATCTCTTACCATAGACTGTATCCATTTTTTTTTTTAATTTGGAAGAAATTGCAGTATTTTCTCAGTTATTGAGCTTTTAATAAATTATGATCAGTATTTGCCTGTGTTTGTGCAGCCTGTTAGAGTAAAACACTGTCAAACTATGAGTACCATGGGCATATGTTGACCACATATAACAGGGAGTTTTTTTTTTTTTTTTTTTTTTGAGATGGAGTTTCACTTTTGTTCCCTGGGCTGGAATGCAATGGCACAATCTCTTCTCACTACAACCTCCAACTCCCTGGTTCAAGCAATTCTCCTGCCTAAGACTCCCAAGTGGCTGAGATTACAGGCATGCGCCACTAACCCCAGCTAATTTTGTATTTTTTTTTTTTAGTAGAGATGGGGTTTTTCCATGTTTGTCAGGCTGGTCTTGAACTCTCAACCTCAAGTGACCCGCCCAACTCAGCCTCCCAAAGTGCCGGAATTAAAGGCGTGAGCCTCGGCACCTAGTCACAACAGTAAGTTTTCTTCTGTTGTGCGTAAGATGTGCTTCCCTCGTTCAGGCTGCAGCAGTGATATGAACTTGTTCTTCTTTTCAGAAGCTCTATCATGTGGAAAATGATGCCAATAGAGGAAGCACAGTTTGGCAGAGTGTAAGGACAGGACACAGGATTCTGAGGTCAGACACAGGGAACTGCTGTAATAAAGAGAAACACAATCAGAGATAAGAACCTGATAGAGAGGTGGGAATTTGTAAGGCACTTTGGAGGGGTGCTAAGGCCCTGTGAATAAATGAAATTAAAGAAATTTACACTTTAAGTCAGTGAATGATGAATTTTGGTAGTACTTAGTGGGTGAGAATTATATACCTTCTGTGTGTTTATTCCCTGTAATTGTACATTGTTTTGGGATTTCTTAAGAAGTATACAGATGACTATATCTATACTATATGATAGAGTATGTATCTATTCTATATGATATAGTCATCTATATGATATACTATATATATTATATAATTTGTTATAATCATAAAATAGCACAGGTTAACAGTGATTCCTAGGGAAAAACAGATTTCAACATATATAACTTTAAGAATACAAGTACATACATGCTAGTGGTCACACCAGAAAGGTCTGAAAAACTTTCCTAAACCGAATTCAGCAATGGTTTTAAATATTCTCTTCTTATAATTAAGAAGAATATATTGTACATACAACAGAAGAAAAGGAAGTTTTTTTTTTTTAATAGTTTATTTGTCTGTGTTCAAAGATTTTGATGTTTTGATGCTTTGTTAATGGGGTTAGAATTGTGTTCCATGCATAATTGTGGAAGCATGAATTATGTAATTTTATAACAAAAGATTAATAGGAACTGTCAACCTCCTTCCCTAAATAAGCCTGCCATTTTTAGAACACTTGAAATAATATATCTGCTGTTTGCCAAGTTTTTTACTCTTCCATATCCAGATTAAATTTTATATACATATAGTTGAAACAATATTGCTAAACATTTTGACCGTTAATTTCCTCCTCTTCCTTCTAAGGATTTTTTAGAACACTAAGAATCTGTGGTTGAATTAAAATTGACAAAACTTTACTTCATAAAAGCTAAATTATTACTGTTTATGTTATAAAAATAACAAAGTTCAATGTGTTAACTAGTTGATAAAAGTTCATTTTGCAAAGGTGAATATACATTTGTCTAAAGCTCTCAATTATACGATATGCCTCAAGCAAAGGGCCGTCAAAATAATTTATGTAAAACGTTTTTTCCTTTAATGTCTGAAGGACTGCAGTAATTTTAAAGCTTACAAAGAGCTAGGGAACACTTTGAACATACATGTAGCAGCACAAAAGTAGTTCATTGTCTAAATTATTAAAAAAATAAAAATAGATACAATTACTCTATTAAAAATGTATTGTTCATTTGGGTGTCCCAAACACCATAATATTCCAAATGATTATCTACTTATAAATCATTATTAAGTAGTAATAACAATAGGTGTGATATGATTTGAATTTGTGTTCATACCCGAATCTCCTATCCAATTTCAATCCTCAATGCAGAGGAGGTGCCTGATGGGAGGTGATTGGAAGATGAGGGCAGATTTCCCCCTTGCAGTTCTCATGATAGTGAGTGAGTACGCAGGAGATCTGGTTGTGTAAATGTGTGTAACACTTCCCCCTTCACTCTCTTCCTCTTCCTCTGGCCATGTAAGATGTGTCTGCTTCCCTTTCTCCTTCTACCACAATTGAATGTGTACTGAAGACTCCTCAGCCACGTTGCCTGTACAGCCTGCAGAAACATGACTCAATAAAACCTCCTTTCTTTCTGAATTTCGTAATCTAAAGAAACTCTAGGTGCCTCATATCTGTAATCCCAGCACTTTAGGAGGCTGAGGCAGGTGAATCACAAGGTCGGGAGTTCAAGACCAGCCTGGACAACATGGTGAAACCCCATCTCTACTAAAAATACATAAACAAATTAGCCAGGCATGGTGATGCCTGCCTGTAATCCCAACTATTCTGGAGGATGAGGCAGGAGAATTGCTTGAACCGGGAGGGAGAGGTTGCAGTGAGCCTAGATCATGCCATTGCACTCTAGCCTGGATGACAGAGCAAGACTCTGTCTCGGAAAAAAAAAAAAAGTAGTTCTTTATAGCAGTGTGAAAGCAGACTGACATGAGGTATTTTTCTCTTCTCAGGAATATTGCTCCCATTTCATCCTTAAAGGTTCAGATTTCAGTGGTGAAGCCACAGACCCAGAATTTCTTTATTAACCAATCTTCTCAGCAGTGCATTACTTGCATTAGAAAAAAACACAGAAAGGTAGCTAGGCAGATAGATAAATACAGCTACATAGATATACATGTAGATTTAGATATATCTGTATTGCAGTAGACAGAGTAAGGGGAAATCATTGTGAGCCATCAGGGCTGTCGATGTTCCCAGGCCACATTCCAGGCTTGCTGTAGACTATTACTTTACTTGGTTTGTTCCAGTCCCTGGAAATAGTATTTTAGAGGTTTTATCTGAAACACGACATATTTAACAGGTCCCTTTCTTTCCTTGGCAAAATATTAGTTTCATTACTTTCTTTGTTTTCTCAACACCTTGACTATACCTACAGCTCTGTCACCAGGCTGGAATGCAGTAGTACAATCTCGGCTCACTACAATCTCCACTTCTGGGGTTGGTTCAAGCTATTCTCCTGCATCAGCCTCCTGAGTAGCTGGGATTACAGGCACGCACCACTATGCCTGGCTAATTTTTCTATTTTTAGTAGAGATGGGGTTTCACCATGTTGGCCAGGATGATCTCGATCTCCTGACCTCATGATCTGCCTGCTTTGGCCTCCCAAAGTGCTGGGATTACAGGCGTGACTCTTTCCCATTTCTTAGTTTCCCAGATACTTCCTTTCGAGCAGGTTAGTAATGGGCATCTGCCTCAAAAAAACAGTGGTGTAAATTTTGCATTCCACTTTCCTGCTATTTTTTTTCCATTTAAATCCTGTTCCTGGTTTGAATAGCTCTGAACAACTGTGTATGTCCTTCCACTTTGGAGAGACTGACAAAGGAGCTGTGCCCCAGCTCTTCCCTGCTACATCTCCCAGTGCTTACAAACTGGCAAATTCATGGAGCAAAAAACTGGCAGAGCTTGTCATGTATATACCAACCCCATTCACAACCCATCTCACAGCTGTCTTGATGATTGCTCTTAATTATTTTTGCCTTAGTATATTATCCAGGTTTTATCATTTTTCTTAGAGGGAGGCTTTGGCTTAACCAAGCTACCCCTTTATATTTAATAACAGAAGCCAGATTTAAATTAAACATGATTACTTTCCAGAGAAAATAGGCTTTAGAAAATAAGCATTGAGGTTAGTTACAAAAGTGAACCATCTCATTTTTTCTTTTTTGTAATCCATCTTCATCAACTCTTTTCTGGGTAAGTAAGTGAAGACAGGATCTTCTCAGAGGCAGTACTTTCAATCAGATATCTCTATAATTTCATCCTTTACCTCTTTACATAAGACTGGTGCATAATTTTTCTTGGGAGAAATATTTGTTATCACTTTCTTTTTCCCTATCCATTGGAAACATGCTTTGTTTCACCCTATTTTTAAAAATCAGTTTACATAGTTACTTTGGTAGGTTGTATGGCATAATAATTTATTAAAACTTAAAAATCATGAATTGTGGATTGACTTTCATTGAAATAGCTCATAATTTCTACATTATAATAAAACAAGAACTGAAATTTGCTCACAGCTTTATGGAAATAAAATCAAATCCATGTATTAATGAAATCACAATGCACCTAATTTCTGAGAAATATTACTAACAGAAGTAAGCCTTTTGTTTTACAGTTTATAGTTATCTGGGAAAAATACATTCCTGTATTTTTCTCAAGCAAAACTTAAGGCTACAGCAAAAATTATGTCACAACTTAAGACTATAGTAAAATTATCACGACTTAAGACTACAGTAAAAATTATGTCATAGTATTCTTTTTTCCACATTTGAAAATCATTTTATTTTTGCATGAACTCACATTAAGTAAATGCATATCATTAAGTCACATGCTATTTTTTGATATGCACTTTATTCTTTTCTTCTTTCACTTATGACCTATTTTTGTGTTTTGTTAAACTTCATTTTGCCAATATCCTTTATCCAACCATACAAAACAAATAACAAGATATGTTTCTCCATGTGTCATATGCAAACATAAACACATGGACATGGAGTCACCCCTGAGGATAATTTTGAAGTTAGTTTTCAAAAACTGAATGATATTACAAATGTTCAAAAAGAAGTTAGAAGTGGTCAGAAATCACATCAGTTTTGTTAAATAGTCTGTCTCTGTACTCTAGAACAATTGTTTATGGTCTGAGTGGTGGCTCATGCCTGTAATCCCAGCACTTTGGGAGGCCACGGCAGATGGATCATGAAGTCAGGAATTCAAGACCAGCCTGGCCAAGATGGTGAAACCATGTCTCTACTAAAAGTACAAAAATTAGCCAGACGTGGCGGTGGGCACCTGTAATCCCAGCTACTTGGGAGGCTGAGGCAGAGAATTGCTTAAACTCCCAAGGTAGAGTTTGCAGTGAGACAATATCATACCACTGCTCTCCATCCTCGGTGACACAGCAAGACTCTGTCTCAAACACAAACAAACAAACAAAACAATTCTTTCCAGTAGGGCTTTTTGCCATGACGTGACTTCAGCACATGATGTGACTTTTGCCATGATGTGACTTCTGCACTGCTCATGGTTACTGAGCATTTAAAAAGTAGCTGGTGCTACTAAGGAGCTAATTCCTTTTAAAAATGTTTTATCTAGTTTTAATCAATACAATTCAAATAACAAATTTTATGTAGTTATAGGCTACAATAATGTACAGTGAAGCTCTCAGACATGTGTCCAATAAATGTAAGTTAAGTACATAAATACATTTTATTATTTTGATTGTTTTTCAGAATTAGCTATGCTTATGCTTAAAAAGCTTTCCTTTCTGTCTTTTATGCATTCTTTTTTTTTATTGTATTTGGGCTCTGGGGTACATGTGCACATCCTGCATCCTGCATCCTGCAGTATTGTTGCATAGGTACATACATGCCATGGTGGTTTGCTGTCTCCATCACCCCCTGCTCCCTGTCACCTACATCAGGCATTTCTCCCAGTGTTCTCTCTCTCCATCCTCCCTGCCCTATCCTGTTGTCCCTCCACTCTCCTCCCCTCCACCCCCACCTATCCCTGTGAGTGTTTTTCCCTTCCCTGTGCCAAAGTGTTCTCATTGTTCATTATCCGTCTATGAGTGAAAACATGTGGTGTTTGGTTTTCTGTTCTTGTGTCAGTTTGATGAGAATGATGGTTTCTAAATTCATCCATGTCTCTACAAAGGACATGAACTCATTTTTTATGGTTGCATAGTATTCCATGGTGTATATGTGCCACATTTTCTTTGTCCGTTCTATCACTGATGGACATTTGGGTTGAATCCAGGTCTTTGCTATCATAAACAGTGCCACAATGAACATATGTGTGCATGTGTCTTTATAATGAAACAATTTATAATCCTTTGGGTATATACCCAGTAATGGGATTGCTGGGCCAAATGGAATTTCTATTTCTAGATCCTTAGTGTTCTAGTTTCTATTTCTCCTGTATTTTTTTTTTTTTTTTTTGGCTAGGCATTTGCCTTGTTTACTGGAGTTTTATTTCTGTGGAATAAATTACCAGGAATAGGGTTATAGCTAGATATATTTTTATTTTAATAGCTATAAAAACTGTTGGACAGGCTTTTTTAAAGACATAATATTTCTGAAATATGACATTTATACTAGCAATAAATAATAGTGATATGTGTTCTCATTCTAAATTTTTATCTATTAAGGATACAGTGATAACTAATGATAATTTTATTTGCATGTCCATAACTACTAAGGAGATTGATCATCTTTACATATGCTTTTTTTTTTTTTTTTAATTTTTTTGAGACAAGAGTTTCACTTTTGTTACCCAGGCTGGAGTGCAATGGCATGATCTTGGCTCACCGCAACCTCCGCCTCCTGGGTTCAGGCAATTCTCCTGCCTCAGCCTCCCGAGTAGCTGGGATTACAGGCATGTGCCACCACCCCCAGCTAATTCTTTTGTATTTTTAGTAGAGACGGGATTTCACCATGTTGACCAGGATGGTCTTGATCTCTTGACCTCGTGATCCACCTGCCTCGGCCTCCCAAAGTGCTGGGATTACAGGCTTGAGCCACCGTGCTCGGCCCACGTATGCTTTTAAACATGTAAACTGGCTCATATGTGAATGCTCTGTTGTCTGGCTTGCTAACTCCTTGTTAATGTGTAAATTACTTGTGTAATATATATATACACACATAATTGTATGTAATATTTTATATAAAGTGACACCTATTTATAAATCATCTCTTCTGTTTCACTGCTTTAATTGCTGTATTTCTATCCCAATCAAATGCTGACTTGATTACAATATTTTTGGTTTGAGTATTCACTTTCTTGCACCATTAGTCTTCTCATTTATACAGGTGGTAGATATGTCTTTTCATGTAAAAAAAACCTAGTTCATTTTATCCAGTTAAAAATGCTGACACTATTATAATTAAATTCATTTTTATATTTGAGATATTATTAATTTTGAGAGTGTTAAATTTTTATTAAATTTCTGCATCAAAAACCTGTCATCTTTTTCCATTTTTTGATAATTTGCTTGATGCCATTTTTATATTTCAAACTATTGTATATTTTTGCCTTGATTTTCATGGTTTGTTTAACACTTAATCAGCTAAAATTTATAGCTAATTGTTTTAATGACTCTAATGAATTTAATTTCCTGTGTCTGTCTATCCTGCCATTATCTCACGTCATCCTTTCCCTTGGCATAAGCTCAAGCCTGATTAGATCTGCCTCTCCACATACTCTGAACCTATATTACCACTATTGACTATGTCTGGAGGAAAAAAGGCATTCATATTTATGGTCTTCTGTATATATTTGATCATATCCTATGAACAGCAAGAAGACTTCCATTCTCAGGTTATCCTACAACATATTTTTGTTTATTGTCCTGATTTCATCCTTGCAACATCTTCCCATTTTACTAACAGTGAAATGAGTTTAGAGTTCTTATAGCAGCCTCGTCTCCTTGTGCTTTTCCTCTTATATATTGCTTCAGAAATGCTGGCCTCCTTGTTTCTCAGATACAACATACCCTGCATACCCGACTTTCTGTCATGGCTGAATAATGTCCACCAAGATACATGCTGAAAACGGTTTCAGCCACTTCAATGTTCTACAGATAAATCACTTTCTCAATGAGACCTTATCATGAATTGAGTTTTAAAAATTTGTTAAAATTTTTTTTTATTAGAAAATAGCTAAATAATTTTAACAAGTGACATTTTAGTATCTTTCGGTGTTATTCTATTATGTATTTCTAATTTCTATAATAAATTATAATACATTAGATCACATTTACAAGGAAGAAATAGACAAATTTAGAAATGACAAAGGAGGTGTGATAACATCCCTTTGACTGAATTAGACTTGCATGAACTCAGATGGCAAAATAGTAAAATTCTAGGATGAATTGAATCAGCTGATTAAAATAAAAATTTCCAAAATAAATCCAAAAGCTGTATGAGGTACTACCACTTTGATTGTTTTCTTGTTTTTTTTTTTTTTTTTAAATATTATACATTTTTATTCATTATAAAGAAAGGTAAACCAACACATAATAAGAAATAGAGATCAGAATCGATGTTCTCATCCACAATCCTCTGAAACAATTAAACAGAGAAGTGCGAATTTTATACTGCACAAATTCAAGAATTTCTTTCTTCTTTGTAAAGTGGAACGTGAATTCGAATTAACAGTGTAGTTGTGAACAGTGCTCGAGGGTTATTGCCTTCTTTGTAAGATAAATGAATAGGCATTTTAAAGTCAGCTGGATTTGTAAAATGGAACAGTTTAATTGTGTTTCCCATAACGTTATTTCTTGTTTTAAAAAAATTCCCTTTCTATTGTCTTTTTGATCTAAGAATTGGCCACTTATATGTTTTTTTAATTTCTAAGTAGTTTAGACTTCCATTGTCAACATATATTTTTCTAATTATGATTGGGATTACACAACAGAGCAGAAAACATCTCAAATTTAAGTATTTTGTTTGTTTTCTTTTTTGGTCAAATACATCATTGATTTCTACAAATAGTTCATGGACCGTGAGAAGCATTTTTTGTTTTTAATTTAAAACTCTGCATCTTAATGTGTGTGCAGGTGGATGTGTGCCCACTGCTACCTTTCTTTACTTTTAGCCCTGATGGTTGGACTTATGTGAGTTACACTTTAAAGGGCTCATAAAAGTTATATTTTCCTCAACAAAAAGTTTTTTATTTGCATAAAATATTCTTCATTTTATTTGATACATTTAACATCAAATACACATTTTCTGATATTAATACTTCCCCACTTGCTTTCTATCTTATGGACTTGTAATTGATATTTATTACTTAATGCTTTACACTGTATTTTACACATCTTCTACATAGAACCCATAGAGCTAGCTTTTTTTTCTCTCTCTTTTTTTGAGATGGAGTCTCGCTCTCTTGCCCAGGCTGGGGTACAGTGGTGTCAACTCGGCTCACTGCAACTCTGCCTCCCAGGTTCAAGCAATCCTCCTGACTCAGCCTTCCAAGTAGCTGGGACTACAGGCACCCACTGCCAACTCCGGCTAATTTTTTGAATTTTAGTAGAGATGGGGTTTCACCGTATTGCCCAGGCTGGTGGTGAACTTGTAAACTTAGGCAGTCTGCCCACCTCGGCCCCCCAAAATGCTAGGATTACAGATGTGAGCCACCACGCCCAGCCCATAGCTAACCTAATCCAATGGTCTCTGACTTTTAAGGGAGAATAATTTATTACCTAATCCAATGGTCTTTGACTTTTAAGGGGGAATTATTTAATATTAATTTTTTAAGTATTTAATACATTTGTTTTATTTATTACTTTACAATTTTAAGAATTACGTTAATTGCTCTGATAATTCAAAAAAAATCAAGCTTGAAAGAAATAATAGCAACAAAGCAACCTATCCTTTTGATACATTACGTTATTAAAAAATACAAATATTTCTGATCAGTTTTTCCCATTGTTTTCAAATACAATTACTTTAAATCGTACCAGGATTAGAGAATCAGTCAGGGATTTAAGCAAGTGCCATTGTCCCAAGATAAAGGAGTACACAGTTAAGGAATCAGACTTTTAGCTTCCATTTCATAAATCCTCAGGACTAGTTACCATTCTGGTTAATTAAAGTTCATAAGTATTACACTTTACTTAAATGATATTCAAGTTAATGTCTGTCATATTATGAAACTGTTTTCCTGGAACATGAGGATGATTCTGGCCTTGGAAACAAGTTGGACTTTGATGGAGATCTTTCTTTCACATTTGAGAAAAAAGCGGTGGAAGTCTTCCGTTGGGAATAGAAGTTACGTCTGGAGCTACAGATAAGAGTCCACTTTAAACAGGTTTGGATATCATAAAAGTATTGCCTTCTTGTGCACTTGAATATTAAAAATATGGCATCCTGATTCCAAAACTCTGTTGGAAGTTATATTGTAATGACTGTTTAAGTTCTAACATAGTAGTGCAGTATAAGTGAGAAGTAACCATGTTGGTTGAAATTACAACACAGATAAAGGAATTCTACAGTCATTAGTAGTACATAACCAGAAGATTTTTACCCCCTTTGCAAATAAAACAACTGGGACAAGAGTCATTGAGATTTATTTTCTCTGAGTATTAAAATAATATTAACCAAGATAAATAACTTCTATCTTCTCTGATGCTTTGGAAGAGATATGCCACCCTGAAATGGGTTTCACCCTCATTTGGGAGGGAATATTAAAAATGTATGTTTGGAGATCTAAGTTCCAGAAAAGTAGCCCGTAGCAATGCCTTATTTATTGCCTTATTTTTGTAGTGGTGATAATATGTAAGAGAATGGAGATAGATTGTCAGGGTTCAAATCTTTCTGTCACCATTTATTAGCTTTGTGATCTCAGAGAAATTACTTAGCATATGTCTCAGTTTCCTCATCTGTAAAATGGATACTGAAAATGTTTCTGAGAAGATTAAAACAGGCAATTCATATAACTTCCTTAGCATAGGGCCTAGCTCTTGTAGTGGTTGAAGAAAATGTTACTTATTATTATTAATTATCATTATATAAATCCAATTCAAGATAAGGTATTGTTTCTAGGAATCTGGCAAATATGTGTTGAAAAACTATATATTAAAGAATTCTCTATGGGCATTCCCAAACATGACTTTCCCAATATAAAATATTTACAGAGAAGAGAACTTTATAAAAGTTCTTTGTCATCCAGTAATGTTGATCACAGCCTTTTCATGTTATGTTGTAAAATTTGCTTATACCAGAAATAATGATACTTTGGATAGTACCCTTTTGGATATGAATGTGTACATGTTCTGTGAACCATTCATAAAATAATTTGTCTGGTTTCTCTGACTTAGTTAGATCTCTCTTGAGTGACCTGCTAAACTCTGTGTTGCTGGGGAGACAAGGACCATGAGAAGCTATGCAAAGAGTGCCCTTGGTCTTATAATTAGAACTCTTTATGTCAGTATACCCACATGCAATAAATGTTACTGCTACCAGTGTTTGAATTAAATATGAGATATTCTGACATGCATGGATAGCATAAGCATTATTTTAAATAGACTTGAATAGGTATATGTTCTTATGTGTTAGTTATTCTCCTTGAACTGGAGTTAAATTGCAGATTAAAAGAAAAGTCCTCATCCTAGGTGATCCGCATTTTGTGAAGGAACAAGTTAAACAACTAAAAGTGATGCCATTTTATAGTCTCATTTATGAACAGCTACATCCTATGGCAGAACGACTAATTCTAAAGAATATCATTTCTTATCAAAGTGAAAAATACATAAATGAAAGATTTCAAGTCAATTTTTGTCTTCTCTTTTTTCAGAAATTTCCAGAATATGTTCTTTTTTTTCTTGTTATTTTCTTTATTAATGTTCCTGAGTACTCAGGTTAAATTGTGTGGATCTAGTAGTCAATTTGCATAACCAGCTCAGAAGCCTTCTGTAATAGGGCCCCCATCAGCTAGAGTTGGCAAGAGAGAAATGGCTGGCTGGGGCCTGGGAGGAGGTGTGCTTTGTGGAACAAGTGGAAAGTGGAAATTGGGACATAGATAAATTTCACCTACATTATTGTTTGTCTTAAAGGGAGTCAGGGAGAAAAGGGGATGTCATAAAATGCCATGCAGTACATATAAGATACCTACATAAAAGATACCTAACAATGGAAATAGATCTTAATTTTGAATTTGATATAATAGCTATTGTAAGAATGCTATAAAGACTAGATAAGTCCTTTTTGTATATTTTTAAAATTACCGATAACTTAAAAAAAGCACTGTGTATCTAGTGAATGGGAAAATTATCTGCTTCTGAAAGTAGTTATTACTCTTCTTTAATGCTATGAAACTTGAATTGCAAAATGAATAAAAGAATGACTAATATTTTTGCATGCTAATATCCATAGGCATTTCGAATAAACAAGATGATGTTCAAAATGCCTTGACTTTTGAGACCACCCAACAGATGCAAATTACCATCAGAACCTCAGGTCTCAAGTAAAGTAAATTTTAGAAGACACTGCCTTTCTTACAAATTAGTTAGAATCTTTTATTTTTTTTTTCTGGCAATTACAATTAGTAGAGTCTATTCTCAATAATTTGGAGCAATTAGACTAAAGTATTGAATGATAAATTTCTTACACATTGCCATTAAATTTTAATCAGAATACTACCATAACAAAAATGTTAATGAAAACACATTTTCAATCAGCCTTAAGAGGAAAGGAAAGTACATTAATTTAAAAAGCGACAGTGACACAGAAATCAATAATCCATGATGGATTTGAAGGATGAGATATTTTTTTGTATGTCTAAATGCCTGATATAAAAAAGAAAAATCCTTTGTAACTAATTGTAGGAGCATAGAAAATTGCCTCTGAACCTTTTTAGTAAAATGGCTCATATCAATGCTGTATAAATACCACTGTATGAATAAAAAGAATAACAAATTGCACCCTAGTTGTATAAAAATTTGAAACTACAAAGTCAAAAATGTCTGGTTTAATTTATATTTTGCTCATTTTTAGCTAAAATTTTTCATGTGTAAAATTTATTTCATAATGGTCAATATGAATTTTAATTATAATGATATTAATTGGCCATTGAGGAGATTAAACAATAGTATGCATATACAGGTACTCACTGACTTACTATGGTTCGACTTACAATTTTTCAAATTTATGATGATCTGAAGACAATACATGTAATAAAAATTGTACTTTAAGTACCCATTTAACCATTCTATTTTTCATGTTCTGTATAGTCTTCAATAAGTAACATGAGATATTTAACATTTTATCAGAAAATACTTTTTGTGTTAAATTATGTTGCCCAATATAGGCTAATGTTACTGTTCTGAGTACATTTAAGGTAGTCTAGGCTAAGCTATGATGTTTAACAAGTCAGGTAGATGAAATGAATTTTTGACTTACAACATTTCCAATTTGTGATGGACGTATCCAGATGTAACCTCATTATAAGTACAAGAGCATCTCTATATATTCTTTTTTTTTCTTTTCTTTCTTTCTTTTTTTTTTTGAGACAGAGTCTCGCTCTATCACCAGGCTAGAGTGCAGTGGCACAATCTCAGGTCACTGCAACCTCCGCCTCCCAGGTTCAAGCAATTCTCTTGTCTCAGCTTCCCAAGTAGCTGGGATTACAGGCAGCCACTGCCATGCCCAGCTAATTTTTGTATTTTTAGTAGAATGTTTCAAAAGCAGCAGTTCTTCAACCAGAATAAGTCTCTGTCATTGTTATTTAAAATACCACACATGAAACCTATACTAGACAAATACTGTTGTTGATGGAGAGGGTAATTTCTTAATGAGAAATTGTATTTATGAAATAAAAGACCCCACCGTGTTAAACAAAGGAATTATTTTTATAGTAACAAGACATTGCATAGGAGCCTCTAGCAAGGAAACATTACAATTTGGGGCTCATTCCAGAGTGTTTGGACCTTCAGTCAATAATAAGGGTCTGATTCAATTTTCAGAAACAAAAAAATTAAATATATATATATATTAATCATTTTGAAAAATGAAGCATGCAAGGATCACGGAAAATGAGTATCCATTTTCTTTTGGTTGGAATTAAAGCACTTTATCGACTAGAAATTTCATTTTTATTTCAACAAGTTATCATTGTTATTTACTTACATCGGGTTAATTTTAAAATTGAAGTGGAACTATTCATTCAATAAAATCTTTAAAACAATTCTCCATTTATAAAATTAATGGAGAAATTTAAAAATAAATACGGCTTTTGTGATGAGATATAATGGGGCTGTTTTTGCCTGTGTCAGGGACAACAAGGGTCATAGTGGATCTTCATGTGCATATCTTCTCTGAAGATTTTCAATATTAAAGCAATCACAGATCCTATTTTCTTTTGGAGTTTCGAATGCCCCTTAAAAGATATCAAAAGAGTTGGGAGCCATGGCTCATGTTTGTAATCCCCTGCCTGGAGCAGAGGGGATGGCGAAGTTGAGCCTGCACACTCCACAGAACCAGTGCGCCCAGGAACAGGCAAAAGACCTACCTGCTTCCACGTTGGAGGCCACAGAAGCCCCACGGTCCCAGGCACAGCTGCAGGACCCCGCAGGGGCTATGAACTCGGGCATTCATGCCCAGAAGTTCCCTCTGCCCCAGCAGGCTTGGAAATGTCTGCTTCCACTGCCTGGCCTCTCCCCACTCCTAGTGCCTGCTTTGATTTGGGAGCAAAGTTGAGGCTGAGCCCAGGCAGTATCACAACCCAGCCCAGTGTGCATGCATTTGGGGTCCTGCTGACACACCAGCCACCTGCCACCTTGACATCCTCCAGACTTTGGGTGTGGAGAAACACTGGAGGGAGCCAGAGGGAGAGCTGAGGACAGCTTGGCATGTACCTGCAGACGCCCCTCAGTAGGAATAACGTGGACAGCAGGGATGGCAAGTTGATGGCAGTGGGAGGCAGACAGGCTCCTGGGTGGAAAGTGATGGTCCCGTGAATCCCCACCTTAAAGCCGGGGATGGCCTGAAGCCTGGGGGCTGGGTTGCCAGCTCCATGGATCAGAGTGAGAACTTACGGTGCTTTTTCTGGGCCTGAGGTGGTAACTCATGAACCAATCAGCTTGCACTTCCTCTCCTCTGAAGCACACAAAACACTGGACTCAGCAAGACTCAGGCAGACATTGGGACAACCTGCCTGCAGAGAGGAATTACCCACTCTGTGTTGACTCTCAGTTGAGAGCTACATTCCTTGGACAACCAGCCAGTGAAAGGAATTACCCACTTCGGGTCTCCTGAGAGCTGTACTGTGGCTCAATAAAGCACCTGACTTTACCTTGCTCACTCTCCGGGTGTTCATGTGCTTCATCCTTCCTGGATGTGGTACAAAAATGTGGGACACACCGAATGGCAGGACTGAAAGAGCTGTAACATAAACAGGGCTGAAACACCCCTCACTCACCACGTTGCATGTGACGAGAAGGGGAGAAGAGAGGAGAGAAGAGCTGTGGTACTTCTGGTAGCCCAGATCTAGGAGTTCCTTGAATCAGGGCTGTATGGTTCTTTGAGGCTCTATGGTTTCTTGCATCTCCAGGCTTCTGGACACCATTGCATTCTCTGGAGCCAGCAGTGGAAGGCACTTGCCGTATGCCTGGTCCAGCCATAGCCTTGCAGGGAACTGGTCCCCATGTCGGTGTCTGTAGCTGCCCACTCTGCTGCAGCTGGTGTGCCTGGCTGTGTGCAGCAGCCAAACCCCACACTTGCTCACTGATGCACCCCTCACTGCTCTGCACCTGGCTTTTCCTAGGCAGGCAAGGATCCAGGCTGCTAGTGCAAACCAAGTGTAGCCGGCTAGGCTGAGTGGGCCGAATGAGCCCAGTGGGCCAAGCAAAACTTCAGCAAAGGTGCCACAGGCCACGAAGTTTTCCAGCTGGCAAAGGAACACCCTAAGGATCCTGTGACACTAGCACTTTGGGAGTCTGTGTCAAGTGGATTGATTGAGCTCAGGAGTTTGAGATCAGCATGGGCAACATGGTGAAAACCCATCTCTACAAAAAATACAAAAAGTAACCAGGTGTGGTGGCCTGTGGTCCCAGCTACTTAGGAGATTGAAATGGGAGGACTGCTTAAGCCCAGGAGGTCTAGGATAGAGTGAGCTATGATCTTGCCATTGTACTCCAGCCTTGGAAACAGAATGAGACTGTTTCTCAGAATAAATAAATAAATAAATAGGACTACAAGTCATCCAGAGCCCCATCAGATTCTTATCTATAAGTAAATCAGTGGACACAAAGACTCCCCAAACTTGATACAAAAGAATAACTCAAATGACTCTTTTGAGGAGAAAGGAGAAACAGGACAAGCCAAATCAAAACAAAGTCGTTCACAGTGCTTCAAGGCATAGCATTTGGTGCAGGTAGACAACTAGTGTTAAATAACGCCGTATCATTGGCAACCTGCTATGATAGAGAGCAGGTTACTTAAGCTTTTCAAATCACAATTGCTGCAACTATCTAATGAATAGGCAACAGTATACTTATAAAGTCAGAGGATGTTCAATCATAGTAAGTGCTACTTACTATGCCTAGGCAGGTGTTCTATTTTACTGTATGTCTCATGAACAGAAAACATCTCTTTGCCAAAACAGAAATTGAAAAATGTTTCCAGTTAAAAGAAGCTATTCAGATTAAAGCAAAAGTCCTCCCTCTGAAACCTAAAGTTTTATGTTCTGTTGAGGATAAGACATCCATGGTCAACTGCCAGGTTTTAGTTTGAAGACAGTCTTCATCTACTTGGGGAAGAATGAGTTAATACTATTCAGTAGCCTACACTTTCTAAAGATAAAGGTGTTTAAAGCCTCCGGATATTTCCAGAGCTAGAGAAAATATATTGGGTCTTTTCAGAAGCAGAGGAGGGGATGAAAGAACCAGGGGTCAGTTGCTGCGTTATCAGAAACTAGCTGAAGGAACCGAGTAGCTTATCTTTACACCCAACGTGCTGATATTTAGGGAAAGTCAAATTAAAAATTAGGTGTCATTTCCTGAACTGGGTAGAGTGTGGTGATAATTGAGGGCAGCAAATAGAGAAAGGAAAGTAGTGTCTTAAGAGGACACTGTCAGGGAATTTTGTATTATTTATTTACTTGCAATCGTGTGGTTGGGAGGATTGGCAAAAAGTTCAGTCAAATCTGAGCCTAATTCCTCTTCATTATAAATGGGCCCTTGACTTTTTGTGTCACTGATTTGGCTTAGTGGAACCAAGAGTGACATATAAAGTGATATCCCAAGCCCTGTATTCCATTTTGAATGCATTTTCATATGTTCTTGTTAGGGCTGAAATTTTTTAGAGAAAAACAGAGGTTTGGGGTGATTTCAATTGATCTAAAGGAGGAAATATTAATATATGGTTTGCATTAAAATAAAGGAAAGTAATAATAGAGAAAGAAGTTAAGTTGTTGTCAGGGGAACAAATATGAGTGAGAAACATAAACCTGGTATGATGGGAGAAGTTGATCTTTCTGAGAACCAGTCATAAGTATAGATCAAGCCATAAGTATGAAGAGCTTTGAAATTTAAGAATAAGTAACTTTTAGGAAAAAATAATTTGGAACTATATGGCAAAAAATGTAAACTAGCATTAGTTTGTGTCATCTTTTTATGGAAAGATGCAAATAGAATTAGGGAAAAAACTATTCAAAGACAATTGTTTAAATACATGACAGTTGATATGGTTTGGCTGTGTGTCCCCACCCAAATCTCATGTCCAGTTGTAATTCTCCATGTGTTGGGGGAGAAGCCGGTGGGAAGTAATTGAATTACAGTGATGAACTTTCCTCTTGCTGTTCTCTTGATAGAGTTTTCATGAGATCTAGTTGTTTGAAAGTGTTAGCCAGGTGCAGTGGCTCACTCCTGTAATCCCAGCAATTTAGAGGCCGAGGCAGGCAGATCACCTGAGGTCAAGAGTTTGAGACCAGCCTGGCCAACATGCCAAAACCTCATCTCTACTAGAAATACAAAAATTAGCTGTGTGCGGTGGCATGTACTGGTAATCCTAGCTACTTGGGAGGCTGAGGCAGGAGAATCACTTGAATCCAGTTGAATCTGGGAGGTGGAGGTTGCAGCAGTGAGCAGATACTGCACCACTGCACTCCAGCCTGGGCAACAGAGTGAGACTCAGTCTTATAAAAAAGAAGAAAGAAAGCAAGAGAGAGTGTAGCGTGTCCCCCTTCTCCTGCTGCCATGTGAAGAAGGTCCTTGCTTCCCCTTCTCCTTCTGCCATGATTCTAAATTTTCCAGTCATGCTTCCTATTAAGCCTGTGGAACTGTGATCAGTTACAACGTTTTTCTTTATATGTTACTCAGTTTCAGGTAATTCTTTGTGGCAGTGTAAAAGCAGACTAAAATGACAATCATGATGAAGATGTAATGGTTTTAAGACAGACAAAGAAAAGCATGTCATTTCAAAGTGTTGCTTTTTCCTCTACAGTGTTTTTCTTGATTTGTGTGTTAGGAAGGATATCATATAATGATAGATTGTAAGAGTTTTTGTTTATTTACTTTACTGTCTCTATTGCAGCCTTTTCTTTTTGTTAAGGTAACATAAGCCAAATAGTGTTTTTATTTATTTTGTTTGCCTTCATTATGGAAGTAAAATAAAAGCAGTACAATTCTTTACAGGCTTTACCAAGGCATTTCTAGTTATCACTTAAACTTACTCTTCTCTGAAGTAATACTATGCTATTATTGAGAACTGAGTCAGGTTGTCTACACAGATAAAAACCCTTAGACTTACAGAACTGGGAGAAATCTTGAATATTATTTACCTCACTAGTAGTTCCCAATTCTAGTTGTACATTGGAACAATGACTTGAAAACACATCTCTAGGTGTAGATCTCAGGCTTTGTTCCACATGGTTCTGTACAAACTAAAGATTGACAACCAATAATACAATCCATTTCCTGTATATAACAGTTTGGGAAATTGAGATGCCTGGAGATTAATATTTCAGTCAGTGTTACTCAATTGCTAAATAGCATATTTGTGACTAAAGTCAAGATTTTTGAAATCAAAATAAGAGGTTTAAAAATATTAAGCCCTATGGTATGGTTTGTTCCTCAAAATACTTAGTATTTCTGGTCATTGTCTTTATTTTCAAACTTAATTGACTAATTCAAAGGTTCTGATTCTTATTCACTAAAGAGTTATTTTTTTTCAACGTTTTGCACTGTGCTAGTTAACAAGTTTGCCTGATTATGCAGCATATGGAATAGTTGAATGCATTCTTGGGTGTGCTACTTTGTATTCTTTGTAATGCCACTCATTATTCTGTTTGACTTTAATTGTGTTCTTAGGTGGATATGTTAAAGATTAATGATGCATTTAGCCTAAACCAGGACTTACAGAGATGTGCCAATAAAGAACAGAGTAGAAACTATAATAGTTAAAGATTTTGCTTTTTCCCTTTGGAGAGACTATATCCTGAGGATTTTATGTGAAAAAATTTAAGTAGTTATAGTCAATCTCCTGGTGGATGCGTTACTATCCCATATCCTTGCCATAAAGCTGATATTATAAGTCTGCCCGCCGACTTGGAAATATGTAGTGAGCTGGTGTGCAACGACAGCCATTATCTAGCTCAATACTGTTGGCTTTAATTGAGCAGGGTGTGCACGTAATACTCACACTGCATTACTTGGAAAACATATAACTTCCCACTTTCTATGGAACAAGATGTTAGTTTTTTTCTTCCCAAAAAAGTATGGGTCCAAGTCCTGGGACAAGGATTTCTTTTGTAACAAATTTTAACAAGTATTGACAAGATACAGGTAGAAATGTAGCTACCATATGTAGTAGTTACAGTAACAAGAGGAGGTGAGATACCTTTTTCATGGGTTAAATGAGTAGGGTTGGACTTACAAAAGTAATTACAATAATTATAAGAATAATATTCTTATTATGCTAGTGATAGTAGTAATAGAAGAAATAGCAGCAAGACAACACATATATTTAGCACTGGTGTTGCTCCAGTTATCCCTGTGAAGTCTTTATATGTATCATTCATTTAAATGTTCACGGTAATCCTACAAAATAGTTACTGTTTGTATACCCTTTGTTCATACTATAAGCTTGAGGCAGAGGAAGATTGAATAACTTAATCAAGATCATACTACCAGTAAGTTGAATATTTTAGACCAAAAAAGAAAAAACAGTGTGGCTAGAGTGACTATAAATTTGTGTGTTTGTATGTGTGTGGATATAATAAATACAGTAACTTTATGGAGATATAATTCACACACTAAAGAATTTTTACACTTAAATTGTAGAATTCAATATTTTTAGTAGATTTACAAGTTGCACAAATGTTACCACAATAAATTTTAGAACATTTTCATCATCCCCAAAATAAATCCTTTTTTCTTTTGCGGATAGCTCTCGTTTTCCCCCAAACCCTCATGCCCTAGTCAACAACAGATTTACTCTATACATTTGTCTGTTCTGGACATTTTGTGTATATGGTATCATATAACTTAATGTGTTTTTTAATGTTTTCTTTCACTCATCATGTTATTAACATTCATCCATGTTGTAACTGTAACAGTACTTCACTGGTGAATAATAGTTCCTTGTATCAATCTACCACATTTTACTTATCCATTTATGGGGAGATGAGTGTTCAGATTATTTCTAACTTTTCACTCTGACAAATAATGATGCTGTGAATATTAATATCATGAAGCTTGCTGGAGAGAGACACCACCATTTAACAGTGGAATTACCGTTGCCAAATCATGTTATAATAAAAGGATACAGTTCAAAGTTGTAAATGAGTCCACAATATCTATACAAGTCACAAAGATTTTGTTCTTAGCTTCCTTGTCTTAAAAATGTAAGTTTGACATATTAATCTCATGGATTAATGGTGTTAATTGTCCAGATGTATTGACTGAGTTATATTCATTTTTTTTTCTCCAAAACTAGTAAGAGTATATGTATGTAGGGCTAAAGCTAGGGTTTAACATCTGTTGGACACTCAATAAATCTTTGCTAAATAAATACACTGATATAAGAAAAATACATTTATTATCAGTGTCCTATACTTATCAGAAATAAGTAATTTTTGTCTCAATATCATCCTCTTCTTAGTAACTGGTTCTTTTGGTTAGTCATTACAAATGACACCAAAAGAACTCAAGTCCAGTCATGGCAACCATTTCTGTCATAAACCTCCAGCATTGTCTTCCAAAGGCATTCTCAGCCTTAATTAAACACTTCTCCTCCATTTGCAGGAATATATCTTAGTTTCTGGAGTTTCTTGGGGGTAACATTTAATCCCATATCTGTTTGTGATGTTTCAGACTTTCCTCTACATAGAAAAGACTTTAAAGCGATCTATTTATTTCCTTAGCAACTCATCACTATGTCTGGCGGATAAAGTATTCTATGAACAGTATTTAATACCTAGGAGGGGCTGTGGGAATCACATGCTCACTCACTGTTTTTTGGAAAGAGATAATTCATACATTTTTTTCTCCTCAGTGAAATATCACGATGATTCCTGATTTGCAGTTCAGTTTCTTGTTGCAACTTGATTTTTTTTTTTTTTCCTGTCGCAGAGACCCTTTACTGGGCTATGATGCTTTGTCAGACTTTGTCAGCTCCATTGTTTTGACAGAGGATCCCAGGTCTTTCTCTCACAGCCATACTCTAAATTAACCAATATTCTCCTTTCTCATGACAATATGCTCTCTGCCACATATGATCACCTTTATTTTTGGGAGTTCTGATACCATCCCTCCAATTTAGATAGAACTGGACAAACTTGTGATATACCCTGTACCCTCTATAGGAGAAAATGCTACAGTTGTATTATCTTCTCTTTAATTCTGGTCCTACTCATCCTTGGATGAATCATTTCTCTTCAGTGTTACACAACTGAGGTTCCACCATGCTTTTCATTTGAACCAGTAGAAATTAATCCTCATTCTCTTATATTATCTTCATTTGAAAAGTAGATCAATAGATTAATAATTTACCTATATTCAAGAAGTTATTCTAAAATGTATTTTAAATTTCATGGAAATAGATGTATCTCAAAATTACCTGGTTGGAAATGTAGACAATATCATTATAATCACCAACAAACATGCTTAAATTTTATAGCTCTGACATTTAAAAATATGAATTTTGATAATTCAATGAGAAGCTTCATCTTATACTCAATATCCAGCATTTTACAACCAAATATCTCAAATATAGCTATTGAGAACTTTATACTGGATATAAATCCTCTTTAAAAGAGTATTTTTCTTGAAAATGCTTTCATCTTTTCCTTTCTCATAATACTAAGCAAATATTTGTTTTATGCTCAATTTAAAACCACTAATTAAATGTATTTGAATGTTTTTGTTTCTTTATCTCTTCAGTGTTTTATTTTTCTTTAGTTTCTCACATATATGTGTGTGTGTATATATATATATACACACATATACACACATATATATGCACATATATACATGTGTATGTATATATACACATATATTTATGTGTATATATATGTATAAATATACATATGTGTCTATGTGTGTGTATATATATATATGTGTATATATACATGTGTTTATATATGTTTTGATATAACTCAGAAGTGCCAGCAGTAACTACTCTGACAGATGTTAATAATTTATTGAAAATTTGAGGGTGTTTTTTTTCCTATGGTACTCCCAACAAGTATAAAGTTATGTGATTTTCATTGTTTTTTCACTCACAGCTTCTTTATCAGAAAAATAAAGGTAAACAAAAAATATCAGGTGGGATTAGTGTGAGGATTACAATGAATGTATGAAAATAACCAGCACAATTTCTTGAATTAAATAGTATTCTATTGACACATTGTTATTATAAAAATATATTTTATTAAAATATCATCATAGCATTGTTCTCTAACAGTGTTAGCAGAGTCAGGTGATACTTTTATCTTAAATGCTTATTTAAAAAATTTTAATTAACACACTATCTGCTTATGTGCAAACTCCTTCTTGGTTCAAATGAGCAAAATACCAGTGATATTTATTTTGTGATCTGATAGTGATATTGATGGGTTTTTTTTTCTCTTTTTTTGGGGGGGGGAGATTTGTTTATTTGTTTCCAAAAATTGTGTAAGGTATAGATCCTACCCTCTTATAATTAGTCAACATATTTTTAATTTAGCACTGATTTATTCACCCTGTTCAAAATTCTTTGAGTAACAAACATTTAATAAACTTTAAGTCTACCTGGTGATCTCATGTTAATATAATCTTGATGAATAATAGATAAAGAACTAAACCAGTCAAGCAGTAGTTCTATGGAAAAGAAACTAAAAACAGTATTTCTAAGGGCTGACAGCTTTCTGCATATATTTCCCAGATTTTATTGTTGTTGTTTTGAAACAGCATGGTGCCAAAATATGCTTCCAATTTTTGAAAAGCTGCTATGCAGAAATATATTGAACTAATGGTATAGAAGATTTGTATCACACTACACACACTTTCTTCTCCTCGGCTGTTAAGTGGTGCCGAAACTCCAGGGTTGTACATTTTTCAAACAAATTGGCAGAGCTATTGTGGCAATGGGATTTGACAGAACAACACATTCATTTCTTTGCTGATTCAAGTTGCATTGTTGTGCTAAGTCTATTTCATTTTTTGAACTCTTTCACTGAGTCAGTAAGATTATAAACTCAATATGAATAACTAAAGATGATTTAGTACATTCAGAAGCACTAGAAAAAGAAGTCTCTTACAAAGAGTTTTTTTTCTTTTTCTTTTGAGACAAAGATGCCTGCGTTCAAAACTGCCTCTGACCAGCAAAACATGTAGATTAGTTTTTATGAGCTGCTTCTGCCTGCATGTTCTTAGACTTTCAGAGCGTAGCTCTCTCCTACCTTCTCTCTTGGCTTAATATTTACTTTCAAATAATAGAAAGATGAGTTCTTCAGGGTAAAGAAGCAAAACCAAACTAATAAATTCTCAAAGACTTAAGAGAAAGTGATTTAAAAAATATTTTTTATTTTTTATTTTTTTTCAGGCGGAGTTTCGCTTTTGTTACCCAGGCTGGAGTGCAATGGCGCGATCTCGGCTCACCGCAACCTCCGCCTCCTGGGTTCAGGCAATTCTCCTGCCTCAGCCTCCTGAGTAGCTGGGACTACAGGCATGCGCCACCATGCCCAGCTAATTTTTTGTATTTTTAGTAGAGACGGGGTTTCACCATGTTGACCAGGATGGTCTCGACCGTCTCTTGACCTCGTGATCCACCCGCCTCGGCCTCCCAAAGTGCTGGGATTACATTAAAAAATACTTTATTTAGTGCTTTGAGATTTGCTTTTCAAATTTTGATTTCTAGCTTTTAAAAATTATAAATACGTAACAGTTACATTAATATGTATTTGTGGAATGTATGTGATATTTCGCTACATGCATACAATGAATATGACCAAATAATGGCAACTGGGATATCCATTAACCTCATACATTCCGCATTATTTGTGGCGGGACATTCCAAACCTTCTCTTCTAGCTATTTTGAAATATACTATAAATTCTTATTAATTATATTTGTCCTACTATGCTGCTACTAAATACTAGAAGTTATATCTTCTATCTAAGATTATTTTTCTACCCATTAACCATTATCTCTTCATTCCCCCATCTCTATTTCCCTTCCCAACCTGTGATAACCACCATTCTCCAGAGTGTTGCAAATAAAAAGATTTTATTATTTTTATATGGATGAATAATATTTCATTTTGTGCATATATATATGACACAAGTTTATTCTGCATCTCACCTATTGTTAATAGAGCTACAATGGACCTAGTTATCTTATTTCTTTTGAATATATCCCAGCAGTAGGATTTCTGGATCCTATCTTAGTTCTATTTTTAGTTTTTGAGAACACTTCATACTGTTTTCCATAGTTGTCTAGCCAACTCATTTTTGACAAAGGTGCCAAGAACATACATTGGTGAAATGACAATCTCTTCAATAAATGGTGCTGGGAACACTGGGCATTCCTATGTAAAAGAATAAATTTAAACCCTTATGTGTCTTTGTATACCAAAATCAAATAAAAGTGGATTAAAGTCTTAAGTACAAGACTTAACACTATGGGTTTAGGAAATAACACTAGGGAAATGTTTCAGGACATTGATCTGAAATAAGATTTATTCTGAGTAAGACTTCAAAAAACATAGACATAAAAGCATAAATTGACAAATGGGATTATGCTAAGGTTAAAAGTTTATGCACAGCAAAGAAAACAATACATAAAGTTAGGAAACAACCTCAGAGTGGGAGAAAATATTTGCAAATATCCATTCCCATCCTACAAGGGATGAATAATAAGAAAATATACAAACTCAAACAATTCAATAGCAAAATAACAATAATAGTAATACTTTGATTCAAAATTGGCTAAATATCTGGATATACATTTTTCAAAAGAAATGCAAATTGCTAACATATATAGTGTTCAAAATCACTAATCTTCAGGGAAATGCATATCTAAACCACCGTGAGATATCTCCCCCCAGATAGAATGGCTACTATACAAATAAATATAAAACAATAGACTAACCAGGATACAAAGAAAGGGAAATGCTTGCACACTGTAGAAATGTAAATTACTACGGCAACTGTGGAAAGTTGTATAGAAATTTCTCAAAAAATAAATAAATAAATAAATAAATAAAAATAGTTTATTATTTTCAAGAAAAGCAGACTCAGCCTCTCATCCAGAATCTGGGTCTTGTTAACAATGCTTCTTTTAGATGATTATAAAATTACTTTAGGAATGATGTTTTCACGGTCTGAGAGACCAATATTTCACAAGGAGGCAAATTTCACTGCTCTATTATGTGTGAATTAAACCTTCTACCCTCATCATGTTTCATTGCTTTATATGCAGCAAATTCTTCCATTTTTGTTACAACGCAATGGACTAGCATGACTGTACAGAAAATGAAGGACAATGAAGTTAGCGAATTTGTCCAAGATCACCCATCTATTTTAAGTAGCAAAACCAGGATCTTGACCCAAGCAATCTGGCATCAGAATCTGTGTTCTTAGCAGGCCATACTGTCCCTCAATATAAAGGAAATTAAAGCAACTATACACACATGCCCACAGACACACACACACAATATTTGTATATATGCATATATATAATGTATATACTAAAATCAGAAATATGGGCCATAACTTGTTTGAAATAAAATAATTTCATAAACATTATATTGATCATTTAAGGATGAATAAGGAAAATCCCAACCATAATAATATCATCAAGTTTCAAAATAAACATATAAATAATATGAACCATGCTAACATTTAATGAGATTAGTAGAAACTGTAATGTCTTAATAAGAATTTGAAAGTAAAATAGTAGTGTAATAAAAATCAATTATGAATATAAAATCAGTAGTCATTTAAACTTACAACCTAAAAAGGAAATCAGTGATATCTCTGAAAAGAACTTGAGAAATGAATCTAATCAATATATGTTGCAGAAACCTGTCAAAATTTGTATTCTATAATATATTCATAGTAGTAAATTTAATCTAAAATTACAGACATTAATGACATTTAAAAATACAGAAACTATCAAATAATTTTTCCGCTATTTCAGATTTGCTTAGTATTTTCATAAGAAAACAGTAAATATGGAATTTGTGCTTGAAATACATCTGAAGTCCCAGGTCAGTAAATTTAGGCATACCTGCATATTAGAGCTGCCAATTTGCACTTGTAGAAAAATACTGAAAGAGATAATTAGTAAACAGAAAACACTATTCAGCAAACTATAGTTTGCTTTCTATCTTTCAAAAAGAAGGTAAATTTCATGATGGTTTATATTTTTTTTCAATTGTGTTATATCTAACTCCTAGCGTGATGCTGGTCCCATAGTATAATTCCAAATATATTCAAATTAATTGAACAATTTTCTATAGAGAGTTTGTAGGAAAAAACACTAAAAAATTAAAGTAGTTGATGATGTTAGAATGATGTGGGCAAGGCATGGTGGCTAACACCTGTGATCCCAGCACTTTGGGAGGTCAAATGGATGGATCACCTGAGCTCAGACGTTTG
The DNA here is from genome assembly GCA_031835075.1 of Saguinus oedipus. NCBI lineage: Eukaryota > Metazoa > Chordata > Mammalia > Primates > Cebidae > Saguinus > Saguinus oedipus. The sequence continues at coordinate 48,678,443 of CM063186.1, read as the reverse complement.
AGACCAGCCTGGCCAACATGATGAAACCCCGTCTCTACTAAAATTATAAAAATTATCTGAGAGGGGTGGCGAGTGCCTATAATCCCAGTTACTCTGGAGGCTGAGGCTGGAGAATTGCTTGAACCCAGGAGGCAGAGGTTACAGTGAGCCCAGATCGCAACATTGCACTCCAGCCTGGGGGACAACAGTGAAGGTCCATCTCAAAAAGAAAAAAATAAAGAAAATAAAAAATTAAAGATGCTACTAGGTACCTGTTGTTAATTAATTATTTTTCCTTTTTTCAAAAGGTAATCTCATTTGAAATAATAAAGTATCATGAGAACTAGTTTAATAACTATTATTAAACTTAGGTTGCCTCTTATCATTTTCAAAACACTTTAACAGGGAAGAGAAAGTGATCCTGTCCAATGGCCAAAGGAATTCAGGTTGAACAGGTCTGTAGAAAAGTACGGGTACTGAATATTTAGAACAGGCCAGAAAGCCCCACAATTTTATTTTGATTTATACTTATCAATTGATGTAATGCATTTGATTTTTTTAGATACTTAGTAGAAAACAGTGAATAAGTTTCTCGATTTAAACAAGTAGTAATGTCCTAGCATGTTTCTCATCTGCATCAACATGATATTAGAAAACAGATAAGAGGCCATATCACTATATACTTGATATTTATACCTTATTGAGAGACATTTTATGATTCAAAGTTTCTGCTTTAAATATGAGCATATTTTGTTAAATATCTTAGAACAGAGACACTTGAAATTGAGTGGTAGAAACATGTTAAAACTCTGCATGAGCCTTTTATGCGTAGTGATGAAGAAAGATGGAGATATTGCAAAGACAAAGCCTGTGGTATAATTTAGTCTTTATTTCTCCAGGTAATAATTATCAATGCTATGGCATTTGTAATTAAATTCAAAAGCCACTGGGAGTCATACTCCGTTTAATTACAAGCTGGAGAAATGGAGTGTAAGAAATGAGCTCACCTGGATCACCTAAGAAGGCTGAGAAGACAGGAGGGTGTGATGAAGGCTTCCCACGCCTTATGCATATGTATTCTCTGTCCTCATTTCCTTCTCCACCTACTTAAAAAGCCAGAGAGAACTTTTGCAATAAGTGATGATCAAACATAAATGTTTGCTATATATTATATTGAAAAGCCAATGTTTTATTAATACTATTTTTCTAAATGTTTTCTCAATGTTTTATTGATACTATTTTCTGAATGTTGAAAATATTAAAAATAGGTCATCAAACTGGATGACAAGGAACTGATAATGGAAGTACTCATGGAGGAATGTGGATAAGGAAATTGAAGTTGTCATCAGAAATAAATATTTATTATGGTATAAATCCCCACTAAAATGTTTTGAAATGTGCCTTTATTCAATTACATATCATTAGAATGCATTAGTTCTGAATTACTTTAAAGTACATGAAACATTACATATTCTACAACGTATAAGAAATAGCTTCTTAAAAAAGGCTTTTTTGAGGTCATATTTATTTTCACATAGTTACTTTCTAGAGAATACCCACATGAAATCTACCAGATGAAATCATTTAAAAGTTTCTGTATTTGCAAAAACTAGCGGAAATTCTCTGAAACTCTTTGAAATTAATTAGGGAAAAAAGTGTTCCTGGTAGGAAGTTTGCATCTTTTGATTCAATAGAAAATTGAATAATTGTGTTAGAAGATTTTTATTGTTGTTGCCACTGCAATGACTGAAACCCAATGCAAACTAGGTTAAAGAAAAATAAGGCATTTTATTACTTATATGTCTGAAAAGTCCAAGGAATTTTTGCTTTTAGCACAGATAGATCCAGTGCTTCAAATAATATTATTAGGGTTCTTTCTCAATCATTCACACCTTCTCCTTCTTCTGGTTCTTTTTGATAATTGGGTTCTTTCTCAGTGTTCTTCAGGACAGTCCCCAGTTCAGAGGCCTACATAACTCTAGGGAAAGATGAAAACCAGTCCTTGTATCTATACATCTTCTGGTAGATCCAACTACCATTTTGTGCTCACTGATAGATCATGCACTGTGTCCAGGAAAATGGGGTTTGCTAGCAGTTCTGACAGAGCTGCCTGTCGGATAGATAGCCTGACTAGAATCAAAAAATTGAGTTGGGTTTTTCTTGCAAATGTATTTGTTTTTCTTTCAATATAAATTCTATAATGTGCTCAACTCAATTAATAGAAATCAGTATCAGGTATCTGGAAACAGGTGCGCCTACAATATCTAAGACATGCTTACCTAAAGCAGAAATGACTGGACTCATAAAATGGTAGAAGCATTCAAGTGATAATTTTGATAAGTTGTCAGTGTAGACTGGTATGAAAGTAAGAGACTCCCAGGGCAACAATCCTCAGAGTTCTAGCTAATTGGCTATGCCTCCAGAAACTCTAGTAGGATCACAAGGTGGGTCTCCAAGAAAGACCCCCTATAAGATCTGACAGTGGATGGGAAGAATAATTATTGTGAAATATACTCACAGCTTTATAATAGTGGGTGGCTATATAGGAAAAGTAACTTTACCTAAATACAATTCAGAAACCTAATTTTAGGTGGATTATAGATTCATGGATTACAAATGAAAGAATTTCAAGACAGACTCTCTGAGTCGTACACAGAAAAACCCCAAATTCAAGGGAGGAGAAAAAAAAAATAAATAAAAACCAAACAAAATAAAACAAAAAGTCAAATCCAAGGATAAAGGGCAAATGTTAAGACTTCGATGATTATAGTTAAAGCAGACATTGATCATTGCCCAACACCTACCTAGGTTATTAAAAATCCTTTCAATGAAAGCCTATATATGCATTTCTATTACCAGATGCATCACATCAAATTTTCAAAAAATAATTGCAAAGCCTTCCTAAGGACAAGAAAAAGCACAGTTGAAACCTACAATGCAAACATCAAAACCATATTGAGATATGAAGTAGATGCTTGCATTATCGATCATGGAATTTAAGATAATTATAATTATTATTTTAATGGTTTGAATGGAAAAACATGAACAACATGCAAAGACAGATGGGTGAGGAGATTCATGATAAGTATAAGAAAAAACATCTCCATATAATCTAAACATAAAACACTGTAATGTAAGTGAAGAATGTCTTAGATGGGCTTATCAATATACTCAACACAGCCAATGAAAGAATCAGATACTAGAAGTTAGGTCCATAGAAATTTCACAAACTAAAATTTTTAAAAATTAAAAATAAGAACATACAGAAATTGTGGGGCAAACACTACATGTGAAACATAATCCTAAATGGAATACCAGAAGGAAAAGAGAGAAACTATTTTAAAAATCATTTGAGGTAATAGTAGTTATTAATTTGCACAGTAATAACAGATACCAACCAAAGTTCAAAAATGTTTAGGGAGCTCAGAGCAGGGTAAGAATCCAAAAAAACATCTTGTCAAGTGAAATATTTAATGTGTTAAATAAAAACATAGAGTACTATAGCTACTGAATTTATTCTTCAAAAGTGTAGGTAAAATGAAGATGTTCCCTGCCAAAAATTAATTTACCACCACCAGAGCTTCCTTACAAATCATGTAAAAAAAATAACCCAGGCAGGCAGAAGAAACTAAATACCAGTAACTTAGATCTACATATATAAAAAGCATTGATGAGGAAGCAAATGAAACTAACCTATTTTATCTCTCCTATTCTCAATAAATCTAAAATTTATTTTTATTTGTACCCAGATGAGTAAATGGAAGTTTTTGCTAATGTCATAATAGTAAAAATGTGTTGAGTGACTAAAGCATATATAGCTAAATAAAATGAAGGGCTAACATACCATAAAAGATTGGAGATTATAATTGGGGATTCTGTGTTTTAAGATATATGAACTGCACATAAAGCATTATATAGCATTATGTGAAAGTGGATCTAAGTTAGTTAAAACATCTATGGAAACTCTAGGGCAATCATTTAATAATATAATTTTAATATGAATTATAATATTTATATGTAAATTAAAAATTTAAAACATTAAATAAATGATAAATTAAAATATTAATGTAACAAAATGAATATAATTGATATATTAAGAGAAAAGATAAAATACAATCATAAGAAAAAGCAAAGAATAACTGCAAGGAATAGAAAATAGTATTTAGTGGATATGAATGCAACTGCATCCACCAATTAGCAGAAAAAAGACAATTATTGTCCAGGCACAGTGGCTCATACTTGTAATCCCAGCACTGGGAAGCCTAGGTGGGTGGATCATTTGAGGCCTGGACCAGCATAGCCAACGTGGCAAAACCCCGACTCTACTAAAAATACAAAAAATTAGCCAAATGTGGTGGCTCACACCTATAGTCCCAGCTACTCAGGAGGCTGAAGCAGAAGAATCACTTGAACCCAGGAGACGGAGGTTGCAGTGAGCTGAGACCACACCACTGCACTCCAGCCTGGACAACAAAGCATGACTGTCTCAAAAAAAGACAAAATGAAAATATAGACATTTAATCAGTGTCTGTCTATTAACACAGACATATATGCCCTTCTATTTGGGGTATTAGAAGACATAGTCATTTAATCATAGACATAGAAATTTAATAAGAGTGGATTTTTTAAAATAACTATGCTATATTACATCTACAAGAAACCAGCTTTAAATATAGGGAATCAAATTGGTTAAAAGTAAAGAATTAAAATTAAAGAAATGGAGAAAGATACAGCATGTGAACACTAATAAAAATAGAGTGGGAGTTTCTCTATTAATTTCAAATAAAGCCAAGTTCAGAATAACCAAAATTATCAGAGATAAAGAAGGGCATTGCACAATGATGAAGGGGTTAATTCCCTAAGAAACCATAATGATTCTTAATTAGTATGCACCAAACAACAGAGTGTCAAATTGTATCAGGAAATATCTCATAAAAACTGCAAGAAATGTCAGATCCGCTATTTGGGTTGAAGACCTCAACATCCCCTTTTCAATAATTGCTAAAACAAGGAGGCAGAAAATCAGTAAGAATATAGTTGATTAGAGCTTTGCTATTGACTGATTTGATCTAATTGACATTTATAGAATACCCTTTCCAACAACAGCAGAATTTATATTCTTTGCAAGTTCACAGAAAATATTTACCAAGATAAACTATAAATAGAGCTTAACAAATTTAAAATATAGACACCCCCAAATATATTCAAATGACAATAAATTTAAATTAGTATCAATAACAAGAATATAGCTGGAAAATTGCTAAATATTTGAAAATTAAAGCACACAGTTCTAAATAACACGAGTTAGAGAAGTTTAAAGAGAAATTAAAATAATATATTTTGAACATAATGAAAATGCAAACACAATATATAAACATGTATGTATGTAGCAAAAGCAATACTTAGAAGAAAATCTGTAACATTAAGTTCATATATAAGAAAAGAAGGCTCATGCTTGCAATCCAAGCACTTTGGGAGGCTGAGGCGGGCAGATCACAATGTCAGAAGTTAGAGACCAGCCTGACCAACATGATGAAACCCTGTCTCTACAAAATTTATCTGGGCGTGGTGGCACACACCTGTAATGCTAGCTACTCAGGAGGCTGAGGCAGGAGAATTGCCTGAATCTGGGAGGTGGAGGTTGCAGTGAACTGAGATTATGCCATTGCACTCCAACCTTGGTGAAAGAGTGAGGAGACTCTGTCTTAAAAATAAAAAAAAAAAAAGAAGGTTAAAAAAATAACTAAAGTTTCTACCTTAAGAAACTAGAAAATAAAAGAACAATTGAAGCTTAAATTAAGCAAAAGAAATGAAGTAATAAAAATTTGAGCAAAGATCAGTGACATTGGAAAGAGAAAATTAATAGGTAATAGTTTTTAAAAAATCACCTTGATTTTTTAAAAGATTAGTACAATTGATAAAATTTTAACCAGGCTAAGAAAAAATAGAAGATGTAAGTTGCAAATAGAACATGTAAAAGAGAAGTGGTCACCTTGAACCACATACACATTGATTAAAACAATAAAAAATATGTGAGTAACTCTATACACATTGATTTGGTAACTTTGATAAAATGGACCAATTTCTTGAAATATGCAAATACCAAAACTCTCATGGAGAGACAAAGATGATGGAAATAAGCCTGTTTCTATGATATAGATGAAGTCAATGACAAATGACTTTACAGAATTAAAGCACTAGATGAAGATAGTTTCGCAGTTTAATTTTAGCAAAACAAATTTAGAAATATATGAAAAATAAGATATATAATTATAATAACTGATGAACTAAAATTGTTTGACAAACTCTGACATCTATTTGTGATGAAAAACTTCTAGAAAACTATAAGGGGTAATTCCCCAACTTGAATAAGAACATTGTTTAAAATCCTACAGCTAGTACCATATGTAATGTTAATAAACTGTGGGTTTTTCCCAACCTCCATGTCAAGATCAGGTACCTGGCAAGAGTAGAGAACCTTTTGCTCATTTCTATTTATCATATTGAAAGTCATAGCTAGTGTTACAAGACAGGGAAAAAATAAGAGTTATATATAGGAAAGGAATAAAGAAACAAATTGCTATTGGTGAAAATGTAAAGTGCTGGTACAAATTGAGAAGAGTTTAACCTTTTCCAAAAGTTAAGAATATTAATGCCGTATAACGCAGCCACCCCACTTTCAAGTACTTTCTGAAGAATAGGAAAATGAAAGCATATGTATACACATGACATGTACATGAATATTTATTGCAAGTTTACTTAAAAACAATCCAAAATTAGAGGCAATCCCAAATCCTATCAATAGGTGAATGTATATAAAAGCTATGGTGTATACTTTAGATGGATTAGTTCTCTGGAATAAAATAAATGAAGTATTGACACATACAAAAGTATAGATAAATCTCAAAATAAGTATAGTTAGTGCAAGAAAACAAACCATCACACATCCAGAAAGGGAGTATGCATTGTGTGATTGAATTTATGTTCAGTTCTAGGAAATTCAATTTATATTCAATTTTGGTGAAATGACAGAAAGCAGATCAATAGTTGCCTTGGAACGAGGTGGGGATTATGAAGGATCATAAAGGAAAGATTACAAACGGGCAGGAGGAAAGGTTTAGGGATGGCTGGTTAGATCACTGTTTTGATTGTGGTGATGGTTATAGGCATATTCTTATGTAAAAATATCTGATTCTACATTTTAAGTATAGCAGCTTATTTTACATATGTTATATATCAATAAAGCTGTTTTTAAAACTGCAGGGAACTTATTCTAACTAAGAAATAACAGATGGATTGCCAACATCTGAGAGCCATCCCAACGATATCGTTGAGGCCGTCATGTTCTCTTGTTAAAACACAAATAATTTTACAAAACATTAATATCAAACAAGATCATCTTGTTGCTAATTGATCAAGAGAGAAACAAAGCTACTTCATAGTCCTGTCTGAATAGAGACAAAATATGAAATGTCAAACAACAAAAAGTTCCCAACATCTCTTTGTTTCTAGCCTATATAAATGACTGCTACTTTCAATGACAAGTTTAGCTCTGCTTTTTTTCATCTTTTCTTTTACATAAGGTAAAGATAACAGTAATAAAATCATTCCAGCTTCCTAGCACCATGCAACAAACAATAAAGCCATTCTTTCTGACATTCTTCCCCAAATCACCTAACTAGAGTTCAAATCCAATATTAAGCTTTTATAACATGCTTTTAGTGACATACCCCGTCATTCCACATTATGTGCAGTCTTCATTGTTGCAATGAGAAATAAACCCATTTTGTTTAATTACGGAAATATTTCTGGTGGTCTTTGGCAGGAGTTTGTTATCATTAGCAAGAAAGTACTTAGAACATGCCTCATAATTATGTAATATCCTAGTAGTTCACCTTTTGATTTTTGTAACAAAGATGTTGGCCTGGAGCCATGGCTCATGTCTGTAATCCCAGCACTTTGGGAGGCCAAGGCAGGCAGATCACCTGAGGTCAGGAGTTCGAGACCAGCCTGGCCAACATGGTGAAACCCATCTCTACTAAAAGTACAAGAATTAGCTGGACATGGTGGTGGGCACCTGTAATCCCAGCTACTTGGTAGGCTGAGGCAGGAGAATTGCTTGAATCTGGGAGTCGGAGGTTGCAGTGAATGGAATTTGTACCACTGCACTCCAGCCTGGGCAACAGAGCAAGACTTCATCTCAAAAAAAAAAAAATGTAATAAAAGTGTAGAAATGGAATAATGAGATTGAACAAAAGTCATATATACATGTCAAAGTAAGGATCAGGTAATTAGCAAATTGAAGGTCTTGGGTGATTACAAGTAAGCAGAATGTTTAGAAAAATAGACATCAAATCATATTAGCAATATTTTCTTGAAGCAGAGAAATGAAATAAGTCAAACTTTGATCAAATATATTTTGTGCACTATAAAAAATAGGTAGATAGCATTCAATAGCTTCTCAAATAGTAGTGTAAACATCATTACATTTTTGGAGGCAGCCTCTAGGAAATTCTAAATGTGTATCTATATATGGAGAACACAACAGTAGAAAATAAAGTCAAATGATCGACTTGGGCAAAAAAATTGAGAGTATGAGATTCATCGTTCAATTAAAAAAATATCCCTTTATGTTGGAACTCTATCCATTTGGAACTCTATGTGACAACTCCATTGCTTGTACTGTATCAAGGTAAAGTCATTCAGGGAAATGCATTTAAAAAACTTGGCATCATTGTGGCAGGGCATATCTTGCCCTTGGGCTATTGCCAGGAGCATTTTCAAGGAGCCAAGGCATAAAAATAGGAATAGGAGCATCCTTGCCAACATTCTTCTGAAAAGCAGCAAAGAGGATCCAAAGTCTGGCAGCAGAGGTAAAGGCTGCAATAGCTAATTAAGTTGAATGAAATCATTGAAATCCTTTCCAAACAAAAGGATCTTAGAGGGAAACCAGGTTTTTTGGAGTCCTGCATGAAGGAAGGTTGTTTTTGTCCACCACTTATATATCAGCTCTCAGAACCATGACTGTCACAGTGATCTTGTACACAACTTTAATGGAGACAACACACTGCCTTTCCCCTTGCTGGAAAAACATCCCCATAGAGAGCCCTTGCAGCAAAGATAGACCTCTCTGACCAGTAGCTCAGTTCTAGAGTGAATCTAATGGCCTTAGATGATGTATCCTAAAATTATTTTGTTACTGCAGGGTTTTCTATTTTTTTTCTTCCTTTCTGCATGGATCTAATTTGCTCAGCTCATGTAGCACTGATTCTAGTGACAATCAGGATATGTGCACTCTCTGCTTAATTTCCACTTCCTAAACCAAGATCTGTATTTCTACTGTTTATGCAAGCTACATTATGTTCCCTGAGCCTTTCTACCTTTCTCACAGTTACATGGAAAATGTATTGCTTTCTCTAGGTAGTCAAATAAAGGCACGAACATCATCTTTGCCACACATTTAATTTCTGCACACAAGAGTAGGTGATAGAGTGAAGGGAACCAAGTGCCATGAGAATGACCATATGTATTCTGTATGTCCTACAGGCCTATGCATACCTGCTTCCAAGATGCTTCTTTATTCTTGGTGCATAATATGATAGGAACGTGGAAGACACTTAGGAAACAGAGAACAAAAAACATCTGGTCCATGGTGTCAAGTTTTAATACTCTTCCACTGATAACTGGATATGTGACCACTGAGTCTCCCGACTTATATGATCTTTTAATCATTTGCTCTATAGTAGAAAATATGAAACCTGAGTGTATATAAACTACATTTCTTCTTTGACCATAAAATAGCATTATAGCTTTGCAGACTCAGATCCTCCTGTATTCTCTCTGCTATGATTATTAGGATTTTTAGTTTATTGTAGAGTCTCATCTAGCTAGAATTCCTTCTATCTGTGCATTTTATCTTTCCTGTTAATTCTACCTTTTTATGTTCACCCTAAGGTAAGAGCAGATTATTTAGTGATATAAATGGTAATTAGGATCAATTGAATATATTTATCATTTATTGAATATGTATTTATACAAATGATTATAAGGGCCACAGATATAAATATGAATAATATATGGTTCTATCAAGCATTATGTTTTTATTGTAATAAGAGGAATAGTCAGTTGTTGAATGCGCTTTCAAAGATTAAGTGTAGACCACATTACAAACTATGAAGCTTTGGAGTAGCATCATGCATAATTTGGAGAAGATGACTGATAGTTTTGTAACCTATTATGCAGGTCACTGTAATGTAATAAGAGGGAAAAGTGCTTCATATTGCATGAAAATGTAATACATGTGTATGCTGGTACCACTATTGTTTGTGTAGTGACTCTGTTGAGCCACATAGGTAAGGTAAACTAAAATTAGCTCTCTGAACCTCTGAGTCCATGGCTTTCTTAGTTCTTAAAGGAAATGAGACATGCAGCTTTTCTCTAAAGTATCTCCATTAGAACAAATGGGAAAATCAAGTTCAGATAGGAATAGCCTTTGATGAAATCATGCTCTTTAAAATGGATTTTACTGTCAACCCATGTGATGTTAGTAAATGTATTTTAGGTTATCATTAAAGAACCTAACTAGATGTAAAAAAAACTACCATAGAGTATGTAGATATGTCCAAAGCATTGAAATGTTTTAACTCATCCAATTTTATTAATTATTCAATTCAATAATTACTCAATTACATAATTGAACTCTATTAAACACAGGTTGTATATGCTTAGATATTTATTATGTTAAATTACCAATTAAAAATGATAATAATTATAATATGTGGCTTTTGATTTTATTGTATCTTCCACTAGGATCTGAGACAAACCAAAATATTATTGGTAGTATATTAACTGTTACTTTAATTTTTATATGAATAAACTAACAAAATAGTATCAATTTTATTTACATTTAATTCACATAGACACACAAGCATTTACTTTTCACAAGTAAAAGGGCTGATATTACATATTGTTACAGCAATTACAAGAGGTCAGACAATTGAGGAGACTCAGGAGACTCCTCAGGGGTTACTCATAGGAGCCTTTAATGAAGACAGATAATACAGAGCAAGAAAATATCAGAGAAGTGCATGCATAGCTCTCAGAGCCCTTTCCCAGCCACACAGCAGGGGCTCCATTTTCTGACTATGAATTATCAAGATAGATGTGAAATGCTTTAGTCCCAGGTGAGCCAAGGTGGAAGTCTGCCTGACTCATTTACATCTCACTGGTCACTCAGCTGATACCATCATCTATTCACATTTAATAAACAATATAAGCAAGCTGGTACAAAAGGTGAATTTTGGACTCTGAACATCTCATCATAAATTAAAAGCTAATACACTTCATCTCTATCTAACAGGGTCAGTACTGTGTTTCTAAGCATCCCAATAGAAAAAATATAGATCAACCACAGATCAATGGTATTTTAACCTTATTCTTATAAAATAGTGCATTATAACATTCCACAGACTTATTCTCATGTCATGCAGATTTGCCTCTTTAAAATCGTACCCACATTTTCTAGTTTCTATATTTAATGCTTTGACATCTAGAGGTCTTGCCGACCCTGAAGAACTGCCCCTCCCAGTGCAAGCTAATTCCAGGAATTAAGCATACAAACTGCCTGCAAGAATGGCTTTCACATACAAAGCAACCAGTTCAGAGCTCATGTCTGTAAATATCTCCTTTATCAAGCTTTCACATTCAGGACCACTATTCCCTACACTAATCATTCTAAGACTGGGTATCAAGATAACCAGGGGCAGCCATGATGCCACAGGCTATGTGGAAATTATCTGAACCAGCCAATCTTAAACCCGCCTACCATAACTCATTCCTTTCCATGGGCATTACAATAAAGACACTTGTTTTTGTGTTACTGCTGCTGTTGTTGTCGTTGAAAACCTTTTATTCAGCAAGCACTGCACTGGGAGATGGAAATACAATGGTGAGCAAAAACAGACCCAGTTGTATGGTACTTAAAGATGAATGGCGCAGACAGGTAAGTGGGAAAAAAGTATATATATATATATGTATATATATATATGTATATATATATATATGTATATATATATACATATATATATAGTTTTATATAGTTTTATACTTTTAACATGCACAAAACTAGTTTACTTTTTAATTTTCTTTTTCTTTTCTTTTCTTTTTTTTTTTTTTTTACTTTTTTGAGATGGAGCCTCACTCTGTCACCCAGGCTGGAGTGCAGTGGCGCGATCTTGGCTCACTGCAATCTCCACCTCCCAGGTTCAAGCGATTCCCTGCATCAGTTTCCCAAGTAGCTGGGATTACAGACATGTGCCACCACACCCAGGTAATTTTTTGTATTTTTAGTGGAGATGTGGTTTCACCATGTTATCCAGGGTGGTCTCTATCTGGCTAACACGTAACCAACCGCCTTGGCCTCTCAAAGTGCTGGAATTACAGGTGTGAGCCACCATGCTGAGCCAAAAGTAGTATACTTAGACACGTTCACACACACATATATATGCATATATCTATACACATACATATGTATAATATTTTTGAAGCTTACATAATTCATATAATATAATCTCAATCAAAACTCTGTGAGATATGTTTCTTTTTTGTTTACAGCTAAATAAACTATTACAGAATTGAATTTTCTCAAACCACTGGTAGAGCTGGTCAGTGGCATAGCTCTCCTGCAGGGAACTGAGTGTGGGTATCCAAGGCCACTGCACTCTACTGTGATAGCTGTAAGATTTATTTCCATGGTAAAATAAGGAAACTGAGGCAGACATAAAAAAAAGTGAGAAGCCAATTTATTCAGCTCCCAGGCAACCTTCAGTGGTCCAAGAGGGGCCAGATAAGTCACACCCAGCTGTTCAGGGCGTGGGGTTTTACGTGGAGTGCAGGCAATTGATTGGTTACTGGGGAAACAAAGAGAAGGCATTTCTATTGGCTGTTGAGGAGTAGGAAGTACATGGAGTTAAAGTAGGAAGTACATGAAACTAGCTGCCATTGGTAGGCTGGCGGGACTTTGGGTAAGTGGGCCTTGATTGACTACTAGGGAAACAAAGAGAAGGCATTTCTATTGGCTGTTGAGGAGCAGGAAGTACATAGAGTTAAAGTAGGAAGTACATGAGACTAGCTGCCATTGGTAGGCGGGACCTTGGGTAAGTGGGCCTTGATTGACTACTGGGGAAACAAAGAGAAGGCATTTCTATTGGCTGTCGAGGAGCAGGAAGTACCTGGAGTTAAAGTAGGAAGTACATGATAATGAGCTTGTGTGATGACACAGTTATCAGGCGCAGAGAGTGATGAATGTGTCAGTCTAGGCAAGGTAACTGGCCTTACAATAGCCATTCAAGAACAGCTTTGATGTTTTGGTTAATGAAAACTCCTGACCATTTTTTCCCCTCATTTCCCCTGCCTCTGACTGACTCTGATGCTTTTCCCTGTGACCCACAGTGGCATGGCCTGCCCCTCCTCTTAAAAACCTGTAAATATAGCTGGGCATGGTGGCTCATGCCTGTAATCCCAGCACTTTGGGAGGCCGTGGCAGGTGGATCAAGAGGTCAGGAGATCAAGACCAGCCTGGCCAATATGGTGAAACCCCGTCTCTACTAGCCGGGCATAGTGGTAGGCACCTGTAAGCCCAGCTACTCAGGAGGTGGAGGTAGGAGAATTACTTGAACCCGGAAGGCGGAGGTTGCAGTGAGCCTAGATTGTGCTACTGCACTCTAGTCTGGGTGACACAGTGAGACTCTGACTCAAAAAAATAAAAAATCTGTGACTACAGCAAGCTATCTTTCCAATAGCAATCACTTAGCCTTGCTGTATGTAACTTATGATTAAAAGCTATATTTTAAAGCACTTTTCCATTTAATAACTGTATTGGATTTTTTTTTTGATAAATGGATCATGATTTATTTGGCCAATCTTTTATCAATGGAAAATTATATTGAGTCAATATTGTTGCTATTTTTACAAACACTTCAATGACAACTTTCATTTATCTTAATATGAGAAACAATAAATTTTAAAGATTTTTTCTTTAAATTATATTTCACTTTGTGTTATACTGTTTGAGAAATAAAATTAATTAAAAAAATCTACTGAGATCTTTCTATGGGCACAGTTCTGGGGTCTACATGACACAACAATTTGTAAGATAGCTTCTAAGCTCAAGGTATTTATGGCGGAAAAAAGAAATGATTTCTAGGTAGGTAAACAAATAAACATGTTAAAAAGATAATATAGACATAATTGAATTCATAATCATACTTCCAATTTATCAAGGATACATTAAATGTCAGCAGTATACTATTGTTAAAAGCAAAATTATAGAGTGTGTTGCATAGTGTCAAGCACTATTCTAAGTCTTTTACCTACGTTAAACCATTTAATCCTGGACAAAAGTCTATTAGGTAGTTGCTCTTATCCACATTTAATATAGGTAGAAATTTTAGTAGCATTTTCTTTAAATTGCAAAGTTTTTAAAGGCAGAGGTTGGGATTTAATCCTTATAAGAAACCAGCAGAAAAGTTGATGTTATGCCCATTTTTAAAATCAGCAGTCTGAGAGTGGAAAGACTAAATAAATCTCTTAAAATCATAACACTTTTAAGGATAGTGACTTTGCAAACTCATGTCTCGGAAAACTGCAAACTGCTTTCTGCCAACACTGACAAATGTCTCAGGAATTCAGAATTTTGAATGGGTGGGGTTTTAACGAAAGGAGGGCATGGCCTTCAGAAAAGAACTGAATGGTGCAACTCATGCTTCTGGGGATGATATTTTTAAGCTACGATGTACTCCATGAGGAGAAAAAAATTAGTACCATAAAGAAGAAAACAGCAGTAGTCCTGAATGGTGTCTCATATACGGAAGAAGTTCCGAGTTTAGAGTTCTTTTTCCTTACATTTACAATAGTTCTTCTATTAGCTTGCCAAAAATAGAATATGGATCACCATTCTTTACGTTACACTTTCTGTTCCTCCATTTGGAATTCAGAAAGGGAAGGGATCCTGAAGAAATTATATGTTAAACATACTTTGCCAATTACCATATTATGAAATATGTAATCAAATGTGCCTTAAAAATAGTTTATGTAAAATAAAAAGGTCATATCAGGTTAGGGCAATAAAGAGAAGCTTGCTAATAATGTCTTCTATTTAAACTGAATCTTGGAGCATGGAAATGATTTTGCCTCAGTCATATGTTAATTGGCCTGACATCCCAGGAGGAGGTAGCACCAGGAGCAACAGCAGAGTGAAAACTTGTGTGTCAAGTCTGAACAGCACTGACCAGCTGACTGTGAAAGGTAAAATAAATACAGAGGACTCATGGCTTCATTGATTACAGCACTTTCTGATGCAAGAAAAAGAATGCCTAGCCACTGGTGGCTTCACATATAAGAACATTAATTATGTATTTTTTATAAGATTAAGAAGGTAAAAGTTTCCAGAGTTGATTCAGACTTTCAACATTATCAAAGATGTATGAGTTGTTCCCATTTTTGTCCTGTTGTTTTATTTGTGTCAGCAATTTTTTCTGAGAGCCAGAGTTTATATAAACCACCCCCAAGTGCCATATACAAACATAGTTAACCACTTCCAATGAAGAAGAAAATAATGATTTATTTTGTATGTTTGTGTGTGCGTATAAACACTTAAAGGGTAATTTTTCCTGGGAACTCATAGTGCCCCACCCTTATCTTTCATTAAAAAGGATTGGGGTATAAGTACCTGCTTTATTTCTAAGCATGAGCATGAAGTTTCTTGAATTTCCTGCTAAAAGTTTATAAGATGTTTTTGCTATTGATGGAAAAAATGAGATCAGAGAAGGCTGTAAAACATAAAATTAACAATAATTGAACAAATGAATTAAAGATCAACTAAAAGGTTATTGCAATAAGCCAAATAAACATAATGAAGTATCTGAGCCAGGGTGGAAAGAGTACTGCTGAATACGAGAGAGATAACAAACACCTAACAGAAGTAGAATTGCATGATTGATTCTGGAAAACAAGAGAGATTTAAGGCTTTAAATCAATTCTGAGAATAGAATCCTGAGTAACAAGGAGAATTTGTTAGTGCCTTTAACTGAAATGAAGAAATCAGCACCTGGGCCAGCTCAGTAGACGCTTGTCTTAAACCCAGGCCAAATATTTTTCTGTAGCTTCTGCCGCTGCTAAACTACAGACTTCCAAAGCTCTACTTTCTATCATTTATTTTACTCCTGCTTGCTCTAGGCTGGTAGCTCTGGCACATGTGCTTGACCCTTGATGTAACTGCATGCAGGAATTTATTTTCACGTTTCATCCCAGATGAATTTTGTTGTAATTCCGATTGGAATAATCCACCTTCTTTTATCCAGGTGCCCCCAAAATAGTCCAGGGCTCTGGACTTCTGTGATTAAAGGCAGAGTAAAGGAGGTGTTGTTTGAAAAAAAGTGAGAGCAATCTGTTTGGAAACATGCTGAGGTTGAGATCATTAAGTGACTTAGAATTATGGCAGCCTGATGAGCCAATTTAGAATTGTGAAAGTTTGGAGAAAAATATGAGGTCATTGTGTAGACTGAGACTCTATTAATGGAAGAGATAAAGACATAGAAATGGAAAGCAGCATCGTGTAATGCATAGAGTATTTATGTATGAATCAGACAAACCTGGCATTTAATTCTGCCCTTACCATACACAAGTCTTGTGATTTTGAACAAATTGTCTCCCTTCTTTATTAATATAATAGAGTTTCTATTTTATATAATTCGGTAAACATCTGTTGTAGAATAATATAATATTCATGATTATATTCATTTATAATGAATATAAAGTAAATAACATATGTCTATACTATGTGTATAGTAAATATTACCTTAACTTGAAAAGAAAGAATATGAAGAGACAAGATACAGTAATAAATTGTAAATATAATAAATATTTTTGAAAAATATTCAGAATACAGATTACCTAAGGGAACTTAGATAAAAAATAGAATTGTAGTGTCAGCAAGGATAAGGCTGTTTTCTGCACTGGATTTTCTTTCTTCTCATGCAGAATGAATAAACTTCCAAGTTTCCTCAGTTAGGTCTTAGTTCTCAAAAATGGGAACTTGTACCTCACTTATAGCTTCAGGCAAATAATTATGTGCATTCTCCAAATTGTCTTCTTTGACTATCAGTAGGGGAAATGTTATGCTACTATAACACAACCTAAAATATATGGTGTTGCTACGGAGACAGAGGACGAGTAGAAAACTGATATCAAAAGCTGTACAGATGAACAACCATTTTATGCAGTGGAGAAGGATTTATAATCTATCACCTAAGATAATTAAAAAGGTGATCTAGGCTGGGCACGGTGGCTCACACCTGTAATCCCAGCACTTTGGGAGGCTGAGGCAGGTGGATCACAGGGTCAGGAGATTGAGACCATCCTGGCCGATATGGTGAAACCCTGTCTCTTCTAAAAATATAAAAATCAGCAGAGTGTGATGGCACATGCCTGTAATCCCAGCTACACAGGAGGTTGAGGCAAGAGAATTGCTTGAACCAAGGAGTTGGAGGTTGCAATGAGCCGAGATCATGCCACTGCACTCCAGCCTGGTGACAGAGTGAGACTCTGTCTCAAACAAACAAACAAACAAAAATGAGGTTGCAGCTGTAGGGGAGGAGGATGTAAAATAAGATATTGGTATATATTGCTGTATAATTTTAACTTTGGCAAAATGTTATCAGAAAGACATGAATTCATGCATCATGGTGCTTATTTGCAAAGAGCAGTGAAAGGAAATTGATACAGCTCAGGAAATAGGAACTTTTATGTGCTGGAATATCAAACTGACTATTCTCCACAGCCTTTTGGAGTTTCAAAACGCTTTGAGAAGCACGTGCCGTATAATAATTGTCAGCTAATTAAAATGGCTTAGCCAAAAGGTAAGATTGGAAGGTAACATTTTATTTCTTATACACAGTAATGATAAATTGTGGATTTTTTTGGATATAGCAATTCTTATAATATTTTATTATAACATAATACTTAAGGGTAAAGAGGGGCTTATTTCCCAATGATTACTTCAGAAGTAGCCAGAAATAATGAAATGAGGAGAGCTTCCTGGAGAACAAACTAAGGGCCCCAGAGATACGGGTAAGAGAGCTGTCCCCTAGGAAGAGACTCTGATGCCCATCAAGGAAACTTCCCTACCTCTATGATAAAAGGCTTCACAATGTTTATTCAATAGGATTTTTGAAATAGTACAGACAAGAGAAGATTGTGTTTCTCATACTTCACTTTATTTTCTTTAAGTAGTAGCACTTATTGTGGAAACCTGATCCTGTTTCATCATTAAAAATTGGGTATGAGTGTGTTGTTTAGGGTATAGCTTTCCAGACAAAGAGGAGCTATAGCTAGACTTGACGAAGGAAACTCAGCAACTGAATTCTCAAAAATTATGAATTTACAACCGATGTAGTAACTAGATGGTTACTAGTTAATTTGCTAGTAACTAGATGGAATTACTATTTATATTGTGTTGGGGGGGCAGAAGTGGGGAGATTTTATTTTAAAGGATGATGCAAAGGTACTATTTAGTTACCAGAATATTCTCATAGGTTAGTTCATACTTCATAGACTCCTTTGCAAAACGCTTGATGTGACTAGTTCTAACCAACAGATTATGAGCGTAAGTATCACATGACACTGATACAGATCAGTGCACCGCCTTCATTTTTTTACTTTCTCTTTGGTGATGACTATTGAGGTCACTTGTTAAAATGACAGAGCCTAAGACGAAAGTAACATGGATCTCTGTTTCTTTCCACAGTGGAGAACTGCTGCAGAGAGCTACCCAACTAGCAGTAACATTTTTATGAAACCAAAGCAGTTTTTTATATTTCTAGGTCTGCTTATTACTATATAATGGCTAGTTTATCCTAACACAGGGAAAGGAGAGGAAAACAATATAGTGCCAAAGAAGGAAAAGATTAAAAGCAAACAAAATTATATGTTTGTGTAAAATACCTTATGCACCCCGTAAACATATAAAACTACTAGGTGCCTATGAAGTTAAAAATAAAATGAAATGTAAAAAACAGGGAAATATTAACAATGGCAGTTATTTAGAGGGAATAAATGCAAATAAATACCAAAAATGGTCACTCCTTTGTCACACAGTTCACATTCTACAACTTTGGGAAACAATGCCAGCATTGTCTTGGGATAAAACCTAACCTACAACTGAAAGAGAAATGACCACGTCATGAGAAATTAGAGGCTGTGAAAATAGACCATATATTTTATAAGTTTGAAAATCAATTTATTTAGGAACATTAACCTAAATAAGATATTAGTGAAGCAAAATAAGAAAATTCCCAGGAAATTGAGAAAGCTGAATTAACTTTTTAGCAGAAGGAAATAAGTCTTTGGATAAGATGATACTGATGATATGAGAAAGAATCAACAAAGTGCTACAGCAGAAATTATGCTTAATTTTATGCATCAACATGACTAGGTCATGGTATTCACAGGTGTTTTGTCAAACATTATTCTAGATGTTTTCACGTAGATATCTAAAAAATGTGATCAGTGTTTAAATTATTAGACTTTGAGTGCAGCAGATTATCCTCCACAATGTGAATGGGCCTCATCCAATCAGTTGAAGTTCTTCATAGAAAAATCTGACCTTTTTAAGCAAGGAGAAATTCTGCCAACAAATACTTTTGGGACTGAAAAGATAACTCTTTTCTGAGCATCCAGCCTGACAGTCTACCCTGCAAATTTTACACTTATCAAGCCTCCACACATATGCAAGCCAAGACTTTAACATCTGTCTGTCTCTCTCTCTCTCTCCACACACACACACATGCATACGCACACACACACACACACACACACACACACACACACACACAGCTTTTGGTTCTGTTTTTTCTTGAGAATCCTTACTGACTAATATATAGATTTCAGTACCGAGAGTGGGTATAGAGAAACAGAATCTTAAAGATGAGTTTTCTAGATTAGTTCTGGGGTTTCCAAATTACTTCTCTATCTGATTAGATTGAATGACACCAATGATTGTATTTCCAATAGTAAAGACAGCACCAATGGTCCATAGTGTGACACAGCAAAATCCATTAGATAGGCACAAAATATAACCATTGGATACCCAAAACCAAATATGAAAAAGAGATCAGATTCTATGTTTGTATATGATATGTTTTCCAAATTAATAATTATAATAAGACTGGATAGCTGTTCTTTTTTTTTATTGTATTTTAGGTTCTGGGGTACATGTGCAGATCATGCAGGATTGTTTCATAGGTATGTATATGGCTAGGTGGTTTGCTGCCTTTATCCCCCCATTACCCATATCTGGTATTTCTCCCCTCATTATCCCTCCCCACCCTCCCCACACCCTGCTGTCCCTCCCCTAGCTCCCCTCCTACTGACAGCAGTGTGTGATGTTCCCCTCCTTGTGTCCATGTGTTCTAACTGTTCAACACCCACCTATGAGTGATAACATGTGGTGTTTGGTTTTCTGTTCTTGTGTCAGTTTGCTGAGAATGACAGTTTCCAGATTCATCCATGTCCCTATGAAGGACATGAACTCATCGTTTTTTATTGCTGTTCTTAATGTCACTCAATAAAGTGACAAAAGAAAAATATGAGCTCAGGAATTTATATTTTCAGTTCAAGTACAGCATACATGATTTGAAAATGTCTCTGTCTGCCCTGTAAAATTTTCTTATCTTCTGTAGCCAGAGCTGAAGTTGATATAAAGAATCTCAAACTGAAAGTGGTTTAATTAGAACACAAATCCCCAACCACAAAGGATGTCTACTGCTAAAGTGAGGTCACTGATTGGGAAGAAATGGGATAGTGAAAATTGCAATGGAGTTACATGGGGTTATTTTGATAAAATTGTGGGCATCTAACCCCTAAATTGTGAGGAGTCAGCTTTGTCAGTAGAAGTAGCCTTGTAATGCTCTCTTCTGAAGCAATTACCTTGCAAGATGCTGCTGATTCTCTTCATGACCCACTCCTACCACTTCTGGACCTATAACTTGACTCGAACCACAGCAGGTTCCTAAAGATGACCTATAGATCCTTAGTTATACTCAAATCTCAGCAGGCCTCCAAACATGAGTTACAAAGTGTGAGTTGTGAAGGAAGAGGGCTACGCTCCAAAATAAATATTTGATAATTTTAATTAATGCAGGCACATATCTGGAACATATGTAAGAGAATGGGCATGAAGGTTTTGAGGCAATGATGGAAGGGGCAAAAATTTGGGTCAGGATGAAACCGACATGGGAGCATAAGCAGAGACTCTATGTTGAACATTGCATGTCAAGGAGTTAGAAAATGCTCTAACAGTTTCGTTGGTTGGGTGAAACATGGACCAAAAGATGGTCCACAGTAGAGCAACTGAAAGTACCATATCTGCCTTAGTATACTGTAAAACAAGGAATTCAGAAGCTTAGGAAGATTGGCGTGTTGGAGTGAAGTTTTCATTTATGACCTTAATCCATTCTTCAGTCACTTCCTAATCATATTACAATCTGTGATTATAAAATATGAAATCTCACACTCCAAAATAAACATCTGGGATCAAGGAAGGAGATATTTGGAAGGCTTCTAATGCTTGCTCAGTTTGGTTCCTTCTCCAGTAACTTTTAATAGTAACACTCTAATTTAGGTATTAACATCCAGTCTTCCTGATTGTTCACTTATTATAGTAATAATATTTTAAATTCAAATGTTCTATACCCAAGAATATAATACCAAACCTCAAAAATTAGCAGTTACTGATAAAATTTATTTTCTGTAGTTCTGGACTTACAAAATAGTTCTAAAAAAGGGTAAGATTTATAAATTTGTGAAATAAAACTATATAGTTCTTTATGATTTTTTTCCTAATTCTAGCAAGCTTGCCCTTTTGGAAGATCATAAATATTTTGGAAAAAAAAAGAAAGTAGGAACTAGGACAGTTGTATCCTATGGAAACTATTAGAATTGCTTTTGTAATCATTTTTAAAATTAATTTTGCAAAAATTCAGTGTCACTTGGATAAATATTCTCAATCTCACTTTCTTTCACATATGTAATAAAGGTACATAGAGAATACATTAGAATTTATCATTGATAAATAGTTATATCACCTGGGGCCTTTAGCCCTGAGTCAAAAACTCCCCTTTCACTTTATTATTATGGGAGTCCTCCAGCAAACTGAAATATAGTAATAAGGGTATAAGAGCATTATCAGAAAATATCTGAGAAAGAAAGAAAGAGAAAGAGAAAAGAAAGAAGGGATAGAGAAAGAAAGAAAGAGAAAAAGAGAAAAAGGGGAAGGAAAAAAGGAAGGGGAAGTGGAAGAGAGGGGAGGGGGAAAAGGGGAGGGAGAGGAGGGGAATGGTGGGGAGAGAAAAGGGAAAGAGAGAAAATGGAAAAAGATTTGGGCAGGCAAAACCTTAGGACTATGAAACAGTTCTGACGTCTATGAACAGAGAGAGAGAGTAGGGAGGAAATAGAATTGGACAGAGAAAGCCTCAAACTGTGTTGCTTTTCTGACCAAAGCATTCCCAATCCAACAGAGGATTCTGGAAGCATCATATACCCATTATAGGTGTTTAATTTTGGGAAGCACTATCCAGGCATTCATCATCTTGACTGTGTTCAGTTGTTGCCTGGAAAATGCCTAGAAACAGTATGGTCACAACTCCACAGATGAGGTGGATCCTAAAGGATTATGAATCTGGAGAGTTGCATCTATGTCTCTGCAAATCAATGGGAAATTATTTATTAGAAGTAAATTCATTGGCATGCCTTTATAGCTTCAACAGGACTAATAAGATAATTATGAATTATTTTATTCATTCTTATTCATTTTCTATCAAAGAATTATAGGATATTAGTGTTCTTCATAAGGAAGGAGGTTTACACATAGTATTTCTATTGAAAATTTATTAGGCCTTTTGCTGTTTTGTTCATGTATTTATATTATGACAGTGATGTAGGAACTCTGTTTTCATTTCTTTTGTCAAAATAAAGACAAATTGGCTCTACGGCAACCAAGAATTACTCCCCTTCCCCACTTTAAAACATGAAGATAGGAAAAATAAATTATGTCTGATGATATCTCAGCAGCCAGATCTCCTCAGAGTTTAAAGATTAACTACTGCATTTAACATTTACTCTAAATCTAGATGTACTGACAGCTCAGGAAAGTCTAGCAAATTGAAGACAGAGATAATAAGTATGATCTCTCTCAGAGCTTTATGTAATTCAATGATTGAAAAATTGATTTTCAGTTAAAGCAGTAACAATCCTGGTTGTGCTCTAATTAGAGAGTAATGGCGTTAGAGTGATAATGTTGGTGTTTTGAGATTTACTTTCATTACACAATTGTAAATCATGTATTATCTGTGCTACTGGGAAGATTATTGAGTTAAAGGAATTAGTCACTAAATTTTGAGTTAATTTAGAGAACACATGTCACCACAGGCATTAATACGTATTTAGTAAAGAAGGAAATACATAAGCTAGGTCTTTAAATGACAGAAGCATGTCAAGGAGTATTGGGAAGCTTTACTAAATTAGAATAATTAATTTTTTCCAGGGAGCATAGATGACTCCCAACTGTTGTCCAAACTGTGCTTAATGATAAGGCCACCTCTGGGAGAAGAAGTCAGAGAGGAACAAGGATTCTCATTAATCTTTTTCCTGTGTTTATAATGGACTGGATATTGACAAAAATAAGTTTATCCAACATAAATAATAGAGGAATTAATTATATTTATTAATTACTTTGCAGATCACAACCCTAGACCTAATGTGGAGTGAAAAAGTCGAAATGTCTTGACTCAACAACTATTTAGAATTCACTCTACTTTTCAGATTGTGTCCAAATTTCTTTTAATGGTACACATGGCTTTTTATAGCCAACTTTTGCTCCCATCATTTTTCAGTGCTTTTTGGGTATTGTAGTCTTTTTTTATTTACCATTACTCAATTTATAGCATGTATTTTACATCTTAAACACCATTCAAAGCAAATATTAGGATGTTTAGAAATTTGAATTTCAAATTCAAAAGAAGAGATAAACTTTTGTTACAAAATATTTTTTTTCTGATGCATAAATATGACATTTTTACTAACTCTAGGGGAAGCATGTCATCTCATTTTCACTCCCTATGTAGTGCTGTTCAATGAAAATATTAATACCATGCAAGTCACATGTAATTTTACAGAATTCTAACAGTTAATCATACTTATTCATATTCTGTATTTATAAATTCAACTACTCCCTAAAGTTTATTTGCAACTCCAAAATAAATACTCATAATGATTTCCTAAGTGTCATTTATGGGCATTCACAGAGTGGCAAAATTTTGAGCCACCTATGTGCATGTTCCAATAAGGCCACGTTCTGCCCTCCTGTTTCACCTCTCACACCATAAACAAATGCATTTCTGTGATATATTTAAGGTCATATTGTTCACATTTTGGGCTTTTTATTATTGGTTTCACTCTTTAAAATGGTCTCAAGCATAGTGCTGTAGTGCTTGATATATAGTGTTACGTGCAAAAAGGCTGTGGTGTGGCTTATGGGGAAAACGCATATGCTAGATAAACCTCAAGCCCAAATATGAGTTACAAGCCCAAATATGCTGTTGACCATGAGTTGGATGTTAATGAATCAATAATACATATTAAAGTAAGGTGTCCTTAAGCAACAAATAAAGTTACATATTCATCAGTTGAGTAAATGTTGTGAACAGAGGTTTATGAGAACCTAAGCCTATATTTCCTCTAGGCACAATGTTCTAATATTTACAAATTCAGTGTATATGGCAACTTTCTGTCAAGACTTTAAGATAGTATTTCCTCATTTTTCTGATGTTCACATTTTTTTTTTTTTTAAAACATCGTTTTCATGGATAACATTTTTTTCTTTTTGACTGATCTGGTTTTAGTATTATCCTTTTTTATTTGGTTTTCTGCTGTTTGACTGTGATATAACTAACATGCCTATATATTTTACTTGCCTGTTGTTCTTACAACTTCTTGAATAATTTGATTTATTTTTTCAGTTTTAAAGAAACATTAGCTTGTATATCTAAAAATATTGCTTTTATCAAAATATATCTTCTCTTTTTCTTACAGTCTAATTATATACAATATGATTTGTAGTTTTTGAAAAAAAAATTAAAAAATAAAGAAATAAAAATTGTAGTTTTTGAAATGAATTATTCTTTTTTATATTCTCTGTTTCAAGTTGCCATGGTTATTATAGATCTGTCTTTTTTCTCAATTGTGTCAAATATCTTATGAAAGCCATTTATTAATTTCACATTTTCAGTTATTACATTTTAAGTCTAGAATTTCAATTTGTTTCTTTTTATGGATTCCAGTTCTAGTGAAATTATTTTTATTATTTTATAGTCATCTATTTTTCTAAATATATGTATGTCTATGGTTTAGTTGAAATCTTTGTTTCATAAAAACACCTGAATCCTGTTGTTTCTATATGTATTTCTCTCTTATAATTTCCCTCTTTATTTTTTACTACGTGGCTTATTCTACCTTTGCAAGATTAAAAACATAAATAAATCCAATAACGTGTTTGAACATTTTTAGTGGGAGAAAGTAAACATGAGTCTTTGAACAACTTTATCTCACTCTGGAGAGGACTTATTCTTCAGAGTTATAGGATACAGACACTTCACTGTAGTCCTCTCTGAGACTGACTTAATAAATAGCTTGGATTTGAATTCTTGTGTATATTCGTTCATTTTTATTTTATGCTTACTTCCACAAAGTACCCTCTTAAGGTTCCCAAGAGAAAACAATATGTATTTATCAGGAGTGCTCCTCCTTGATGAACTCTAAACTGCAATTGTGTTCTGTCAGCCTAGAGAGACTTCTGAAACCTCTCACCTTCTTAATATCTGGATTGTCACTTACAAAATGAAAAATGTCTCAGGAAAAAAAAATAAAGCTAAATAGAGGGTTTCTAATGCACTTTCTTTTGTCTAAAATCTTACAACCTTGTGTACTCATTGTTTTATTTGTGCCTTTATGCTTCCAAACAAATACGCATTTCTTATCGTTCCTATTGGGAGGTTTGTTCTAAAATAATCTATTTTGCCATGGCTGAAAAGAGAAGTCAAGTGTATACTATATGATCTATACATTAGTATTTAATCGGAAATATTCCAGAATTTTTCAGTTGTGATTTATATGAAAGGCCATCCTATAGAAACAACTGGTCAACATTTCTGCCACACTTCTAACTAATAAAAAATGTCTTTACAGACTTTGCCTTGTTTCATAGAAATGAATTTTGCATTAATATTTATTTTTATGTTGGTCACCTATTAATTAAATGAACATTAGAATTTCTATTATTTTCTATTATGAAAGTGTTTCAGCTATATGTGTACTGCCTATGATATTATAGAGACACACTACACATTGCATAAACCAGCAAAACAGCATATAAATCATCTAGCAAGAAATTTATTTTTCACTCTTCAAAATGATTTATGACATTGGATTATTATAGAGTCCTATGTACAGCTACTGATTTGGATAATTTTGGTTGTCTATGACTGATTTGTAATGACAAAGAGTCTTACCTTATAATATGTCTTATTGTCTTGAGTGAACATTTATTTGAAGGTATAAAAATAGACTCTAACAGTAGAAGAGGTGATATGTTCAGCAAACAAAAGACATTTCATGGTCATTTGCTTTTTCACGTGGAAGTAAGACCTATAGGATTAACTTACCTCCACTTAGTTCTTATTTCAAATGTTCATAAAAAATAAAAATTCAATATTTGGGATTAATTAATTTGATTATGTCAGGTTATGACACACCCAAATACAACAGTTTTTTTAAATAAAAAACATAGTTTAAGATTTTGAGATACAGCTACAAATTGGCAGAACTTTACTTGAACTAAGATCTGTGTGTGTGCACACACAAATAACTGCTAGCTGAGTTAAGTCAGTATATTAGTTTCCTAGGGGTGCCATAGAAAGGAGCTGGGTACCGCATGATGGATTGCTTAAAACAACATAAATTTATTGTCTCGCAGTTCTGGAGGCGAGAAGTTCAAAATCAAGGTGTCAGCAAATTAGTTCGGCCTGAGAATTTGGAGGGAGAATCTGTTGCATGCCTCTCTCCTAGCTTCTGGTGACGGCCAGCCTTCCTTGGCATTCCTTGGCTTGTAGGTGCATTACTCCGATCTCTGCTTCTATCCTTGCATGCAATTCTTCCAGCGTCTCTGTGTCTTCACTTATTCATATCTTTATAAGGACACCAGTTATATCAGATTAGGAGCTCACACCATTCTTTTTAGTACAACCTCATTTCAACTGATAACTTCTGTAATAACTCTTTTTCCAAAGAAGTCCACATTCTGAGGTACTGGGAGTAGGAACATCAACATATCTTTTGGGAAGTACACAATTCAACTTACGTTAGTTAGTATGGCATCATTAAAAATAAATGATCAAAACATTTCAAGATGGGCAGGCTGATTGTTTGTGTATTTATAAACTCTTATTGACCATGTAGTACTTAGTATGCTTAGCTGTCATTTATATTTCAAACTGTATTAGTAATAATCTAGCCAATTTGATTTCAGAAAATCAGAATTGTAGTCTGATAATAAACCAAGTATAATATTAAAAATAGTATTTAATAATGTGCTGCATTTCAAATTAAAATTTGTGTGATTTGCTTTGTACAGAAGTTTTCAAAAGTGTGTAACACAATTCAGAACTTGATTTGAAAAATTGTCATGTAATTTTTCTTTGAGTAAATTTTATTTTATTTTGTCAAGGGGTAATATATTGATTCATGTTATCATCTTAAGTGACTGCATTTCAAAGGAGTTAAATTGCAGCTTTTGTTTTTCGTTTTTATTTTTGTTTTCTGAATGGCTATAGAATATCCTCATTTGCTATCCGTACTGAATTGTGTTACTGTGCTATGACATGACAAGTCTTATTAAATAATTTTATATTTCATACAGTGAAGTTTTAAGAATAAAACATAAAGAAATTGTGTGTATTTGGAAAGAAATGTTCTGATAGAATACTTCTCTCAGCATCAAATAGAAATGAATTTGCTTCTGTATAAAAAATACACGTTCAGGATGCTAATGTGATATTTGATTCATTAAAACTTCCAGAGGCTGAATGATTTAACAGATGGAAACTGCTTTAAAATGAAAATATCATATGATATTTTATCATAAATGCATATAGGGCATATTCTCATACAGAATCTAAATATAAGAGGAGAATCACTGAATTGAGTGGAAGGCTTAATGTGCCAGTTAAATTCTCTTTGTGTCACAAGAAAATGATCCTTTTCTTTCAGCCTTGGAGGACAAAGCTCACTGAATTTAATTTTCAAATAAGACTCAAAGATTGCAATCAGTGTACTTCTCTATAGAGAAAAAGAGGAAAGTATGGGTTTTTGTTTGCTTGTTTGTTTTGATTAAAGCAGGCGGATTCTTATTGAGCAAATCATATAGTAGTATTATAATTATTCAGTTTATGTCTTTAATTTTTAAGACAGAAAACATCTCAAATGATTCTGTTGTGATGATTTTCATTGGTTCTTAAATCTGAAAGAAATAGGCCAGTTATGGTAAAGTTTGGTTAATAAACAGAAACTCAAAATTGACATATCTAAAAAGTAATAAGACCAGGTGCGGTGGCTCATGCCTGTAATCCCAGAACTTTGGGAGGCTGAGGGGGGCAGACCACAAGGTCAAGAGATCGAGACCATCCTGGCCAACATTTAGTAGAGATGGTGAAACCCCGTCTCTACTAAAAAGGCAAAAATGAGCTGAGCATGGTGGTGTGCACCTGTAGTCCCAGCTACTCGGGAGGCTGAGACAAGAGAATTACTTGAACCTGGGAGGCGGAGGTTTCAGTGAGCTGAGTGAGATGGTGCCACTGCACTCCAGCCTGGCAACGGAGTGAGACTGTTCCCCGCCCCCCCCAAAAAAAAAGAAAGAAAAAGAGATAATAAGCTGTGCTGCTAAATAAATACTGAATCTTTCTCTAGACATAACAAAAGTAAGAAAAGCCCTTCCTTTCTTGTTTGTTGTTGATAATGTTCACCGAGTGAGGGAACACTTGGAGGAAGACCAGGTTTGGGGTGTAATATAGTTTCAGACATATTCGAGTCATTATTTATTCCCAAAATGGTGCCACAAAATTGTGATAATGGAGTAATTATAATAACTTGTTAATTGACCAAACATCTATTAATAACCTGCATATGACAAGTAAGACAATAAAAGTAAAATAAAAAGTTGTCATTTTTTATCTTATGTCTATGGGTCAATTGTAGAGGAAGAAATTGAAAAAAAAGAGTAACATAATTATGTGTGAATGAAGCCAGGGGTAAGAGCAATGAAGAAAAGCTACAGAGAGTATGAGAACATTAAATAAGGGACTTAAACAGGAAGGTTGGTAAATTAAGCTAGGATGGCAGAGAAGACATGAATGCAGAGTTGGAAGCCCCAAGCATTAAAACAGCTACACAATAAGAAAAAGACAAGAGTGTCTATGATGGAGCTTCGTGAATCTCAAATATTTAATAGTTCGATTAAGATTGATGAGCCAGAAAATGGGATAGAAAAAGAGTGAATGGAAGATTGTTATGCTATGTAATCTGGTAAGAGAAGTATGTTTAAAGAAGAGGGTTATTAAAGAGTTACTGCTGGAATGTCAAATAAGAGGAAGAAGGTCATTTTCATTCAGTAAAAAACATAACATAATTGGTTGGAGGTGTTTTGGAATGTGGCAAGCAAAAATCTCATTAGAATTTATTGAGAAATGCATGGAAGCAGGATGGAGACAGAAGAGAAGCAGACAGCTTTAAATGGTATTTAGAAGTTAAAATGACTAGATTTTATGATCCATATTCTTTGGGAGATAAAGGACAAAAAGATACTCACAGATAACTTCTAGATTTCTGTTGTAATAGTGTTAATAACTTATATTCTCTCAGAGCGTATAAATCTTTGAAAGAAAATTATCGGTCTAGTTTTGAACATGTTTGAATTATACAAGTGGAGATTATTTCAATAAGCCACTAGATATGCTGTCTTATGCTCATACAGTAAGTCTGGCTGGAATATTTTTTGGGAAATATTTAATACCCAGATGCGAACTGAAAGCAAAGACTCCAGGGAAGACTTTACGTTTCAAAACCCTGCAGTCTAAAAGTAGGGATTTTATTTTCCACTAATAAAAGTTATTCAGTTGTGCAGACATTAAAAATAAATGCAATAATTCATAACCGAAAAGATTCATGAATGAAAATGTAAAATTACCGGCCTTAAGAAAGAGAATGGACAGCTCTTTTTCAGCAGATCGACATGTTTGGTAGCAGGCAGTTTTTGACACTTTAACTTTGTAATATATTTGGAAGTCAGATAATGTGATGCCTCCAGTTTTGATCTTTTTGGTAGTGTTTCTTTGGCTATTCAGGTAGTTTTGGGGTACCAAACGAAGTTTAGGATAGTTTTTCCTAACTCAGTGAAGAAGGACATGGGCATTTTGATAGAGATTGCATTGAATCTGCAGATTGTTTTGGGCAATATAATCATGTTAATTATATTAATTTTTTTGATCTATGAGCTGAGAATTTCATGTTTTTCCTTTTGTTTTTGTCATCTTCAATTTATTTTATCACTATTTTGTAGTTCTTGCAGAGATTTTTCATCTCTTTGGCTAAATTTATTCATAGGTACTTTATTTGTAGTTAATACAAGTGAAATTGCCTTCCTCTTTCTTTCTCAAATAGATTATTATTGGTGTATAAAATACTACTTGTCTTTTGTAAATTGAATTTGTATACTACAAATTTACTTATATTTATCAAATCTAAGAGTTTCTTTGTGGAATCTTTAGGTTGTTCTCTATGTAAGATCATATTATCACCAAAGAGGCACAACTCAAATTTTCTTTTTTGCAATTTTTATGTTTTTATCTCCTTCTCTTGCCTGAGTGCTCTGGCTAGAGCTTCCAGTACTATGCTGAGTAGGAGTAGTGAAGGCAGCATCCTTATCCTGTTTCAGTTCTTAGAGGAAATAATTTCAACTTTTCCCTATTCAGTATGATGTTAGCTGTTGGTTTATTGTGTATATTTTGAGATATGTTCCTTCTATGACAAGTTTGTTGAGTTTTTTTTTTTTCATGAAGAGATGTTGAATTTTATGTGCCTATTTTTCTGCATCTATTGTGATGAATAGATACTTTTTATTTTTCATTCTGTTGGTACAATGCATCACATTTGTTGCTTTGCAAATGTTGAACCTTTCTTGCATCTCTGGTATAAATCCCATTTGGTCATGGTGTATTATATTTTTATATGCTATTGAATTCAGTTTATTAGAATTTCATTGAGCCCTTTTGCATCTATGTTTAGGGATATTGTGCTGTAGGTTTCTTTTTATGTTGTGCCTGTGTCTGATTTGACATCAGGGTGATTCTAGCATTATGGAATGAGTTAGGGAGAATTTTCTCTCTCCTATTTTTTTGAATATTTTCAAGACCATTGGTTTCTATTTTTCTTTGCATGTTCAGTAGAATTTAGCTCTGAATTCATTCAGTCCTGGGATTTTGTTCTTGTTGTTGGAAGATGTTTTATTACTGATTCAATCTCATTATTTACTATCGGTCTGTTCAGGTTTTCTATTTCTTTCTGATTCAATCTTGTCATGGGGTATGTTTCCAGGAATTTATCCATTTCTTCTAGATTTTCCAGGTTATGCGTATATAGTTTTTCATAATAATCTCAGTAATCTTTTATATATATTTGGTATCAGTTGTGATGTCTCCTTGTTCATTTGCTGATTTTGTTTATTTGGGTCTTCCCTCATCTTTTCTTTGTTAGGCTAAGCAGTGGTTTATCAATTTATCTTTTCAAAAAAGTGATTTTTCATTTTATTACTCCTTTGCATTGTTGGAAGATTTTTTGGACTCTATTACATTTATTTCTGCTCTGATCTTTATTATTCCTTTACTTTGACTAATTTGGGATGTTGTTTCTTCTTACTTTTTTTAATGTGTGCTGTTAGATTGTTTGGTATCTTTAAATTTTCTGATATAGGTGTTCATTGCTATAAATTTCCCACTAAACACTGCTTTTTCTGTATTACATGTTTTTGTATGTTGTGTTTTTATTTTCTTTTATTAAAATATTTTTTTTTCTGATTTCTATCTTATCAATTGACCCAACAGTTATTCCGGAGCATGTTGTTTAATGTTCATGTATTCGTGCCAGATACTCTAAGTCATCTCTCTCCAGTTCAAAGTTTCACAAATCTCTTAGAACAGGGGCAAAATGCCACTGGTCTCCTAGCTAAAACATAACGAGAGTCACCTTTGGTTTAGCTCCCAACAATTTTCTCATCTCCACCTGAGACCACTTCAGCCTCAACATTATTGTTCATATTGTTATCAGCGATTTTGGGCAAAGTTATTCAACAAGTCTCCAGGAAGTTTTAAACTATCCCACATTTTTCTGTCTTTTTCTGAGCCCTCCAAACTGTTTCAGCCTATGCCTCTTACTCAGTTCCAAAGTCTCTTCCACATTTTTGTGTATCTTTTCTGTAACACCCCACTTCCAGTACAAATTTACTATATTAGTCTGTTCTCACACTACTGATAAAAACATACCCAAGACTGGGCAATTTACAAAGGAAAGAGATTTAATTGGAGTTACAGTTTTACATGGCTGGGGAAGAAAGCCTCACAATAATGGCAAAAGGCAGGGAGGAGCAAGTCCTGTCTTACACGGATGGCAGCAGGCAAAGAGAGAATGAGGAAGATTCAAAAGCAGAATCCCTCCAATAACACATGGGAATTGTGGGAGTACAATTCAAGATGAGAATTGGGTAGGGATACAGAGCCAAACCATATCAATAACATAAGGAAATGATGTATTGAATATAATATTTAATGCAAATTAGTCAAAAATAATTTAAACAATATTTTGGAGTAAAAAAATGGCTGAAGCCAATTATGATTAATATGTGAAGCAATGGTTGCCTGTATTAGTGTGGTATTAGTGGAAATCATAGTCAGAGCTTAAACTTAAAATACATCATGAAATATCTGCCAAAGATTTGGAGTTCTCTGTTGGAAATTTTACTGTTTGGATATTGCAATCTTGTGAAAATTGCTTTGTTTTCTGTTGAGTCAGGCCAGGGAAGGATCCAGAAGGAGAAGATGACCTTCATTAGGAAGGTTATTGAGCCATCTGTCTATAAACACTGCTATTTCCTATTACTCTAACTGATGACAAGGATCTTTGTTTTAGTTCCTGAGAAGTTTAGAGTGGAAAAATGATTACGCTTTATGATAAAGAACATTCAAGACAATTTTGCAGTTGTCATTTTTAGCACCTTTTTCACTTGCGAAGCAACAGCAATAGTTTATGAATAAATGTTACGTTCTTTTTTCTGAGAAACATCTAAATAATGATTGTTTTCATCAAATCGCCTTCTTCCATTTAGGGTTACAATGTGTTAGTGTTTTAATTGCTTTAAGTGTCATGCCGTTAGGGGCTATGATCAGCCTGGTGTGGGAAAAAACACAGAAAAATGCTTTAGAGCATCTGTTTTCAAAAATTAGGCTGAAAATCAAGGCTAAATCTATTATTACCTTGCTCTGTTGAGCTGTTTTTTTATTTCTTCTTCCTCAATGTATTAGATTGAGTGTTACCAGGTTATGGACTGGGTTATCTATCAGTGAAATAACTGAAATTGCTTAGGATCATTCCTCGCATGTATTTCTTAAATATCAGCTGTCTCAGAGGTGTTAAATGAAAAACAAAACAAAACAAATTGTCCAGAATTGTTAAAAGCTACTTAAATATTTCAACATATCGGAAAAATAAACAATGTAATGCTTCATTACATTTCCAAAAGGCACAACTATCTTTTATTTTTGATCTTCTATGAATGGAATAAAATGCTTTTGAATATCTATTAGAACTTCATTGTGTTTAAGAGACAAAACAAGGCAAGATATTTGCTTTACAAAAAAAAAAAAAATCAGCATATAAGCTGTTTTTTCCTCTTCTTAAAATGTGTGCACTTAACCTCAACTATAAAATGAAGCTATAACACTGAATGTTCAATAAATGAGTATCAGGACAACTATTATTGCTAGTTATAGGCTAACTGGATATTGTGAAAAACTGGAAACTACATTCCTCATTAAGATTAAACAAATATTGCTGAGAAATCTGTATTGCTATTTTCTCCACATTCTTCTGAATCTTTTTATGTTCTTTTTTTGCAGTGACCAAGAAAATATTAAGACGATGCCTTTATATATTACAGCACAAAAAAAAAACTATATAAAATGTTATTCTTACAAAAAGCATTTTTTAACCTTTATTTGAACCATTCTTGAAACAAAATTTTCCCAAGTGAATCACCATTTGAATCAATTTAAAACTGCATCATGTTTTTCCACGCCAATTTTCTAATCTACTAAAAATATTTGCTGATGAACTAATAATAGGTCTTAGTCTTGTAGCTTCTTTAAAATTCTTGCATTGACCTTTGACTGAACCTTAAAATGACATAAGAGTTTGGGCAACACATACGGATAATGAGGAGGCTGTCTTGCCAACTGCTGTGTCATTGCTGATCATACTCTCGCCAACTGGAAGGCAGTTTTACAGAGGAAAACCCTGATATTTAGAGGAGTTGACTATGACTCCCCTGCATTGGCACTGCAGTGATAAAGGTGTTAAGTCCTTTGTACTACAAATAGTTAAGAACATTAAGTTATAAAATCATTAACCATTTCCCCTGTTATAAATCATCCATTTCCTCAATAATAAGCACGATGAGAGATCATCAAAAGTTAGGGAAACTCTAAAATATGAGAAAAGAGAAACATCTAGGTCAATGTGCTTCACATGTGGTACTACAGAGTCAATAATTATTGAACACTTAGCACGTCAGTGCCCTGTGGAGTTCATGTAATCCCTCTGTAATAAACAGACTTGAATGCGGTAAGACAGATAGTAATCATAGCTCAAGCTGGATCAGTCTTTGTTGCACCCCTTGAAGCATATCTTTGTCTCATGACTCACACCAACCTCTTTTGTCCTACATTTTCCAGCCGTATAATTATTTTCTGATGAAGTAGCTGGAGCATTCCTCAAGTCAACATGAAAAGCCTAAGTATCTGTCCGTGGTAAGATCACTCATGATGCTGTGGCTGCTGTCACCCTCTCAGCACATCTTCCCACTACTGACTTTCAAATCACTTATTTTGTCATAATGAGCAAGTTGAGCCTTTGCAGATGTGCCACAGGTCCTGTTTTCCCTTACTTTCACAGACTGTTTCCTGGTACATAGATGCTCATGTAATTGCCTCAATATATTCCTGTTCATTCTTTATAATCCAGCTTATATATTATGATGCCATCTGCCCAGATAACTTGATCTCAAGTTTCAAGCACCTGTTATACAAT
Organism: Saguinus oedipus; assembly: GCA_031835075.1. NCBI lineage: Eukaryota > Metazoa > Chordata > Mammalia > Primates > Cebidae > Saguinus > Saguinus oedipus. The sequence goes on along the minus strand of CM063186.1, from coordinate 48,642,950 downwards.
TATCTATCAAAGCATTGATGACACTGTATGAGAACTATTTGTTTTCTTTGTGTGAGAGTCATGTATTGAGTCATTAGATTGCTCACAGTATTCTCCTCTCTTTTAGTCAAACTGAATCAAGTTCTCCAATGTCTGCATTTTTTGATGTTCTTGCATCAGACATTTAGATGCTTATGCTAATTGCAGACATAGTCTCAAAAGGAAAAAGAGGGAGAGACAGCGTTTGAAATCAAAGGGAAACATGAAAATTTCTCCCACTTTGATAAAGGAAGGCTTTTTTTGTGTGTGTGTTTCATGTGAGAACAGGGGAAAGTGGAGTACCCTAAGGAATTAATAACAACCCATGTGAGGCATTCATGGTTATGCCCAAGATTTTGTGCTCTATGCACCGAATTTCTAGCTTTGACTGAGATTCTTATGCATTGTGGCTGGCAATTAAACAGAATGATTAGGACTTTTGCAGAGCTTTGTCAATGAGGATATCAGAGATAACTGTCATGGGTTGAGAGCTTTTATCCTTTTTTTCTCAGCACTATTATGTACCCTCTGACTTCTGATTCCAAATGATCCACTACGTAAGAGTATAGCTAGAACTCAGGCTTTTAATGTTAGGCAAAGTTTGCTCTGAATCACAACTTGGTCACTTGATTGCTACATGAAATTGGTCACGTTCAACTGTTTGTAGTCTACATTCCTCCTCAGCGAGCACTGCAAGAAGAAGTTATTAAACATGTAAAAATAAATTGAGCTTTGGAACTTTATAAGTTTTTTTCTTAGTAAAATTGGTGTTTGTAATATTCCCTCTGCTGATAAAAGTCCAAACACACTCTTTCTGTAATCACCAATTTCGTTGAATCCCAGCTTCATGATTTAAAATTTTTACTATATAATGTAAAATATTATCTGAGTTTAGTGGGTGTTGAACAATGAGAACACAGGGACACAGGGAGGGGAACATCACACGCCAAGGCCTGCTGGAGGGTGGGGGAGCTAGGGGAGGGACAGCAGCGGGTAGGTGGATTGGGGAAGGATAACATTAGGAGAAATACCTAATGTAGATGACTGGGGGATGGATGCAGCAAACCACCATGGCATGTGTATACCTGTGTAACAAACCTGCACATTCTGCACATGTACCTCAGAACTTAAAGTAGAATTAAAGAAATATTATCTCTGATTTGTGATTGAAAATCCCTTCAAGTAAAAGCTTATAAAAAAATGAGAAATAATATTTAGATGTCTCTGAAGCTATTTATTTTTGACAAGGAATTGAAAAAAGCAAGAAGTGAGAATATTTTAAAAAAAGATGTTTAACTGGAATGCAAATTTATTTCCTTAGTTTTACTATCTAGAAAATGGAACAACAAAATTTAGCTTTCACTATGTCATAATTTGGAAGCTAAATAATAAATTCAGCCACATTTTCTCTCACATCATTTAGACAAAGAAGTCAATTAAGCAGAACATTAAAAGCTGATGAATCAGACAGTGCCATAAAATAGCAATTAGAAAATAATCAGTTAATGAAGTACAATGACAATGCAGAAGTCATCAAGTGGCAGTAACAGAACTCCTCCATTAATGAGAAGTGACATTGAAGAATAGAAATGCCAAGTAGAACAGCTACTGTGACTGTAAATATATTGAATAGATTCAGAGAGGTAATTTGCTATTTTTCTCTATATTTCCAAACATGTAAGTTTGATTATTTATTTTAAATCTTTTTTATTTTATAATATTTGCCTTCAGTGCTACAAAATTTCCTCTAAGCATTACTTTCACCTCATAAATTATAACAAGTTGTATTTTGTTTAAGTTCAAAATGTTTTTAAATATGCCCAGAGATTTCTTCTTTAACCTATGTGTTATTCACACGTATATTGTTTAATGTCTGAATTTTGGGGGATTTCCCAGCTATGTGTTTTTATTATTTCTAGTTTAATACCACTGTTGTCTGAGAGCAAACATCATACCTCTTGCACTTCAAAAAAAATACTTAAGGTGTATTTTTGTCACAGAATTGTGTTCTGTTCTGGTGTATTTCAATGTGAGGTGGAAAAGAGTGTGTGTTTTGCTGTTATTGAATGAAGTAGTCTATAGGTGTCAATTATATCCAGGTGACTGATGATGCTGTTGGGTTCATTTATGCTCTTATTGATTTTCTGCCTGCTGGATCTGTCCATTTCTGATATAGTTGTGTTGATGTTTATAACTAAAATAGTGAATTCATCATTTCCTCCTTAGAGTTTTTGCCTCATATTTTAATATTTTGTAGTTAGGTGCAGAATTATCTATATGAATTATTTTATATTTTTGTATAATTGATCCTTTATTATTACATAATGTCCCTGTTTATTCCTAAAAATATTCAGGGCTCTGAAGTCTGCTATGTCTAAAATTAATTGCTTGATTTGATAAGTGTTAAGTATGGTTTATCTTTATCCTTTAATGTAATATTTACAAGTGTATTTAAACACAGTTTCTTGTAGATAATATGTAGATGGTGTTTTATTTTATCCATTATGTTAATTTATATCTTCTAGTTAGTATGTTTGAACAAATTACATTCAGAGTGATCATTGATACAGTCAGATCAATATCAACGTTTTGATATTGTTTTCTGTTTGTCGCCCTTGTTCTTTATTCCTATTTCTATTGCACTTTTTATGCATTTTGTAGTTGAAATTAAGCACTTAATGTGATTCTATTTTCTCTTCTTTATCATGTAAATTACAACCCCTCCACCTTTTCTTTGCTTGTTTTAGTGGTTGCCCTAGCATTTGCAGTATATATTTATTACTAAAGTCACCTTTAAAATGAAATTTTACTGATTTGTGAATTGTGTAAGTATTTAATAATTACAAAACAATTCTTATGCCTCCCTCCTTCCTTGGTTTTCTTGCTGTGATTTATTTTACCTAAACTTAAGTATTTAAATATATATTTGCATATATGCATACATAAATATATTGCTGATATCATTTTGAGCAATGGTTATCTGCTAGATCAAATTAGAATAAGAAAAATAAAACATTTTATTTTTCCTATCTTATTCCTTCTCTAACGTTCTTCTTTTCTTTATGTAGATCCAAGTTTCTAAAGTTTTCTATTTTTCTTCTCTCTGAAGGGTTTCAAGTATTTCCTGCAGAGCAGGTTTCTGGCAACACATTCTCTCAAGTTTTGTCTGAGAAAGCCTTTATTTGTGCTTCCATTTTGATAGATAATTTTGCATGGTACAGAATTCTAGGCCAGTGGTATTGCTCTCGCAACGCTTTTTTAAATAATGCACTAGTCTGCCTTTGCATATATTGTTTTGGGGAATAAGTTTGATATTATTTTCATCCTTACTTATCTCTATATAAGCTGTTTCTTCCACCACCACCACTGGCTTCTTTGAAGATTTAATGTTTATATTTGATTTGCTGCAGTTTGCCTATGATATGCTTAGGTGTCATTTTATTTTAATTTTTGGTATTTGTCTTCGTCGATGTTCTCTGACCTTTTTCATTTGTGGTTTGGTGCATGATATTAATTTATGAAAATTCTTCATCATTATTGCTTCAAATATTGAATTTGTTTCTTTCTTCCCCTTCTAATATTTCATCACACATTTGTGACACCTTTGTAGTTTTCTCACAGTTCTTGGATATCTGTCCACTTTTTATTTTAGTTTTTAGCTTCATTTCTGTTTAATTTTCAGTTTTTGAACTTCCCATTGACAAATCGTCAAAGGCATTCTTCATTTATGTTACAGTGCATTTTATCTCTAGTATTACTTTTTTATTCTTTCTTAGAATTTTCATCTCTCAACTTACATAGTCCATCTGTTCTGACCTATTGTATACTTTTTTCATTAGTGCCTTTATTATTATTAATAACTGTTTTACATTCGTGGTTTGACCATTCTAACATCCCTGTCATACCTAAGACTTGTTCTAATGCTTACTCTGTCTCATCAAACTGTTTTATTTCCCAGTTACATATGTCTTATAATTTGGTTGTTTTTGTTGAAAGAGGCACATAATATATTAGGTAAAAGAATCCATGGAAAATAAGGCTTTAGGACTGTGGCGTGAAGTTGTGGAGAAGAAGTATTCAATGGTCCTATAATTAGTTCTCTGCATTTTAGTATGCCTGAGTCCCTGGGCTGTGAACCCCACAAATGCTTCTTGTTTTATGTCTTTTTTTTAAAACCTCTTAGGTGATACTCGATGTCTAGAAGGGTCTGCAGTTAAGTATTGCCCTTTCCCTAAGTCAGTAAAACTTTGATAAGACATTGATGGATTATGCTTCGGTAAAATAATTTATCTAGGGGGAAGGCCTCAGTAAGCAGAAGAAAATGTTCTGGCATATTTTCAAATTGGTTACTTTTCCACTCTCCGCACCAGAATCCTTAGGGGATTTTTCTCCAGCCTGCATTGTGAGAATATCGCAGAGCTCCTGGAGGTAAATCTCACCAACATGTACCCCTTCCTGTCCCAGTGTTGGTGACCCCTGTTATTTTTATTCCCAGGTTTGTCCACACTGAACCCCCAGAGTTCCATCAAATACAATCCAGGTTTTCCTCTCCTACTGCTTCAAACAGAGGTTTCTGTTTGTGGGTTTCTGATCTAATAAATTGTGATTTTATCCAGCTATCTACCTCCAATCCACCTCAAATTATTGGGGGAAGTAGTCTCCCCTATAACTTCATTTCTATGATGAATCTAAGGAGAGTTGATGATTTTTCAGTTTGTTCAGGTTTTTCTCTGTTGTTGGGATAGAATGGTGGCTAAAAGCTTCTTAAATGCTAGACTGGAAAACAGGAGTCATAATTACCAATATTACTTTTTTATCCTGAGTGACTGATGAATGTTTGTCTCATTCTCCTGCTTCCACATAACCCTCACCTAAAAAACGTTAAATGTATATTTACTATTTACTATTTATTGATTTATTTAACTTTTGGAGAAAAGAATAGAGTCTAGATTAACTTAGTTATCTGATAGTTTCAATAAAATGATTTAATTATTGTGTTAGGGATTTCTCATTATTTAATAGCCTTTCATTATGAGTCATGCATCTCTCTCAAGTGTTGGCAGTATTGATATTATATGGCATCATGCAGTTTCCCTATTGCTATAAGTCTAGCTTGTATAATCAAACCATTGAGACAAAAATGAACTTATTCCATGTTTCGAATGGAACGGCCCTCCAGCCTGGGTGACAGAGGAACACTCCATCTCAATATATACATACATATATATTGTGTGTGTATATATATATATATATACATATATATATATGTTAAATAATATACATATTTTAAAGTTATTTTGAGATATTTATCTGATATCACATATGACAGAAGATGGCAGTGTAGATCCTTTTGATTCAATGTTTTATTCCAGAGAACAACATTCATTTAGAAAGTATTTTTATCTACAAATACTCATTACATTTAAAAAAATTTTTTTGCAAGGTCATTACTAAAATGCAATTCCTTAAAAGTCACATTTTACTTTACTAAATTAACAGGTGATTTGTATTAAATAACGCTAATAATATCATTAAAAAGAGTCGCTTGTGCAGAACGAGCAAGATAGTTGCACAAGCGACTCTTTTTAATGATAGTGTACCCCCAAACCTAAAATGCAATAAAAAAAAGAGTCGCTTTTCTTTAGTAAATGTAGCAACTGATTAATGAGGCAGTTTAAAAGAGTAAAAAGTTGGAAATTCAATATAAATAAATACTGCTTATTGTAGTTATTTTACATTTGTAATAAGAGCTTTCTGTAAAAGTTTAAGGTAAGTGGGCCGGGCGCGGTGGCTCACGCCTGTAATCCCAGCACTTTGGGAGGCCGAGGCGGGTGGATCACGAGGTCAAGAGATCCAGACCATCCTGGTCAACATGGTGAAACCCCGTCTCTACTAAAAATACAAAAAATTAGCTGGGCATGGTGGCGCGTGCCTGTAACCCCAGCTACTCAGGAAGCTGAGGCAGGAGAATTGCCTGAACCCAGGAGGCGGAGGTTGTGGTGAGCCAAGATCACGCCATTGCACTCCAGCCTGGGTAACAAGAGTGAAACTCCGTCTCAAAAAAAAAAAAAAAAAAGTTTAAGGTAAGAACACTAGAAAATTTTAATAAGAGTACCAAATAATTAAAATTCAATGTGAAAATTAAAATTAATATTGAAAAGGTGAAGAAAGTCAAGATTTTTTTTCTAATAATTTTCTTCCTTATTGCACATAACATTTTTATTGGTATTTTTTCCAGCAAAATGAATTGAAATAATCAAATTGAAAACATACAGGAACTAAGGTAAACCAACAGAAGGGGGAAATTTAATAAAAAAATGTTGTCAACTAGTTTAGCAAAAAGAAAGGTGAGAGAAAACCAGTTTTTGGATTGTAATGGTTTGAAATAACTAAGCACTTAAACTTTTCAATAAAATGTTGCCTATATTTAATTCATATGTGTTTTATATTTAGACATACTGTATAAATTTATTTGTTCCTTATAAAATATTTCTTAATTCAATGCACTTAATGGAATATTTATTTTTTTCAAATCTTTCATAAAATGATATCCAAGGAATTAGAGTTTATATCAATATTAATGATCATAGAACAGTGTAGTGAATCTTAACCTCCTAGCTTCAAAAATATTGAATTTCTAATTTCTGTTAACACTTTATTTGTACATTGAAATAGAAGAGTAAGTCATACATGGACTCATGGAGAAATATTTTAATTCTTCTTTGAAACATACAGTGTCACTTCAGTTAGAATCAATATTTTATATTGAATCTAGTAGACTAATATTAAAAGCTTAAAAAATCCCAAAATCAAAAACCTAATTTTCCTCTATTTATGTTACTCTGATCTAAGATAATTCAGACTTGAAAAGACATAGAAAGATTTTCAATAACTATGTTAAGTGGAGAGAGTGTTTTCAAAATTATCAAACTATTTCAGGAAAACAAGTTTTGACATGGTTCGTTTTAGTTTACCTGAGGTGTTTTAGAGATTACTGATGACTTACGTGTGTACTCTGAGATTCTTAATCCAGTCTAACACCTCTTGAGAGAATTCAAAAATAATCTTGCCATTGTAAAACACATAATTACCCTAGTCCTCACTCTACTCATTTTGCATAACTACATAATCAAGGCAGGATTAAGCCAAAAGTATCAGACATTGTTAATTCAACTGTGTCATCTGTTTTATCCTTTACAAATATTTTGTATTAAAGTACATTTCTAATGAAGGCAGACAGATAAAATAATATTCCTTATAAGCATTGTAACACATGAAATGTGTTTTAAGATATTGTGATGTGTGAAATGTATAAAGTAGGAAGAATCCAATCTATTTATTTGTGTACCTAAGTATTATAGATGCTAGAGCAATGAGTTGGATGTAATGAATAGTTAGCTGGATGATAGGAACCAATGAAAAAACACATTTAGAGCTGCCGTAGCACCCAGAGGGTTGTCCAGGGCAAAATATATATAGGATAGCTTTGGGGGATAGTTAGATGGCATATGATAAAGAAGCATCTCTTTTCTTCAGAGTGCTACAAGGGAAGCTGTCTTTCTAGGGGATTGCCATATTTAATCAAGGCAAAGAAAGAGAGTTGAGTGAAGATGCTAAAACTTAAAAGTACAGTTGACTTAAAATAAATAAAAATCCTTAAGAGTTTATATGTGTGAAGTACATAGCAATGGAATGTTCAGACAAAAAACTGTATAAAGTACTCACATGGTAGAGAATGTGCTTACCTGTTAGTTGATGATTACGATAACAGTCACCTTGAATTTAGTAGGTAAAATGTGATGCGAAAGAAATAGTTTCTTATTTACCTAGCAGATAGTGGAAATAGCCTGTTCTCCTTGTGTTGAGAATATCGTAGGTAAAATCTAAAGAGTGAGAGCCAGGTGACTTGTAGTTTTGGGCTTAGAATTTCACATTCTGTGAAACTGAATAAGTTATGTTATTATAATTTCCAAATACTATTAAAGGAATAATTTTTAAGAATATGTCAGATTGATAAATTGTCTTCTCTAGTTACAGTGGTCCTGATACCCCTTTGGGGGCAAATGCTACTATAAAGGAGCTTAAAAGGGGGTTGAAATAAAAATATTATTTTTGAATAAATAAAATTTATCATTGAGGACAAATTTTATAATCTAATATTTTTAGTCTTACAGATTTCCATTGACTGAGAAAACTTCTGTAATCTGAACAACTGCATATATTAAATGACATCTGCTATCAGGATGGTTAGATAGTCCTTAGATGTGGCTACTACTTCATACTAGAGATTAAGGAAAGCAAACTTTGCAGTCTAACATTCTATACATAACATCCTCCCACCTCAACCTCCCCAGTAGCTGGGAGTATAGGCACATGCCAACATGCCCAGCTAATTTTTGTATGTTTTGTCGAGACAGGGTTTCACTACTTTGCCCAGGTTGGTCTCAAACTCCTGGGGTCAAGTGATCCATCTGCCTTAGCCTCCCAAAGTGCTAGGATTACAGGTATAAACCACAGTGCCAGACCCAGCCATCATTTTTATTAAAGAAAGCAAATAAAGATAGTATTAAATATTTGAGTTCCATGTTGCTCATTCCATTCTAGGGTAGCACAAAGAGTTTTGGCAAGGCTAGAACTCAGACTCTGTTGAAGGAATCTTGACATTTAAGGCTTGGGCTTTATTTCGTGGATCATAGGGGTTAGAGCACAGTAGAAGTATGATATTAGTAGACCCTTAGCTTCAGCTCTAACCTGCCAGTTCTGGTAGGTGAAAATACAGTAGAACCAGCAAAGTTACACACACACACACACACACACACACACACACACACACACACACACACACCAGTGAGTTAAGAGAAGAAACATAGAAGGCAGTCTCTAAAGGATATACATTTTTAAGTAACTTTGACAAATTGATCAAATAACACAGGGGCTAAGGATTTCTCAGTGGGTTTTAAAATGGATCACTGAGGACCTCGACCAAGGCAATTTTATTGGACAAGTGGTCAGGGAAAAATAACTAAATGGAATGGGTGAAATAGACAATCTGAGAAGAAAAACTGTGGAAAGAATGTGTAGAACATCAAATAATATCATATAAACATATTCCATATAACTTAATATACTAAAAGTACATGTAATTTTCATTGTATATTTTAATTTTTACAACAAAACTGTGTCGTTCTTTTTTATATTGCTTTGTAATGTCTTAATCCCAGTAGGGAAAGTTCTTAAGTCCTTTCTGTCTTCTTTGAAAACAATTTTGTTTATTTTTCCCACGCTTTCTTTTGTATTCACTTTTTATATACCATTAAAATTATTTTGATACTTTTGTCTCCTTAATGTCACATAAATCTATACAATGTCCAGGGAAAACAGATGATTTTGCTTCATTCATTTTTCTAAAACTTTTCTGATGTATTTTTCAAAAAGGTTAAGCACATTCCTATTTAACTTATTTATTTAGCAAATTTAATCGAGGTGTCAACCATGGAAGGAAAGTTCTTTTTGGTGTAATTCAGCTGGTTATTCTAAGTTAAAAGGAATGTAATTGTTTTTGTGTATTAATAATCACTTTACAAAAAGCTAACCTTTTTATTAAATCCTGGTTACTTTAGGTAAATGAGTTAATTGAATTAACCTCATCAGATTTTGAACATATTGATTTGAAGCTCAAATGACATTTAAAGTTATTCTCTGAACAACTTTGAGTTAAAGCAGATTTGACTATTGTTTGTTTCCCAAAATTAACTTTGCTGCTTTGTAATTGTCACCATGAATTTTAAAATACTGAAATCAGCCGAACTAAATTTTTGAACCCAATAGTATAAACATAGAAATAAAAATAACCTTGTCAAATATAAAATTAAAAACTAAAATATATAGTTTTATAATTTCTTTTTTATAGGGGGGAATTAGGAAATACAATACTAAATGCTTCATTGGGAAATGGGAAATCAAGACCCTTAGAAATTTGAAAATTGACTTTTTACAAAGTTACGATAATTAAGCCGGTGTGGTATGGCAACTGGCAGAGAGGAGTAGACCACTGGATCATCAGTAAATACTCATAAGTATACGATCATTAGATTCCTTTTTTTTTTTTAACAGCAAAGTGAGGAAAAGGTGTTTTTTCTATTTGAGGATTTTGAATGTATCCATTGAATTATTTCAATTGATAAAAATATGGAAGAAAATACCTTATTTCATAACAAAAGTCAATTTCATATAAATTATAAAATACATGACTAAATTTGTTGCAGGCAAGAAGCACTAACCAAAACCAAAAATGCTGATAAACTGGACTGTTATAATTAAGAACGTGTTATTATTTAAAAACACCAAGATGCCATTGAGAATGTGAAAAAAGCAACTTCCAAATAAAATATTTACATGTATCTGGAAAGGGCATAGGATACAGAATATATTACTTTACTTAAGACATCATAGATAGAAAAAATAGAAAACACAATAAAAATTTACATATGTTGAACCATCTTTGCATCCAAGGAATAAATCCCATTTTCAACATACTGTGCCATTTTTTTAATGTGCTATTGAAATTGTTTTGCAAGAATTTTCTTGAGTATTTTGCATCTATGTTCAACAAGATAATGGCTTGCAATTGTATATTCTTGTAGTGTTTTGTTTGTTTTTGAGATGGAGTCTTGCTTTGTTGCCTTGGCTGGAGTGTGGTGGCATGATCTCAGCTCACTGCAACTTCAGCCTCCCAGGATCAAGGGATTCTCCTGTCTCAGTCTCTTGAGTAGCTGGAAATATTGGCATGCACCACCATACTCAGCTAATTTTTGTATTTTTAGTAGTGTTTTTGCCTGGTTTTGATGTAGAGGGAATTCTGGCTTTGTAAAGTGAGTTTGAAAGTGTTCCTTGCTTTTCTTTTTTTGAACAGCTTAAGAAACACAGGCATTAATTTTCTTCATATTTGATAGAATTCACCAATAAAGGCATTTGATACTGGGATTTTCTTTGTTGAATTAATTCTAATTACTGATTAATCTCCTTAATCATTTTTTATCTATTTAAATTTTCCATTTTTTCGTGATTCAATCTTGGTGGTTTTTCTGTGTCCAGGAATTCATCCAATCTTTCTGAATTATCCAACTTGTTTGCATATAAACGTTCACAGTAGTCTCCTATGATCCTTCATAATGTCTCCTGTTTTACTTCTAATTTTCTTTAAGCCTTCTTTATTTTTTCCTTAGTTAACCTAACTGAAGGTTTGCAAACTTCTTTTTAGAAAACCAACCCTTAGTTTTATTGATCTTTATTACTGCTTTTCTAGCCTCCATTTATTTTATTTCTGCTCTGATGATGATTCTTTTCTTCTTTCACTCTCTCTGAGTTTAATTTGTTCTTATTTTTCTAAAGCTTCTTTACAGCAAAGAAAGTACTCAGCATAAAAAGCCAACTCTGGAATAGAAGAAAATATTTGCAAACCATCTATCTGATAACCAATTAATCTCTAAAATACATAATAAACTAATAACCCAATTCAAAAATTGGCAAAAGTCCGGGCAAAGTGGCTCATTCCTATAATCTCAGCATTTTAGGAGGCTGAGGAGGGTGGATCACCTGAGTTCAGGAGTCGGAGACCAGCCTGGCAAACATGGCGATACTCCACCTCTACTAAAAATGCAAAAATTAGCCAGGTGTGGAGGTGCATGGCACACACCTGTGATCCCAGCTATTCGGGAGGCTGAGGCAGGAGAATCACTTTAGCGTGGTAGGTAGAGTTTGCAGTGAATGGGGATCATGCCACTGCACTTCATCCTGGACAACAGAGGGTGACTCCATCTCAAAAAATAATTGGTTCAGAACTTGAATATAAATTTCTCTGAAGAAAACATATAATCAGCCATGAGGTATATGAAAGGATATTCGACATCACTAATCATCAGGGAAATGCTGATCTAAGTCATAGTGAGATATCTTCTTACAACTGTTAGATGACTATTACAATTAAACAAAATATAATATTGGCACAGATGTGGAAGTGTTGGACCTCTTATATGGTGTTGTATGCTACTATGAAAAACTATATGATGATACCTCAAATAATTAAAAATAGACCTCTCATCTGATCCAGCAATCCAAAGTTTGTGTATGTATCCAGTAAAATTAAAATCAGGATCTTGAGATATCTGCAACCCGCTGATCACTGCGGTATTTTTTCACAAGGCAAACTATAGAAACAACAGAAATATATAATGACAGATGAATGGTTGAAGAAAATGTGCTATATATATTTAAAATCTTATTCTTTGTGACACCATTGATGAACTTGGGGAATCTTATACCAAGTGAAATAAACCGGTACAAGCACTGCATGATTCCATTTTAATGAGACATCAAAAATAGTCGATCTCATAGAAGCAAAGAATATAATAATTGTTGTCAGGAGCCTGTGGGAGGGAAAATCTGAAATTGTTGCTTGAACAACAACAATTTGCACATACTTAGATAAGTGGAGAAGAAATATCCATGCAGAGAAGTTGCAGAAATACGCAGATACAGGAAACATGCAGACCCCGGAATATTTAAAATCTGCACTCATCCTACTCTTCAGCTAAGCTATCATCCCACTACTCAAGGTGTTCCTTTGGCAGCAGCAGACATGCTCAGACAAGGAATGAATCTTTATAACCAAACTTCTCTCCTTCAACCTCCTCCCACTCACATCTACATGACACTACCTATTTAGGTGCATCAGCTTTCCTCCATTCCAGTGAATACAGACGATTGCTTTCAATTTTTTCTGTCAAGAAGACAATTCCATGTGTTGATTTGTGTTTTGACTTACTGATTATCAGTCAATCTAATTGATCCACAAAAGCTTTCTTGCAGAGTTTCAAGGATCCCTTTGCTTTGTATTAATTCTCTTTGAATGTGACACCACATAACAGCACTAATTCAACATTCTGAAGAATTGCCTCTTGACAAGGATTTATTTATTTCCATTAATAACTTTCTGCTTAAAGCAAATTTGAGAAATACAGTAGGAAGTGAGTTCAGAGTTCAGCAACTTCCCTAAGAGTTAGCAAGCAGAGCTTCTCACTAGCGGTGGAGCTAAGGCTGATTTGCATATGCATATTATTGTGTTCTGAAAAGGGGAAGTAGAATATCCATAATACACTCTGAATAGTATAACATCAGCAGTGCTGTACTAATAGCTCAGGCAAAGGGCAGGTATACTCATTTCCAATCTTTTCCTTTTAGATGACTTCTCCTTTCAGACAGGAGGAAAGGTATCACTTGATCCATAGAGGTCACCAGAATTTTAACCATATCATTAACTTATCTAATACTGTAAATTGTTTGAAGAAAAAAACTTCTTTATGAATTCAATCAATGGAGACCGAGCTAATTGTCTTACCTATCCATATTATGAAGCCTGAACAAAGATGACCTTTATCATATCTCTATGGCAGTAGTGTAGTGTCAGAGTCCATTTTCTGCTGCTATAATAGAATACAACAGTCATTTTTAATGACAATACATTTATTAGCCCATAGTTCTGGAGGCTAAAAATTCCAAAACTGAGGGGTCGTTATTGTCTAATGGGTTTCTTGCTATAGTATGTCGTGGTGGACTGCTGATGGGACAGACTTGTCCTTATACGACAGCAGCAAGACTACCCACAAGATCTGAGTCCTCATGTCCTAATCGCCCCTTAAAGGTCCCATTCTTAATACTGCTACAATGACAAATTTCAATATTAATTTTGAAAGGGATAACATTTAAATCATAGCTTTCTGCCTCTGACCCCCAAAACTCATGTCTTATTCATATAAAGACTGCATTTATTCTATACCAATAATCCCCAAATTCTTAACTGAATCCAGCATCAACTAAAAATATCAAAAGTCCAGAGTTTCATCTAAACTGCATATAGGTATAACTCAAGGCACAACTCATCTTGAGGCAAATTTCTCTCCAGTTGTGAGGTTGTGAAATCAAACAAAACTGTATATTACCAAAATAGAATAGGGGAACAAATATAAGATAGACATTACTATTCCAAAAGGAGAAAATGGACAAGAAAAAACAAAAACAGTAGATTATAAGGAAATTCAAAGCCTAATAGGAAGAACAAGATTAAATCTTAGGCTGGAGGACAACATTTTTGACTCCGTGTCCCACCCTCTGAACACAGTGGGGTAGAATTGGGGTCCACAAGACCTAAGGAAACCCCGTCACTGGAACTTGCCAGGCAGAGCCCATGTCCGCAGCTCTCATACGCTAAAGGCAGGTGCCTACAACTCTCCCAGGCTAGAATTGAATGCTGGTGGCTCTACATTTCTGGGGTCTCAAGGGAAGCCCCATTCCAACAGCTTTACTCAGCCCCCTGGGAATGCTCTGTACAGATCCAACCCAAAAGTTTTGCTAGATAGTTCTCCAATAAGAGATTTTGCAGTGGCTCTACCTTTATAACAAGTCTTTTCCCGGCCAAAAGGCTGTTAGCAACATGCTTTGAAATCTAGGTGAAGGCAGCCATGCCCCTCAAAGCTTGTGTATTTTGAACACCTGCAGGCAACACCACTTTGATGCCACCAACATCTGCTGCTTGCACCTTCTGGAGAAGTGGGGTTGATCCTCCGCTGTGTGTGCTGATCCTGGCAGGCCTGAGATGTGTCTGGGGCAGCTGAGGAGCACTGCAAGAGAATGGAGAAAACTGCTGAGGAGCACTGCAAGAGAATGGAGGAAACTGAGACTTGAGTTGGCCCTGGGTAGTAAGCCTCAAGTTCCTGAGAGCACCTGAGACCTCTCCTTTGATGTGTTTCCTTCAGTCAGGCCTTGACACTCTGGGCCTATGATGGGAGGGGTCACACTTGTAAGCTCCACAGTGTCTTTATGGCCATTCTCCCATTGTTCTGATAAATAGCCTCTCCCTTTGTTCAATTCATACTAATCTCCTTATCAAATAGGTCACTTGGCCACAACCTTGGTTTCTTCTCCTGAAATGGTCTTTCATTTTCTATCAATCACACCACCAGGCTAAGAATACTTCAATTCCCTAAATTCTGTTTTCCTTGTGAACATTTATTTTCCCATTTTATTTTCTTTCTTTTTGAGACAGAATCTTGCTCTATTGCCAGGTGTGATCTCGGCTCACTGCAATGTCCGCTTCCCAGATTCAAGCAATTCTCCTGCCTCAGCCTCCCAGGTAGCTGGGACTACAGGCGCATGCCACCACACCCAGCTAATTTTTTTTATATTTTTAGTAGAGACGGGGTTTCACCATGTTGGCCAGGATGGTCTCGATCTCTTGACCTCGTGATCCACCCGCCTTGGCCTCCCAAAGTGCCAGGATTACAGGCTTGAGCTAATTTCCCATTTTCTCTATGCAGTTAAAAGAAGCCACACATCATCCTGAATGCTTTTCTGCTCAGATATTTCTTCCACCGGACATCCTAGTGCATTACTCTTAAATTCTGCCTTCCACAAAGCCCTCTGGCATGGGCACAATTCAGCCAAGTTCTTTGCCACGTTGTAACAAGAATAGTCTTCACTCCAGTTTCCAGTATCTTGTTTTTATTTCTATCTGAGTCCTCATCAGAATTGCCTTCACTGCTTATATTTCTTCTAACATTTGATCACAATGTAAGTAATCCTTAAGAAGTTTCACTTCCCTTAAAGTTCTTCTCTTCCGAACCCTCTCCAGAATTGCCCTTAATGTTGTTTACAGAAATACAGGCTTTTTCTAGCCTACTCTTCCAAATTCTTTTAGCTTCTACCCACTATCCATTTCAAAGTTGTTTTCACATTTGTAGGTATTTGTTATAGCAACAGCCCTACTTCTCAGTACCAAATTATTATCTTAGTCTGTTTTGTCTTGCTGTAACAGGATACCACAGACTGATTTATTACAAAGAACAGAACTTTATTGGCTTACAGTTCTGGAAGTGTAAAGTTCAAATCAAGGGGTCATCATCTGGCAAGGGCCTTTTGCTGCATCATCCTATAAAAGAAGAATAAAGAGAGTAGGGTAGAAAGAAAGAGAGCAAGAGGAGGGTGAACTAAAGTCACCTTTTTATAACAGTACCAATCCCACCCAAAAGTGTGAGGTCTTCATGGCCTAATCATGTCTTAAAGGTCTGTCACAACGGCAATTAAATTTCATCATGAGTTTGAAAGGAGACAACATTCAAACCATAGCATGTAGTAATCTGGGATTGAGAGATTAATGAAGCTGAGAGCTTTTTGCAACTTATGTGACGGTGAAACCATCCCTAAACGAGTGCATGGAAATCAATATGGTAAATAAAATAGCAAAATAAGTAATAAAAATGAGATTTAAAAATTCATCTGAGTGATGGAAAAGGGCCTGTGGCATGAAGCAAGCCAGATGATATTTGAAAAATACTATATATTGTAACATGAAAAAATAATTTACACATAATAGTTTTCTTATATATACTTATCACTTGGAAAGTTGAAAGAGACACAAAGGAGACACAAAATAATCAAAGTCCAAAGCCACAAACAGCCCACAATTATATTAATTGCAGAATAAATAAATGTTTATTTATTTAGTAAATTTTATTATTTGTACAATTGGAGCAAACTGCTAATACATGCAACAATATAGATGAATCTTAAATTCATCTGTGAGTGAAAAGGTATGATTGATACTCCAAAACAATGCACATTGTATAATTTCACTTATCTAAATTCCAAGGACAGCCAAAATGAATTATTTCTAATTGACTAGCAGGTTTACAAAATTATTCTAAATATTGTTGAAGGTGGTAGTAACATGGTTTTCTGCAACCAATAAACTCATCAAAATAAAAATTATAATCTAGGCATTTTTGTTCTAGGAATATTATATCTTACTAAAATTATTTAATTCATTAAATATACATGTCTTTACCTAACTTCAATGCCAAAAATTAGACATTACATATATTTTTTAAAAGTACTAGGCTCCTGATACCTATGTAAGTTTTTGCATTGGAAATATGTAACAAATCTATTGTTTTTCTTAATAACAAAGTTATATTTGTTGGATGATAATATGCATTTTATAACAGGGCCTTCTCTTTCATATTGATAATTGTTATTTCTAGTGTTGACATTATAAGGTAAATATTTTCGCTGATGCGGCTGATGGCTTAGCCATGCAGAACCAATACATATGCATGCATTATTCAAATGAGATTTTGAAGCACTTCTGTCTTCTATTTGTTTGTGTGTAAAATTGGCATTTTACAGTAATTATGCAAATACAGTTTTCGAAGTTTTCCAGAGTTTTTCATTTTTATCCTACCCTTTAAAGAATTTTATAAAAAATGTTTAACTCATGATAATCTTTTTAATTGAGAAAAAATAATGCATTACTTTCTAGAATGTGAAAATATGTATAAGATGAACTTCTATGCTTTTATAATAGCCAGTTTAACCTACATTAATTATCTCTTCCAAAATGTACTTAATTAAACACTGTATGCACTTTTCATTCTAGTTCTAAATCACATACCCACAAATTAAATTCTATTTACTGAAAGGCAACACATGTACAGTCATATTGTTTCCATCAAGTCATTGACAAACACTGTTACAGGAATAAAAACTAGAGAAAGTAGGTATTCAGGAATGGTCAATAAACACTATTTGATATTTTTCTAGGCATAATTGAAGAGGAAGAGTTTTAATTTTAAATTTGAATATATATTCTGAAATGAACAAAATATAAACCAAGTTTGGATTATTTTGAAGTGCAACAATAAAAATTTCCTTTTGTCTTTAGCACAAAAACATTTCTGAGAATCTTTATTATTAAAAATAAATTATAAATTTAAGATACATTTAGGAAAAAGAGAGATAAATAGATAAACATTGTGCAAATAATATGAAAGAGCAGAATTTAAACAGTACAGTTATCAAAAAGTGCACAATTATAAAATTTGTTAGTTAATTAAAAATAGTTTATGTTTACATTTTTAAAGTCATTATTATGTAATTTACAAAATATGTGCCTAAAATGTAAAACCTGGGTTTTTTTACAAGTTGAAAATTAATTTGCATCATGCAAACATTAACACAAGTAATCTGATTCAAAGTAATACCAGGAAAATTGACTTTAAGTTCCAATATATCAGTAGACGTAAAGAAGTTGTATACAACAAGGCCTAATTTAATCAATTAGAAAATTAACAAATAATATATACCATGGAATACTATGCAGCTAGAAAAAAGGATGAGTTCATGTCCTTGGCAGAAACATGGATGAATCTGGAAACCATCATTCTCAGCAAACTGACACAATAACAGGAAACCAAACACCTCATGTTCTCACTCATAAGTGAGTGTTGAACAATGAGAACAGATGGACACAGGGAGGGGAACATCACATTCTGTGGTCTGTATGGAGTAGAGTCCTATGGAAGGGATATCGGGGGTTGGAGAGATTGGAGAGGAATTACATTAGGAGAAATACCTAATGTAGGTGATGGGGGATGGAGGCAGCACACTATCATGGCATGTATATACCTATGTAACAATCTGCAAGAATTGCACATTTACGCCAACTTAAAGTATATTAAAAAAATAGAAATTGAAAAACATGACACTAAACCAAACTCTAAACTAAAATAAAATACACTAAAATAAAATAAAATTAAACAAATGTTTTAAAACATTTTTTTCTGCATTTTATTTCAGAGTTGAATAACTCAAACTTTATTGTCAATGTTCAAAAGGCAATATAATGTAGAGCATCTCCATAAATTAACCAAAAAGAGAATATTTGGGTGAAGAGATGGGGTTTCAATTTCAAACGCAATCTTGAAATAGTGCTGTGCAATTGCTAAACAGGAAGTATTTTTTAGGAAGCTTCATGAAAACATGATGTTTTCTCATGAGCACTTCGAAGAAGAAAGGATAAATATAACAATAATTTCTAACCATTTTTGGTAGATTAATAAAATCACATAAATGTCAGCGAAGTTTAACATATCCAACTTTTTTGTAGTAAATTAAGCTTAAAATACGTGATTTCTTGTAATTATAATCTCTAAAAATTATTTAAAATTTAATATCTTTCGATTATTCCATTATATCACAATGAAAAGGGTTTTCTGTGCAATTTGACTAAAATGTTAAGGTTTGGCTGGAATATTATGTTAAAAAGGAATCATATAGAGACAAAATATTTACTTTTTTTGATAAATATCCATTGGGATTCATGGGTATGTCTGTTACCTTTTTTTATTTCCACTTAATTGAACATCTGTTTGCCTAGGCCTCTTTTTTTTTTTTCTTTTCTAATAAGGATTTTGAACTTGGAAAGTAAACTCGAAATGAAAGACCAACTGCCTGTTTTGGATACCCGCTGGGACACTAGGGCATGTGCAGTTGCTTCCAGGCTGCAGAAAGCAGAAAAGCCAACAGATGTTGGTGTTAGTTATCAGATTACTCCTTACAATCACACACCTCCAAAGATGCCAGTCCATGTTTTCTTTAATGGATTAGGTGGAGAGACAAGAAAAATAAAATGAGCATATTCAGCGTCTTATATAAACTGCCTAGAATGTATATAAAACTAAGACATAAACCATAGATTGTCGTCTTAAAATGTAAAATACAACAAGAACTGCATTATACATCCTCTTGCTATTATTTTGTGATCATTCATTCAATAGCTTTTGCATTTACTGCGATCTATGGGCATATCAAAGAAAGAAAATATATACACATCACTTTCCTATTTGCTTTTCTAACATTGATTTTTTCCACCTGTTTAATCAGATAACATAGTTTTAATATGCTTAAATAATGTGATTTAAGACAGAAGTATTAAGGAATAATCAATTTTTCTAATACACAATTGACATTTGATTAAGTTAAATTATTTTAAAATAAATTCTATTTATATTAATATTCATGATCCAGACTATTATTACCATTATCACACCTTGGGAAATATAGCAGACAGATTTTAAAACTATAAGTCAAAATTTCACTAGTTAATTCAGTGGGCTGTCCCTTATAGCAACATATTTTATAGAAACTGCTTTATAAAAAAGATGTTTGTAGTTAAGTGAGACATGAAACTTTGTGAAAATATGCCTGGGTGATAATTTCAATTATCTGTAATTTTAAGTGTCTTTTTCCATGAGGGCACAAAATGCAATATTTCATCCATGTAACATTTTGCAACCTCAAAGTTCTTTCAGAATTAAAGTTTTACTTAAAATTTATAACACCCCATGGTATTCTTTTCCATTGTACTTAGGAAAAATATTATGCCTAGCACAATTAATAATGAGTCAAATTTGCATAGCTTTTTTTTAAAAAATGAAAAATTAATCTTCTAACTGCATTTTTTTTTTACAGGATTAGGATTTAATATCTTACTATATTCTTTTTTTTTTTTAATTTTTATTGCATTATAGGTTTTGGGGTACATGTGCAGAACGTGCAAGATAGTTGCATAGGTACACACATGGCAGTGTGTTTTGCTGCCTTCCTCCCCTTCACCCACACTTGGTATTCATCCCCAGGCTATCCCCCCCCATCTTACTATATTCTTAATTTGTCAAAAGGCACTTGGCCCTCTCTGGTAGCTAAATTTTAGAGGCACCTTACAAAAACAACAATTAGTGGTCAAGAAAAGAGTATTCAGAAAATTTGAATAGAAACTATTTTTTCTTTTATAAATTAACACAAGAGAATTCATCATTGCCATCAAAATAAAAAGTGCTCAGTTGAATTGTAGACTACAGTAGAAAGATTGTAATTCCTATTTTTTTGATACTTTGAAAAAGTGTTTTGAATATTATATTTATACTAAATACCACAATAGTTACTAAATGTCAAAAGAATTAATTAAATTAAATAGAAAACATAAAATATAATTGGCAATGCTGCCATAGCATTAATGATTAGAGACAATCATTCAATGTTTTTAAAGGAAGGTTTTTTCCTCCACACATTTCATAGATTATAGATTGAAGTTTCAAGCTCTTTTTTCAGTATTTGAGCTCTATATACATTTACAGTTTAGAATCTTGACTGATTCCACACGGTTCATTGGAATGAAAAATATATTTGGACATATTTAAATTTACTTATCTTGGGACTTCATTAAAATATAATTATTTAAATGTTATACAACCAAGATTTCCAGGAATGTAGTGTTTATACCACTAAAGTATAATTTATTAATTCAATACATTAATGTTTATAAACAATCAGAATTTATATAGGCAAATTCAAACATTTAAATATATTTTGTTTTTTAATGTCCTTATATTTTTCTATTTTTATTTGACAATCCAAGGATACATATGCAAGTTTGTTACATGAGTAAATTGTGTTTTGTTGAAGCTTGATGCACAATGCTCATCCAGATAATGAGCATCGTACCCCATATATACCTTCTGACATACCTCCTTCCTTCCCTCCCCTCTAAAGTAGTCCCCAGTGTCTACTGTTCCTGTCAGATTCTAAGAATTTTAAACATCTTAGCAATCAAATAAAATACAAACCCTCATAACTGGATAAATTATGACCTCTCGCTAACCCTGATTAAAAGCCCTAACACACCTAATTTGTGTGTGTTTGTCATTGCCTCTATGGCATCCTTGTTTTGAACAAAGAGACAATAATTCTTCCCAGTTACTGAAGCTCGTGGAATTTTTTTTTGGATATTATCTTTATTTCTGTGTATGGTGCAATGCTTTATCTTGCGCAAAAGGAAAACAGAAAATAAAGAAATAAACTAAACAACCCAAAACACCATTGTAGATCAGCCATTTCAAGGTTACAGAGTCTGAAGTGTTGACCAACTGCTGATTGGTTAGGCCGGGCGCGGTGGCTCAAGCCTGTAATCCCAGCACTTTGGGAGGCCGAGGCGGGTGGATCACGAGGTCAAGATATCGAGACCATCCTGGTCAACATGGTGAAACCCCGTCTCTACTAAAAATACAAAAAGTTAGCTGGGCATGGTGGTGTGTGCCTGTAATCCTAGCTACTTAGAAGGCTGAGGCAGGAGAATTGCCTGAACCCAGGAGGCGGAGGTTGCAGTGAGCGGAGATCAAGCCATTGCACTCCAGCCTGGGTAACAAGAGCAAAACTCCGTCTCAAAAAAAAAAAAAAAAAGAAAAAAGAAAAGAAAGAAAACTGTTCTACTCTGTAAATTTATTCAACTATATGCATAATGTCATTAGTTAGTTGTTTCTATTCAATGTCAAAAGAAAATTGAAGTCCCTGCTTCCACAGAATTTTAGTTTTGAAGATCCAGATGTGCAGTGTTTAAACAATGTAACCTAAATTCATCTTCAGACTGACTGTTCGCTGCTAGAACAAGAGAACGATATCCTACATATGCATTAATATTAACCACATAGTGTTATTTATGAATAAGTAACACAGACTTTTAGAAATAAAAAAAATGTAATGAATCATTGCGATACTTAAATTTGCTTGACTGAAAACACCAACTCATATTGGAATTCATATATACTTATAACATTGTTATATTACTTTATTAATGTGCATGCACATTCCTCTATAAATATGATTTAAGTGATACATAGTTTATCACATTTACATATTTAAAGATATATTACATTTTATATGTGAAACCTATATTCTATATTACAGGTTGACAATTTACATTCATTTAAATTTTGTCCCTGGCTGCTTTTGTGCCTCTTTGGCAGGATTCAATAGAGATGACAAAGACCATTTGATATGCAAAGGCTAAACATTTACTGTTTTTAACTTCATAGATTAAATTTACTAACCTCTCTCATAAATTACACAGATTTGTATAATATTTATGTATATTATATATACAACACATTCTTTCTCTGTCTCTTTCTTTCTCTGTCTCTCTCTTTCTCTCAAGGTAAATTGAAATGGAGACCAGGCCTGAAATATCCCTGACAACGTAAATCCAACTAGGTCTTGAAATTAACCTTAACCTTACTTGAATTGTAAACATAAACGATACTTAATTTGAGTTATTCCCTGTAAATATTTGTATTAGAGGAAAACTAAACTTAAGCTCAATTAATCAAAAGCATTTACATTATAAAAGCCTGCCCAATGAAATTCCTAATCAGAATCCAAAATCCCTTTTGGTTGGTGTTTACCAATTCATAAATTCCTGTTTGCTAAAATAAACTCTTTAAAATGTTCCTGTGTTTTAGTCAGTTTTTTTTTTTCTAATCTATTTATCTGTTATCTTTGTGTCTGTGTATCAATCTTTCTATCAATCATCCATCTTAACTATCTTTTTGGAATGAATTGAGAAATGAAATACCGGATTTTTTGAATCATGACATTATGTTACTTGTGCAATGGTCCTTTTTAATAGAAATAATGAGTTTTTTATTTATGTAGTGAAAAACTCAGTCACTAAGTAAATGGCTTTTACACCCTTGAGGGCAGAAAAATAAAGCTCAAAGGTTATTATATTATTATATTCAAAACACAAAAACAACTTTCTTTGATTTTGAAATAAACACTACTAATTACAGAAAATAATGTATTTAACATACCTGACTATTCCTAAATCAATTATTCATGTGCTCTTCCAGTTATTTTATATAGACTTGTATTAATAATTTAAAAATTATGATTACTACAAAGCTCCATTTCTTACCATAAGTGAGAAAAAGAAGAATAAATTGGGTAATATAACCACAAGAAGTCTGCATTCAAATGAAACACCAACAAAAAAACACAAGACTGCTCCTAAGAAATAGTATACAAGGCTACCATTTCGGTATTTAAAATTACCAACAGAAATTAAGTTTATATTTGCATATATGTGCAACAATTTTTATTGATTCTTAGATTGTGTGACTATATACAAATAAAAATGATTCTGAGGCTGCTATTCTCTGTAATGTATAAGCAAACTGATCAGAATGGGCTTCTTTATTGTGACTTCATTGGCTTCACTGCTGTACAATCTTGATTAACTCTGGAGACACTAAGAAAATTAGTTTGCCTGAAATGAGTGTTGAGAATGATTCTATAATTGTGTTGATACAATGAGTCTCAACATCATCTGAGGAATATTTGTTGTGGTGAATATTTTATTCCATATCTGATATGACTTCAACAATATTTGTGGCATTCCTTTGTGCTCCACTTTCAAATCATCCTGAACAAGGTCCTTCTGGATCAACTATGTGCAACCAGCCATTACCTGCAGGTCACAGTGATATTACTCCAGAGTGAATTACAGCAGATCAGATATTTCTGTGTAGCAGACGTAGAGAAAGCAAAGAAAGTAACACAATGATATCTGAATTAATATTACTTAGCCTTACCAATCATTTAATATCATCAATTGGTAAGAATGGTGGTAAAGTCTAAGTCAAAGATTCATCCAGAGACTAAGATTGATCTCTTATTAAGTTTACAGTGCCTACCTTTGTGAATTTACTGACTCAATGTATAGAAATATTTTACAGAGCAGGTGTTGGCTTGAAAATAGGGATTTGGAATTTTTTATTTTAGTCATTTAGAATATTATTCAATTGTTGAGATCCCCTCAAATAGCTTTAAGACTTTGATATCAGGTCTTAAACATAATTTTACCACTACTGATGGAAGCATACATATAGTAAACAATATAAGAAAGGGTTGGATTTCTCTGCAGAGGCACTGAAATGTTATAGACAATAAGGATAATCTTAAAAAATACAGAGATTATTGCAAGGGGCTACTATTCCAATAGAATTAGGTATGGCTGGGCTGAAGGTTAGGAGACCTGTGAATAGCAAGTGAATGGCAATATTCTCTTTCTTCATTTTACCCTAGTCACTCTATTTTCTCCCTAGGTCTTGCATAATAGTCTGTGTTTCTTCTATCCTTCCCACACAAAACTTCTAGGATCATGTTTCTCACCTAAGTCCCTGTAGGAATCATAGATTGTCTAGTATTTTATCTCTCCCTCTACCTCTTTACATCACATCCAACATTGAGATGAAAGGTAGATATTCATAATTTTAACTCCTGTTCAGATATTTATGTTGTGTAACATGGCTGGTGGCCATTGCAAAAGAAACAAAGATACTCAAATATTCTCCAAATAACATGGAAGTCGGGAATGGTCTTTTACACTTTTAACAGCTTAATTAAGCTTCACGTGAATTGTAAAATATCTCAAATTCCAAAGTAAACAAATAAAACACACAAATTACCCTCCCACATATCTAGGTAACTTTTTTTAAATTTTGGGATCAATTAAGTTGCCAATATGAGATATTGTTTTGAAACTTTTAGGAAACATGAAAATTCATGTTGGGTAGAGAAGACCTGATTATGGATAAAGTTTACTGTGTAGTCTTGGTTCCAAATTTCACATGTGATAATAGTGTAAACCACAAATTATAGAACAGAATCAACATCTGAGTAAAGGTCAGATAACAATTATTGGAGCCGTGGAGTAATTAATACTGCTTGGCATGTAAATGTCTTCGCAAATATTTCTATTTTGGGGTTAACTCTACATTGAAATAATAGCCTAAATAAAGATTACATTGTTAAATTATATTTTATCCTTAGGGAATACACTCATTCAATTATTATTAAGATGACGTAAATGGAATAAAATACCAATAATAATAACAGCAGTTGTAATCATCTCTTCAGGTAATCTTCTTTCTATATACATAATATAGAACATCTAGAGACTTCTACTAAGTCTGAGAAATTGTTATCTTCCCTTTATATATTTTCTAATTCTTATAAATATCTCATAGCATAATTATTATTAACTCTGTTACATATTAAGAGACTAAGCCTGCCAGAGACTGATTTAAGTAGTTAAAATCTAAATACGTGTATGAATAAAGTGGCTGGAATTTAAATCTAGGACTTCTGAATTTTAAGCCCTCGATGGGTCTGCTGAGTAAACTGAATGAATCAATCAAGGTCATTGCTCTTTCTGGAAAACACAAACTGTGCTAGATCATGATCTTACACAGTGGCTCACGCCTGTAATCCCAGCAGTTTGGGAGGCCGAGGAGGGTGGGTCACCTAAAGTCAGAAGTTCAAGACCAGCCTGAGCAACATGTTGAAACCCCATCTCTACAAAAACTACAAAATTTAGCTAGACATGGTGGTGTATCCCTGTAATCCCAGCTACTCAGAGGCTGAGACACAAGAATTTCTTGAACCTGGAGGGTGGAGAATGTAGTGAGTCAAGATAGTGCCACTGCACTCAAGCCTGGGAGACAGAGCGAGACTCCATCTCAAAAATAATTATTATAATAAAAAATGTGACTAGCAAGTAGGATAATCGGGGTGGATAGACTGGTGAAAAGCCAAGAAAATACATCTTAGGGAAATGAAGAACATCTGATAGCAGGTAAGATACAGACTTATTAAATGCTATAAAATGTGAATGGTATTGGTAGACACTGTGTTTGAAAGTTGCAGCAAAAATGATCGATCAGACATAAACCTGTAATGGGATAGAATCACAAAATCCAGAGAAAAAACAAACTTTAGAAGATAATGGTGAATAGTCTTAAATATTGCAAAGGGACTGAACTCCATGAGAATGTGAAAGGGGCTGTTATATTTTGAAGATAGAAGGTAGGTTATTATGTTTGAAAAAGCAATATTGTAGTCAGAGTGACATTTTGGGAGTGAATGAGTGACTATGTGATAAGAAGAAGTAGTAAAGATAGAATCTCCACAAAACAAGTAAATATCAAACAGTCATTTTTCTAAATATCCAAATATGTTGCTCTATGACTTTTGTACCATTTCAGACAAAATATTTGCCAAAAGACTAAATTTTCTTAGATGATATTCTTAATGTATTAGTTTTGAATGTCACCCTTACATTATTTGACCTTTCGATATATTTGGTCATATAATTTTACTACCCACTTTTTCTCTAAGAGTGAATGTTCTCTTTTAATCCTAACATAATGTTACATTTGTAACATTGTTTAACTAAAATGTCAAATTGTGTTAGCAATACTTGCTCTTAGCAAATCTATGACTCCCTACACAGGTGAAAATATTGAGAGCAAAAGAGACCAAAAAATTGAAGTGTAACTGAAAAGAAAAATAGGATTCAGCTTCACTATTTTCAAGTGAAGCTGGGGGCAAATGATGTACTGGGACACTGGGCTTAAGAGAATCCAGGTTTGGAAAGGAAATTAGAGTCCATTTATCGAAGTAGTTAATTTCCTCTCTTACATTGCTACCTAGGCATTCTCTGACTTCTGTCTATACATCACGTTAGACACAGGCACAGGATCTAATAAATAAAATTGAATTATTATATGTTAACCAGAAGCTGAATAAAAATAAGATTGAGAGAGAAAAAGTTGCTATGCTAGGAACAAGGTGAATTTTTAAAAATAGTTTAGATCTTATATTATAGACATGTAATGGCAGATGTAGAATAGATCCAAGCTTTAACTGATGCCTGAGTAGAAGAAGCCATCTTTAATAGAAAAAAATAATCACTTTGACATTTCCTTGGACACAGTTTTAGCGTTTTTTTTTTTTCCCCAGATTATGAGCACATGGAAATGAATCCAGCCTCCCATGGATGAACAAGGCAGCAAACATAATCCCTTTATGAGGAAGATTTGGCAAGCAAAGGTGTGCAGCCGGAAGGTGTGCAGGAATTTCTGTGGGCAATAGATTTTAGCCAGTGTATTTCTAAATATTAAACTTTATAAAAGTTTATTTTCTGAGCTCTTCTTTTCCTAAATAGCTACATACCTTAATTTTCTTTCATCTACAAAGCAGCTCAGCCATGGAACACAGGGACAGTTGTGGCTCTCCTAAGCTAGCCCAGCCTGGGTACTCTAGCTGCACGTGGCAAGAAGGAGCCAACACTCCTCAGGATCAAGAACTCTATGCTCTAAATCTCCCCACTCTATCTTTGATGAGCTCTTTTAATAAAATATGTGTTTTAGACAAGTCTCTCCTTCTGCCACTTCTGACAATTGAACCTAAACTGTGTATGTAGCAAATAAAATAAGGCTAATCCATGTTCCAAATTTTTATGTTAGATGACAGCACTCAAACACCTTGAATAATTTGCCCCAATCAAAACTAAGACTGTTCTTCTCTTCCCTTCTCATATTGAATGGCTTTGAGTTCTTTTATCATTCCAAATCCCTTTCTCTACATGCACGTGTGTCTGTGCATGAGTGTTTAAAGCTTTTTTAAAGGTTGACACCAAAACAGGTATAGTGGACTACTTTATGTCCTGCATGTCTTAATGAGAACCCATAGCACCAGAGGAAAGATTTCTATGCGATCTGGAAGTGGAAGGCTTGTGGTCTCTAAGAAGAGTAAGATATTTCTGCTGCAAAAGCAACAGAGCTGTATAACCTTGACATGCATTTCAGATACTAATTACAGTCATACACATCAGAGTTTAGATGCTTCACTGCCATTAAATGGATTTGTAGGGTACATGGTTCAGAGAATGTGATGGTGCTATTTTCCTCCAGATAGAACAAGCGCCTTCTTCAGTGCTCAAAACACTTCCAGGTCACATTGATCCTTAGTAGATCAAAGGAGAGCTGCAGAATCACAGAGTACATATATTTTGCTTCAGTGGGTAACACAAATTTTCAATATAAAAGAATTCCTACTACTTTACTCCTTCAACAACAGTTGATATTATCAGTCTTACTTAAATTTTGCCAATATGGTATGTGTCAGTATCTCATTGCGTGTTTAGTTGGAATTTATCTTATGAACAGTGATATCAAGTACTTGTTGTCAATATTTGCATGCAATTTAATTATCCTCTTTGTAAAGTGTCCATTCAATAACTTTATCCATTATTAAATTATAGTTTTTCTCATTCATGTGTAGCCATATTTTATATATTCTGTATATAAGCCTTTGTCAGTTATATAAATTGCAAATATTTCTCTGACTGTGATTTTTCCTTTTCATTCTTTTAATGTAGCTCTCAGATGAAAACTAATTTTTAATTTTAATAATACTCATTTTATCTATTTTAGAACATTTTATCTTTTTAAAAAATCATCATGGCTTAGGCAATATTATTATTATTATTACCATTATTATTTCAAGCAGGGTGATTTTTCTTTTCTTTTTTTACATTTCATGCTTAGGCCTATGATCCCTCTCAAATTAATTTTGGTCTGTGGTGTGAATTAGGGCTTACGTTTTAGTCATTTATTTTTGAATGTAGATATCTAATTGGTACAGCATGATTTATTAAAAATAAATCCCTTGCCCACCAAATTGCAGTAGAGTTTCTTCTCTATTATAAATCAGGTAGTTGCTTATGACCTGTTATGTTTCTTGACCATATATTGAATTCATTCTACCAACTCATTAATTGATATCCAATACCACACTGGCTTAGTTTACTGTCTATATGTTAAAGTTATGCTATTAGTTACATATAAGTTTCCATTAATATCTCTTTTCACTTGATATTTAATGTTTTGAAATGACTGTCTCCGGCTCTTTTAATATTCCTTCCCTTAAATCTCAATTGTTTGATCTTAGTATAACAGTATGAGCTTTATTTTGCTTCTATTTTTCATGGCATTCTTTTCCTATTCTATTATTTTCAAATGTTATGTTTTTAAATTTAAAATATTTTTCAAACTCTATGTAGTTTTTCTTTCAATTTGTTTTGATAACAGTTGTCATTTACTTGGGATACTTAGGCAGGAGTCATTAAGCCTTGGGGCCAAATCTTTTCAGCTGCTTATTTTTGTACACAAAGCTATATTGGAATATAGCCATGATGATCATTTTATGTATTTTTCTATGGCTGTTTTTATACTATGGGGACAGTATAGAGTAGCTGAGACAGAGGTCATATGATCCACAAGCATAAAATATTTACTATCTGTCCTTCTATAGAAAAGCATTGCTGGCCTCTGGATTAAAACATTGACGTTCAATGTAATACTGGTATGGTTTGGTTTAAATCTCTTGCTGTTCATTATCTCAGTCTTCCACCTGTTAGGTTCTTTAGGCTCTGTTCCCTAAATTAATCTGCAGGGATATTGACTGCCTCACTATGTCGTATAAACCTTGACTACATTGTCAATTTTATACAGCTATGGATGTGGACAGCAGATGTAGAATCTACTCTACCTGATTGCTATGTTCAGATGAATATGTACCAGAGACTGTTGGATAGATCAATCCTATACAAATTTGGGGTCTGAAATTCAATGACTATTCTGGAGTGGAACACTCTGGCAAATTTTAGAGTGCCCCCTTCCAAGAAAAAAAAAACCAGTAATTTAAATTGCCACCCATAAGAGAGCTAATGGATCATATTTTTAAGGATATTTTAGAATTAAAATGTTTCACGTTTGAGCATATGGCATTCACAGCAAAGCAATGATCTCAAAGCAGGTCCGGGCAGCAGCAGAACAGTTATATCTCACTTGACCTGTATAACCCAATGAATCCAACACTTACATAAAGTATCTCGAGATCTCTGCATATTAAAAGATCTAGAGATCTTTTTAAGAATATGATTCTACAATTTTGGTATCAGACCCTATTAACAAAATTACAGAGGAGAAAGGGACATTTAGAACATTATGGCTGTGCTCAGGAGTGATATTGAAGAAAAACAGTGGAGGGAAACCTCCCCACTAAGCACAATTCACATAGTACTTTTGATTAGTCAATTTATCAGTTAGAGAGATGACCATAGGCATGGATCTATGGTAAATCAATATAAAAACTGAGGGTTTACGTACTTGTTTAGGATTGGAAAAGAACAAGCGAGAAATTCTTGACAAACTGTAAGGGGTGTGTATGGACACCTGGAATTGGCTCATAAAAATTCATTGTAAAAGGTGTCTTTAGTAGTGGCTGACAATATGTTTCTTTTCCAGTTACAATTATTCTTTCCAATAGTTAGATATGCATTCAATCGATACTAATCTTACCATCACAGGCTAAGTTAATATGTCAGCAGTAGAGACTACATCTTACTGTCTACATTTCCTTATCTCTAAAAATATGATGGACTCAGAAAACTCAAATAACTCCAAAGACTCCAAGGAACATACTCATGAAAAGCTTTTAATAAAAGTAAATTATGTTCTTTAGTAGGAGAAAGAGTACACCATGAGGGACCCAAGTGAATTCCAGTCCCAGCTCTTTAGAGCATCATCTTATTTCATAGGATCTTCTTTGTCTCCAGAGAAAAAAGAACACATATTTTTGCAATAAACTTGATTTCCAGAGAGCTTTGACAAATTTATAGCAAGATAGTGTGCGCCATTCTGGTCAAGTTGCCAATAAAGTCTGTTTATTAGATTATTTAACCTGTTAGTTATAAATTTAAAAACAAACAACAACTGTTTCTGGATCTCAGCAAAGAAGTTTTAAGATTATACACCTGTCTTAATCAGCTCAGGCTACCACAACAAAATACTACAGACTGGATGACTTAAACAACAGAAATTTATTTCTCATAGTTCTGGAGACTGGAAAGTCCAAAATCAAGGTGTTGGTTAATTAGGTTTCCAGTAATGGTTCTCTTCCTGGTTTGCTTATGGCTGCCTTCCTATTGTGTCCTTACCTGGTGGAGAGTTATCTGGTGTCTCTTTTTCCTGTAAGTGTACCAGCTCCATGAGTTTAGGGCCCCATCCTTATGACCTCATTTAACCTTTAACACTTCATCATGAGTCCTATCATTGAAAATTGTTACCTTGGGGGTTAGAGCTTCAACATAAAAATTTTGGGAAAACATAAACATTTATCCCACAACATCACCATATTGTAAAGTATTACTTAGTTTAGTAGCACTTACCTTAAATAAGAATCAGTAGCAGTCTCCATATGTCCCCAGAGATATGGCTTTCTCTGTCCAATGGTAAAATAACAGACATAGTAACTAGGAGGACAAGTCAATTGTATTAAACCAACTCCAGAAATTTTATTTGTTGAATATATAGTTTATTCCGATTATTTACTTGTGTTTTCTTTCTATATTGCTTCTGCCAACTACCCTATCAGTGAGTATCTAACCCTGAATGCTTAATTTTCCATCATTCACTATAATGCTGAAGCAAAGTGCTAATGCATCAATGTGCTGAAGAGATTCACAAGTCTTATCATTTACCCTATCGTGAAGCAGCAGCCAGTCATATAGAAGAGCAGATGTCAAATGGAAAATGTTTCTACCAGGAAAACAATTATTAATTCAGAAAGCCAGAATTTGACTCTTCTTCCTGGCCATGTTCAAATATTCGTTTCACCAATCCAGCAGGATAAAAAGGAGGACACTTCATTAAATGGAAAAATTTGCTTTATTTATCAAGGGGATATATTTTATCATAATTTGTTGGAGGCAGGAGAAAGTATTCTGAACCCCTAGATTCCATGGGACACCTCCAAAAATTCTGTATTTTCCAAAAAATGGTTAATAGACTCATCCTGGCGTAAGTGTGAACACCAAAGGACACAGCTAGGAAGCTTCCACTATCTGAGGTCATTTATACATGCTAAGTGGATGTGGTGTGGTTACTGGAATATGACATTCTAAATGTAAACTATGTAAATGACTAGTATACCATGGGACTAGTATGGACGTCCCATACTTTATTCTTCATGCAGATATGTGGTTAAATTTTTATGTTCCCTCTTCACATTCCACTAACATATATTATAATTAGGTTCCTCTCAATTTAACTGTAATATTTCACCACTGCATTACAAAATTCAAGATGGAATTGGGATTTAAATAGAAAATACACTGACAATTTATGAAATTGAGGTATCTTTATAGAATTACTGTGCCTGTGTGTATGGTGGGGGGAGTTGTGTGAGTGTGTGTGTGTGTTTGGGAGGAATAGTTGCACCGATCAGATAATGTTACTGTTGCTATTGATTTAAGGTGTGGATACTGAGCACTTAAGATGTAGGTTGCTGCACATGCTCTAGTTAAGCTTGCTAAGCATCTGTTGCATATCGTTTCTAAACTGAATCTGTATGAATCAGTGGACACACTAATAACTACATTTTCTACACTCCCTTGTAGAGCTACACTCCCTTGTGGAAAAGCAGATTTGATTCAGATCACACCATATGAATGTGCAAGAAATTAATTTGGTATTCTTTTGGCCCAATTGTCAGGCATCTACTTTGTTGGCATTTATTTTCAAGAGATATCCTGTTTGGGGGACTGTCAGATTTTGAGATGGCTCCTTGGTTTAGTAGCAGGTATTCAGACTGAACAATTCATTGACTATGAAAGAGGTGGCAGGGATGTGAGTCCAACACAGAGCCTGTTGAAGGGAGAGACTATTCTCTTGGTGAATGTGGCTGCATATGTAGGAATTCTTTTTTTTCTAGAATTTCTTGAGCTCTCTAATTGATTTCACACTTCTTGTTATATTAATTTATATTTTAAATAATGATAGTGAAATCTGATGTTTATAATTAAAAGCATTTTACAATACAAAACCTTACACAGTTCACTGATAACTTCTTTCCATTTTTGTCATGCGGTTTGGGGAAAAAATTATTTCCTCTCTCATTCACATTGCCTAATTGAACTATCAGATTTTCCATAGTCTTCTTATTCTATAGACCATAATTTCTACCCATGTTCAAATGCTATTTAATTGTATATTGCATGTATTTTATCTAATTTGTAGGACAATTATATTAGGAAATAGTACAGTGAAGATGATTGGCACATGTTGCAAAAAGCTGTCAATGAAGTGTAATTTATAAAGTAAAATATACTGTCCCTTTCAAATTCATAAGTTAAATGTATATTTGATTCATACTGTTTTTTCTTTTACATTTTATTTTTACAGACATTTCAAAACGGAGAATGAACTTTGTAACACTATTGAAACCTATTATGACATTAACTTAAATTCTATTCTAAACATTTCTTCACCTCTGGAACACTCAATTTTAAAAATTTTGTCTGACATTTAGACTGGCTTTTAGAATATCTTTTGGAAATGTCTTCATAACGTCTCTCATTGTCGTAAATACGTAGGTAATGGGACCATGAAATAACTCTCTGTGGTCTCATCTTTATCTCTGAGGCACTTTATTACTCACCAGGTATTTAAGGAAGCTGCACTGACTAAGTTAGGCTATTTCCCTCTTGAGTATTTTAAATACCTGAAAGCAAAATTTTAAAAGAAAAATATGGTAAAAGTCTTCAAAATTAAGTTTTTCATTAAGGCATTTAATAAAGAATGTTGAGAACCCTCTCTGTTTCCTTAGGTGGTCCTGATAGAAGAATACAATTTATATTTCTTGCCCCAAAATAGCTTTCACATTTTTCTGCTGTCTTAAGTGAGAATAAAAAACCAGACAATTATGCTACAACAAATGATTATGTGAACCATGGGTCCATACATAATAAAAACATACTCAAATTCAGAAACCAGATCAGAGAAACATACATTTTTTAAACTGTGGTTCCTCGAATTTTAGTGCTAAACCACCTCCAAATTCTCAGGCCCAATCACAGACATACTAAATTCAGTAGTATGGGAATTTCAGTTGAACCATCTGTGTTTAAACAAACCTTTCTAGTAATTCTGAGGCAACTTCAAATTTGAAAACCACTGGCAAAGAATAATATCTTGAAAGATTATCTAAATCTATAAATTATCTTAGTTTAAATATATTAATTGCATTTAATTATCTTAATTTGAATCTATAAATTATCATGTTCTGTGTGAAGATACTCAAGAGAAACTGGAGTAAACCTATATAAATCATAATGATTCTAAGAAGCTGTGAACAGTTCAGTGTTTTGGGACTTCCCAAGGAAGCAGAGTTGCAAGGGATAATGCTGAATCTTTGTTCAAATGCTTATTTAGGATGTTTTTACGTTGTCGTAAAAAGCTTTAACAGTATCATTTAGGTCAATGGAATTCATACTTTTGAATGAAAAATACATTGAACAGTAGATTTTACACTTCCATACAGTACAGATGTGTATGTGTGTATATTCACAGAAGTAGTCTTACCTTAATTTCTTCTTTTCTTCAATTTTATTAGTTTCTATTTCATTTTATAAAATGATGGTCTAGATACACTGTAACTCCATAGAGGTATTTTATAATGGCTACTACCAACAATGTACAAAGTTTCCCTTTTCTTTCACATCTTCACCAAAACTTTTTAGTCTTGGTCTTTTTTTGTAATAGCTATTCTAACAGATGTGTGGTTATATTTCATTGTGGCTTTAATTTGTATTTCCCTAATGCTCTGTGATATCAAGCATTTTTTTCATGAACTTGGCAGTTTGTATCTCTTTTTTAAAAAAATATGTTTAAATTATTTGCCTATGTTTTAATTGGTTTATATGTTATTTTTTTGATATTGAGTCTTGTATTTCATATATATTTTGGAAAATAACGTTTTGTTGAATGTGTGGTTTGCAAATATTTTCTCCCACTCGAGTTGTGTCATCATTCTTTTGATTGTTTCTTTTGCTGTTTAGAAGCTTTTTAATTTGATGTATCCACATTTCTCTATTTTTTTGCATGAGTTTCTTGAGTCAAATCCAAAATATCATTTCCCAGATGAATATTGTGAAGCTTTCTCCCTTTGTTTTATTCTGGAAGTTTTGTAGTTTTATGTCTCATGTTTATCTTTAATTAATTTTGAGGTTATTTTTTTGATATGATATGAGATACAGATTCAATTAATCCTCCTACATGTGAATATATAGTTTTCCCAACACGATTTTTTTCATGTCTGTCCTTTCTCCATTGAATATTTTGGCACTTTTATTGAAAATTAGTATGATCTTATCAATAGATGCAGAAAATCATTTGACAAAAGTCAGTGTCTTTTTAAGGTAAAAACCCTCAACAGATTATGTATACAGTGAATATATCAAAACACAATAAAGCCCACATATGACAAGCCCAGTGTTAAATCATATTCAAATGTGGAAAAACTGAAAGTGTTTTCTCTAAGATCAGGAATAAAACATGGTTGCTCATTCTCACTACTTATTTTCAACACAGTACTGGAAGTCTTAGAGGAATTGAGCAAAAGAAAGAAATAAAAGGCATCCTAAGAAAAAAAGAAATTTTTTTTTGTTTGTTTTTGACCATATTATCTAGCATAAAAGCTCTAAATACTCCACAAAATAAACCATTAGAACTCATAAACAAATGCACTAAAGTGATAATATATAAAATCAGTGTATCAAAATCAGTAGCAGTTCAATAAGCTAACCAAAAACTATTGGAAAAAAAATAATTAACAAAGCATTCCCAAATAAAAAGTAAATAAAATACTTGGAGTCAAATTTAATCAAGGAAGTGGAGAATCTGTATACTAAAACCTGCAAAACAATAATGAAAGAAATTAAAGAAAACACACATAAATAGAAAAGTATCTTGTGTTAATGACTTGGAAGAGTTAATATTGTAAAAAATGTTCAAACTACCCCAAACAATCTATAGATTCAATGCAATCCTTACCAAAATTCCATGTCATTTTTTACAGAAATAAGGAAAATAATGGTCAGATTAGCTTGGAACCATTAAAGACCCCAAATAGCCAAATCAATTTTGAGCCATAGAACAAAGCTGGAGGCATCATACTACCTGGTATCAAAATATGCTATAAATTACTGTAGTCAAATGGCATGATATTGGCATAAACACATATGTATCAACAAATAGCACAGGATAGAGAGTTCATAAATAAATCCACATATTTACAGAAAATTGATTTTCAATGAAGGTAACAAGATTTACCTTATCTTCATCTCATGCTCCTTCCAGTCTTATTTTTTCAAAATTATCTAATAAGAATCTAAACTATATAGTGAAGTCCTAGTTGCTAAGGTTTTCTTAAAATGATTCCACACCAAGAGGATGTTTAAACCAACTGTAGAAGCTTCAAAATGGGAATGGGCCATAAAAACTGAAACCTCTCTTTCCATAGTTTCTGCTCAGACTAGTCTATAGCTCTTTCCTGTGCTTTTTTTGTCAACTAATTCATGAATATTTTCTCACCGATCACCATTTGTTACTAACACATGTGGCTTGGCTTTTGTAGACCCTTCATTCACATGCAGCTGATGGAGACTTGAACATTTCACATATTTCTAAATATGTTGTCATCAAAATAGCTACTAGTATATTGACTCTTTAGTAATATTCAAACAGTTTCCACAAGTGGTAACTTAACAGTACTAATTTAGAGTTACAGATATGCTGATTTACAGCCCTGAATTAAGTTAGTGTTTCCCTGTTGTGTGAGTTTTCACCACCTACTTTAAAGTCTTCCTTCTTTCGGAAGCCCTTGTTTTATAATGTGAACTTTAAATGCTGCCAACATCAAAAAGATAGAACACTTTCTATAATGATATAAATTTTATCATTGTAAGAACATTTTAGACAACAAACAAAAATCTCTTACCTTTGGATAAACTCAGATTCACTACCCTCAGTGTTTTCCCTACAGTATGACTGAGTTTAATGTATAACAATAGCTTTTCTGTCTCTTCTATGAAAAAAAAAAAAAAAAAACAGTTTATAATTATTACTTAGATTCCCCAAACCATATTTAAACTGAATAGATGGAAATTGGCAAAGAGATTAAATGCCACTAAAGAGACTAAAATCAACCAATATGGAAAATTTTAAACTAAAAGGACAATTTATTAAACTACATTTGCAGTTTATAAATTGAGCTCCCATATTTCTGTAGTTATATAATCAGGCGAAGCATAGATAGTATTAGATTTGTTATACATTGCTTTTCATTATATTTCTCTATTTTCCTGGATGTTACTCCACAAATGAAATATGGTGACGCTCTCCAGGTTATTGAATACCATAGATTATACTGGAAGCCGAAAAAGAAAAGGGAATATTTAGTTTGTAAAAATAACACAGAGACAAAAAGAAATTCACAGTGAAAAATATATATTCTAATATATCTTTCCATATTAAAACACATTCACTCATATGCACTTACACACATGCCCCAAATAATATTGTCTGAAACTATATTAAAGCACATAAATATGTAAAGCAAATATTCATAGATCTCAAGGAAGAGATAGACTGCAACACATTTATATTGGGAAGCCCCAATATCCTACCTTAAACAATCAACCAGAACACTCAGGCAGAAAATCAACAAGGAAACATCAAACTACACTGTAGACTGAATAAATCTAGCAAACATATACAGAGCATTCCATTCAAATGAAATTCTTCTCAAGCACATTTGTCATCTCCAGGATAGTTTGTATGCTAAGTGACAGAATAAGTCTTAGCGAATTTAAAAGACTGAAATCATCACATCAAGTATCTTTTCTGATAAAAGTGGTATAAAGCTAAAAATCAGTGATGGGAGAAAAATTCACAAATATCTGAAAATTAAACAACATGCTTCTGAACAAGCAACAGAATAAAAAAAAAAACATTAAAGGAAACCTTCAAAATACCTTGAGACAAATGAATATAGAAACACAGTATAGAAATAAAAAAAAGTATGGCGTACAATAATATACTTGTAAAAGGGAAGGTAACTGCAATAAAAAGCACCACCAAAAAAGAGGAAAGGGCTTAAACAACCTAATGTTACACATCATAGAATTACAGGAAAAGGAACAAACTAAGCCCAAAGTTGGCCTAAGGTGGAAAATAATAAAGATAAATGAAGAAATAAATAAAAAACTAGAAAAACAATATAAAAGCTCAATAAATCATGAGTTATTTTTTGAAAATATAAAATAAAATAATCTCTAGGCTAGGTAAGGAAAGATGAGAGAAGGTTTAAATAAAATAAATAATGAAAGAGAAGACATTACAACTGATATTATAGACATACAAAGGATCAGGAGGGACTACTATAAACAATTATAACCAACAAATTGGGTAACCCAAAACATTGATAAATTTTGGAAACATAGAACTTATCAAGAATG
Organism: Saguinus oedipus; assembly: GCA_031835075.1. NCBI lineage: Eukaryota > Metazoa > Chordata > Mammalia > Primates > Cebidae > Saguinus > Saguinus oedipus. The sequence continues at coordinate 48,604,006 of CM063186.1, read as the reverse complement.
AATCATGAAGAAATAGAATATATGAACAAATTATTCAGTAAGACTGAATAACTACTAAGGAAATTGAATCAGTAACAAAAAATGTTTCATCAAAGAAAAGCATAGAAACTTATACCTTCACTATTGTACTCTGTCAAATATTTCAAGAACAGATATAAATCCACAGAAATTTCCAAAATATCTAAGTGAAATTAATACTTCCAAACGCATTTTTATCACCAGAATTGTCTTGATACTGAAGTTAGTCAAATAAGCCAAAAGAAAAAAAATTGCAGTCCAATATCCCTGATGAATATGGTTGCAAAAATCCTCAATAGCTATACATTAAAAATGATCTACCATAAAAATAATCAAAAATCAATGCCATTTTCAATAGCTATAAAAAATAAAATAGGACCAAACTTAAAAAATGAGATAAAACATCTGCACTGAAAATTATGAAACATTAGTGAAAGAAATTGAGTAAGACACAAATCAATGGAAATATATCCCATATTCATGTTTCAAAAAATTAATTTTAATTGTACATACTATCCAAAGTGATTTACAGATTTGATTAAATTGCTATGAAAATCCCAATTGTATTTTTCATAGAAATAGAAAATAATAAAATTAATATGGAAGCACAAAAGACCATGAATAGTTAAAGAATCTTGAGCAGAAGAACCAACCTGGAGGCAACACACTAATTCAAATTAAAGTATGTTACAAAGCTGCAGAAATCAAGATAGTATGGTATTAGCATAAAAGAAGGATACATTGACTAATGGAAAAGAATAAGGGCTGAAAATCAAACCAAAAGTCAATTGATTTTCAATAAAGATGCCAAGAACACACAATAGAGAAAGGATAGTCTCTTCAGTAAATAGTGTTGAGAAAACTTGATATATGCAAGTATACAAATGGACCTTTTAACAATACCTTAGATTTAAAGAATTTCAAACTAAGTCAAGACTTGAACATATGCTTTTGAATTATAAAACTAATAAAAGAAAACTTCATATGGAAACAAAGGAGAGCCTGCATAGCCAAGACAATTGTAAGCCAAAAGAACAAAGCTGGAGGCATCAGGCAACCTGACTTCAAACTATATTACAAGGCTACGGTAATCAAAACAGCATGGTAGTGGTACCAAAACAGAGATATAGACCAATGGAATAGAACAGAGGCCCCAGAGGCAATGCAACACATCTACAACCATCTGATCTTTGACAAACCTGACAAAAACAAGCAATGGGGAAAGAATTCCCAGGCCAATAAATAGTGTTATGAAAACTGGCTAGCCATGTGCAGAAAGCAGAAACCGGACCCCTTCCTGACAACTTACGCTAAAATTAACTCCAGATGAATTAGACTTAAACATAAGACATAAAACCATAAAAACCCTAGAAGAGGGGAGGAAGGCAGCAAACCACATTGCCATTTATGTACCTATGTAACAATCTTGCATGTTCTTCATATGTACCCCAAAACCTAAAATGCAATTAAATATATATATTTTAAAAAATAAACAAAAAACCTCCTTCGACTAAGAAAAGTAAGAACTCAATACTGTGAATGGTAAATGTGAATATTCCACTGGATCATTTTTAGTAAAACAACCCTGTGTGGAATTCTAAGGAATGATTTTTATCCTTTAAAACTGTGCATGTGTGTGTGTGTGTCAAGTAATTAGAGTGATGCAATTATTTAAACAAAGAAAATACAACTATTTCATCATGAAAGTTTTCCTTTAAGATTGGGCAATCTATTTCCTTCTTGTGTAAAAATATATTTCTATTCTTGTGTATATCCTACTTACTATTTAATGAAAACTAAATACGTATAACTGTGCTTCATAAAAGTGCAATAAATATTTAATATGGGATTTTATCACATGAAACAATAGATACAACCAAATATGCAAAATAATATTTGCAGATATACATTGCCTATATTAAACACATAAATATAAAGGGCCATCCTCTGTTGTAGCAAAAGCTGTAGGATTTGGGGCATTAATAAAATCTTAAAGAAAGTAAATCTTAAGGCTCAAATGTAATTATGGGAATAAAAATCATAGAAACTCCTTCTCTGAGCAATTCTCTAATCTAGTACCCAGAAAGAAAATGTTATTTGTTTTCTTCACACTGGCATACATATTTTAAAACTGGCATAAAAGTTTTAAAATTTTATGAAGATATCAGATATAGTGCTATTGTATAGATGGCTCATGTAGTTATAATATGAATGGGTTTGTCTTATTGACAGTGGTTAATTTGAGAGAGGTGAAGTTAATCTCTCAGTAATGCAATATATATGTGGTAAGAAGAATCCATAGATCTAGTTCAGTAATTTGAATAATAAATGCTGAATCAAATTCCCCAGTGGAGGCAATTATTTAAAGTATTTTGTAGTAAAAAAGCTTTAGCTCTGTTACGTTACTAAGATAAATTTCACTCTTGCCAAGAGTGTCTAATATCCTTTGTTCAGTTGTTATATTTATGGTAAAATATGTATGCTATTTCTGCTATTTCCAAGTAATATCTATTTAAATTTCACATAATCCATATAAAATGTTTTTATAAAATTTTAATAATGTATTATACGTTTTTTGAAGCATAAATTACTGATAAACGATTATATATTTTATTTGAGGAGCTGTTTATTTGGAATTACACCAATGGAAGCAGAATAGTTTCATAATTATTTTTAAAAATGTTTTCTCTTGATACATGAAGGTGAAAATATAATAAAGCTGCCTTCTTAGAAATATTTCTCAATTCATCTGCTGAGTGAACTAATTACCTACTTGCAGACATCTCACCTAATTAAATCCAACAGAGGAATTTTCTAACGTATCACTTTTGGAAGATAAAGTGCTTGTTCGGTTTATTGAACTTAATTTCAGAAATGAAGAAAGTTAGAATTAATGAACGCTTTTAAAATGGTTCTAAAAGATGAATGAAGTAGTTGAATTTAGATTGCATTATTGTTTTTACATCCTGACCTGAGAGAATGCCACGTTTGTGAGGACCTCTTCTAAAAAAAAGAAGTAATAGTCATAAGTCCTCTAAATTTCGCAAATACAAGCAATCTTTCCAATACAGTTCTTACACTTTATGTGTTACTGTAAATGCATTTTTGTCTCATGCAAATGCATTAAATTCAGTATCAAAGCATCTAATGTATAATGTTGTCACTGGATGGGTGAGAGTTCTTCTGTAAGATCTGTTTTTCATAGCAACTCCCCCTTACAGAGCTGATATTAGTTTCCAACAGCAAGTTATTTTTATAAAGATAATTATACAGAAAAACAAAATACTCAAACTAATAAACATCTTAAGAAACACATCATGTATTAAAAATAGGTAAAAAGTAATGGATTTATAGAGCTTTTTTTATTTATCATCTAAAAGAAGGGAATTAAAAAAGTGTTATTGGAGAAATAATTCTCCGGAAGGAATAAAATTCTGCTTTAGAGATTGTTGGCATTCTTTGTTGAAAATTCCCAGAAAAAGAACTGTCATTTTGTAGCAAGATAAATATTCTCTCTCTCTCTCTCTCTCTCTCTCACACACACACACACATATACCTTTGAATATATAAGCATATATTAATGTATATGGAGGTACTTATATACATATGAAATATATTGAATTTACAATATATTCAAAGGTATATGGATATACTTAAATATATTTATATATTATATGTAATATAGAAAGTATATATATTTAATATGTACTTAATTATATATACTTTTATAGTATATATATATCTAATATATATTACATATAATATATAAAGTATAGATGTTTAATATATACTTACACATTCAAAGGTATATATGGATGTGTGTGTATATATGTATGCGTATATATTGAACATATATTAAAAGGTATATGGATGTTCTTATATATATATAAGTACTTAATATATACTTATATCTTTAAAGGTATGTGGGAAAATTATATATATATATATATATATATATATATATATATATATATATATTCCTTGTCCCCATCAGTAGGTACTTAGTAAACAAAAAGGTCATTGCATAAGTTAGATTGGTAGATTAAAAAAATGAATTGAACATCAAGATTATGATTTTTTATTTTAACAGACAACATTTATCATAATCAAAATACTGAAGTCATGTTTTTTACTTGCTTTTCAGACTGAGATTGTGCAGTGCCATTACAGATTTTGAGACAGTAACAATCATTTGCTAAAATAAAAGCACTAAAATTTACAGTTCGATGGCTGTCACTCTATAATTAACTACTTGTTAATTAATTAGCAGTTAACAAAGCATTTTAGTAGTGGAATATTGATGAAGATACACAGATCATCTTCATATTATTTGTATGATAATTAGCTTATGAAGAACTGCCAAAATATATTAAATGCCATTATAATATTGTATTTTTATCATTTTTCTTTCTTCTTTGCTATTATGTACTAACCCCAGGATTACAAAATGAAAACAGATTTGCAAATCAGTTTAAATTGAAGATCTGGTCCTTATAACAATTCATTATTAACATGCTTTCAAAAGGAATGACTTTAGTAGCTTGGTTGACTGACAAAAATTAAGCTCTACTAGGCCCAAATTCAAGGAAGACAAGATGCTGTAACTCCCTTGGTAGCACACAAAGGAAGGTATCCAAAAATATAGCAATATGAAAGTGGACTAATCAGGAGAGAACTTGATTCCTCCCCATACTAGAGAGTCCAAAGGGTGAGTCCTTGCAAAACCACTGATACCACACTATCATAACAGAGAGTTTTGGTGGCTGTCCTAATGGCAGAGGATGCTGCTAACTGTCCAGGTATTACTGTAGATGACAGGATCCTGGAGTTACACAGAGGTCAGCGAACCACAAGGGACAAATTAGGCACAATGAATACAATGCTTAGCAGGATAAAATGGAACCCAGAATTTTCGATATATAAGAGTCTGTAGAACAAGGTATTTTTTTCTGAAATCTTAGCCTGTAATTCCAGCTACTCAGGAGGCTGAGGCAGGAGAATTGCCTGAACCCAGGAGGCGGAGGTTGCGGTGAGCCGAAATCGCGCCATTGCACTCCAGCCTGGGTAACAAAAGCGAAACTCCGTCTCAAAAAAAAAAAAAAAAAAAAAAAAAGATATGGGAAACTTCCTATTGTACTAGTGAGTTTATTAGGGTTTCTGGACTATTTCCATTATCTACTTTGTCTTTCTGTAAATTTTACACTTTATTAATTGATTTATCTCTATTAATCAGAATACTTCATAGAATATGCCCCCATACTGTGTTCTTATTCTTTAATGATTTTTGTCTATCATTGAGCTCATGTATACCCCTACTTTGAAACAAAAATTTTCATGGTTTCAAAGAGAGAAAGACACTGAATCTGTATGTATATTTGGGGAGAAATAGAATCTCTATTTTATTAAATCTTCTAATCTAAAATATATCTCCAGAGATTTATGTCTAAGTAATTTGTCTTGAGTTTTTTTTTTTTTTTTGTATTTTAATTCAAACTGCCTCTATTTTGTTAAATATATTGATAATTTATTTGAATTAATTTAAGGTCAGTACAATTAACTTGAGTCCCACTCGAGGTTCTGGCACTTATAGATAATGAAAGTTTCATTGAAATAAAATTGTTCATGATGATATTTTAGTGAAAATCAAGCAGATACATGTGTCTACTCATATTTTGCTTCTGATTTTATATAGACAATATGCATAGACAAGTAGGATGTCCACCTCTATGATGAGTTTCTCACATTTTCAGTGACAAAGAAGAAAAGACATATCTAAAAATGAAAATACCTTTATTCTGACACTGTTGTTTGGGACTGTAGCAACTCTTAGCAATGGTTTCTTGCATTTTCTTAAGTCTACTTACAATATTTTTTACTGTCTGCTTTAAGGAGTTATGCATTTCTTGCAATCTTGTATGCAGCATATGGAGCAGTAGCAAACTCCTCCCCAAAGTTTCTATAAAGTCCTTGGTGTATTACATGTTGTATTAGTTCATTCTTGAATTGCTATAAAGCACTACCTGAGACTGGGTAATTTACAAAGAAAAGAGATTTAATTGACACATTTTCAAAGGTTGTAAAGGAAGCATATACGGGAGGCCTCAGGAAACTTAGAATCATGGTGGAAGGTGAAGGAAAGCAGGTACATCTTACATGGAGGGAGAAAGAAGGAGAGAATGAAGGTGGAGTTGCCACATACTTTTAAACAATAAAATCTCCTGAGAACTCACTCATTCCCATGAGATGAGCAAGAGGAAATCAGCCCCCATGATCCAGTTGCTTCCCACCAGGTCCCTCCTCCAAAACTGGGGATTGCAATTTGACATAAGATTTGAGTGGGAACACAAATCCAAAACCATATCACACATCTTCAAATAATACTTGTGAATGCAAACTCTGATTTCAAGATGATGATTTATAGAGCTTTTACCTTCATACACTCTTGAATCATTTAGAAATGTGTTTAACAAAAAATAAACATAAATATAATTTAACAGAGGTATTTATTTCCCCAAATACCAAGAAATAAAGAGATGGCAGTCCAGGACTTCAAAAGTTTAACAAAATCATCTCCTTTCTTTTGTTATCATTCTGCTTAGCAGATTGTCTTTCATTACATGGTTGAAAAATTTCCCAGTGAATCTCTAGGCTTTCTTTTCTATTTCAGAGCAGTAAAAAGCAATAAGAATCATCACCTACTTCAGGCTCTTACTTTTATAAGAAAACAGATTTCCTAAGAACTCTGAGTCCTACCCCAGGAAATTTCTGTTAAAGTTTTATTGTTTGTATCCGTTGCATGAAAACTAAAGGAGAAAAACAGGAAGGAGATTCATTTCAGCTTTTAGAGTTCCATTGTGTGGGCCGTTAAGCAAGGATTTTGGAATTGGCATAGGATTAGCCGAACTATGCTACTAGCTTAAAGCCTTATGATCATTCACATAATATTACATGATTTTTCCTATGGTCAACTCTTTTAGGTAGCATTTCCTCTGTGTGGTAGTGCTGGGTGTCACATTTCTACAAATTACCTTAGTCCTTTTACAGTGTCTTTAGTTCTGGAAATGGTTAAAGAGCAAGTAACAGTCACTTGGTAAGAAACTTTTTCTTCTTTCTTTGAGATAAGGTCTTACTCTGTCACTCAGGGTGGAGGGCAGTGGCATGATCAAGGCTCACTGCAGCCTCAACCTCAGGGACTCAAGCAAACCTCCCATCTCAGCCTCCTGAGCAGCTGGAACTACAGATATGAGGTATGAATTTTTTGTAAAGACTGGCTCTCCTTATGGCACCCAGGCTGGTCTCTAACTCCTCAGCTCTGACAATCCTCCCACCTGAGCTTCCTAAAGTGCTGCGATTAAACTCAAGAGCCACTATCCCCAGCCAAGGAATATTTTTATACTTAATATGCACTTATTTAAAGGGTATATGTGAACCCACCACCATCCACATTTTTCTTCCAGCAAAATTTATACTTGGCGTTGGAAATAAATATAAATTATCTTAAAAAAAAATCTTTTCTCAATTTGCTATAGAAAATAGTATAACAGTAGACAGTTACATAGTTCAAATAAGAATGTGCCATATACTGTCTAATAACTTTATAACTTCTCAATCATTTAATTCTTATATTAAACTTATGACTATATTGTGTAGATAGTACGACTCCAGCCACACAGAAGTTAAGTGACCTGCCTAATGTCATTTAGTTAGTACTTGCCAGGATCACAATTAAAACCTAGGTGACTTTGCTCCCAAATCCACACTCTTCAGTACATTTAACTGTACTACATCTACATTTAACTGTACTACGTCTACATTACATATAGCAGGAGTTCTTCAAAAAATGTTGCAGAAAATTCCCCAGAGTCCTATACTTCCTCAATGAACCTAAAACTCTTAAAAGGAACTTATGTCATACATCAATTTTCTGTAACTATAAAGAGAAATATGAAGTTATCAAATGAGAACTAAATTTTCAACATCCTTTTTCTTCTATTATCAATGGCATTAATGCAATACAAACACCCTGCTGTCTTTCTGTGGCAGTGTGAATTAAATAAATAAATGTTTAAAAACCCATCAGGGGCAGATTTGGGAGTGAAAGTGTCTGTTATTAATAAGTAAACCAAAACAATAGGTATAAAACTGAATTATCTTTCAGTAAACCAGGACTTTATACCGCCCTAATTTTAAGTCCTCAATGTCTCAGTAATTATCTCATTTTCTTTCAACAAACTGAAAATTCTAATTTAAATGATTCATCCAGGTTTTTCTGAAGCATAAGCTCAATTTTAGAAATACACCTTTCATTTCATGTAGGTAAATAACTGTCACTCTATTCAACTAATATCCATAATTGTGACCTTGTTTCTGATTGTCTTGTCAGATTCCCTACTGCTATAATTGTATTCATTACTTAATCTCAGGGATGAGAATACAAGCAAACTCCTGGAACAGCACACTATGAGATGAAATAATGAATCTCCAGCTTTGAAAATCATTGTGTCAAGATCTCCTTAATATTTGTTTTCTGAAACTGCCTCTGCTTTGTGCTGATGTGTATATTACAGTGGGGAACTTTTAGCACAGCACTGTGGCTGTGGGTAATATTTCTTGGAGAACAAAATACCTGAATAGTAATTGGGTAAACTAATATAGATTACTTAAGTAGACGTGTTTATGTTTCTCTTAGCAATATGCTCCCCGAACCCTGCCAGGCAGGCTTTTGTACTCTTTCATTCCTGAGAGAAGATGGATGTTGTAATACATAAAACTCATCTCCAATCACATTGCTCCCCTGCTCAGAAATAGGGAATTCCAACCATCCACAAATCAAACTTAACTTGTTAGCCTGGCTTCCAAATATTTCACAATCAGGTCCTATTTAACCTTCTTTTATAAACTGTTAAAACATACATTTTTTTCTACATTTTAACATTTATGAACAGAGAAAGAATCAATCACCATTGTTCAGGATAAGCTTTTATTTGCAGTTTAGGGTCTGTTATGTTTCTACAATAAGTTCATTGATTTTCTTCTGCTTTGTGTACTCTGCTGTTAAGAATATTCAATGTTAAGTGTATATATTTATGGGGTAGATAAGATGTTTTGATACAGACATGTAGTTTCTTTTTTGGTTGTTTCTTTTTAGATGAAGTCTTGCTCTGTCGCCCGGGCTGGAGTTCAGTGGCATAATCTCTGCTCACTGCAACCTCTGCCTCTTGGATTTAAGTGAGTCTTGTGCCTCAGCCTTCCCAGTAGCTGGTACTACAGTTGTGAAGCAGCACGCCTGGCTTTTTTTTTTTTTTTTTTGTATTTTTAATAGATATAGGGTGTCTCCATGATGGTCAGTCTGATCTCAAACTCCTGACCACAAGTGATCCATATGCCTCGGCCTCCTAAAGTACTGGTATTATAGGCATGAGCCACTGCACTGAGCTAAAGGTTTTTGGGTCCCCCCCCCCCCCAGTTTGTTGAGGCAAAATATTAAGCTATTTCTTATACGCTTTTCTTCTTTTTTAATGTAAGAATTATTTGCTATAGACTTCCCTTTGGAATTGCTTTTGTTGCATTCCACAAGTTTTGGTGTCTTGTATTTCTTTTTGTTGTTGGCTGTGTCCATATATATTTTTTTTAATTTTCTTTTTTTTTTTTTTTGACCCATTGGTTATTCAGAAGCATGATGTTTAATTTCCATATATTTGTGAATTTTCTAAGATAAATTTTGTAATTGAGTTCTAGTTTCATACTATTGTGGTCTAAAATAATACTAGGTGTAATTTCAACTTTATTAAATTTATTAAGACTTTTTCTGTGGCCTACCATATGTTCTTTTTTTTTTTTTTTTTGACATGGAGTCTTGCTCTGTAGCCCAGGCTGCAGTGTAGTGGCACAATCTTGGCTCACTGCAACCTCTGCCTCCCGGGTCTGAGTTCAAACAATTATCCTGCCTCAGCCTCCCAAATAGCTGGGATTATAGGCACATGCCACCATGCCCAACTAATTTTTGTATTTTTAGTAGTGATGGGATTTCAACTTGTTGGCCAGGCTGGTATTGAACTCCTGAGCTTGAGACCTTTTAGTTGGATTTATTTCCCATCCTCTGGCAAGCAAATGTCTCACCAATAAGTCCAGCGTGTTTGCTACTTCTTCCTGACTGGATCCAATCAGTGTAATGTCATCATTGCAATGGACCAGTGTGATATCTTGCAGACTCGAAAAGTGATCAAGGACACTCTCAAATAGGATTATTACACAAAGCCAGAGAGTTGATATTCCCCTGAGGTAGGACAGTAAAGGTATATTGCTGACCATGCCAGCTGAAGGCAAATTGCTTCTTGCATACCTTATGACCAGGAATGGAGAAAAAGGCATTTTCCAAGTCAATGGCTGCATACCAGGTACTAGGAGATACATTAATTTGCTCAAGCAATGAAAACACGTCTGGCACAGCTGCTGCAATTTGAGTCACCACTTGGTTAAGGTTATGATAACCCACTGTCATTCTGCAAGATCCATCTTGCAGAATGTTTTTTGAACAGGCCAAATGGGAGAGCAGAATGGGGATGTGGTGGGAATCACCACCGCTGCATCTTTCAAGTTCTTGATGGTGGCACTAATATCTAGGATCCTTCCAGGGATGTAATATTATTTTTGATTTACTATTTTTTTTAGATAGAGGCAGCTCTAATGGCTTCCATTTGGTCTTTCCTACCATAATGGCCCTCATCCTACCAGTCAGAAAGCCAATGTATGGGTTTTGCCAGCTGCTAAGTATATCTATGCCAATTATGCATTCTGGCACTGGGGAAATGACCACAGGATAAATCCAAGGACCTATTGAACCCACTGTATAAATTGTCAGTAATGTAGTGCTGTCCTTCCTTAAGGGTACCCAGGCTCACCTTCATTCAAGGGGTTCTGGGTCTGTAAACTGGCTCAAGTCTGGAAATTGATTGAGGGACCTTTATTATCTGTTTTTATAATTCTAATTAGTCTTTTGTCCATTCAACCTGTAAGTTTTCTGCTTGTATAATTTAAGTAGGAATGCGGTAAGCTTCCTATCAATTCTACTTCTAGGAATACCATGAATAATTAGCCAATGCCAGAGCTCTAGATGAGTCAGACTATTCTAATTGCCACTTTGCCTCTGCTGTCCATTAAAGTAGCTACCCCTTTCTCGCCTTTGTTGGCTGAGTGCTGTCACTTGGCCCCTGCCTTCTCAGGATCCAATTATTCTCATTGTATTTAATTTTGTAGTTGAGTGACTGCAGCTCCCACCATTAGATCTGACATACAGGGAAGAGTAACTACAGGGCCCTTCAAAGATGCAGGTGTTCCCCTCACAAATCTATTTCACAAGGTGTTGGTCAAAGTTACATCTTCTGGACCCTACCGGCTGGGATGAGTAGGTCTAAAATGACTATTCCACTCCACCATCCCAATCGCCCTAAGCCTTGGGATCCCTTCTTCTACATTAAACCAAGGGAGATCAGGCATTTCCAGCTCATTCACAGTGAGCCATCCTTTAATCCATATTTCAGCAAACCAAGCAAATAAACTATTAGAACCTGTTTTAATTCCCTGACTGCAACATTACATGCAGAGTCACTACTTAGTGGGACGAAATCAATAAATTCAGCCTGATCCAACTCTATGTTCCTTCTACCATTACCAATACCCTTAATATCTATTCCCATGCCTGTTCTCCCAATTTCTGTTAATATAAATTAGAGAACTCAAACAGTTCATTTCAAGTATAGCATACCTCCTCATGGGTCACATTCTCAATGTCACCTCCAGGGCCCTACCAGTACTTTAGTTATAGGTCTAGAAGCAAACAGGGGTTTTGGGGGTGGCTCCTGAGAATAATCAACATTATCTTGCTTGGCAACTGCCTCAGGTGAGGGCATCACTGTTGTCTAAGGTGGTGCAGGGTTTATCTCTTCAGACAAAAGTCAAAAGACTGATGGCAGCATGGGTAGGGGTGGGGATGTTGCCACTGCTGGTGATGGGGAAGCTGGGTTTTTTTGACAAAGAAGGTTCATCCGAATTTACAAACTCAGTATATGTAGCTTCATCAGGGTCCTTCCACACATACCCATTCCACGTTTTAGGGTCCCATTCTTTTCTAATCAATGCCCTCACTTTAACAGTAGACACCTGCAGATGCTGTGCATGCAAGTCAGCCACTGGCATGATAAGAATTCCTGTCTGTTCTTCCACAATTTCAGCTCTTTCTTTAAAAGAGATAAGACTCTCACTCAGGGCAATCTTAGCAGATTTGAGGCTCAGTATCTGCTTCTGAAGCTGAGAGACAGAATCCCCGAGTTCCTTATTTTTTAATTTTGAATCACGTGGTCCACTGAACCTGGGGGCAACAAACCAACAGGCTCTCTACAAGCTGAGGAGCAAAGAAAGCCAGTCCAAGTCCCATAACTGAAGAACTTGGAGTTTGACGTTTGAAGGCAGGAAACATCTAACACGGGAGAAAGATGTAAGCTGAGAGACTGGGTCTCTCTCTCCTTTCACTTTTTAATGTCTGCTTTATATTTAGCTAGAAGATGATTAGATTGTGTTTACCAAATTAAGAGTGAATCTGCCTTTTCCAGCCCACTGATTCAAATGTTAATCTCTTTTGGCAATACCCACACAGTCACACCCAGGATTAATACCCTGTATTCCTCAATCCAATTAAGTTGACATTCTGTACTAACCATCACAATTATTAGTAAATAATGAAGTCAATTAACCTCCATATGCTTAACCAATGCATAAGAAATAAGAAAAGTTGGGTAACTCCTCTGAAAGATAAGTCATCTCATAAAAAAACTTGCAAATGTAAGTCATAATGGTTTTGTTTGCATAGACAATGACTTCATATAAAACTTTTCTAAATACTAGGTGTATCCTTCATAATTGAAGGAAGTTTGTCTTGATTTTAAAATTTAAAGGACATATCTACAAAGATATTGAGAATGCTAAATACTGCTAATTGGTTTCTAACAGCAGGTTTCTATTGATATACTCGATTTTATTTTAATGAGTTCCAGTGTTTCAATTTAAATTATATATGTCAAACTGAGGAGAATTTTAGTTAGTAATTCTGATCAATAATTATGACATGTAATAGTAACATGCCATGTATAAATAAATGATCTTGATATATAATTGTAGTAAATTATAAGGAATATTTTAGAATAAATAATATATTTAATATATTATTGTCAATATTTTTGACAATACTATATAATCTTGAGTTGCTCTCTATGCATATGTAGATAGATAAAATTAATAATTACTATAGTAAATGATTTTAGATTGTGTGATTAAGTAGGATAGAAAAAAGATTTTTTTTTTTCAGGATTAAAAAAATTATATTGCTGTTAGCAACAATTTTCCACACCCACCATAAACAAGCCAAAATGTTATATACTACTAGAATTAATTGCACCTAAAACTCAGTGCCACACATAACACATTAAAGAAAACTTTGAACCATTATTTTTTATTGACTTACAGGCTTGATGTTAGCTGGATATTCAAAAATTATTAAAAAGCATGAAATTGTATAAGCATCTTCTTATTCACTCATTAATATTCAACAAATACTCAAATACATTCAATGGGGTATTGTAATTGTTTCTTGAGGTATTTGAGTATATGGAATAGATGAAAAATACTTTGTTATTAAGCCTGCATTTTATTAGGGGGTGTGGGCTGTAAACAGTAGAAATGTTATGTTAGTAGATTACATGATGGTTAGGAGGATATATGTACCATAGAAGAATAAAGTAAAGTCAATGAATTTGGAAATGTCGGGATGCACAGGAATTGCAGCTTGCAATTTCAAATAATGTGGTCAGACAAGTCACACTGAGAAATGACTTAAGTATAGATACAAAGGAGAGAAAAGAGTTTTCTATGAAGATATCTGAGGGAAAAATATTATTGGTAGAGAGAGAAGCCAGTGTAAACACCCTATGGCAAGAACATACGTGAAATCGCAAGAAAGAGAACATGCCTGGAAAAGATGAGCAAAGTAAAGATGAGTTAGTCAGATCAGGGATGTAACTGGCATTTCCACAATGTAGAGTGTGTAAACCTTTGTTTTTAGGAGGATTGAAACAGGAGGCCATTTCATGGTTTTGAGCAAAGGAATGATATAATTTGACTTATGTTCACATGGATCACTCTGGTTGCTCTGAAGAGAATTTACCATAGGGGCAATAATGGAAGTATTGCAATTAGATAGAATGCAAAATATGTGAAACATAATGCCATTTTGAATAAAGATGTTTATGAATTCTTGAGAAATAATTGTATTTTAGATCAGACAAATTGTATAGAGAGTGTGAGTGACAAATTCTAGTCAAAGATGACCTCAAGGTTGGCTACCAGTGAAAAGATAAGCAGCAGACTGGGAAAGACCCTTGCAAAGCGTATGTTTGATAACGGACTCTTAAAAGAAAAAAATAGAAAAAATAATTTTAGCAGAGTTTATCTGAGCAAAGAACAGGCAGCACTCAGAGCCAAGAGAGTTTCAGAGAGCTCCACTCAGCAATGCAGGCAGCCAGTATTTCTAGAGAGAAAAAGACATTGACTTACAGAAAAATCCTGAATGACTAAAGCTAGCCATTTGCTTTATTTGGGTATGGTGTGATAAAGGATTTTTTTTCCTTAAATGAACCATGTATCAGTTGGCAGCCTGTGATCGGCTGAAGCGCAGCTGCTATGATTTGTGGAGACTCAGCTATCTGTTGGAAGAATATATTTTAAGTTAGCTTGCCATTTGTTTAGATACTAAGTTGGGTGGCAATTTGTGAAATATAGAGGCAGCTTTAGGTCAAATTTAATTCAATTTAACAGGACATACATTCAAGTTTTAAATAAAATAACAAACACCTCAAAATTTAGCAAAAATACAATAAATAACCCAATTAAAAATGTGCAATAATTGAATGGCAATTCACCAGAGAAGGTTATGGATATCAAATAAGCCTGTGAAATCATACTCAATATCGTTCATTGTCAGGCAAATGCTAATGAAAACAAGTTAACGTTGGACAGATATTGGTTATAATAGCAGCACAATTCTCAATTGCAAAAATATTAAACCAGCCTAAATGCCTGTCAACTAATGAGTAGATGAAGAAAACGTGGTATGTATACACCATGGAATACTACTCAGCCATAAAAAAGATGAAATAATGGCATTCACAGAAACCTGAATGGAGGTGGAGACCATTGTTCTAACTGAAGTAACTCAGGAATGGAAAACTAAAGATCGAATATTGTCACTCATAAGTGTGAGCTAAACTATGAGGACACAAAGGCATAAGAATCATACAGTGGACTTTGGGGGCTTGAGGAAGTGTGGGAGGGGTGACGGCTAAAAGACTACATACTGAGTGTAGCGTACGCTGTTTATGTGACGGGTACACCAGAATCTCACTAAAGAACTTAATTCATGTAATCAAACCACCTGTTTTCAAAGAACTGCAATTTTTGAAAAATGAAAAAAAAACTGGTCTATTAATTATTAGTGGTAGTATAAAAAATAAAAACTGGAATTCTTACTGCTCATATAAGTGCAAAAAGTGCAACTACTATGAAAACTAGAAGGACCATTTCCTTAATACACACAATTCCCACATGACCTATCCCCTTCAAGTCCAAGGTATTTATCTCAGAAACTCATATCTTAATGTTGATATTTATATTTGAATGTTCATGGTAACTTGACATAGGTAAAAATAAGAAAGAACCAAAACTTTTTCATCAATGCAATTGGACAAATTGTGGAATATTAAATCATACAATAAATACTACTCAGCAAGATAAAGAATTACTTATATATGTATAAATCTTGGCCGGGTATAGGGGCTCATGCCTGTAATCCTAGCACTTTGGGAAGCTGAGGTGATCGGATTGCCTGAAGTTGGGAGTTCGAGACCAGCCTGACCAACATGGTGAAACCCCATCTCTACTAAAAATACAAAATTAGCTGGGTGTGGTGATTCATGCCTGTAATCTCAGCTACGTGGGAGGCTGAGTCAGGAGAATTGCTTGAACCCGAGTAGCAGAGGTTGCGGTGAGCTGAGATCACACCAAAGCACTCCAGCCTGGACAACAAGCACGAAACTTCCTCTAAATAAATAAATAAATAAATAAATAAATAAATAAATAAAAATCTCAAAATATCTTGATCCATGCAAGAAAAAATAAATGGCTTCACATTGTATCATTTGTCTTATAGGACATTCTTGAAAACACAAAATTATAGGAACTTAAAACAGACATTGGTTGTTTTTTTCAGGAGCCAACAGCCAGCGTTGGAGGAAAAAGCCAACAGCCAGGGTTGGGGGTGAACGACTGAAAAGGGCTCTGTGAGAAGTCTATGGAGTAATAGAGGAATTCTGTATTTTGTCTGTAGAAATAGCTCTGGAGCTGTATCTATTCCTCAAAGTACATTAAACTATACATTTTGAAATTGTGAATATTGTCATATGTGAACTATATCACAATTTAAAATAAATGTGCCCCATTTTTTTGTGCAAACTCTTCTTTCTCACTGAAGTGCTCTTTGCTACACTGTGTCCTTCGACTTTATTCTTCCTTTCTTTACATTATTATTAAAAGTATACTTCCTTTTAAAATCTGCCCTCTTCAAACAGAAAATGTAAGAATGATTTTAGTAAAAAGCTATCTTAAATGTCAATATTCTTTTCTTACATGCCCATTTATCTGCAAACTATCTTTTGTTAGAACACGTCAGACACTGCACTCAGTACAATGAGGTATTTCCCATTGTTTTAATTCTCCATAAGACATGTTTTATGATACCTTGTGTAAACCTTCAATATAAAAATAAATTGAATTGAGCTTGTTATAGCTCTATCAAAGAAGCACCCATTTGGAAAGAATTTTGGCTGAGAGGATAATGAGCAGGTACTTATGTTTGCATCACCATTTTCAGAATGTTGCAGAGTGTTTTCTTTGATAAAGATGAATATAAACCATAGTACATTGCAGTCCCACATGGAAAATACGATAGTTTGGTTTCCCATTATAATTTTTTCTCAAATGATCTTTTTCCTCAAGATTAATAAAGATTAGAAGTCTAATTTCTAAATTGAAGTTTTATGTAAACAATCTTCCGGTCATTTTTTCCATACAAAAAGTAACTTTGGAGTGGAGATTTTAAAAAATGTATAAAGCCGTTAAACATTGTTTCTATTACATTACCCTTACTTATTCAGTGCCTTTCTTTCTGAGGTTATACATCTATCTCCTGTGATGGATAGTATGTCCTTCACACTGTGATCTCCAAAAGAAAGGGGAAAGAGAAGACTGGTATAGATCCGAAACAAATTGTGTATAATTTATTTTCAAGGGGCTTGCTGGTGTATCAAAATTAGAGTGACATCATTATACTTGATGTCTGTATGTTTAGAGTAAAGCTGTTTGTAGAAGTTGTATTTGCTAAATATCTACAAGATGCCCTAGGGACTTGAAGTTTTCTTAATATTAAGCTTTATATTTGAGAAAATTGTGGATTCTCATCCAGCTATAAGAAATAATACAGAGACATACTATATACCCTTCATCTAGTTCGAAGGCACAGCACTTAAAAATCGAGGTTGGTTTATGTTATTTTTGTTTATGTCTCTTATGTCCCTTGATCATGTATTTTTATGTGAGACTATTTTTACCTGCTTCATGAGATCCTTTGATAGTTGAAATAAAGTTATACAATTACATACTGCAATGGAGCACTTGCGTTTTTCCAGAAAATAGGTATTAGACAATCTTTCAGTTATAAGTGATTACGAACCCAACTAAATCTGACTTCAATAAATTTGTTATTAGTGACACACATAAAATTACATATAAACTGACTGTTGATTCATCTAATGTTGCTAATACTTCTGTCTTTTCATCACCCAGTTTTCCAAGTGCTGGATTAATTATTAGTCAGACTTATATTTTCGTATTTACTCCTTAAATAACTACCATAAGTTAACAGATTCACTTCTACAAAAGGTACTGATCTCTAGAATGCAAACTAATATGAGCCATTTATTTTTTCGCATTTCTGTGATATAAAGACTGCACCATAATATACATGTTAGAAGAAATTTGGCAATTAAGTTTAATAATAACTAACGTTTATTTCTATTTAATATGTAACCCATAAAACTGTGGACATTTTTTCTCATTTAATTGGTGTAACAACTCAGCCATTATTTTACAAGAGTTTAGGATTATAGAGTTTCCAAGTTAAAAAAAGAAATCCACTATTGTTCAGAAAGGTAATTTATGTTATTATTTGTTAAACTTTTTTATATGCCTTTTCTGGGACTTTTTGTTCAAGAAATCATGATATCTTAATATCCTAAAATAAGATAATAATGTTACATTTTAATATATGTAACTAATCATTTGCTCTATATGCTATCTGTGTTTTATAGGAAAAAAATACATAAATTTGTGCTTTCTTTACTAAATAAGTGTTCAAACTGATCCAAAATTTTAAAATCAGTTAATTTTTTAAAAAATCATATTTTTGGTCTGCTGTGGGAGCCGAATTTCTCTCACCAAGCATGAGACAACTACTTAAAGACAGATATTTCCTTACTGGGTTATCGACCTTTTCCAAAGACCTTAATTTCTCTGCCTTCACTTTCAGCTAAAAATCACAATTTTTAAAAAAGAAGAGAAATTTCTTCTATGAAATTTTCTTTTACGTCTTTCTATTCAGTCTATGTTTATCAGTTTCATTTTTACCTCTGCCGTTCTCCTTCATATTTGTGCCCTAGTTTATTTCTTTTTTATCAGAACTCCTCACTCCTGTTCAGTAGCTACTGTCTTACTCTGTCAGTGCTTGAAAATCCAGATTGTTTTAATCGAGAATGCTGACAAAATATTTTGAAAATTTATTTGTCGTGTAAACTTCTGACTACGTCAATGCTGTGATTTCACAGTTGTAAATCCAATTTCTAGTCCTTAAATCGTGTTAAATAAAATGCGAAATTTTAAATTTTAATAAAAGAGGCGAACTGCACTCAACAGCCAGATGTGAATTACCATGAGAGATCAAGAGGTAATAGAAAGCTCTTTAGAAACAGCTGTCCTGCTGGGCTTCTGGGTAAAAATAAGAAGATTAAATAAGTAATTGAAATAATTTTGTCTAAAGTCATCTCTGCCATCTCTTCCCTGGACCTGCACTTTAGTATAGATCTTTAATATTAAGGAATTTAGACTCAAAAACATACACACTGATAGGATTGAGGCATCCAGGTGCTTCCTGCCTATAAAACTGGAGAGAGTTTAAGGGCCAGGCTACCTGCTACTTCCAACAACCATCGTCAGACCTGTATTAAGAGCTATCTCTAAAATGAGAAAATTAAGGGTGTGAATGTGGGTAGAGGTTGCCATAAAAAAAAAGTAAAATGTAATCTCCTGTACATATCTACTAACCTCTCCACTCACATCAAAACATATCAAGCATACCAACAAATAACACTATACTTTCTTGTTTTTTCTTTCTTTCTTTCTTTTTTTCTTTTTTTTTTTTTTTTTTTTTTTTTTGAGATGGAGCCTTGCTCTGTTGCCCAGGCTGGAGTACAAGGGCAAGACCTAGGCTCACCTCCTTCTTCTGAGATCAAGCAATTCTCCTGCCTACTGAGTAGCTGCCTACTGAGTAGCATGCCACCATGCCTGGTTAATTTTGTAGTTTTAGTTGAGATGAGGTTTCTCCATCTTGGTCAGGCTGGTCTTGAACCCCTGACTAAAGGTGATCCATATGCCTCGACCTTCCAGAGTGCTAGGATTAATGAGTCATTGTGCCCAGCCAACAATATTCTTTATAGTATTGTGATATTGTAATTTATTTTCCTTTTTTCTCAAGTGTAGACATTACCTTACCATTAAAAACATAAAAGTATTACAATGAGGAAAAACTGAAATTTGCTGATGTTGTTTGGGAATACCATAGAGATATAAGGTATGATTTTAGAGAAAGGAAATAGATTCATGTAAAATATTCTTATTTGAGCAATATTTTAAAGCTCATTTTTCACTGATTTTCTTGATCTAGCGTTTAATTATGAGTTAATAAAAGATTCATGGATATTGCTCTTGCCTTGTTGAAATGATATTAGCTAAGATTTTTAATTATTTATGCTATATAAAATGTTTGTTGATCACATATAAGTATATATTAGTTCTATACTTGGGAAATATCAGTCTCTAGAGAAATAACTTGAATAAAAACATCCTCATGTCAAACATCCTTGCCTTTATATTATTTTCATTCAGTTTCATAGTATAAGCAGTTATGAGTAATATACTGCAGTCTTTTCAAATATTAGATCAAACTCAAAAATATATATTTATAAATGTATTATGTTAACTTGTATACTTTTTTTTAGATTTTATTGACTGTTCACTTTTAATGTAGCTTTCTTTTTTTCTTTTGAGACTGAGTCTTTCTCTGTTGCCCAGGTTGGGGTCAGTGGTGCAATCTTGGCTCACTGCAACCTTTGCCTCCTGGGTTCAAGTAATTCTCCTGCCTCAGCCTCCCAAGTAGCTGGGATTTTCATGCCTGGATAATTTTTTTTATTTTTCATAGAGATGGGGTTTCACCATGTTGGCCAGGCTGGTCTCGACCTCTTGACCTCAAGTGATATGCCTGCCTTGGCCTCTCAAAGTGCTGGGATTACAGGCACGACTACCATACCTGGGCCTAATGCAGCTTTTTATTTATTAATACTTTTTTAAAAATTATACTTTGTGATCTGGGGTCCTTGTGCATGTCCTGCATCCTGCAGTATTGTTGCATAGGTACATAAATGCCATGGTGGTTTGCTGTCTCCATCACCCCCGACACCTACATCAGGCATTTCTCACAGTGTTATCCCTTCCCCAACCTCCCTGCCCCTCCTTTTCTCCTCTATCCTCCCCTCCCCTACACCTCCAACCACCTACTCCAGTGAGTGTTGTTCCTTTCCCTTTGCCCAAGTGAGTGGAAATTGCCAATGAGTGAAAACATGGGGTGTTTGGTTCTCTGTTCTTGTGTCAGTTTAATGAGAATGATGGTTTCTATATTCATCCATTTCTGTCTCTACAAAGGAAACAACCTTGTCGTTTTTTATGGTGCATAGTATTCCATGGTGTACATGAGCCACATTTTCTTTGTCCAGTCTATCATCGATGGGCATTTGGGTTGGTTCCAGGTATTTTCTATTGTAAACAGCACAGCAACAAACAAACGTCTGCATGTGTCTTTATAATAGAACAATTTATAATCCTTTGGGTATACACTCAGTAATGGGATTGCTGGGTCAAATGGAATTTCTGTTTCTAGATCCTTGAGGAATTGCCACATTGTCTTCCATAATGGTTGAACTAATTTATACTCCCACCAACAGTATAAAAGTGTTCCTATTTCTCCACATCCTCTCCAACATCTGTTGTCTCCAGATTTTTTAATGATCGCCATTCTAACTGGTGTGAGATGGTATCCCAATGTGGTTTTGATTTGCATTTCTCTAATGACCAATGATGATGAGCATTTTTTCATGTTTGGTGGCCACATAAATGTCTTCCTTTGAAAAGTGTCTGTTCATCTCCTTTGCCAACTTTTGAATGGGTTTGTTTGTTTTATTCTTGTAAATCTGCTTTAGTTCTTTGTAGATTCTGGATATTAGCCGTTTGTCAGATGGGTAGCTTGCAAAATTGTTTTTCCCATTCTGATGGTTGCCATTTGACTCTAATGATTGCTTCTTTTGTTATACAGAAACTCTGGAGTTTAATTAGACCCCATTTGTCTATTTCGGAGTTTGTTGCCGTTGCTTTTGGTGTTTTACTCATGAAGTCCTTGCCTGTGTCTGTGTCCTGAATGATGTTGCCTAGGTTTTCTTCTAGGGTTTTGTGGTGTTAGTTCTTATCTTTAAATCGTTAATTCATCTGGAGTTAATTATTGTATAAGGTATAAGGATGGGGTTCAGTTTTAGCTTCCTGCATATGGCTAGCCGGTTTTCCCAACACTGTTTATTGAACAGGGAAATGTTGTTGGGAAAACTGGCTAGCCATATGCAGGAAGCTGAGACTGGACAGCTTGTTTTGATAGCCTCCACTTGCATTTGTTCTTGTCTATAATAATAATGAAACTTACAATAAATAATGTCTCCTCTCAACTAAACTAATTTAACACTTACATCTAGAAATCTAACTTGGTTATTTGTAGTAATTTAAAAATATATAATGCATTACAATTAAGTGTAAATAATTCAATAATAAATACTTGTTTATACAGTACACCTCAAAACAACAAACAAAAGTTTTTCCTTTAAGAATAATTTGGTACTTCCTATTCTATTTTAGGTTCACGCCATTCTTTGTGAAGTGACTTATCACTGACACATCGTCACATAATAGTTAAGAAAAAATTGCACTGTTAGCATTATGTATACCTACACACGTATTAAAACACAGGTAATTATTGATAGCAATAAGCTTCCATTTT
This sequence comes from Saguinus oedipus, assembly GCA_031835075.1. Lineage (NCBI taxonomy): Eukaryota > Metazoa > Chordata > Mammalia > Primates > Cebidae > Saguinus > Saguinus oedipus. Next base: position 48,581,460 of record CM063186.1, on the reverse strand, counting down.
AGTTATTATACTTATTGATCCTTGAGAATATAGTGGACAATACAGGGAAATTTGAAGTGAGAAATAAAAGCCATCAGTCTATAATATAGCTAAAATAGCTCTGAACATCAGGCACAAAAACAGATTCTGCTTTGGCTCACATATGCTTTAGTGTCACTTCAGCTCCAAATAAAACCATTTCAAATAATTTGAAGATCCAGAGGATGTTTTCATTTTATTTTACTTTAATTTTTAAAAACTTTTTCTGTAAGTTATTGGGGTATGGATGGTATTTGACTACATGAGTAAATTATTTAGTAGTGATTTTTGAGATTTTGGTGCACCCATCACACAAAGAGCATACGCTGCACCATATTTGTAGCCTTTTATTCTTCACTTTCCTCCCACCCTTCCCTCCAAGTCCCCAAAGTCCATTGTGTCATTCTTATGCCTTTGTTTCCTCATAGTTTAGCTCAACATGCAGACCCTCAGAGTAATTCATTTTCTTGGTCTGTATACAGCAACTATGGATTGTATTGTCTCTTCTGGTGTTTTATTTGTGCTGAAGTAACATCTAAGATGCTGATTCTTGCCAAAGGCATTGCCTGTGCTGCGATGCTGCCAGAGTCACTTTCTGTGCCAGCATCCCAGATAATTGGATTACTGGGATGATATTTGTGCTGAGGCACTTTCTTTAGAAGCCTGAAAAATACTGGTACAGTGTATGTCTCCTTTCTACCAAAGTCCCTTCACAATGGTGCTTGTCAATTGTATCCTAAAACTGGAAATATTTGTTGAAACATTCTTTTAATTTGTTTTTTCATGCTAAAAAAGTTTTAAACTTTTTAACTTAAGACTTTACTATGACTGAGGCATGAATTCACTTAGAGCAAAAACTAAAAGGCAAAAAGAATAGACATTATATTTTGAAAACAAAAACATGAACCTTATCTACAATGCCATTACATTAACCTTTGTCAAAATGTCAGTATCCATCTGTTTTCTATTGAAATAAATTGTTTCTAGGATGACCCTTTTCATTTATGTAAATAATCCCCAAATGAACAAAAATAATCTAAATTCTAGACTTGCCTATATCTGACTAGACCTCAGAGCAGAAAAGTTTAGCCCAAATGTGTATTTTAAGTGTGTGTATATATATATAGTTATAATGAAATATATTTTGTTAGACTTTAGCAAAATTACTTGTTTTGTATTGATTTGGGAATGTGTAAATATGTTTTTGTTTGTTCATTGGGGAGAGAGGACTCTGATATTTTTTATTATTAGGTTATCAGGCAGCTGCACACATTTTTCTTCAGCTGAAGGGAGAAAGGATTTCTGACACAACAAGCATCATAAGTGAGTATTTAGTAGAGAAAAGAAATGTAAAACCCACAAATCTTCAGAGCCCCTATTAATTCAGTGGAATTTGAAGTATAAAGAAGAAATAATTCCTTTTAATTATTGAAATTAATTATCCTCTTTAGAAAACCAATTTGGCAGAAAACAGCTAAAATCACTGTCTTTTATAGACAATGAAAACAAATCTGCATTCTATTAAAAATACAGTTTTGGAGTGTATTAATCCCATTTTCTGCTGCTTAGAGCAGAATACCTGAAACTAGGTAATTTATAAAGACAAAAAATTATTTCTTACTGTGTTGAAGGCTGAGAAGGCCAAGTGAAGGGGCTGTATCTGGTAAGAGTCTTCTTGCTGGTGGGACCTCTTTTCAGAATCTAGAGGCAGGACAGGGTAATACATAGTGATAGGACTGAGCACACTAATAAACTAGCTTAGGTCTACTTTCTCTTCTTGTAAATACACTAGTTTTCTTATAATGAAAACCCATTAATTTATTAATCCATGTATCGCTTAATCCATTCATAAGGACAGGTGTTCGTGATTCAGACAATTCTTAGAGGACTCACCTCTCCATACTGCCACATATGGAATTAAGTTTCAACATGAGATTTAGAGAGGACATTGAAACCCTTGCACAGGGCATGTCCACTCAAATGGAAAGTATCTGTCATTGGTATTATATAAAGGACATCTATAAGATTCAGAGTCTCTCTGGACAGCATGACTAGAAAAGAAATTTTGCTGTCTCCAATGAAAAGCATTTGGGTGCATGTTCACTCAAATAAGGACCATAATGTTTTAGTAATTTTATTTTTATTTTTGAGATGGAGTCTTGCTCTGTTGCTCAGGGTGGAGTAAAATGGAACGATCTCAGCTCACTGCAACCTCTGCCTCCCAAGTTCAAGAAATTCTTTCATCTCTGCCTCCCCAGTAGCTGGGAATACAGGCACGTGCCACATGCCTGGCTAATTTTTGTATTTTTAGTAGAGGCAGGATTTCACCGTGTTGGCCAGGCTAGTCTCAAACTCCAGATCTCAGGTGATCCACCTGCCTCAGCCTTTCGAAGGGCTGGGATTACAGACATGAGCTATTGCATCTGGCCTTTTAGTGATTTTTAAAAAACTTATATAAAAGCCAGCATCCTTCTAGATCAATTTTTGCATTTGATATACATTACTATGAGTATCAGATTGGATAATTTGATATACATTACTGTGAGTATCAGATCAGATAATTATTAGTGTTTGAAAACTACAAACAGTGGAGCAAATAGCAAGATAGAAACATATATTTATGTTTATGATGCATATATACATATGCGTATACACACAAACACATACATAAGACTAAGAGAAGTTCACTGTGAAGACGTGAGCATCAGTTCTGTGGGAACTAAACACAGAATTTGTTGCTTTACAGAGTATTTATTGGCTGTGGTACCTCAAAAATTGGAGGGAAAAAATATCAAGAGCAAAACAAGAAAACAATAATAAAAAAAATTAGAAAGAAAAGATGAGACATTTATTTTTTTTATTTACCAAAGGTTTTTGAAGGTAAACTTATCTAACATATTCATCATATATTTTACCACTCTACTATACATTAAATAATTTACAACATTGATTTTTTACAACATTGATATATTCCATGTGAAATTTAATTACTTGGGATATGTAGCTAATATTATGCAGGCATAGTTGTCATAAGGGTACTGTGCACTAGATAAGATAATATGTTAATATTTTCTGCAACTTGACCTATAATATTGCTCTTATTTCTAACAGTCTCTTGAACAGCTTATGGGAAGGTGATTTCAGAGTACAGGGCCAAGGTAGCTGCCTCACACCTGCTAAATCTTACTGATAAAGTTCATGGGATACTTAGAAATGCAAATTATAACCAGCCAAAGTCTTTTTCTGAATTCTGCCTCAAGATGATGAAGTAATTTTGACACTGACTTTGTTTGAAAATTATCATTGTGGCTAAAAATGTAAATATTGCACCGAGTAAGCATGCAGTAATGAATTACTTCTCAATCTGTTTGTCATTGGTGATTATTTTAACAGGGTTTTCAAAATTTCAAAATATTTTTATAACTCAGAATAAGGTAGATTTTCTCTTGTGATTAGATATGGATTCAACTACTTAACATTTAACAATTATATTTATTTTAATTATATATAGTTAATTCTGTTGCCTATATGAAGTTTTAAAGTGTTATATTTGTCTTGCATAGTTAACAGATGATTCTTTACAACAGTGCAGCACCACGACTCACAAAATCTCACACTCCTCTTGCCATTCTGCCTAGAAAAAAATGGCACGTTGTCTGAGACCTTGAAGAATTTTTTAAAGTGTATTATTTAACCTTAGGCTCATGGCAGAGATCAGGCATGCCACCTTTCTGTTTCCTCAGTAGACACAGAAAAAAATGATTTCTGGAGAATAGATCAAAAGGATATTTGAGAAATGATCTCATCAGTTTACCAACCCCAGTTCTTCTCTCCTTGGGTGCAATGTGGTGAGAGCCAGAGAGTTACACCTCATGTACAAAGCGGATATATTTTGTGACATAAGAAGACTTCTGAAATCATAAGCCTGAGAGTTTATGTAGAAACCATACAGGTGACACCATCCTGAGCAGAGTGAAAGAAGAGAAATATTCTTTAACATTTCAATTTATTTTGCCCAAAAATAGCAGAAGTGTGTAAATTAATAAAGCAGCATTTTCTGACAGTATTTAAGACAACTATGTGGTTGGAGGTGAATTTGTATTTCTCTTGAAGAGATAAAATGTTGATAATAGTAGATTCTAATATATTCTACAAGTATATTGCTTTCCCTGGAGCCATCAATGAAAAATATACGGAGACATTTTCAATAAATTCTATATTAACAAAATTAGAATATAAAAAAATGTTTAACCCATAGGAAGATAAAAAAGAAGCAGCAAAAACAGAAGAAACAAATACTTATAGACAATCATATATTAGCATAAATTAATTATTATATTAAATATAAATAGTCTAAACTCCTTAAATAAAAGATAGATAAATATTATATCTATCAGAACTCACAAAACATATAATTATGTATGTTGGTTAAAGGTAAAAAGTTGAAAAACATTGTCATAAAAAACTAATCAAAAGAAATTTGGCACTTTGGGAGGCCAAGGCGGGTGGATCACGAGGTCGAGAGATTGAGACCATGCTGGTCAACATGGTGAAACCCCGTCTCTACTAAAAATACAAAAAAATAGCTGGGCATGGTGGTCCTTGCCTGTAATCCCAGCTACTCAGGAGGCTGAGGCATGAGAATTGCCTGAACCCAGGAGGTGGAGATTGTGGTGAGCTGAGATCGCATCATTGCACTCCAGCCTGGGTAACAAGAGCGAAACTCCGTCTCAAAGAAAAAAAAAAAAAAAAAAAAAAAAGAAATTTGGAGCAGCTTTTTTAATACCAAGCAATGTAAACTAAAGAGCCAAACAAAATTATAAAAGGCAAAGAGGGACGTCATATAAAAATAAAAATATCAACGCATCAAGAAGGTATAACAAAATTACACGTGCCTGCACCAAACGATGACTGCAAAACACGTGAAGAAAAAACAGATAGAACTGAAAGAAGTAGATAAATTTACTGTTATGGTTTGAAACTTCAAAATCTCTTTGTTAGTTCACTGCAAAAATTAGCAAGAGTGTGGAAGAACTGAATACCAACAGCAAAATTACATGACGGGCATTTATTCCACCTACCAAGCTTAGGAACAAATAGTTTCAAGTGTACCTGGATAGTCATCAATATAGACTATCTTAAGTAATAAAGCAAACTCTAACTCCATAAAGTAATGGAAATTATATTTAAAATCTGATCTCTAAAAATAATTTAATTGAATGAGCAGTGAATGATAAGAGCATATCAGAAAAATATGCAAGCACTAAGATATGAAATAATGCATACCTAAATAATGCATAGATCAGATGGAAAGTCTTGAGGGAAAAAGGTATTAAACTAGTTCTGGCAGATGCAGTCATGCCTGAAATCCTAACACTTTGGGAGGTTGAGGTGGACGGATCACAAGATCAGGAGATCAACACCATCCTGGCTTAACACCATGGGTTCCGCAGTTCACGGTGACAAAGGAATGAGGAAAAGACATCAAGAAAAGTTTAGACCTCTAATGATTAACCTACAACTATAGAGTTAATATGCAGAGTCTTCTAAGCTCTAGGTCTAGTTATTTTTTTTCTGCTTCCTTGGAATATATTCACTTTTCTAATGACATTGAGATAAAACTCATTGCTTATGGTATCACTAATTCAAGGAACCTTGGAGATTTTTTTTTTCATGCAATTGAGTCAATTCTAGCTACATTATAAACATTCAAAAATTAAGCATAAGCTAATTTGATACTGAATAGTAAAGGATAAAAGACATTTTAAAAATCAAATTGTTGTGGAAGCAGATTTAACCAGAATTTTTATTCATGGCCTTCAATAAATTTTCCATCAGAACAAGAAGAGTTTAGCCACATGAACAGTTCTCAATTTTGTCAGACATAATTTGGATTCAAATATCATTTATAATCAAATGAATTGATATTACTAATTTATGACTAAAACTCTTAAGTGCCAATTATTAGATCTTTGAGTGTGCATGCATATGTTTTTATATGTACATATATTGTGTTATATGTTGTTTTTACATGGTTTTACACAGTATCAAATTGACTTATACATTGTATTAGTCCATTTACACAGTGCTGATAAAAGCATAGATGAGACTGGGCAATTTACAAAACAAAGAGGTTTAATGATTAATGGCAGAAGGTTAAAGGCACATCTTACATGGTGGCAGACAAGAGAAGAGAGTTTGTGCAGGGAAATTGCCCTTTTTAAAGCCATCATATCTCATGAGATTTATTCACTATCATGAGAACAGCATGAAAAAGACCTGCTCTCATTAATCACTTGCCTTCCACTGAATCCCTCCTATAACATATGAGAATTCAAGAGGAGATTTGGGTGTGGACACAGCCAAATCTTATCATACATAAATTAATACTCATACATTAATAAGCCCAAATATTTACCAAATTCCAATGACTTAAGCAAATTATTTAAAAATAATTCAGTTTTAAAATTATAGATAAAATAAAGTAGAAGAGTCTTCAAAATTGTCAGAATGGTTTGCCTGTGTTTAGTTGTCAAGCTCTATTGTATGTATCTCTGCTAAATGTTTTAAGGTGTCAGGATTTGGCACAAAATTTAAAACTATAAACCCAGTCCCAAATAAAATAAATTTTGTTAGTGTAATTTTTGATGAGCAAGAGTAATTTATTGTTGATTTAATGAAAACAACAACTGTATTTCTGAGTTCCTAGCAAAATACCCATATATTTTACTTTAATTTTATCATGTAGATAAAAACCTGATATTCACAGGCTGTAAAAACTATTAAGGAAAATTTGAAATGATGACTACGTTTGTCTAATATCACAGTTAACTAATCTGATGAAATTGTTAAAAAATAAATAAAGTAGGGAAGTGTAAATGAAATAAATGCTTATAAATACAATTTGTATAGAATTTTAAATCTTAAGTTATGATAAATTAAGTAATAGATACTCTAAATGTTCAAGTCATTTTCAATTTAGAAGAAGTTATAAGAAAAAATGTTTTTTTAAATTATAAAATGGTTCTCATCTATAAAATATTAATATATGACAAATAATTCAATATCTTGCTTTCTAGCTTTTCACTAAAATTTAAGGTTATTAAGAGTTAAAAAGTTTTAGGTAATATATGTAATTCTGTATATAAAGTATACCCAAATTAGATATGTTTTCAGTGTAAAAATTTATAATCACAACAAAAAAAATTTGTTCTTTATTGAGGAAATAATAATTTTGTCTAATTTAGATGTTGTTTAAAGGGACTTTATTAAATAACAGAAAAATTCAATAAGTAGGAGAAAGAGATGTAAAGAAAGTTATGAATGTGGAGATGCATTTTTTATAAGAAAGGTTAAAGAAAAAGAATATAAATTTGTACAAAAGAAGATTGTATTAATCCATTTGCATTGCTATAAAGGAATACCTGAGACTGGGTAATTAATAAAGAACCATGATCCATGGTTCTTTAGGTTGTACACAAAGCATTGTGCTGATATCAACTTCTAATGAAGCTTCAGGAAGCTTAAAATCATGGTGGAAGGTGAAGGGAAGACACCATGTCACATATAAAGATTTGGAGCAAGAAAAAGAGTAAGAAGTTTCAGCCCCTTTTAAGCATCCAGATTTCAAATAAAATTATAGACTGAGAACTTACTCATTACCATAACGATGGCACTAAGTCATGCATGAGGAGTCTGCCACCACATCCCTAGCAATTCCCACTAGGCCCCACATATACTTACAATCACTTTTCAACATGAGACTTGGAGGGAACAAAACATTCAAACTATGTTAAGGATTTTATGTGATAACATTTTTTTCTTAATGTAAAATGAACATTTGAAAAACAGAAAGTATAGGACAAAGCAGAATGTCCAAGAATGTTGTAAATGGCCTGTATACGATAAGATTGGTTAAAATAATTATGAAAGAAATTCTGCATGTGATTAAGTTGCTAAAATTAAAAATATATATTTAGAGTATTTCTAAAGCTTGAGCTTTGATATTATAAAAGCACACTAATACAAAACTGAAATAATGTGGTCCCTTATACTAGAAATAAGTTTTCTTTAAGTATTTATTCACTCAGTATAATTACAAGAGGCTTTGATTTTGAATTTTGTAATTTGTTTTTGAAATTGCTCAGGTATATATCTCAGAATTACAACTTTTACTGTAGATTGCTACATGCGATTTGCAAGTTACACACCATTGCCCTGCTCTTTTTTCCCTTTCGAAAGGTGTGTCTTTTTGATTGGTTGAGACACTAACTCTTTTCTTCAACCTTTTTGTTAAATCCTGTAACTGTTTTCTTCAGTTTTACCTCTGCTGTTGTGGCCCAATTCTAAAACATTTCTTTTGAAGATCTAAAAAGCAATATTTTCCTCCAATGTAACCTGAATCTCAGCTCTGGCCTTTTTAAATATGACTAAATTGTTCAATGTAACCAGGAAAATTCCCATTCAAGGTACTAATTTTTGGTTTGCATTTCTTTATACTATGCTATACACTCATAAGACTGTATGCACCCTTGTGTATCTAATTAAATTCATGTACCCATTTCATCAGGTTTGACTTCCAGATTATCTAACAGGAATTCCAGAAAGCAGATAAAATTATACTTCAGATTTTTATTTTCCTCTTGGTAATTGGCCTAAAAACAACTATTTTATATTTTATCAAAATAATTTCCTCTGTTGTCATTATTAGGATTTTAATTAATTAGAAAAACGGAGCTTTAAAAGGCTTAAGGTTTTCTCATCTTTTACATCTAGGTAACTTTCTGAATTGCTTTTGAAGTCTTTTGATTACTACTCTGTACTCTGGTTAAATAAATGGCTTTTTAATTTTTTTTTTACTATTACCTGTGATTATGTTTTATAATATTTTAAACTTTTGGGCATCCTTTTTTTTTTTTTTTTTTTTTTTTTATTTTTTTTTTGTTGTTGCAAATTTTCTTTTTTTTTTTTTTTTTAATTTTTATTGCATTATAGGTTTGGGGGTACATGTGCAGAACGAGCAAGATAGTTGCATAGGTACACACATGGCAGTGTGCTTTGCTACTTTCCTCCCCTTCACCCACACTTGGTATTCATCCCCAGGCTATCCCCCCCAGCCCCCCCCTGCTGTCCCTCCCCCATTCCCCCCATCAGTCTTTGGGCATCCTTTGAAGGTTTTTCCAGTATTAAAATTTTGAACTATGTCTTTTGGGATTAAATAATTAGACTTATGTGGTGCATTGTATGAGAAATATTATCAAATAGTAAATTACACTATATCTTCTTTCAGTTAGATTTATGGGTATGTTATTTATATAAATGTGCCAAAATTATATAAATTAAGACAAAGCAAATGTTAGTTATAATTTTAATGATTGTGCTAAACTGTTTCTAAAATTATATATATATATATATATATATATATATATATAGCTATGCTATTAATGTAAATATTATAAAAACTTTATAAAACATAAACAGGAGTTGGTCTTGATGTGTTGCTATCAGTCATGATTCTGATTATCTTAAAATGCTGCATGTAAGGGAAATAAGCAATTTTCTTGTCAATTGAAAACTTTCATCAAATTTCAACTGGGGCTATTCTAACATTTTGTCATCTACAGTTTACAATTAGATTTAATCCAAAATTTATTTTATGGGAAGTCTCTTACAAGTGTGGGTATAAAACGGAGTAAACAATACAACTAATAGAACAATACAAATATATCTTCCAGTTGGCATGTATGTTTTTCAATAGTAATTTTGATGCTACTAAGTATGTACTTCTATGCATAATCTGTGGTATCCTTGCAGTAGTACCATTGAGGTGTCATTTTGGCTGCAGAGAAAGACAATATCAGGGGAATAAAAGATCATTCTAATCAAAGTAGACATATAACTTGAAACATGTTTTCCAATGAATAGGCAGATATGCACTTGGTGCTCCTTTTTTATAACTGCAACTGAAGACTATGAATCTTCCTAGAAAACAGCCTTCCTAGCTATTTGGGACAATCAATTTTGGTTTTGTAAATATAACTTGGTGGTTAATTCATGAGCAAAAGAAAAACTTGTGAGATAAGTAACAAAGGTAAAAAGCCATGTTTGCTTATTGCTCTTTGCAAACAGAATTGTGCAAATCTCCTGAATTTGAGACAATGTGCAGCTCATTGAAAATATTCACTGAAGAAAAAAAGGACATAACACACAGTTCCTTGCATCTCCTGCCTTAATCAATATATTCCTTATATAATAAATCATCCTAGTCCTTGCCTTTTCCTGCACATAAGATAATGTCTGGCTGGGTTAGTGATTATGTGTCTGCAGTCTGTAACTAGATATACTCCTAGACCCAAACCTTGCTGAGATTCTGCTTTAATGTAACTTTGGAGCAAATTCTGTATAACATTGCATTTACTGAACCTTCACCGCCTCTGTATATGCAGGGAGCTGAAACACTGTGGCAGGCCTGGCTGGAAGAATCTCTCCAAATGGCTGCTTCCAGGCTGGAAGCTTCAGTCTATAGTCTTAAGTAACACTTCCAATAGAACTTACTTTAATTACTTAGAAGTTTGATTTTTCTTTAGTTGGTATTATTTGCCACATTTTTGGTGAATAAGTGAGTGATGATGGTTGTAGTGGCTATCAGTTAGATCAAGCAATAAATATTTGCTAAGGAAAATCATAAGAAACACTTCCTATCACTGGGCAGTTCAAAAGCAAGAACAAAAATGGTAGGCTTGTGGAGAACTTTGATATCACGTTGTTTATTGTGTATTTGTGTAAGTATTGTGTATTAGGGTTCTCTAGAGGGACAGAACTAATAGGGTGCATATTATATATATATATATATATATGCTTATTACCTAGGTGACAAAATAATCCATATGTCAAACTCCTATGACATGCAGCTTACCTGTGTAACAAACCTGCACATGTGCTACTGAACCTAAAATATAAGTTAAAATAAATAAATAAATAAATAAAATGTTGGTGGAAGCAGATAAAGAGAAGAAAAACAGATAAAGAGAAGAAAACACAGTTGGTTAAAGCAGAAGGAGCTGGCTTTAACCAGTTCCTGTATATATATTTATATACATATATAATATATTTATATACATATATATACACACACATATATATAATACATAATATACATATATACATTATATACATATACATAGATATGCATATAATGTATATATACATCATATACATATATAATATACATAAAGGAGAATTTCTTTAGGAATATTAAATTATGCAATCACAGGGTCTCACAATAGGGCATATGCAAGCGGCCAATCCAATTCCCAGAGCAGAAGAACTTGGAGTCTGATGTCCAAGGGCAAAGGCATCTAGTCTGGGAGAAAGACGTAGGCTAGGAGACTAAGCTAGTTTTGTCTTTTCATGTTCTTCTGCCTGCTTTTTATTCTTGCTGCACTGACAGCTGCTAGATTATGTCCCCCAAAGTTAAGAGTGGGTTTGTCTTTCTCACCTTGTCAACTCAAATGTTAATCTCCTTTGACAACACCCTCACAGACACATCCAGGATCAATATTTTTCATCCTTCAATACAATCAAGTTGACACTCATATTAACCATCACATATTGTATGCCTTAAAAATTCTTTTTTGGCAGTAAATAGTATTCATTCATTCTATTTTTTTTCATATGATTATTCCAATTTAGGGTGGGAAATTGCTGGAGCCTACCCTGACTGCTCTGGAAACAAGGCAGGAGCAAACCCTGGACAGGATGCCATTCCATTTCTGGGCACATTCAGAGATGGAAAATTTAAATACACTAATTTGCCTAAAGAGCACATCTTTTTTATGTAGGAAGTAACTGGAGCATCCAGAGAAAACTTACACAGATATAAAGAGAACATGCACATTCCACACTGATAGTGGCCTCAGCCATCAGGAATCAATTTTTTTTGTATTAATGTTATAGTGAAACAATGTTGAATAAAACCACATTACTGGAAGACTTTCTGCATATGTAAGCAATGGTGCTTAAAAAAATCAAATAAACATCTTAATGGGAATCTAATTAAAATATTACATGTGCCCCATAGATATGTATAACTATTAAGTATCCAAAATAATTAAAAATAAAAACTGTAAAGAAAAAGGAAATAAAGAAATGCATTATTATTTTGTGAAATGAATATATAAATAATTGACTGAAGAAAAACAGACCGGCCACTACAATATGGGGTTTCTCTAATGTGTTTTCAGGTTTATAATATGTGTGTTAAGATTTTATGGCTCTTAAAGTTAGCCTCTCTTATGTCATTATGATACTAAGGTGTGAAAATGAGAAAAAGTTCCCACAGAGAAGATTTGAATTTCCAGGAAGTGCAAGCTCATGTGCCTTCTTATCTGCCTGTCTATATGTGAAGCCACTGGGAAAGGGAAGTGAGACCTAAAAGAAAGTCAATGATATATATCAAAATAGAAGTCAGACTTTATTTTCTGGAATAAATAACTGAATGGGTACTGATATAATTTGGCAGTGTCCCTACCCATGTCCCACCTTATATTATAATAATCCTGAAGTGTCAAGGGTGGGGCCAGGTGGACATAATTGAATGGTGGGGCTCTTTCCCCCATATTGTTCTTGTGGTGATGAATAAGTCTCATGAGATCTAATAGTTTTATAAATGGGAGTTACCCTGCACAAGCCCTTTCTTGCTGGTTACCATATAAGACATTTCTTGCTCTTCCATGACTATAAGGCCTCTTTAGGCATGTGAAACTGTGAGTCAATTAAACCTATTTTCTGCATAAATCACCCAGTCTTGGTATATCTTTATTAGCAGCAAGAGAACAGACAAATATAGGTATAAACAAGGTTATTTGTTTGTCTTTGATTGTTTTACGGAAGAATTTCAGCTAATCAAAAATCAGGTATTTGCTAATATGATACACTAAGAGGAGAAGAAAAACATTATTGGCCAAAAATGAATAACCTCTAAATAATGATAATAAAATATCAGACAAATACAAAATGAGAGACAGTCCAAACTTACCTGATGAGTACTTTTTAAATTTGTCAAAGTAATAAATGAAAAAAAAAAACTGAAAATTATCCCTAATTGAAGAAAATGAGAGACATTACTGTTAAATGTATTGTGTGATCCTGAATTAAATTGTGGGTCAGGAAATGATATTAGTGAAAATCATAATGGAATCCAAATATAAATTTGTGGCTTAGAGGATGGTATTGTACTATTGCTCATTTCTTAGGTTTATAATTCTTACATGTGATATTAACATGAGAGGAAGAGAGGGGAATGCCACTCAAGGACTTTCTGAATATTATTACAACTTTGCTGTAAGTCTAACATTCTTTCAAATTAAAATGATAAAACATTTTTTTAAAAAGCTGTACTAGAAATGTGTCCTCAAATTAGTGCACATACTTTATGCAGTAATAATTAACCTAATTTCCAATTCACCTAGTAAACAACAATTTTGTAAAAACTGACACGCCCAAAGTATCATTTAAGTAAAGATTTCATTTCAGAAATGTTAACACTAAGGACTTTCTTTTTCATCTTTGATTAACTATAACTTTCAGCTTTATTCTCCCTCAGGGAACTTGTCCCCATCCCTCCAGCTGTGTTGTCTATATAAGCCTCCAATCCCAGTACTCATTTTGATAACCTGGAGCATGAATGCATATTCTATGATGCTAATTGAAAATAATGCCTGAGTGTGCTGAATGGTGCAGCTGATGTGAGGGGTCCTCTATTATAAATGTGGCGGGATCTATAGGACACTTTCTTAAATATCTCTTCTGATAAGTTGAAAAAATGAAAGTGGAGGGTTGTAATGGTCAGATAGAAAAAAATGCCCTTCCAAAAAGTATTCAATTGAGTCATATTTAGCAAGCATCTAGGATAAAAAAAAACTCACTGTACTAACTGCTGTTCCAACAACATAAGAATGTATGAGAAGTTAAAAAGTTGAATTTGGTAGTGATAAAATATATGTAAAAAGTAAACTACTATACACATACCTATATACACATGCACACACACACATAGAAGTAGCTTTAAATTTTATGTACTATGAAGCTTAACAAGCAGTGAAGGTGACAAAGTATTTAGAAGAATAAATATTTGCAGATAAAGATGCTTAGAGAAGATTTCTCTCTCTCCCACTGCTTCCATTTGTCTCACTCACCCCCATCCCATATGCATAGCACACATAGACAAGTAAACAGAGGAGATTAACCTGGTCCTGGAAGGATGTCAGGCAGGGCCAATGACTCAGGAGAAAATGTTCAAAATGAAGAGTATCTTCTTATCATTCTGTAAGAGTTTGAGAAAGGTAGACATTTCCTTTGATAATGAAAGTCAGAGAACACTGGCATCTTAAAACATTAAGAAAGAAAATGAAATAGAATGGAGTTCTATGTCAAGGCACTGGTCTATTTGATTAGAAAAAAAATACAGCTTAAAGTAATTCCCACTCCAAAATAATTTAATCACATAATAGAGTCATATTCTTTCTAATTTCTTTTCTTAATATGGAGGTATAAATGATGCTTCAGTTTGTTCTCTAAGTGAAGAATTTGGGACACTTGTTTGAAGTAAATTTTGAAGTAGAGGACAGTAAGAAATTTGGCTTTTCATACCTATTAGCAGGCTATTTATCAGATAATGTATTTGCTTTTTAAAGGTAATAAAATTAACAATGTAAAGCTCAATCATAACCAGAATAAAAGAAATGTGCTACTTTCTTGGAACTCCACTCTGTTTGCGGCTGTTTCTTTCTTCCAAGACATGTTTTGCACATAGGGACTTACAGGAAAGATAAATGAGTGACATGGACACACAAAATTTTATTGTTTATAAAAGTCAGAAATGCTGTGGGATACTAAATTGACAAGAGAACTTAGTCACGCTTTCTATTAAAAAAGAAAAATGTGTGAAATGGATCAATTTTGTTTGAAATAACTATTCTTTCTTATGCTAACGGACAATATATATCCAGTAATACTAGTCTCTAGTGTTTTTATTTATTTTCTTAAAGCAGCAATACAATTAAAAGGACCTATTTTAATTTCTGCAATAGGGTTCAGTTAACAAGTTAAAAAAATGCCTCAGATAAGTTGCCTTTTCTCATGTACAGTTTTGAAGGCTTTGAACTGTATCATTGGGATTTGCATTGTTTTTAAACTAACCCTCCATTTTGTGTATCTGTTTTCATGTGCTCTAAGTCATTGACTCACTGATTTATGACTTTACACTTTTGTGAATAATTACACTCATATTAACCTTTCTGTGGACTCTGATTTCTTAATTTATAAATCTGGCTTATTTCTGATCTGGTAATTGTATGGAATTCCTGCCAGATTCATTCTGGGATGAGTAGACAAAAATAATATGATCTTGACTATTACCCTCTAGCAAAGATTTAAAGCCTTTGCTTAACCATAATTACTATCACATAATGAAATAATAATTTAGTAATGTAGACATATGGGATTGTTAATAAATTTGACCCTTCCTCTTGGCAAGGGCAATGACATTCTCCTGTACAAACAGTTAGATTGGCCAATGTGATTAGAGACCAGGCAGAGTAAAAATATCCCTGGATAATTCTTCTGAGGTACAGAATGTCCACAGGGATTTGCTAATTGAATTGTTACAGGCATGATTGAGCAAGTTAACTGCTGTGGTTCCACGTGTTCAGGGATTAACTGTATTCCATTATGTCAGCCAAAACTGATTGCCAGAAGAGGAGTATGTGACAGAGTGTAAACCATTCAGTCTCTCTTGGGGTTGTTCCAATGTTGGTGTACTGATAATTGAAGTTTACAGGCAAGGCCACTATGTTCTTGTCTTATTAGGTAAATTTTACAATGATTGGGCAGCAAGAATGCTGCCATTTGTTTCTTCAATTATTTGATTAATTTTCCAAACAAAACCAATTTATCATGAATAATATGTAATATTTTTGGTCCATATTCATAAAGCAAATCCAATACCAGTACCTGAGGACATATTACTAAAGAATAATCTTCTTGATGAAACATAGGCCATTTTCGGTGAAAGTGTATAATATACAAAAAGTTTGAAAGTCACTAATTAAGTACCACTGGATACTTGGATTTAAACAAGCTGCTATAAAATCAGAGCAAATATTTCTGGAAGAGACAATAGCAATCAGCAAAACTACCATTCTTTAGATCACACAACTGTTTTTATAGTACTACCCTTTCAAGTAATCTACTTGAAAAGTAGATTGAGTTCTTATCTATGATGCTCAGTATTCCAATGATATTAATCTATTTTTAGTTGGTTTTATGTTACATTAAATTATATTTCTAAATTGAGTCAAGAGTGTTTGGGTGTTAATAGATATCTATATACTCGTGTACATATAATAGTTGAGGTTTTATACACTATTTAGTTAAGATTCTTTAATGTTTGTTGTTTATCAATATTTAGTCATTTTCCTTTTTGCTATTCATCAAATAGCAATGTACTTGATCCCCCTCAATAATAATGTGTGCAACAAGATTGATTAAGTCACTTTTAAAATAAACTTCAATGATTACATTTTTATAAGATGGAATAATTGGGTAGAAACTTTATTTAGGAACAACTTTAATACACAAAATTGAATGGGTGTGGATGACTAATCTTCCAGTATAAAAACAGAATATGCCCCTGCTCCTGGATGAAATGTCTCAGTGTAAGACTTAAAACTATAAAGCTACAAGACAAGAACACAGAAAATACGTTCTGGGTATTAGCCTTGACTAGGATTTTTTTTTTTTAATTTCACACTAAAAGGTAAGACTAAAAAGCTTCTGCACACCAAAGGAAACTACCATTAAAATGAAACTTCAGCCTATGAGTTGAGAAAAAATACTTGCAAATCATGTATATGCTAAGGGGTTAACATTCAAAATATATGGCAACTCATACATTTCAGTAGTAGAAAAGCAAATTATGCAATTAAAAACATAGGTAAAAGACTGCAGTAAACATTTCTCCAAAGAAACATAAAGAGAATCCACCAGTATGTGAAAAGGCACTCAACGTCATTAGTCACCAGAGAAATGCATAAAACTACTATGAAATACTACCTCACACCTGTTAATATGAATATTATCAAAAAGTCAAAAGATAAAAAATGTTGCTTATGGTGTGGAGAAATGGACTCATACACTTCTTTTAATGGAAATATAGATTGGTGCCACCATTATGGAAAACAGCATGGAGGTTCTTGAAGATATTAAAAACAGAACTAACATGTGACCCAGTAATCCCTCTTCTGGGTCTATATCTATCTATCTATCTATCTATCTATCTATCTATCTATCTATCTATCTATCTATAAATTTATATCTATAAATTTAACATAACTTTCATAAAGATTTCTGCAGTTTGGTGCCCATTACTTTATTACTCATAATAGCCAACATACAAAAACAATAGATAAAAACATTCTGGTATATAGACACAATGGAATACAATGAAAAATAAGAGGTCTTGCCATTTACCTGAATAAAGCTGAACCAAATAAGCCAAACACAGAAAGAAAATATTGCATGCTCTCATTTATATATGGAATCTAAAAAAAAAAAAGGCAAATACACAGAGATAGAGAAAAAAATTGGTTACCAGGAGTGGGTGGGTGGAGGCAGGAAATTGGGAGATGTTGGTTAGAGGATATGTACAACATGAGGACTAGAGGTTTTTAGGTTTTGTTTGTTTTTTGAGTTAGGGTCTCACTCTGTCATTGAAGCTGGAGTTCAGTAGTGTGATCTTGGCTCAGCAACTTCCACCTCCACCTCCCAGGTTCAAGTGATTCTCCCACCCCAGGCTCCTGAGCCACTGTGATTACAGGCATGAGCCACCATACCCGACTGATTTTTGTAATTTTAGTAGAGACGAAGTTTTTCCATGTTGGTCAGATTGTTCTGGAACTCCTGGCTTCAAGTGATTCATCCGAGTCCGACTCCCAAAGTGCTGGAACTACAGGCATATGCCACTGTGGCCAGCCAGAACTATAGATTTTTTTTAAAAAAAAAGCTGTACGATATTCAGAATTCCTGTGACTAAATAGATTTTAGTTGCTCTTGACACACACACAAAAAAAAAGCCGAACACTGGGTAACTATGTAAATGATGTATATGTTAATTTGCTTTTCTGTAGTAACCATTTCAGTATGTATGTATGTATCTATCTGCCTATCTATCATCTATTTATCTGTCATCTGTCACATAGCAACATGTAGGTCTTAAATATACACAGTAAAATTTATTTTAAAAATAGTAAAAGATTAAAAAATTATGTAGAAAGTTTCCTTATTTATTATAATTAAATTACCCTTCTCCATTATATTATAAGGTATATTCCAATCTGGAAATAAGTAAATGTGGGAGAATCAGGTGATGGGAGGGAAAAGGGTCACAGTCTCTGTGGCAGATGTTGTCGGGGTCCTGCTTGTTTTAATCATAGGAAAACTGGTGAATCAAACTGTGGCTCTCAAAGTTATGGCTAGTGAGAATTTATATGTCCCCCAAATCTCTCACCTTTCTGCTAAGATAACTGAGGTTTATTTAACACAGACTCTCAATGGCACCCAGAGGGATGAAACCACACTTGCTCACAGTAGGACCCTGTTTATTAACACATCTCTCATATTTCTTCCCTTCCTTCTGCTACTTTCCACATTTTTTTTTCTGAGACACTCTTGCTCTGTAGCCAGGCTGGAATGCTGGAGTGCAGTGGCACAATCTTGACTCATTGCAACCTTCAACACCTGGTCCAAGTGATTCCCCTGCCTCAGCCTCCCCAGTAGATGGGATTATAGGTGCGTGTCACCACATGTAGCTAATTTTTGTATTTTTAGTAGAGACGGGGTTTCACCATGTTGGTCAGGGTGTCTCCATCTCCTGATCTTGTGATTTACCCACCTTGGCCTCCCAAAGTGCTGTGAGTATAGGCCTGAGCCACCATGCCCGGCCACTTCCCACTCTTCTACCAGTGCTTCCTGGGATCTCTTCCTGAGAAAGCTACTTCCATATCATCAATTTGTGGAGCAAAATCAGATTTTCACATTACCTATTTTTTTAACCAATCCACCTGCACTTTCTCTGCCTTTTACCTCCAAGCATATTCTGTTGATCTACATGGTTTTAATATTGTCTACCTTTTCTTTTCTGAATATCTTGTGTAGTCAGCAAAGACAAGTGATTGTAACATTAGGTTTCAGAGTCTATGTTAGTTTTAGGGCAAGTTATTGTTTCCAACTTTTCCTTTGAGAGAGAACAGTTTCTGATTTAAAAAGAAAATCTAATTGTTTTATGTCTTTTTATCAAATGGGGTTTTATGTTATTTTGATTCTCAATGCCTTGAAGAGGAGCCCTATACATTTAAATATGTGTTTTATATACATAGCAGACACACACACACACACACACACACACACACACACACACATATTATGAATAGGTCTATTTTGAACTATCAACTATAAGATAACATTTTAATATATGCAATATGAGTTTAACACTAGAAGAAAACCTAGGCAAAACCATTCAGGACATAGGCACAGGCAAGGACTTCATGACTAAAACACCAAAAGTAATGGCAACAAAAGCCAAAATTGACAAATGGGATCTTATTAAACTTAAGAGCTTCTGCATAGCAAAAGAAACAATCATTAGGGTGAACCAACAACCAATAGAAAAGGAAAAAAAATTTGCAATCTACCCATTTGACAAAGGGCTAATATCTAGAATCTACAAATAACTAAAGCAGTTTTACAAGAATAAAATGAACAAATTCATTCAAAAGTGGGTGAAGGATATGAACAGACACTTTTCAAAAGAAGACATTTATGTGGTCAATAAACATGAAAAAATACTCATCATCATTGGTCATTAAAGAAATGCAAATCAAAACTACATTGAGATACCATCTCATGCCAATTAGAATGGCAATCATTAAATAATCTGAAGACAACAGATGCTGGAGAGTATGTGAAGGAAAAGGAACACTTTTAAACTGCTGGTGGGAGTGCAAATTAGTTCCATCATTATGGAAGACAGTGTGGCAATTCCTCAAGGATCTAGAAATAGAAATACCATTTGACCCAGAAATTCCATTACTGGGTATATACCCAATTTATAACCAAAGGGTTATAAATTGTTCTATTATAAAGACACATGCAGAGGTATGTTCATTGTGGCAATGTAAACAATAGCAAAGACCTGGAATCAACCCAAATGTCCATCAATGATAGACTGGACAAAGAAAAAGTGGCACATATACACCATGGAATACTACACAGCCATAAGAAATGATGAGTTCATGTCCTTTGTAGAGTCATAGATGCATCTAGAAACCATCATTCTCAGCAAACTAAAACAAGAACAAAAAACCAAACACCTCATGTTTTCACTCATAGGCAGGTGACAATGAGAACACTTGGGCGCAGGGAAGGGAGCAATACTCACTGGGCTAGGTGGGGAGGTGGAGAGGGGAGGAGGGGAGGGACAGCATAGGGTGGAATGAGTGGGGAGGGATAAAGCCGGGAGAAATGTGTGATGTAGGCGACACAGGTGGGGGAAATTTGACATGTATGTACTCATGCAACAATCCTGCAGGATGCAGGATGTGCATATGTACCCCAGAGCCCAAAGTACAATAAAACAACAAAAAATATATATGCAACGTGGCAGATATGCCCTAACATAAAATAAGCATTGTGTCTGCTCAGTTTTTATTTTCCTAGCAACAATATGATGTAGAATTTACATGTGTATTAACATGTAAGCCTAATTGTCTAGTTTCAGAAACCTGGCAAGCTACTTATCTACTGGGAGATCTTAGATAATTCTTAATTATTTTTAATCTGTATTTTTGTTCCTGGTTATGTCATCTTTACCTACCAAGCTTTTTTTTCTTGTACCAGAGGACATGATTAATGAAAGTGGCAAAGCACCAAGGAACCAAAGTTTTGTATATGTTGAAATATAATGAAAACAGAAAAAAGAAGTTAAAATTCCCAGATTTCAATTTCCATATAAATTAACAGATATGCTATGTGAAAATATCAATAACAATCTACATTTTTATGTGAAAATAAAATTATGTAAAAACATAGATACAAATGCTAGCTAATTCGTGTTAGAAAGATTAAAGGAGAACCTGTGTGTAAAGTGATTATTTTCTCTAAAAACTCTTGCTTGTTCAACCATTAAAATAATTTCACTGTTCTCAATAAAATTGTAGATAGCACAATTACTATATTTGTTAAACCAAAAATGCCAAATGAGACATACCTTTCCCCACACATACACACCCTGGAAGGAACTTGCAGAAAGAATAAATGATTTGTTATCTAATCACTTAAAATACTAAATTTTCCTGTATTAAGATATTTTGGGGAGGTTTCATGTTGAAGATTGACTGCTTATATACCTCAAATCTGGCTTGATCACCTCTGGGAATGACCACACTGCATTCTAGAATAAATTTCTCCATTCTACATTTACGGTATTTTTAATGTATACAAGAAGCAAGACACATATGACACGGCCACATCTTCCAGCAAGAATCAGCAGAAAAATGATACGTACATGCTGATAGGTGCATCGTGCACCTAGAGTAATCATAGGTTCCGTGATCTGGGAGCATGCTTGATTGGAAACCTCCTAGACATCTCTTAAATCTTTGAGGATTAAATATATATATTTTTTAATTTAGTTTACTTGGAGAACTAACTTTCTGTTTAAACTCTTTTTCAGAGTAAACATGTTTACTACAGACTCTGAGAGGAAATAAAAATGGAATTTGAGAGCTCTTCAGTATACCAAGTTAGTCTGTGGTTGCCATAGAGAATGCCTGTAACCATCAACCTTGTACAAAGCTCCTAGGTAAGAAAACACAGGCAGTACAATATTTGAAGATTGATCAGTACAGAGATATCTTTGTCATTTTACTCCTAGTCTAATGGCCTCTAGGAAAGTAATAGATGAGTTACAAAGTTGATGAGTCAGTCAACACCTTGAATTCCATTGCTGAAATTATTCTTGTCATTGGGATATGCACGCTCAATCAGAAATATCTCTATCTATGTGGCTTTTCTTATCACCCTGTTTCCTGATTATCCAGTCTCTGTCTCTTTCTGTCCTTCTTTGTCTTTCTTATTTTTTCAGCATTTAATTAAATTACTTCCGATTTAAATCAGAAATATAAAATATCCATTTCAGTAGAGCAAAGCACTGATGAAATAAACTTTTATTTATATGAAAGTATTTTACATGAAGGGTAATTTCTTAGTTTTAAAGTCTTGTTTATGAACATTAATAAAAATGATGCAGTTATTTTCTTATTAAGTAAAATAATAGCTTTTATAGGAACTTATTTTTTAAAAAGAACATATCTATAAAATAAAACTTGCAGTACTTTCAAATAAAGAGCTTCATCTAGACTATTTTTATTTTAGCAATTTAAATTTTTCTGAATAAGATATATGAAAATGAAATGCAAATAATTTTGGTATCTGCTCATAAATATGCATATTGAGTGTTTTTATTTATTTATTTACTGGCAGGGCTGTATAATCAGACTTAAAAACAGAAAATCAACACTATAGTTGATTGGACCAGATACAAGAAAACACACAAAGGAATCATTGAGGTTTACTGTTTTTGTTTTTGAAACTGTCTTACTTTAATTTCTACTCTTTCTCAAATACATCTGTGATGAGGTCTGTATTAATCAGTTATTATATGACCAGGAAAGATGTACTGTTTGAAAAACAATTTATTGATACAAAAGTAATATTATATTTGTATATGCTTTTTGAAAACATGTTTATTTTACTTTGAAACAAAGAATGTCGACGTTTCTTCGTTAGAATTACAACTTAGTTATTTTCATCATTCACTTTATGCATCTTTTTTGTGAATTTCCACGTCAGTGAATACCACCACTGTGCACTATACGATGATTAAAAACACAACAAACACACCCATAGACATGCACAAAAAAGCAAACAAATGTAAAGAAGAAATTTAAAAAGTCTCAATTAGTTCATTTTTTGCTCTAATTGTATTTTGGTTAACTAAAACATTTTTGCTGGTCCTCGTGCTTGATTCCTTTTACAAACCTAGAAAGCTTAATGCACATTTATTTATTCATTAGTTCATTATTCACTTATTCAGCTTATTCACACCATGTTAGAAAAGTGGAAAGAATAAAAAAGACCCTTGAACATGTCTAAAGAAAGTGAAGTTTGTCTAACAAACAAATAATTATCACATAATAAAGGTAGGAAGAGCCACTGGTAAGATATGAGTGTATTATCACTGCTATTTATTCTTAAAATATGTTTTCATAGTTGAAGTTCAAAAACTTGAGCTTCATTATGTAAAGGGTCAATGTCAGAGTTAATCAGATTTCTTCATGACAGAAAAGCAAAATGAAACATGACTGAATAATAATAATTAGAAAAACAGGTCCAGCTAATCTTTGTAAAACATCTCACGTAAAGGTATATGCCTGTGTGTATATGTGCATATACACATGTGTGTTATGTATTTAATTTAATGTAATTTTATTCACATTTTACACATCAAAATCCACATGGATGTGATTGAAAATGTGAATATGGAAACATCAACAGTGAAATTCTTAAAAAGAGAAATTGCAACCGATATCCTATAGCCCTATGATGAGATTTCTGTTTTTGCTTTTAGAGGGGGAAGAAAAAAGCTGCTCTTGAATCAAAGAAAATGCTATGGAAGCCCTAGGCAACACCTCAGTACATGCTTTCTTTGTGAAAGAGTTACGTCATTATGCCTCATTCCAATGCCAGATCAGCCTCTTTCTAGCTAATCTTGTGGTGTAGTAATTTTTACAGATTCTTACAGGTTTTAGCTGCCAAGCACTTATAAACATGGCTTTCTTCTCAAAAAATTATAGAAACAGATTAATGATGATTGTTTTTTTATTATTATACTTTAAGTTCTGGGGTACATGTGCAGTACGTGCAGGTTTGTTACATAGGTATACATGTGCCATGGTGGTTTGCTGTATCCATTACTTCATCATCTACATTAGATATTTCTCCTAATGCTACCCCTCCCCTGTTCACCCACCCTGCTATCCCTCCTCTAGCGGTCCACACCCCAACAGACCCCGGTGAGTGATGTTCCCCTCCCTGTGTCCATGTGTTCTCATTGTTCAACAACCGCTTAGGAGTGAGACCATGCTGCGTTTGGTTTTCTGTTCTCATGTCAGTTTGCTGAGAATTATGGTTTCCAGCTTTACCCATGTCCTTGCAAAGGACATGATCTCTAACGATAATGTTTCAAATAAACATCTGTAAAAAATTGTTAATGCCTAGTAATAGCGGGACTAACTCCCCACCATGAAAAGAGCACAGGACAAACCTGCCCTCATGATTTAATTAGCTCCCACTGGTTCCCTCTCATGACCATGGGTATTATTACAATTTAAGGTGATATTTGATTGGGGACACAGAGCCAAACCATATCAAATTTCCAAACCCAACAATGAAGTGGGATAAGTTTCATCTGAAGTAGGGCACAAAATAAAACTGAGAGAGAGGTCAATTACCAACACCCGCAGATAACATCACTCTTAAGGGTGAAACACTGAAATATTTTCCCCTAAGTTTATGAACAATAAAGTAGTGTCCACTCTTGCCACTTGTCTTCAACATTTTAATGAATGTTTAACTTGGCGGTTAGTAAGAAAATGAAATGAAGGACATCAAGATTTCAAAGAAAGAAGGAAAGCTCTTTCCACATATGACATTATATTTATTATAGAAAATCTCAGGGGATTTACATATATATATATGCAAAAAAATAAACTAAAGCTATTAACAAGCATGCCAGAAACAAGATCAGAATACAAAAATAGCTAGTATAAAATATCATTGAGTAATCCAAAAGTAAATTAAAAAAAATATGTTTACTGTATAATTAAAAAGAATAAATACTTAGGATAAACTTGTACATTGAAAATTCCAAAGCATCTTTGAAAGAAATTATGATCTGAATAAGTAAAGAGACATTCCATGTTCAAGAGTTGCATATGTAATATTACTAAAATGGCAATACTTTCCAAATTGATTCACATATTCAATACAATTCCTATGAAAATCCTGGTTTGCTTGTTTAAAAAAACTGATAAAAGATTTATATGATATCAAAGACCCAGAAGAGCCAAAACAATCTTGAAAACCAAAGAACAAATTTGGAGGACTCACATTTATTGATTTCAAAACTTACTATGAACCCATAGCAGTCAAGAAAGAATCGTACCTGAATAATGACAGATAAATGTCTGTCTTTTAAGAAATAAATTTCTTAAATCTGTGGCCAATGGAATTCAAAAAGTGTGTCAATATAGTTCAATGCAACAAAGAATCTTTCAGTAAATGTTGCTGGGACAGTCAGGGGTAGGCACCAACAAATGATCTTTGACCCCAATCTCAACCAATGTTACAAAAATGGACTAAATAGGGATCAAAGACCTAAGCACAGTGCTGAAATAGAAAACTTTTAGATGAAAATATAAGCATATCTATCATAGAAGAAATATAAACAGCAATTAAGTAAAAAAATATAGAGAAGAAAGCACTCTGAACTATCAAGCACACATTGTTTCCTAATTTCAGATTTTGAGGAAAACATTAAACTATATAAAATCTTATAAAACATAGCCAAAAAAATAAAACCTACACAACTGAACTCATAGGATTAATACACTAGCACTAGTGTTAAAGTAGCATATTATAATATTGATACATAAGCAAAACCTATAGGTCTAACTTACAAGTGTATATGAAAAAAATAGCACACATCCAAATTAACTTTATTATTTTCTCCAACATATTACATAGAAATTTAGATTACCAGCAAGATAATCCAACTCCAGGCTTCTGAGGAACCCTCAAAGGGTATCTTCCACTATAGCATCTGCTTTTCAAGCCATGTTTCCTCCTCTGCCACTTCTTTGGGACTGATGAGTGACATTCTTATTCCAAGGCTGCTCCAGTCCTAAGCACCAGTTATTTATCTCTAAGTAACTGGTACTATTACTACTTTGACACAAAGCATGACACAGGTTTACACAGCTCAATTGTATGGCCAGAAACAGGTGGCTTTGTTTCTCGTGAGATACTTGGCTTAGTTCTGATACCTGCAATGTTGTAATTAGATGGCATGGACCCTCACAGGGCTGACGTATGTGATGATCTGTTGTATGGGAAAAAAAAATGGGTTTTACCTTTTGGTTGACATAGATAGAGGTGTCTCAAAAAGTGCTGGTAGTGAATCGTTTTGTTATACAAAATAATTAAATAGTAATTTTGGCTTTTTAATCTATAATTCTTCACCTCTAGGGTGTACATATGTAGACCGAAGACATGGTGTTCTGAATTTCTTCTCTCACCTAATGACTATGCAGGGATTTTTTCATGGAACAGGGTCTCATCCTATCTGCCCACTTTTTCACTTAAGTTTTATTTTTTTTAGATGTCTTTTAAAGCTCCATGTCTTACTCCATTTTTGCCTCTATAAAAGAATATCTGAAACTTGATAATTTATATATTAGAAAAATAGGGATTTATTTCTTACAGTTCTGGAGGCTGGGAAGTTCAAAGCCTAGGGGCCTGCATCTGGTTAGAGTCTTCTCACTGAGCCTTCCCATGGTGGAAGACAGAAGGGCAAGAAGCTACATATGCGTGTGTGTGTGAGAGAGATCAATCTTGCAGCCTCACCTTTTAAAAATCAGTAAAAATGTGTTCATGTGGTTGGAGCCCTTGTGACATAAACATATTTTTTTACACCCAACTTTCCAACACTGTTGCATTGGGGATTAAGTTTCCAACACATGCTTCTTGGTGGACACTTTCAAGCCATAGCTCTCCACCGTAGTCCCCCAAAATAATGTCTTTCTTACAAACAAAACAGATTTATTCCATCTTGATATTCCCCCAAATTTTAACATTTTCCAGCATCAACTAAGAGGTCCAAAATCCAAATAGTTATCTAAATATGACCTGGGAGAGATTCAAAACATGATTCATCTTGAGGAAAATTTTCGCCAGCTGTGAGTCTGAAAAATTAAAACAAGTTATCTACTTTCAAAATACAATAGTAAAACATGTTTCCATTTCAAATGGGAAAATTAGCAAGAAGAAAGCAGTAATTTGTCCTAAACAAGTCCCACATCCAGTAGGGAAAATAGGATTAAATCATAAGTCTTCAGAATAATTTTCTTTGACTACATATCCTACATGCTGGATAGACAAGAGAGAGTTTGGCCCCCAAAGCTTCAAGCAGGCTCACCCTTATGGCTCAGCCTTGCCACAGGTCTCTGTGAGTTGGAATCTCCTGCCTGCGGCTCTCTCTGGCTATCATTGCATGCCCGTAGCTCTACAGTTCTGGGGTCTTGGTGATGGTTCCACTCCCACAGCCCCATTAGGAGCTGGAGGAGACTAGTGGAGACTATGTTGGTCGGGTTCCCATGTCTCTGCTAGGCGCTATTCTCTGTGGCAGCTCTGCTTTTGTGGCAAGTTTCTGTCTGGAGCACCAAGCTGTCTACAACATACATTAAAATTTAGACAGAGACGGCTGGTGAGTGCAGGGTATTTACAACTAATTGACCACAACCAGTTACAGATTTTTTTTGTTCCTTGCTCACTCCTACTGGTTCACTTGAGTAGCCTTAACAAAAAGAAAGCAAGAAATCCAGGTGAAGACTGTCAAAGCCCCACAGCTCTGAAACTCTGTGTGGCTGCAGAGTTAGCAACACATTGATGCTGCCAAGGCTCACTGCTTGCACTCTCTGGAGGGGCCGCCCAAGCCGCACCTGGGCCCCAGTGAGCTGTGGCCATGACAACTGGGGAGCATTGTGCCAATATACAGGGAGCAGACACTTGAGGTGGTGCAGGGCAGCAAATGCTGAGGTCCCATGGGCATCTCCCTGGAAACTCTGCTGCCCTCAAGGTCATGATTTGGGCCTGTGATGGGAGGAGCAGCCTCAAAGATTTCTGAAATGCATTTGAGGGTTTTCCCTCATTGTTTTGATGAATATTATCTGGATTCTTCTATCTGTGGCATTCTCCTTGGCAAAGGATTGTTTGGCTATACATAAAGTTGGTTATCCAAAATAGGCCTTTTCATTCTTGACATGGCGATGCTAAAAATTTCCAAATTTTTTCTTTCAGCTATAAATTCCATCTTTAAATTATGTCTTTCTTCTCTTATTTTACTTCCAGTGGACAAAAGAGGCCATGCAGCACCTTGGATGCTTGGCTGTGAAGACATTTCTTCTACCAGATATCCTCATTCATCACTCTTAAGTTCTGCCTTCCATAATACCCTAGGTCAGGGACACAATCACACCAAGTTCCTTGCAACTATATAATGATGACTTTTATTCCAGTTTCCAATACCCTGTTCCTTGGTTCTATTTGAATCCTCTTTAGAATGTCCTTTCCTGTATGCCTTTCTACTAGCATTCTGATCATTACTGCTTAATATCTAAGAAATTCTAGAATTTTCTTACAGTTTTTCTCTTCTTCTGAGTCCTTGCTAGAATCACCCTTAATATTTCATTTATTGCAGTCTAAGCTTTTTCTAGCCTGCTCCAAATTTTTCTACACTCTAGTCATTAGAGGCTGGAAGTTCCAATACCACTTCCATGTATTCAGGTATTTGTTATAACAACAAGCTCAATGCTCAGTACCAATTTTCAGTCTCGGCCCATTTTATGCTGTGACAGTATACCTAAGACTGGTTAGTTTATTAACAAACAAACATAAGGATGCAGCGGCTCACATCTGTAATCTCAACACTTTGGGAAGCAGAGGCCATAGGATGGCTTGAGCTCACGAGTTCAAGACTAGTCTGGGTAACATAGTATAACTGTTTCTACAAAAAAGTACAAAAAATTAGCAAGATGCATGTAGTCCTAACTACATGGCGGGGCTAAGGTGGGAGGATCACTTGAGCCCAAAAGATGGAGGCCGCAGTGGGCCTTGTTTCTGCCACTGCTCTCCAGCCTGGGTGACAAAGTGAGACCCTATCCCAAACAAACCAACAGACAAACAACACACACACACAAACCCAAAATAAGTAAAACCAGACATTTACTTCTTACAGTTCTGGAGGTCGGGAGTAATAGGTCAAAAGGCCCACATTTGGTGAGGGCCTTCTCTGCTGCATCATCTCATGGTAGAAAGAAGGACAAGAGAGAATGAACGCATGGGAGAAAGGGATTAAACTCAAAGCCTTAAACCCATTTAAAAGGAGTACTAATCCACTTATGAAGGTGGAGCTCTTATGACCTAGACATATTTCATCAGGCCAAATTCCCAGTAACTTTGCATTGGGGATTAAGTTGCCAGCACTTGCTTCTTGGGGGACACATTTAAACCATGACACTCTATACGCAAATAGGTTTCAACAAGCCACCTTAGAATCCACCTGGCAATTGAGGTTTAACCTGACAACTGCCTCTGACAACTGAGATTTAACCCACATTTCTTTCTACAGCATCAAATTCAGTTCATTTAAGCAGTAAAAGCATAGAATTGCTTGAAAAAGTATATATAATTCTTCTATATCAATTATATATATACATTTATATATGTATATACAAATTATGTATATAAAAATTTATATATGCTTATATATAAATGTGTATGTATATAATCTAAGGTCGTAAAATAAAAGGTATATTCTATATTTCATTATCTGACATATTGTAAGTTTTGTCATTTATTTTCTATCTTCTTCAAGTAAAATCTAAATTCTGTGGTTACAGAAATTTGCACGGAATTTTTGCTTGGCACATAGTATGTTGGTAGTCAAATTATGAAGATTAATTGTAGGTAAAGAATTGTGCCAAAAATGCAAAAAATACTCAATAAATACTGGTTCTGATTATGCTTAAATGAGAGTGACAACAAAAAACAAACCATTTTGGTTAAATGGGATTTTTACATGATTTACTTTAAAAATGAGAAACTAGGTCGCATGCTGCTGAAAAGCATAGAGAATACAGTTTCTTCTTGGTGCATTGTTTCTGTTTAACACCAGCTTATCAAAGCAACTCCTCTAGCTTCAGCTATCATGACATTCTAGCAAGCACAAAGGAAGAAACAGAAGAGTTTATTTACTCCTTTGAAAGAGATAAAGAAATCAGAAGGAATAATTAATTTTGGAAAGATGATGATCAGTTCTGCTTAAGGCATTTTGAGTTCAGGGCACTAGTAGAATATTCAAGTTACATACTCATGAATTAATCAACGAATAAAATTTTAAATGCCAGTTTTGTTGTGAAAAAAATAGATTTCAGAGTTACTCATATTTAGCACTTAGTGTAGATAAAATTACCAAAGAATGTTATAATTGTTGCTAGTTTTAAAACTGTTATTGAAGAGGAAGGCATTTTATTTCCCTTTATGCTATTCACAGTACACAGTGCATTGTATTCTAAAGATATGCAGAAACATATGTGCACATATGATGAATAAATAAGTGTTTTTAAGCAAAGAAATATTGATTAATATCAAGTAACAGAGTGTAACTCAAACTCATTGCAATTTAAATAAGCCATAGAGTATATAAAATAGTCTAATGCCCAGATAACTCCCCTATACCTATAAATCAGAATCTTTAGGAGTGGAATACAGATATAATTAGAAAACCTCCATTACCACCACCAATACAAAATAAAATAAAATGTTTGGTGATATTTTAAACACCATAACTTTTTTTTATATTAAAGAATATGGAGAGACTCAATGTTTGGCATAAAGCTAAAATTTACCTGGTTTGCAAAATGAATGAATTAGCGCATTTTTAAAACATAATTTTATCATGGATGGGCTTTATAATTGCTATAATTTTTAAAAAGATTCATAAGAAAACATTAAAATACTGAATTATTGCCAGAAATTAACTTTCTCATAGAAACAAAAAACTTGCTATATTAACATGATTTTCTAAAATTTAAATTTGCTAAATGACTATCCAATGACATGTACCATGGCATAGCTTATTACCTAAGTTAATCCCTAGCTTTTAAAACAAAATCTAATAAATTATTATTTAAAAAGAAAAATTTATCACTGAACAGATGGACTCCTGTTAATGGACTATTTTTTATCTATTTATTTTAAAAGACATACATATATTTAATCCAGTCTATTCCTTGTTAACTCAAATGAGATATTTTAATATTTTATTCATATATTTGTTGTCATTTTTTTCCAATTACATATTGAGAGAGAAGAAAAATAAAATTTTTCAAATGGTAAAACACATGATTTAATTATATTCTAAAAATAAATAACTTAGGTTTCTAAAATTTCATTATGTTTGGAAATTGGAGTCATCTCTGTGGTTTCACATAAATTATCACAAACTGTTATGACACATTTTATGAGGCTTTTTTGCATTTTATTTTTCCTGTTCACTTGAGAATCAGATACATCTGGCAACTCATTTAAGTCAATGACATTTATTAATCACTTCCCATTATTTCAGTTATGATGTATGAAGGCTTTCACACTTGTGAGATTTCAAAAGTATCTAAAACTGATGATTCCCATTTCCTCATTTAAAACCTATTATGAAATGGTCTCCTGAGAAAACAGCCACCTGTGTCCAGTAAGCAGCTTATGGCCGTCAAGAATTCCTGATTGTAAATCTGAAATTTACTTACCCTCCACTCCTATTTCTTCAAAAATATTGGCCTCATTATTTTTTAATGTAATTTATTAATTAAGTTGATTAATCAAATAAAAATCTACCTTCTCTGAATGTTAGTTCAATTTTTGAATTGGTTGACATCAAGGAACCAAGTAAAATGTAGTAAATCACAAACAGAATGCAGATATCCAAACATCTGTAAAGAAATAAGCAAATAATATCTGTCACTATGTCTTCAAGTTTGTGTATTTAATACACAATTAATTTAAATAAGATAAATTTATAACTATGGGGAATATATTAACTCAACTGATACTGTATCATAACAGAATACTATTTGAGATAGTTTACATCATTTTTAATATTTTTTATTTTAAGAAAAGTAAAATATAAATGACCAAAAAGTCATTTAATCAATATTCCATTTTGCCCACCAAAACTGATTAATGCTTTCAAATACTTCTCTCTCTCTCTCTCTCTCTCTCTCTCTCTCTCACACACACACACACACACACATATCTGAATGTAGATATACACATCTATGTGTATATGTATTATATATACAATGAAGATATACACACATATATGTGATATTGAATATTGATGAATGAATTAGCACCTTTCTTAAATGTAATCTTATGGTTGGGCTATAGAATGAGCAAAGCATTATGTATGTATTATATGCATATTTTTGCATTTCATTTTTCCTGCTTACTTGAGAATCAGATACACCTGGCAACTCATTTAAGTTAATGACATTTATTAATCAATACAATACACATATAATACATATATAATGCTTTCCTTATTGTATAGCCCAACCATATATATATACACACATGTGTGTATGTATACATACATTCAGTTATATATATATATTTATATTCAGCTATATATATAATTAGAAGGATTGATAATATAATTGATTGACTAAAGAAAATCTTTAACAAATAAGTAATTTCTGTTAAACTATTCTTAAGGTTTTCATTACATAACATTCAAGTCCCTAGTTGATACATAACTGGTTGCAGAACTTTACAAGTTTCAAATCTACAAAGTAAACATTTAGCCATTTTCGTAGACATTACAATCATTAAGATGATTGTAAATATTGGTAACAACAAAGATGAGCAATGATTGTTTGAAAACTGAAGTAGAAACACAAATATTCATAAACTATGAGAAAATTATGAACACAAGAAATTAGAAATACATATAAATGATATATAGTGTTTTGTATCAAAATTAAGAATAATCAAAGCATTACTATTTTAGGATATTTACAGTTGACTAATATACTTCATGCACCCTAGGTTTATTTGACCAAATTAATTGGGGTAAAATAACATAATTAAATATTCCTCTTGCACTGAGCAAATATATAATTATAACATATTTGTTATCTTAAGTCTATATATAACTGTATATTCAGAGAATTTTAAATAGAGAAAAACAAGATTAGCATGCTTAATTTTTAGAAAGGTCAGAAAACTCTGACATCTGAAATTATTATTCAAGATAATTAGATGTGCTTAGCCATCTGGGCAAGGAATAGTTTGTAAATGAGATGGGAGTGCTTCATGAATACATTGACAGAGAACATAATATAATTCAGGAAGGCATCAATTGCTATAATTAAATGATACAAAATACTGTGGTAACTATTTACTTGTAACCTTCTTGGCATGAAGTAAGGACATTTTGCTCCTGAATTATTTTCATTTTTTCAAGAAATCAAATGGAAGGTCAGTTAATATGGGGATTGATCTGATTCACTCTGTATACTTAAGGCAGCATTAATATTGTTTCTTTTGCTGGTGAAGTTTGAAATAAGTGGAAATGTTGACTGAGTCAGACTTTCAATTATGCATTAAATGTTCATCAGGATTTTGAATGGTACACACCTAAAACCTGAAAATATAAGAAATAAGCCCCCACCAACAACAACCCATATTCTGAGGAAATCTTTGTAAACCTCCCTTGTTAAATATGGTAGCCACTGTGACTATAGAGCCCTTGAAATGTGACTAGCCTGACTAGAGACACACTGTAAGCGTAAACACAAGACAATGTAAAGTACCTCATTAATAATATTTTATATTGGTTATATGTGGGAATACAATACTTTGGGTATTATGAATTAAATCAAATTTCTAAAATTAATTTCACTTAATTCTCTTTCAGTGTTTTCATGTGGTGACTAACAATTTTAAAATTACATATATAACTTTTGCTAAGTTTCTATTGCACAGAAGTCTTCTAGACCTTCTAGACAGAATTTGCTGAAAGTAAGTAAATTGATATTCAAAATCGCCTTAGAGCCTATGTCAGAGGAAGATGAGACATTGGTAGAAATTCCCTGAAGAATAGAATTGGTTGAATTTAAAAAAGATAGTCAATAAGCTTAGGTGAAGAATGTTTTGAGATTTCCTTTTCTCCCTTTGCCAAGCTAATGGATAATTTTTTTTTTACAAAAAGTTTAGGAATGCTTTCATCAAGGGGAGTTACAAAGACATTCAAGTCCAGTATCAAAGGAAAGCATAATGAGGGTGTTATTGGTGAAGGCAGAGGTTTTCCTCCCAGACATGAGAATATATATGAGCCAATGAACAAAGAAACCAAAGCATAAATCCCTTTGCATAAAACAAAAACTGAGCTTCTGGGTGGAGCAGATCATACTTGGCACAGCCATAATTTGTGAGCATTCTATGAGCCAGAGGATGGCAAAAGAAGGTGAATTAAAGTTGTTTTAATGAAATAGTTTTCAAGAATCTATGTTGACTCTTTGAAATTGAATTAAATTAAGAACAAGTTTTTAGGCTTAAGATCAAATCCATAAGGGGTTTAAAAGAATATTTATGAATATTTCATAGCAAGCCACCTCATAAAAACCCACAGACAGGAAAAAAACAAACAAAAGGTTCTCTAAGTATCTTATGAATTATCTTGCGGGTTCACTTTGTTAAACAGTAAGTCTCAGAATCCTAACAGTCATTGTTGCAGGGAATCCAGACTATCTTGAAGGTATGTGTGGGTTTTGTTTTTGTTTAATAGAGTGAATGATAACTTAATATACATAAAGGTAAAAAAATATTGTAAGGCAATCCTAGCTCACTGCAGCCTCCACCTCCCAGGCTCAAGTGAGTCTCCTGAGTCAGTCTCCCGAGTAACTGGGATTACAGGCGCCAGCCACCATGCCCTTCTAATTTTTGTACTTTTAGTAGAGATAGAATTTCACCATATTGCCCAGGCTGCTCTTGAGTTCCTTACCTCAGGTGATCCACCTACCTCGACCTGCCAAAGTACTGGGATTACAGGCGTGAGCCACCGCGCCCGACCAAGACATGTATTTTAGCAGGATAATTTATTAAAATGTGTTTAAACATGAACAAAAGGAAGTACACGTGAAAGAGGGCCAAGCAGACAACTTGAGAGCTCCATTGCACTGTTCGGCCCTTGACTCTGGGTTTTATATATTGGCACGTTTTGGGGAGGAGGAGGGGGATTACCTCTCTCCTCCCTTGATTTTTCCTGGGGTCCACTCAAGCACATGCGAAGGGGCACCCTCCCAATGTGTTTACTCAGGTTACGCATGTGCTCATTTGAGGCAGTTTTCACTTGCCAGTCAAGTGTTTCCAGAGAAAGGTCAGTTAAACACCACCATTTTGCCTGTCAGCGCATGCTTGAGCCCAGGTACACAGCTCCTAAGATCTTATTGGAAAGGTGCTGATGACTAGATTCCAGAAAGTTCTACCTATTGGGAGAATGCCTTTCTCTGGCTCTGGCTGTGATCAACTATTATTTAGAGAAACAGTTTAACAACTGCCTGATCACCACCTCAGTGTCGCCTGACATTTATTGTGGTGGAGGTGGGATGTGGGGAGCTCTTGTGCCTGCTCACGTCCCTGCCTAGCTTCCGACTCTAACAGTAACACCTCTCAACATCTCTCATCTAAATTATTTATATTAATGATTGTATGTCAAAGTCCTCTTTACAAGTAATATTGTCTTTTTTCCTTTTGTCCAAGCTGAAACAATGTCTTACCCTATTTCTGACCTTTATGTATATCAATTTATCATTCCCTATATTTAATAAAAGCAAAACCCATACACAAGCCTTCAAGATATTATGGATTCTTCACAACAATGGCTGTTAGGATACTAAGACTTATTGTTTCATGAAGTGAACCTGCAAGATACATCCATGAGATTCTTAGAGGATCTTTTGTTTGTTTTTCCCAATCTGCAGGTTTTATGAGGTGGCTTGCTATAATGTATACATAAATATTCCTTTAAAACTCCTATGGGCTTGATCTTAAGCCTAAGACCTTTTCTTAATTTAAGTATCATTTTCCCACTGGAGAGACTTGGAATGATAAAGTGTTTTATTTTTCTAATACAACAAATCCTGGCTCCATAATTTTAAAATTTTTTTGGTTGATCTTTCTCCTCTCAGATTTTTTTTTTGCAGTCAGTCGAACATTAGGTGTTATTTTTAATAATCTTCCTGAAAATCCTCTTAGCTAGATCACCACATTTATTTTGTACATTTCTGTTTTCTATTTATAGCTACTACCTACAAAGTGTTTCCTTTCCTCCACATTCCATTTTCCTTTTTCACTTTCTGTTAAGCCATTACTGATAGTTTTCTCAGGCCTTTTAGGCTTCTTCTAATACTAACCCCAAAGGTCTTTCAGCTTCTACCTTTTTTCTTTTCTCCAAAACCAATGCCTCTTGTGCTACGTTTCTCCCAGCTGCTCCGCACTCTTGTTACAAAAGCAGTACTGCAGTAATAAGCCTCCTAAAAACTTAGCCTATTTAAACAATATAAAATACATATGCACTTTAGTCCATGAATTTGAATTTAGGAAGTGCAAAGAAGATGATTTGTCTATTCCATGAAATGTGAGTTGGGCAGCAGAGGATCATTTACAAAACCATTCACCCACACATTGGCAGATTGGCATTGATTGACAGCTGGGAGTTAAATCAGTGAGTTTTCTATAAATTCTTTTTATCAAGTTGGTGAAAATTCTTTCTTTACCCAAATTGCTTAGATTGTTGTTTGTTCATTTGCTTCCTTAGTTTTCTGATTGATTGCTGACTTTTAGCAAATGTCTTTTCTGTACTAGCTATTTTAGAAAAGCAGCGTCTAGTGGATGGGGTCCAGTAGCCCTAAGTATGTTTGGCATATAATTCTGGACATGAAAACAGCCCCATGAGCATGACTAAGTGCAATTATGGCCCCAACATTCAAAGTGGCACTGCAGTTTATAAACTTATCACATACTTTAAAATTATACTCATAGATCACAGTAGACTCTACCACCTGGGCTCAAGCAATCCTTCTGCCTCAGCCTCCCAACTAGCTGGGACTAGGCACCTGCCACAATACCGAGCTAACATTTTATGATTTGTAGAAATGGGGTCTCTCGGTGTTGCTCAGGCTGGTCTCAAAATCCTGGGCTCTAAGTAATCCTCCCGCCTTGGCCTCCCAAAGTGCTAGGATTATAGGCATAAACTACCTCACCTGGCAAAAAAATATTTTTTATTTATTACTTTATTATTAACTTTCTTGTATTGTTTAGTCCCTCTAGTTATTCACATAAAATTGTTCACAGCTCATACATTTTTGTATAATCCTTCAAAATACATCATTTTTAATTCTTCTACTTAAGGTAATTGTTTTGTTAACCTGATTATTAATTGAATCATCTTGAATACAAAAATCTTAATTTTATGAAACATGTTTTGTGTTTTAGACAAGCCCTTGTCTTTTTTCTAATTCAAACTATCACCATTTTGCTACCAATTTGCTATCTATACTGTTATTATAAATTGATTAATTGTTATTATAAATTGATTCATCAAGTATTTATTTCTTAAATAAGAACAACTCACAATTGCATGTTGTCCTCTATTAAGTGTATTCAGATGGAGATTAGACTATTTTGTATCCAACTACACCCCATCAATATTGTCAAAAGAGGCTAAATATATTCTAACTTAAAGCAGAGTCTGGTACAAACAATATTTTTCATTTTCAAATATTTTACTGCCAACAAAAATTGTCTCAATATGTTAACTTTCTAAACCTACACTGTGAAATATAACAAATGTAAGGCTGTTATGTAACAGTAATATAAATTATTTTTTATCCACAGAAGTGTGTAGTTACCATTCAGGTTACATTGTTATAAATTGTGATTACATAATTACATAGTATTACTATTCCCTGAACAGAGTGGTAGGAAGTACATATTGTTCTTAAGTAACTTACCTCACATAAATTAATGATCTTATATTTTCTATTTTATGTATTTTTTTTGCATTTTCCCTCTGGGAATAGATTTTAGATAAATATTTTCTACATACTTTTTTACCTTATATGGGAACAGTATTAGTGATTGCAAACTCTTTAGGTGGCTGATGATAATACTGCATTTCTATGAAAGACAACAGTTTTAAAAATATACAAATGCTTTAACATACTATCATAATTATTATTATTTCCTTATGTAATTTAGACTTTTCTTTTTTTGTAGATTTTTTGTATGTGTTAAAACTTCTTTTCAGCTGGGCACAGTGACTCACGCCTGTAATCCTAGCACTTTGGGAGATAGAGGTGGGCAGATCACTAGGTCAAGAGATCAGGACCATTCTGGCCAACACGATAAAATGCCATCTCCACTAAGAATATAAAAATTAGTTTGGCGTTTTGGCATGCGCCTGTAGTCCCAGCTACTCAGGAGGCTGAGACAAGAGAATGGCTTAAACTTCGGAAGAGGAGGTTGCAGTGAGCCGAGATCGTGCCATAGCACTCTAGCCTGGGTAAAAGAGTGAGATTCTGTCTCAAAAAACAAAAACAAGACAACAAAAACAAAACAAAACTTGTTTTCTACATCCTTTAATTGTTTTGCTCTGTTAAGTATCAGGAATATTTTTTTAAGTGTGTACACAATTCAAACTCATTCCACAGTTACCACTGTTCTCCTATTTTAACCCATATTAATAAAGGGTTTATTTATTTATTTATTTATTTAGGCAAATACTTCCCATCTGTTTCTCTAGTACCTGTAATTGGCACTTGCTGTCAAATCAGCCTGCTGGGTAAAGGGCTCAAACTTGAAGAGGCTTATTTAAAATGCTCCCAGGAAATTCAGTTATTATAAGTAATCTACAGAATTCAAAAGAAATGCATGACTGAATATAAATAAGACAACATCAGATTGCTGCAAAGTAGAATATATTTGAAGAGAACACCGGTAGTTGACTGAGTTTTTTCTGTCTCATTTTTCCTGCCTAATAATTAGTTATTGTTTCCTTTATAATTTTCCTCTGGTACACATGACACTTAGTGAACAAGAGTGAAAACAAATCACAAATAGGATTATAGTAAAATAATGAAAATTGCCCCTATTCTGTTTTCACTTGTCTCCGTAGTCTTTAATCAGGTTGATTTCAGACTGACTTCTTAAGTGAACTATGTCATGCTGTTCAATGCAATGTGTGGCTGTGAATATAAACAGCACATGATACAAATGAACTGTCTTTCTTAATCTTTCTGACATGCTCAACCAGGAGGGTTATGAGGGAAAATAGAACTAATGCAATAAAAATAAGGAAATAAAAAGAAAGGAAAAGAAAATAGGAACAACAATAAATTCAAAAGGAATTAGACATGTGCTTACGAAGTGCTTCCTGGCCATTTCACCACCAGTCATCAAATTGTCTGAGGAGCAGCAAAATATTGGGTGTTGGGATTCCTGCTCTGTGGCCTCACCATGAAACTTAATGCTAGGGAAACCAAGCTCAAAAGATTTTCTTTATCCTGCAACATACTTTCTGGATTTTTAAGAAAATCAGAATCCAATGTAGCTTGCCAGTTATATTGATAGTATTGGAAGAAAATTATATTCATTTGTTCATTGTAGTGTCTCTTTACTGACATCATCTCAAGCCTGAATACAAGTATTTCAGCATGATAACTACCATAAAAATGTTAATGTAAATTAATGGAAAAGTTATGTATTTTTCAGTTGTTCAGATCACAATATTGTGGTGATTATTATGCTAAATGGTAACTAAAATACTATCGTATTGCCATTATCAGAACAGCAATCATTAGATTCGTTACCTCATCATCACCATCAGATACTTGACTGATACATTGAGGGTAATCAGTTTTATGAACATGAATATTAATAATTAGATAATTATTTTCATCTTAAGGAAATAGTCAATATCTCTTTTTAATTCCAGAATCTTACAACGGATATTTTAAAATATTTTTATAATCTATATGATAAAGTAAAATATTTGTGCCAACCATCTGAAAAGTTTATTAAATTCTATGTTGTTTAATAATTTATATGGAGAATTGGTGCTTTTCTCATAATTTAGTATCACTACATATACTATTCACAATATTGCACATCGTGTTTAAAGCTGTGTATGAAAACCTGACTCCAGTGTGCCAGAAAGTTGTTGACATTCTTATCTTCCTGCTTTGGTTTAGTTTTTGTTAAAACTGTTGCTACCCTTATACAAGTAACTCCACAAGTCAATGCAAATGACAAATTCAAGCAGCATTGCTATGTCATGTTCTCACTCTGTTTATTTTCTTATATTTTAACTCATGCTAAGTATAATATTGGGAGCTGTTTTGATATGAAGGCTATTTCTTCCGAAGTCTGTGATCTTAGTATAGGAATACAAAGAATTAAAATGAATTATAACATCTACAAAACCCTCAGGCAGTATAGCACATTTTGAAGTCACCATGTTCGATATAATAATAAATGCATCAAATGTTTTACATAAAAATCATTTAGTAACTGACTTCTTTGGCATTGACAGTGAAGTATTTACTTTGATGGTTAGAATATGTTAACACTCTACTTCTTACATGAAAATCTTCCTGTTGCAACTTGAGAGGCTCAAAAATAACCCCCCCTTTCTATGTTTCTCATAAAATATTAAAATTTTAAAGTATTTTCTTGGCACTCCATGTCTGGATCCCCTTCCATGAACACTCCCTTCATGGAAGCCATCTTTCTCTCTCCTGGATTTGCCCTCTGCAGTCTCCTTCCACACTTTCCTGTGGAAACCTGTCTTCCCCTCCTAAACTCCATTTCTCTCTATTCCCATCCACTCAGTGCGGAAGCCCCTTTCCTCTCCTGGATTAGAGTTAGCTGTTTCTTTGTCTTTCTGCTGTTTCTCTCTGTCTTTAAA
Organism: Saguinus oedipus; assembly: GCA_031835075.1. Taxonomy (NCBI): domain Eukaryota; kingdom Metazoa; phylum Chordata; class Mammalia; order Primates; family Cebidae; genus Saguinus; species Saguinus oedipus. The sequence continues at coordinate 48,540,464 of CM063186.1, read as the reverse complement.
TAAATTCTTTTCTATAAAATAAAAATTCTCACCTGGTTTAGATTTGGGAAAAAACTAAAAGTGGACATCTTATAAGAAATCATACAAAAATGGAGATTATTATTATTTGTGCAAACTCAATTCAAATCTAGTTGCAAAGGTAAAACTGTAAGGCTGTCAATTATAAAACAAATAAAATCATTCAATTGTACATAAGAAGTGTAGAGAACCCGCTTTAAAGGTTTAGATGAAAAAAGAACAAGGAGAGTGTAGTAGCTAAGAGTAGCTAACAGTTTGAGTGAGGTCTTTTTAAGCATTCTGGGACTTGTTAGCAATCTGATCTTACTTCTACTTAATCTTTTCTCTGATTAGAGGCCTTTGAGAAATAGTAGACATTTCTACAGTTCATCTCTGAGCTCTACTGTGTGCCATACTGTAAAACACATTTTTCATTCCCTTCAAATGCTACTGCTTGGACAATATATCAAAATATAACATAAGTATTTGATTAGCACTGTATTGGTTTTCTATTGTTGCTATGAAAATGGTCACAAATTCAGTAGCTTAACACAAACAACACAAAAAATTAGAAAAGCAATCCCAGGCTGTAGTAAGCCATGATCACAGCCTGCATGAGAGAGTGAGAACTTGTCTCTGAAAAAGTTAAAAAAAAAAAAAAAAAAAAAAAGGCAAGGTCAGGTGTGATCTGCTGAGTACAAGCCATTGAGCCTTTACACTGACTGATTTAGTAAGTAAAATTAAACATATAATTCAAGTGACAGTAAGAATAGTGCTCACTTCTGCAAAGATATGTAAAAATAATACATATAATTGGAAGCAATGTTATATATTTTTATGATTATATCATTCACATAAACTATAAGTTGTGAATAAAATAATTACATTGGCAAAGTAGAGAAATTAATCTACTAATCATTCTCTTACAGTTCTGGAGGTCTGAAATCCAACAGGCATCTCACAGTGCTAAAATGAAGGTGTGAGCAGGGTCATGTTCCCACTGAAGACTCTGAAAAATCTGTGTTCTTTTCTTTTTTCAGGGATGGCACAGCTCCTAACCCTGGGCTTTAGGGTCCCTTTTAGGCAGCAACAGTGTGCCTAAGCCTCTGTTCTGTCTTTGCAGCTCCTTTTCTGATTTCCTGTTTCTCTCATAAAGACTTTGTGATTACATTGGTCCAGAGAGTCCAGAATATTCCCCCCATCTCAGGATGTTTATATCAATCACTCCTATAAATTCCCTTTTGCTGGAGGTTAGATATTAAACATCTTTGCAGAAATTAGCACTATTCTTACTACCATGTGAATTATATGTTTAATTTCATTTGCTAAATCAATGTAAGGCATCAATGGCTTGTACTCAACAGATCACACCTGACCTTGTTTTTTTTTAAAAAAAATTTAAAGACAGGGTCTCACTCTCTCACACAGGTTGTGATCATGGTTTACTACAGCCCAGAATTCCTAGGCTCAGGGAATTTTCCCAGCTTAGCCTTCCACAGCCTGCTTTTTTTCTAATGTTTAAAAAAAAAAATGTCTATTTTGTAAGCTTTACCTTTCCTCTAAATTTCTGTTTTTAAGCTGAAAGATTTGGCAGAGTTAAGCTATTAATAAATTAAGATATTCTTCAGGGTTAAAAAACGTGACAGAGAAATTAATGATTATTAATCAAGTTTATTTTAATCTAAAAAATACTAGCTATGTTTAACCATTACAGTTATTTCAGAATAATCCCTTAGTTCTCTTTCTTTCTTCTCTCTGTTTCTGTCTTCTTAAAAAATTAGCTTTTACCAAATTTTGTAGATACAGAGACAATGCATAAAATTAGAACCAATGTTATTAAATATTTTTATGATTATATAATTCACATAAACTATAAATTGTGAATAAAATAATCGCATTGGTAAAGTAGAGAAATTCATCTAAATTAAAATAGAAAACAAAGATTCACAATGATATTATGTCATTTGCCTTCCTAATTGTTGGAAGATGAGAATTGCTTTTGGTCAGACCCCATCACTTGCATTTTCTGGCCCTTCCGTGTTTGTCTTTCCTCCAAGTCCCCCTTCCAACATCTCAGTAACTAAGACGGAAAGGACTATGAACAATCCTGAATCCAACAGAGGGGATCTCTGCATTTCACGCATGTTGCATTTAAGCAATTATAATTTGTCTATAGCAATTCCCTAAAACTAAAAGAGCCACCTCAGTATTCCACATCCTTTAAAGAGCAGTAGAAGTCCTAATTCCTTGATACAATTTTTCATGCAGCTTCTAAACTGCATCAGTCTCTTCTTTCTTGGGTCTCCTTCAGAAACACGAGTTATTTTTTTCCTAGTTATGTACTGTCTCATATTGTGTTATTATTGCTATGACTCTCTAAGCTCTGTGAGGCCTGAGCTCTTAAAATTTGCTTTTTAATATGTGCCTTAAGTATATAGAAAACCAAAAAAATCTCATTATATATGGTAAGGAAATTGACCTCATTGATTTATAATTATACATAATGCTATTTTCTCTCCAAATATTTTTCAATGGTGTTGAATAATATACTATCAAAAGCAAGCTTTCTGGAAGCAATTTAATTGCCTATATTTAATGTTTATTTTTAATAAACGCATTACTCATATTCTGAACATATTTTATCACAATCATAATCCTATCAATATATTTAAAGATAATAATCGTTTAGTTTCTACTAAAATTGCCATTTTATAGGTTGATATTAATATTTTAAAACTATTGTTCCATTAAACATAAAATAACATCTCTTTAGAAGGAAGTAATGAGAACCATCTACCCATTAGCATATAAAAATGTCAATCGCTATTTCCAAAAAAGTTTTAAGTAAACAACTATTTTATATGTAGGTTTGGGAAACTCTCTTGTGATTTAGGTAAATTCTCCAACACATTTCTTTTATTGCTTTCTTCAGATGAATGCTAGATATGTGCAGACCTAATGCTAATGTATTAAATTATTATTCATTTTAGATATTCCAAGTATTGTAGATTTTCTTTTTAGCAAAGTCTGTAGTTGATGCATTACCATTTATCACAGGTAGTAACCTATGTAATGGCTCAGTTTGAATAAAATCAAGTTAATTCTTGATAGTTAGAGGTTACTCGGTATCTCTAATATATTTTAAAAGATTATCTCAATTCAAGAAAAATGTCAACATAATCATTTAAACAATTTTGCAAAATATCTAAAGAATACTTAATCAGGCTTGAGTTTTTCCAATAATGCAGTCAAAGCAATGCTCAAATATGGTAGGAGAAATTGCAGTTACATTTCTTTAATTTTTCTTCTGTGAAATCAGCTGCCAAGATAAGGCTTTTCCCTTGTCACTTTCCCTCATATTCTGAAAAGATTGTGGCCAGAATATATTCAAGCCTAAATCCAGTAAAATGCATTAAACTATAATGCTTATATTTTTGTAAATGTTGATCATTTTTGTTATTTGTGATCATTAACATGTATTCAAATTAATCAAAATATCTTAAGGAGAAGAAACCTATTTGTGTAAAAACAATTTCTATAACAAAGTGCTTACATTTTTCGGATTTAAGCTTAATAGTAACTGATTTCTGATTCCATTCCTAGGAAACCACAATGTTTTAATTCATGGCTTATATAACTTTTCACCATGTATGCAGGTACTGCTCTGAAATCGCCATGACCTCTAACCTAGATGGCTGCAATACCTACTAAGACTTCTCCCTGCCTCCACGTTTGCCTCTCTACATTCTATTCTCAACAAAGCACCCAGTGTGATTCACTTAAAACATACAAGTCACTTCATGTCACCTCCTATAACTCTGAAGCTCTAGTTTTCCATCTTATCAGGATGGAAATGAAGACTCACTAGAGTACCATAAAATAACTATGTTATGTGTTCCCAAATGCCACCTCACAACTATACTGGTTCCACATTATACTCTCACCCTTTCTCTTTCTGCTCTTAGCTACATTAGTTGTCTCAATGTTTCTCCACCATAATAGGTATGTTGCTAACTCATGGCCTTTGTGCATGTGGTTCTGATAATCTTCCTTAGATAATGTTTCACACTTATTTTATCCTTCAGGCATTTCTGCTATATATCATCCATCAGTGAAATCTACACTTGCCACCATATGGCATGCCCCCATCTCCCAACCATGCCTTAGCAACATCTCCCCAATTTATTGCTTTAATTTTCATCGTAACATTTATTGCCACTTGACTTGACAAATTATCTGTTTATTTCCAGTCAATCACCAGTAGAATAATGAAACATAATAAATATTTGTTAAATGAATTAATAAATTAATACATAAAAGACAGGAGTTGAGTCTTACTTCTATGCCAGAGGCAAATAATCTAAAGCCCTCAGACTAAACCTAGCCAACCATACGTTTTCTATAAGTAAATACAATTTTATTAAAAACAGTCCTCCAAATGGTTTACATAATGTTTATGCCAACTTTTGCACAATAGTAGAGTTGAATAGCTGTGACAGAATGGGAAGTTAGCAAAGACAAAAATATTAAGTCCCTCCTTAAAGAAAAGGTTTGCTCACCTTTAACCTTCATTAATCTTCATATAAATAATTTTTAATTATCTTACTCTTCTTTTGCAAATGGGAAAGAGTAGCTGTTGTTATATCATTCAATGTTTTTAGCAAGTGATTGAAATAAGATTTTGATAATTTGTGGGAACGAAGATTTACCTTATATAAGGGAATGTAGTTTTGGAATCACAGTTTTCACATGAAAATTGATGTCTGCTTAATGAAAAGTTTCATATTTCTAACCATTCTCTGGGAAATGTTCCCTAACTGTATCTAGCAAAACTGATACAAAAATACCACAGGCTAGCCATTTAATGAAAGACAATAAAGAGATCATTTGAAAAAGAAAAGAAAAGAAATTTGGATGCAAGCAATGACATTTTACTAAGACATGTTGCTTTATCTTTCATCTTTCTGAACTTACATGGACAAGGACATGTGATGTCTAGTTCCACTGAGCAATTAAATATTTAATGAGAAAGAGCACTAATTGGTAGGTAATGCTCTCATTGATTGTTTCCTAACCAGTTAGTAATTGCATATAAAAGTCATATATTAGGGACTTAATTAACAATAGAAATTACTCTGCCAAAGATGGCATATCATTACCACAGAATTTATGTTGAAGCTGTCTTCATTTTCTCCTAGCGTTTTGAAATTTTAGTAGAAGAAAGAACACTAAATTTAAGCTATTTTCTTTTTTTTTCTGAATCCATTTGATTGTTTAATTGTTTAAGCCATGTATTCTTTAAGATCTGTGCATATATGTAGAATATCATTAGGGAATATGATTTACTGCCCCAGTTTCTGGAAAATGAACTAATATGATAAATATAGTAAGATGAAGTTCTTGGATGGAGGCAATCACATTGTAAATAATTTTACATTTAGTGTTAGGAAATCTATGCTATTATTAACAAAAAAATACAATAAAAAATTTTATTTTAAAATTGATTATTTTGAATTTTGTGATAATTCAGTCAAACGGCTATCTGTGAACTTTATTTGGCTTAGAGTATTATTATAAGTTGCCCTAACTTGTATCTCCTATGTAGATTAAGAAATATAACTTTTCCACCCATTCCAGAAGACTTCCTTTGTGACCCGACTACTAACTTCTCTTTATCTAAAGAGTTAACCACTATTCTGATACTTATAATCAGAATACTTTTGAATTTCTTTACGTTTTGTAAAGCAAACGTTTATCCTAAGACACCAGAATAGAGTCGCCGTTTTTGTTGTGTCTAAATCTCCAATCTTTTCTTTTCCTTTTCTGTTTCTATTTTTTTAAGAAGCTGTAATGTTTGCCTTGAAAAGTTTTCATGAATCTGAATTAGGATGATTATAAACTCATGGTACAGTTTAATATGATCAGAAAAAAAATATGATTAAAGACTTTAGATTATTTCTTTTAACAGGAGGCTCAGTCTATCTGCCTTCTGGCTTTTATTTTTATTTCTCTCCCAGCCATTTAATGCCTGCTAATTGTTAATTCCATCTTCCATCTGGTGTTAAAAAAGTGGTTGCAATATAATTCTATCATTTTATTTTAAGTTTTCAGATGGAATAATTTTGCAAAGGAATAGTACCTTTCGGCTACTATTTGGTTATCCAATGATACAGTTCATACAGGAAAGGTGGAGAAATCACCTCAATCCTTTCTATCATTTAATCAATTTTCAGAAAATGATTTGGATCACTGTGTTTTCAGCAGTTGATCAATTATTAGTTTTCACATTTATGTGAACTCATGGATATATGATGAGTTTTAATTCATTGTGCCTCTTATCCATTTTGAAGTTCAATTTGCTCTATCTCTGATGAGAAAAATGTCAGAAGGTTGGCTGTTGAATTCTTCAGGCATGATCATAGTGGTCATTGATGGCTTCCTTGCTATCTGTTTTGTCAAGACAGTCTCTACTCAGTCTAGTACATTTTCTTCCAGAGGCGTGAACACATTGATTTCTCCACAAAACACATTCTCTCTTATATTGGACGGTACTACAATATGAATTTATTATATTTTCTAGTTCTTTTCTAGGGGATTTAGGATAAATAGATAAAGACAAAGTTACACAAATAAAAATGCTTGTGAGGCCATCCTGATATTTCCATTTTTATTTCCAATTCAAAATTATAAGATTTTTGCATGGCACCTTCTATATTACCTGTTTGTTGCAATTGTTATGCCTTGATAATTCTGGCTCTCAAAATACAAGAGATGATAGAGTGAGAACATCCTGTAATTATTCATCTGCTTGATTTCTTATTGTACATACAACTCTCTCAGAATAACAATACTAATACCACCATCTCAAATTACAATTACTAACAAGAGTTTTGTTATTTTGTTTTACATTTTCTCTATTCTCCAATTTTTATTATTTCTGTATTGAAGATTTAAATCTTCTCTCCTTGTTCCCAATCAGTCCAACTAGAAGACTATACATTTTATTAATTTTGTCAAAGTATACATTTTTGTTAAATTGATTTTATTTATCTATTACTTTGCAGGGTCAACTATTCTAAGTGTAACAGATAGATCAGTGTGACTTTCTCTCATGCTTTCCTGTCAACCTTGCTGACTTTACTGTATTTCTTATTTTCTAAGCTTTCACTAATTTATCAATCAAAGGTCAATCCAAAATTGCTCCTCAATGTCTTCCCATCTATTTTTAGGTGGTTTTAAAATAAAGTATATTCTTTATTGTAAAAGATTTCACTCATGTATGACTACTAGTTAATTGCCCAGTGAACTTAAATATGGCTTGAATGTTTCTCAACAGATTGCTTTAAATAGGTAAGTTTATTAAAATAGGTAGGTTCATTAAAAAAAATATTTAATTACATTATTGAACTGAAAAGATAGAATTAAATAATGCTTTAGAACAGTGCCTAGTACATGGGAGGAACTCAAGTAATGTTAGCCAATATAATTTTTTTCTTTATAAAACTAAAAATGCCCATGTATGTGATGCTGTTTGTGAAATATTTGTCATGTGTATTGTTGTATTTTTTTTTTTGAAATAAATAGCTCAGATGAGATCATGGTAAACTTTTTATTAATGTGACTTCCAAGCCAGTTATATATTACAGTCACTGAAAATAGTAGGTATGTGATACATTTTGCTTAGAAACCATTTCAAAATCAACAGCGTAAAATAGAGAACCATGTGAAATTATTGTTAATAGAAATCTGCCAGATTGGGAATGGCTGACCTCATTTCAGACTGAGTTCACAAGCTGGCCGACCAGCGCACAGGTCTTCAGGGCTCCTTAGTTTTCCACAGCTTTGATGAGCAAACTGGTTCTGGGTTCAGCTCCCTGCTGATGGGATGTCTCTCTGTTGATTATAACAAGAAGTTCAATCTGCAGTTTCTAATTTACCCAGGAACCTCTCACCCTCCAGGTTTCCAGGACTGTAGTTGAGCTCTGTGACTCCATCCTCACCACCCACACCACCCTGGAGCACCAGGATCGTTACTTCATAGTAGACAACAGGGTTCCCCACTGTAACCCCAAGGGTTCCATGTAGAAGCTGAGAATTAGCTACATTAGAAAGAAATAATTTCATAGTGATTATTGTTTAAAATGATAAGTTCATGTTTTATTCTGAAGCAGTAGTTTTGAAAGCACTTCCCAAGTTAGATCTCAAAATATTTTTCCTTTAAAAGTGACATCAAAAAAGTCTGATATAATAAAAAAATCCAATAAGTCCAATCTTTGACCTCTTAAAATTGAGACAATGATAAGAAAGAAAAGGTTATCGAAAAATACAGAGACAGAGTTGAAATAATCATTTATTAGAAAAATAAAACCCTGATGCCAAAAATAGGTATTAACAAGCTATAATGTACGACAGAGTGTAATGTTTGGAAATAAAGTTAATAATGAATTTAATGAAAAGGTATGGAAATTTACATATTTTCATTGCATTTATGAAAGAGAAACATCTTTTCATTGTCATCTTTGTGCTACATTTAAACAGTATTTTACATTATGTGTCCATTACTACTGATACCCATAAATTAATTAGTTTAAGATGACATTTCAAAGCTTAATATTCAGGTTTTGTCACCATTATGTAAAGGTTAAGACGATATGTCAACAGCTTCTTGGAGCAATTGAAAGGCTAGCAATAAGTAATAGTTCAAGCCTCATGACAGTTCAGACCAGATTTCCTTGTGATCCCCTTCAAAACCACCAGAATGCTGTATTATTTCCAACTTCAGTTTTATTTTCCATATGCATTTTACAACTTCAACATTTTGTGTTAATAATAGTCTTTTATAGCTAGACCTATTTAACTTTACATTAGTTTTACCTTGAACATTTTCATGTGCAAACTCTAAAGGAGATGTTTAACCATAAATATTACTGAGTGCATTACTTACCTTGACTCTTAACTTGTTGGGGTTGGTCATCGGACCCGGTATCTGCTCCTGTCGCCTTAGCCTCCTAACTCTTAGCCACTGTGTGTGAGCATATCTCCGTTCACATTGGCGAGCCTGGTGTCCAGACTGGCAGTGCCAGCTGCTAACTCTACTGCCAGGAACATGGCACCCAGCCCCATGGCCAGAAGCCAAGTGAAAAGACAATTTGAGATGGAGATGACTCCTTTAACACCTTCTTCAGTGAGACAGGCACTGAAAAGTATGTGCCCAGGGCAGTGTTTGTAGCCCTGAAACCCACAGTTATTAACACAGTTTATACTGATACCTACTAGCCACCTCTTCCACCCTGATTAGCTCGTGACAGGCAAGGAAGATGCTGCTATTCTCTCCACTTTAGCAAATCTCTGTATATTTTTAACAATTAATAACAAGTGTATAGGATAATATGTAAACAAAAGAACATGGCTGAGTTTTAGTACAGCCTTATCTATGAAAACAGGCAGCAAGCCAGATTTGGCCTACAGGATGTTGTTTGTAGACCCCGGATATAGATGATAGATTGTCTTACATAATGAATAGGGATATATAACAGATCCTGTGTACTCATAAAATACTGTCCTTATTAATATACATTCATCTTCTATTTTGATCTTTCTCATATTTTATGTTGGCCAAAACATAAATAAACGGTATATCCAAATTCAGTGAATAGTGGTATGAATTCTCATTACTTACAGGAATTACATTAATCTCTGCAGAAAATTAAAACATATCCTGTGTAATTAAATAATATTTATATTTTAGTTCATTCATTTTTTATTCTAAAGACTTTACTTTGAGACATGATGAAAAAAATCTTACAGGTACACATGGAAAAGACATGATCACCACTGGGTGAAAAGGATCTAACTGAAAAGCCTGAATGCTAATCAGCTAATGTTGAAGCTGAAATTCTGGGGGTATGACAGGCTGCAGGGCTGAAGGACGTGGGTAATTAGTATTCCTCTCCTTTCTCACCCTCTACTTCAACAGAATCCACACTAACCACTTTATAATCCTCCTTAAGGACTACCATGTCTTTGTGGGCCTCAGAAAACTCTCCTAACTCTATCTCTTCACCTATGGAGTAGTGAACAAAGGAACTTGGCATCCATCAGGTAAAACTTTTGGTCCAGGTGAGCCCACACATCAGCAATGGCTGTGATGTCACTCAGTGTGCACACAGCTCTCTGTACTTTGGATAGGTCTCCACCAGGCACCACAGTGGGAAGTTGGTAACTAATGCCAAACTTGAAGCCAGTGGGAAAGCAATCCACGAACTGGATGCTGCATTTGGTTTTGATGGTGGCAATAGTAGCCCTGACATCTTTGGGAACCATGTCACCAGGGTACAACAGGCAGAAAGTTTTGTATTTACCATGGCGTGGGTCACATCTTACCCTCTGGCTAGCTGGCTCAAAACAAGCATTGGTGATCTTGCTATAGAAGACGGTTCATGGAAGGCTTTATCAGCAGAGATGAAAGGGGCACATGTAGCCAGAGGGAAGTGGATGTGCATACATGACACTAGATTGGATTGGGATTCTGTCAGATCATTACTCAGGGCTCCATCAAATCTGAGGTAAGCAGTGATAGAAGACACAATCTGGCTAATAAAGCAGTTAAGGTTAGTGTAGTTTAGGTACTCAATATTGAGCTTTCTATGGCAGATATCATAGATGGCCTCATTGTCTACAATGAAAGCACAATGTTAGTGCTCCAGAGTGGTGTGGACTGTGAGGATGGAGTCATATAGCTCAACTACAGCTGTGGAAAGCTGGATGGTGGGGGGTTCCTAAGTAAATGGAGAACTACAGCTTGGAATTCTTGTTGTAATCAACAGAGAGACGTCCTATCAGCAGGGTGTTGAACCCAGAACCAGTTTGCTCATCAAAGTTGTGGAAAACTAAGAAGCCCTGAAGACGTGTGCACTGGTCAGCGAGCTTTCGAACTCAGTCCAAGATGAGGTCAAGGATCTCCTTGCCGATGATGTAGTGCCCCCAGGCATAGCTATTGGCAGTATCTTCCTTGACTGTGATGAGCTTCTCAGGGTGGAAGAGGTGGCTAGGAGGTATCAGTATAAACTGTGTTAATAACTGTGGGTTTCAGGGCTACAAACACTGCCCTGGGCGTGTGTATAGAGAAGAGTAGAATCTTTTTCTTTAAGAAAGTATGGTTATTATTATTAAACAATTATCTGGCTAAGCATAGTAATATGGCAAAAAGATTTTTGAATGTACTCCTAATACTTAAGGGGAATAACAGAACAAAATGTTGCTTCACTTCTTAAAAATGTCAACAGATATTTTACTACCATTCTTAAAAACTCTTTAAAGCCAAGCACAGTGGCTCACACCTGTAATTCTTACACTTTGGGAGGCTCTGGTAGGCAAATCATTTGGCTAGGAATTTGAGACCAGCCTGGCCAACATGATGAAATCCCTTCTCTACTAAAAATACAAGAAAATTAGCCAGGCATGGTGGTGTGCACCTGTAATCCCAGCTACATGGGAGGCTGAGGCACAAGAATAGCTTGAACTCAGGAAGCACAAGTTGTAGAAGCTGAAATGGCATCACTGCATTCATTTCAGCTTGGGCAACAGAGCAATAATCTGTCAAAAAAAAAATCTTTGACCAATTTGGCAGTAAAACTGTGTCTACCATTGTGACATATTATGTGACAAGGTCACAGAGACCTGAATGTCAGTTTTCACAAGTGAGAAAGAAGACTCAAGGTGAAATGTTTACATATTGAATGGAGGAATGATTTTTCTTTTTCTTTCTTTCTTTCTTTCTTTTTCTTTCTTTTTTTTTTTTTTTTGTTGGGGAGATGGAGTCTTGCTCTGTCACCCATGCTGGAGTGCAGTGGTGTGATCTCAGCTCATTGCAACCTCCGCCTCCCGGGTTCAAGTGATTCTCCTGCCTCACCTTCCCAAGTAGCTGGGACTATAGGCCCACACTGCCACACCTGGCTAATTTGCCAGAATTCCAACTGAGGTAGTCAGGTTCCAGAGAAGCTATATCACTTCTCACTAAAGGAGATGTCTTTTTTGACACTATTGTGGCTCAATTACTATATTAATTCCACTGAAATCTACATAGTAGAAGCTCAGCTTTTTTGCTCAATTTGCTTAAATAAATAATACTTTTACAACTGTGGCAAGATAGACATTAGAATTATTTTGTTAGTAATTCATGTCAAGTAGGAAGTATGAGCTAATTCTGTCCATTTAGAAAATAACTTGATTCCGTTTAACAGATATTGTAAGATACAATAACTAATGCTTACAGAATGTTTACCATGTGTCAAGCACTTGTTTCAGTAAACGAAAGGCGAAACAATATCTGTTATATTCCTGTTTTATCAAGCAAATGTAATCTTCCAGAGACCATTATGAACAGCACATTCTGATCCAGGCTCAAACTATGAAAAAATCTTTTAGAAACGTTAAAAAGGAAAGGTTTCTTTTTTGGTTATGAATGTTTTTGAAAGTCTAAAATTGCATTCAATGCTTGGAAAAGATAATTTATAGCTGGTGTTTTACTTATAATATTGTCTATACTTTTTCCTGCCAAAATTCAGGTCATTCATAATAGCAAGTTATGCATTTTATGGGACATTAATCAGGCAATCAGCTGTTGCAGGATATTAGAAAGGGCCTTGCTGCAGAAGAAGAGTGAGTGGAAGATTTCTTAGGCAAACTCAATTATAGATACAAAAGTTCATTTATTTCCGTTCAGATTTTTATCATACTCTTTTTTGTGTGTCATACTTAATGTTTGTGTGCATATGTAGTTAAATGCCAAATCTGATTCCCAAAATATAAGTCAATTATATGTTTAAGTAACTACTTTGCTCTGAATTCAATTTGCAAATGATTTTCAATGAAAAGTGATCAGTAGTTTCTTAGTGGTATCCTTCTTCCTATGGTGAAGACTGACAGTACAGCCTGTTGGATTTAAAATTCATTTTGATTCCCCAAGTTGGTCTCTTATTTAACTTTTGACTTATTAAAACTCTGTATATTCCTTAGCTTTTTATTTTTCCTTTAATAACTATACTCCCTTCTTTCATAGCAATATGATTTATCTCATGTTTCATAGCTGTCCACAAAAGATGATAAAAAACTATATAGTCCAATGCTATTACAGTTAGGGTGCATATACTGCTAGCATTAGGCAATGACTGAGGAGATGTATGTCACTATAGGCTGGCCCTTAGGAGGAAAGATGTGTCATATTTTGCTTTTTCTCCTTCATTAAAGCTGGAATGTTGGCTTAGTGGCTATGTGTCTTTACCTAAAAAAGTAATCCATACTTAGGAAAATACAGCACGACATGAGGGAAACCTGGGTGTTCAACACCACAAAATTTTGATGTTTGCCTTTAAAAGAAAAAGATTTACATTATTATGAGAGGAAAACATGACTCTAATTTTGGAGATCCTTGGTAAAGTGAGCTAAAATTTATTATACCCAAGAGAAATATTGATACAAACATACTACAAAAACAAAAAATAATCCAAATTCTAAATGACATCCCCACTAGTGAATCAAAGATTAGGTAGGAAAAAGGACACTATTACTCAGACCTTTTTAAGTTATGGTAAGAATGTTCCCTGGGATATTTTGAAAGACAAATCATGTGCAAATTGAGCATGAAAGTTTGCTAGAACTTGATGGAAAAAGCAACAATACCAGAAAAAATATTGGGTGATTTTGTTTGTTGCTTCTATAATCAGAGTTCTACCATAGATGAACTAACACTGGTTGCAAAAATGACTCAGTTCTAAATGAGGAATAGGAGACAAGGATGGCTCTCTGAACCTTTCCCCAACACCTTGTATTAAGATTTCTGGGTCAGGTGTAGGGGCCAACAAATAAAAAGTATTAATTCATGCAAATATGCAAATTACTTTCTTCTCAGCCTACTACTTCCGATGACCTCAAGGTGGTGTGATGTGACTAGAGTTTGAGCCAATAACATATAAACAGAATATGTGCAGAATCATGTACTTCAAAAAATATGAGGAGCTTTTAAATCATCAACCTTGTGTGCAAGAGCATGTGGGAATGGCAAAACTCAAAAATAGATGGAGGCTTGGTTTCTGACACCATCAAGCCCACCAGATTATAAATATTTGTATATTTATATAGTTATCTATATAATTTATGTTATATATAATACAGAGTTATATATAACACATTACTAGACATATATAGCTAATACTTTTATATAAAACTATGTATACGTACAAATATATTTTTATAATTGTATATGTAAATATATATTTTAATATATATAAACAGCCTCTGTTTATACCCCATTTATGCCTCATTTATACCTCACTTCCTATAAAAAAAGTAAAACTGATTTTAGATCTAATGTAAGTCAATGTTTTTAAACTTAAAATGTAGTAGAATTAAGCATACATGATTATCTTTGGAATGTTGGCGTAAGCAATGATTTCTTAGACATGATACCAAAAACATATATTTTAAGATAAAATAATTGATAAATTGGTCTTTATAAAAAATTAAAACTTCTGTTATTTGAAATATAGTGTTAGGAGAAAGGAGAGGGAAGCTACATTTTGGGAGAAAATATTTGCAAATTATATAAAGGATCTGTATACAGAATATAAACCAAAAACTAAAAACCGCAAGCAATATAAAAACAAACAACCCATTTAAAAAATGGATAAAAGTTCTGAACAGGTACTCTATCAATTAAGATATACAGATGGCAAATAAGCACAAGAGATATTCAACATCATTTGTCATAAGGTATTGCAAATATAAAACTGGACAAATATATCAAAAAGACACATTGAAATATTAAACAAATGAGAATGTGAAATGTTAATAAGAACACAAAGTCAAGAAAATATCACACACTTTTGCTGAATATCCAAAATGTTACAGTTATTTTGAAAAATAATTTGGGAGTCTTTTAGAGCAGTAAGCATACACTTGCAATATGACTCCGTAATCCCACTCTTAGATACTTCTCCAAGTGAAACAGACTACCAAGTTTACTCAGAAACATATATGTGAACATTTATACAAGTTTTATTTTTAATATACCAAAACTGAAAGCAAAACAAATGTACCTGAACTGAGAAATTTTAAAAAAATGGTATTTGCTTACAATAGAATACTACTAAATGACAAAAAGTACACAACACTGTAATGCATTTTAAATACATTATGCCAGATGAAATAAGTGATATCCAAATCCTTTATAGCATGTAATTTTATTCATATTGTCTCTGTAAAATTATTGGGGACAGAAACAGTGACTGCTGAGTTAATGAAGAGGCTGACTACATCCATAAAGGACATTTGGGGAAATCTCTCCAATGATGGAATTGGTATATGTTGATTATTGTGGCAATTATCTGACTGTACTCATTTGCCAAAACTTATGAAACTGTAAACTAAAACTGGTGAAATTTATTGGATATGAATTATACCATAATAACACCAATTGAAAAATTCCTATATGATATAGTTACAATTTAAAGTCATTTGCTAAAATTTTTCTTTCTGATGCACCTACTTCTTGCTGTAACATATTTCAATCTAGATAATTTTCCTTCCTTAGTATTTTCTGTAATTATTCTAAATATTACTTTTCATTTTTCTTCTTATTCTGTCTTGGAGATGAGGTGTCACTCTGTTACCCAGGCTGGAGTGCAATGGTACAATCATGGCTCACTGCAGCCTTGACCTCCCTGGCTCAGGTGATCCTCAGCATCTCCAGCAGTTGGGACCACAGGTGTGCATCACCACACCTGACTATTTTTAAAAATTAATTACAGAGATTAGGACTCCCAATGCTGCCAGTCTGGTCTCTAGCTCCTGACTGCAAGTGATCCTTTTGTCTTCACCTCCCAAGGTGCTGGGATTATAGGTATGAGCCACCATAATTTTCAAAAAGGTCTCAAATTCACTTTCTTTTTTGAAGGAAGATTTAGCTGCTTTAGAATTCTCGGTTTATGTTTCCATTGCTTTTTGTTGTTGTTTCTTTTAACATATTAAGAATGTCATTCAATTATTTTCTTGCATCTATGACTTTATTATGGATGGGTCCAGGAAGAAACTAGATCTCTGAAAACCAGATTCATTTTAAATGCAGTCACCTGCTTCTGAAAGAGTAAAATATGAGACAAAATGAAGCCCAGAGCAATATTGAAAGTTGAAGAATTGCTGCAAGAATATCTTCTTGGCAGAAGGATTTTGGAGTTTTTTTTTTTTCTTTTCACTTTCTTTCCTTCCAGTTAGTTTTGCATAAAACTAAGCATGGGAATTCTCAGTACAGTTGCATAAATTACATATATGCAGATTGTTTTATTTAATTTTTTAGCTAAGCACCATTTACATGCAAAATCCATAGTTTCTACTCAGGATTCAGACATCCAAGACTTAGTATAACCCTACACTCACACCTTATATAAAGGATACAGAACTTTGTAGAAAGGGTATAAATTCTGATAAATGGAAGCTATCTCCTAAAAGATAATATGTATCATCAATTTAATATAATAAATATGTGTGTATATAACGTAATACATTCTGAAGTGTAACATTACCCTATTAAATTTGTGACATTTCAGCTATATAAAATGATGTAAAGGCTTATATCCTCATTCCTCATTATATTCCACATTAATTTTTTGTGTAATGTACTTGCATGGGAAGAGATAGATGGCAGTGTTGGTTCATTATTAAAAGAATTTATAATGATCTCATTTACCCATTATCCATCTAACCGTAATATTTTCCTACGGTTTTACAGGTAAGTGTGTGAAGATATTTAAAAAATTAATTTAAATACAGCTGTAATACAAAAAAAAAAAAACCTATGTAACTTTGATCTGCATTTTCTCTCTGTAAAAAAAAAAAAAAATTAACCAAGGAATGACAAAGATACAGAACAGAAAGCTTCATTTTTTGTTTTATGTGTGTTTCAGAATAGATTACTCACAAAGTCAGTTAAAAATTATCAGTGTGCTGCTATGGGACCATCCATCCTCTTCATCTTTAGTTCATTGAGAACATTTGTTTCTAGTAAGCTGTCAAGAGCAGTTTCCATAATACCTACTTAGCCTTTGAAATCACTTTGATTATAATATATTCTTTAATTCTGAAGCCAAATCAAATGCAATAAGAAATATCTATTTTCCCAAAATAGGTTTTCTGTTGTTTTGGAGAAAAATGAAATTAAATTTTAAATGAACAATGAACAACTGAATATTCTATAGACAAGAAAGAAAAGTAGTAATTTTAAACAGTACCAGGAATATGACTAAGAGGCATGCATAAAAAAATTATTGCCATGATAAGATAACCTTATAATGAATGAGTCATATATTGCAGAAGAAAGAAACCAAAAAAGACAGTATATTTTGGGTTAGCTAGTTAATATTATTTACTAAACTTTTCTAAGGGTTAACTTCAATGACCTATGAAGCTTACCTTCAGATGATTGTTGGTGATCGTTCCATAGCTGAATAATGCATGTCACTGATAAATCCATTTTCTTCTGCTGTGTGAGTGTGTTAGATTTCAAAACAAAATAAGATTTTAAAGTTATACTTTATTTCCTTTTTATAAAGGGATCAAATACTAATTCAAGTTAATAGCTAAGAATTTATCAATTTAACATCATCAAATTGTCATTAAGGCTTTCAACAATAGGAATGTAATATCAGGGAGCCACAGTGGAGTGCTCCTCTCTTCATCTGCAAAATAATATTTCACACTTTTGTCTTGCACCATAAATAGCAACTGATATGGGAGCAAGCTGAGCTTCATTGTGAAATTTACAAAATAATCAAGGTATGATTGTAATTATTCCTTTTGAATTAACAAAATTCAAAAAGATAACTCAAAATTATGAATATCAAATTTTTCTTTGTATTTTGATATGCACTTTTTTATCTTGTGCTGCTCTTTCAATATCAAACAAGTGACAGCAAGCCTTCAGTTAATTTAACCTGTGCTAATTATTTCTCTTTTTAAACTTTTCAGTGTGTCTTTTTATTGTGAAAAATCCCTCTTGAGGTAATTAGGTAAAATTTCCAAATACCAGTTCTTGATTTAGAAAAATGATAGCTCAGTGTAAACAAGTAAATAGCCTGAGGTCAAATAGCCAATCACAAAAAGAGACTTCGAATTAAGACTGCTGATCATCTCCTCCTCAATATTTCTGCTACCTCGTGCACCTTCCAATTTGAAAATCATTCTTTACAGATTCAAAGGTTTTTGAAAACATTTCAAAATAATTCTCAAAACCACAGATTGTTGATCTAAAGGGAAATATTCCAGAATATTCTAGGTATAAAGTAGCCATAATATTTAATGAGCACAAGAATTATATTAATAAACTATTTGCATCCATAAACATTTTGACATATGATGTTTAAAAATGCACCATGACGTGTTTATGACAGAAAAAAAGCAGCTACCAGTTTATCTGCAAAGTTACAGAAGCTGGCTGGGCATGGTGGCTCAAGCCTGTAACCCCAGCACTTTGGGAGGCCAAGGTGGTGAAACACCTCAATTCAGGAGTTTGAGACCAGTCTGACCAACATGGTGAAACCCCGTCTCTACTAAAAATACAGAAATTAGTCAGGCGTGATGGCGGGTGCCTGTAATTCCAACTACTTGGGAGGCTGGGGCAGGAGAATCACTTGAACCTGGGAGGTGGAGGTTGTAGGGAGCTTACTTCGACCTCTGCCTCCCGGGTTCAAGGGATTCTCCGGCCTCAGCCTCCTGAGTAGATGTGACTACAGGTGCACAGCACCATGCCCAACTAATTTTTGTATTTTTTTTAGTAGAGACAGGGTTTCACCATGTTGACCAGGATGGTCTTGAACTCTTGACCTCCTGATCAGCCTGCTTTGGCCTCCCAAAGTGCTGGGATCATAGGCGTGAGCCACTGCGCCCAGCCAGCCACCGTGCCCAGTCTGCCATTCTTATATCAACCTGCCCACACTTGAATAGAATCAGTTCAGACAGCAAAGAATGAAGGAGTTGCAGCCTTACAGTTACAGTAGACTTGTAGAAGACCATGTCAGCAATCAACAGCCCACCTCCTACCAGGTAAGGATGTCCTTCATATATCATAATTGTGTACCCCTTCATCTTATTATATTTTTTACCAGGCCTTTGGTCCAACAGCAGTGGTAACTATAGAATTGTAAAAGTAGTAACCTAAATTATATTTCTATAAATTGTATCAACAATGTTTATTCAACCATGTTGTAGTTTGGAAGGCAAACAAAATAATATATAGATGGCAGAGCAAGTATACAAAAATAACAAGATCCACAATAACTATCAGCGAACATTGGCACAATGTGTGAGTGTAGCTCTGCCTCACACATCACGTGTAGATTTGTGTAAACATCATCACAATCAAGCCACAGAACTATTCCCATCACAGATGTCCGGCTAGTGCTATTCCTTTACAGTCCCGTTCACCATTTTCTTATAGGCATAACTCTTCTTTTCAGCAACCACAAATTCGTTTTGCTTTTCTATAATTTGGTCACTTTTTTATTGTTACATAAGAAGTTTTGCATACTATGTGACCTTTTAAGATTAGCTGTTTTCAGTCAGCATGAGGGCCTGCAGCTTCATTCATGCTGTTGATTGCATCAGTAGTCCGCTCCTATTTGTTGCTAAATCATATTATATTATATGGATGTACCAAGTTTATTTAACGACTCATCCATAAGGGAGCACATTGGTTGTTTCCGGTTTTGGGCTATTGTAGATAAAGCTGCTATAAATATTTGTGCAGAGATATTTGCATAGACATATTTTCAGCTCCCTGGCCAGGAGTGCAATTGCTGGATCACACAATAACATATGTTTAGTTTTTTATGAGATTTCCAAACCACTTTTTAAGCTATTTCTAAAAGTGGGTGCTCCATATTATATTTCTACCAGCAATATATGAAAGATTCAGTTTCTTTGTATCCTCACCAACATTTTTATTGTCACTTCAATTTTTTTTTCAGCTTTTTGCTCTTTTAATAAGTGTGTACTAACATCACTTTGTTGTCTTATTTGCATTTCCCTAATGGCTAGTGGTGTTGGATATCTTTTGATGTGCTTATTTATCACAAAAATGTGGTTTTCAGTGAATTGTCTCTATGTATCTTTTGACATTTTATACTGTTGCATTTTGAGAGTTCTTTACATATTCCACATATAAGCCCTTTTTCAGATATGTGCTTTGAAAATACTTTCTCCCTGTTGTGGGTAGAAAGTCTCCTAAGTGCTGAAGCAGGCGACTGAAGCCTTGGCCAGTTCCTATTTAATAAATAGAATACAGAAAGAAGAATATAGTTAGGAATAAGTAGCATGAGTGATTAGATAGTAATCTTATTGAACATTAAGGCTTAATTAAAGCCTTCTTGTACTTAATGCATGATTAGGAACTTCGGGCTGCAGTGGCCAGGGACTGATAGGGGACACTATGGGATGTGGCCATGAGGCAAGAGCATTAATACCTGTGGGACATGGACTCATGGTGATCAGCGAGGACAGCTTGTTAAATGCCAAAACCAAGCCCTCTATCATACCCACATATGGGTTGCTGGAGGGCATCTAAAATCTCTGCAGTAGGGCCAGTCCTTGAGGAAACACCTGCTACTCAGTAGACCTTGGAAGGGAACATCCCTGTCCTTGGGTGAGCTGAAGAGTGCTCCACTCCCCCACGCTCTTGTGGAGGACTGATATTAGTCAGTCCAACCTGCAGCTACCAGGGGGCTTCATTGTCTCTATGTGGTGCTGTGCTATACTGGTTACAATCAGTGTCTGCTTTCACTCCCTACTTCTGCACCTGGATCCTCTTTTGGAGATAGCAAGAAGTACCATAATTCTTGAAGCCTTTGTTCTTACTTGACAAGCGTAGCAAAAAGTGCTGATGCATCTTGCTGCCCCCCGATTCCGCTACTTGAAAGTCCTGCACCCCTTGTTCCTTAGACATATGATTAGCTTGACCCTATCAATAACTGTGGAAGACTCACCCTACTTACCCTGCCCCCCTGTTTTGTACCCAATAAACATCAGAGTGTCCAGGCCACTCGTCTGGTCTCTGCATACTGTTGGTAGTGGTCCCCTAAGCTCAACTCTTTTTCTCTTGATTTCCGTGTATTGGGTCTTTATTACTGCAGTCTCTCATCTCTGCACCCATAGAGAATACCCTCTAGATCCAGCAGGGCTGCAGCCTACACCTGTCTGCAGCTTGTCTTTTCATTATCTATAAAAAATAATGCACACACACACAAAATTTAATTTTGATGAAGTCAATTTATCTTTTTTTATTAATTAATCATGTTCCTAGTGTTACATATAAAAACTTTTTAATAAAGCATAGGCTGTAAAGGTGTTTTCTTATGTTATATCCTAAAGTCTAATAAATTTTATATTTAATATTTAAATCTATTACTGATTTTTATTTAATGTTAATGTGGGGTGGGTTTTCTATTTTCCTTATGAATAGCCAATGGCTATAACACTATTTGTTAAAAGTACTATCCTTACTCCAGGAATTGCTTTATACTTTTCAAAAACCTCAGTTGCTTGTCCTTGTTTGGGAGTTATTTCTGGGTACACCATTCTATTATTATTATGTTTTAAATTCTGGGGTACATGTGCAGATTGTGCAGGATTGCTACATATGTATGCCCATGCCATGGTGGTTTTCTGCATTCATCCTCCTGTCACTTACATTAAGTATTTCTCCTAATGTTATCACTCCCCAATCACCCCACTCCCTGCTATCCCTTGCCTAGTCCCCCCAACCCCCAACGGGCCCCAGTGTGTGATGTTCCACTCCCTGTGTTCATGCGTTCTCATTGTTCAACACCCGCTTATGAGTAAGAACATGCAGTGTTTGGTTTTCTCTCCTTGCGTCAGTTTGCTGAGAATGATGGTTTCCAGTTTCATCCATGTCCCTGCAAAGGACATGAACTCATCCTTTTTAGTGGCTGCATAGTATTTCATGGTGTATATGTGTCATATTTTCTTTATACTCCACCAACAGTGTAAAAGCATATTTGTTTCTCCACATCCTCTCCAGTGTCTGTTGTCTACTGATTTTTTTAATGATTGCCATTCTAACTAGCGTGAGATGGTATCTCAATGTGGTTTTGATTCACATTTCTCTAATAACCAGTGATGAGCATTTTTTCATACATTTGTTGGCTGTATAAATGTCTTATTTTGAAAGTGTCTCTTCATATCATTTGCCCACTTTTTGATCGTATTGTTTATTTTTATCTTGTACATTTGAGTTCTGGATATTAGGCCTTTG
Organism: Saguinus oedipus; assembly: GCA_031835075.1. Classification (NCBI taxonomy): domain Eukaryota; kingdom Metazoa; phylum Chordata; class Mammalia; order Primates; family Cebidae; genus Saguinus; species Saguinus oedipus. The sequence continues at coordinate 48,518,149 of CM063186.1, read as the reverse complement.
TCACATGGGTAGGTTGCAAAAAATTTTCCCATTCTGTTGGTTGCCAGTTCACTCTGATGATAGTGTTTTTTGCTGTGCAGAAGCTCTTAAGTTTAATTAGATCCCATTTGTCTATTTTGACTTTTGTTGCCATTGCTTTTGGTGTTTTAATCATGAAGTCCTTGCCTATGCCTATGTCCTGAATGGTATTGCCTAGGTTTTCTTCTGGGATTTTTATGGTGTTTGGTACCAGTACCATGCTATTTTGATTACTGTAGCCTTGAACTACCATCAGAGATTACTTCTAACACCTCTAGGCACATTAACCAGTAAATTTCGAAGAAACAGATAAATTCATGGACACTTACACCCTCCCAGGACTAAACCAAGAAGAATTTGAATAGTGGAATAGACCAATAACAAGGTCTGAAGTTGAGGCAGCAATTAAGCCTACCAACTAAAAAAAGTCCAGGACCAGAAGGGTTCACAGTCAAATTCTACCAAACACACAAAAAGGAGCTGGTACCATTCCTTCTGTAACTATTCCAAACAATAAAAAAGAGGGAATATTCCCTAACAAATTTTGTGAAACCAAGATCATCCTGATACCAAAACCTGGCAGAGACACAACTAAAAAAGAAAATTGCAGGTCAGTATCCATTATGAACATTGATGTGAAAATATTCAGTAAAATACTGGCAAACCGAATCCAACAGCATATCAAAAAGTTTATCCGTCACAATCAAGTCAGCTTAATTCCAGGGATGCAAGACTGGTTGAACATAGGCAAATCTATAAAAGTAATCCATCACATAACCAAAGACAAAACCACATCATTATCTCAGTAGAGGTAGAGAAGGCCTTTGACAAAATTCAACAGCTCTTTATGCTAAAAACTCTCAATAAACTAGGTTTTGATGGAACATATCTCAAAATAATAAAAATGTAATTGAGGTTCTTCTTTCAGGCCTAAACTAAGTATTGAGTTTTGATATCTCGTTTATTTGTACTGCTGTTTTTCAGAAAAACTTTGGTATTCTATGCAGGTAATTGAATTATTTTGAAAAATAAAAGTTTATTTTTTTCTACAAAAATGTTAATATTTCCTTCTTATATAACACTTAAAAGGACCTTATATTTTCTTAATATAATGCAATGGTTTTGAGTTTCAGTACAATAACAAACAAAAGTGTTAGAGCAGTCATTTTTGTTTAATCTATGATCCCAAAAGATAAGCGTTCAATATTTTCAATTAACGTGTTTCATTTACTCCACACATTGTTTGTGTCTTTGTCTGTAAACAGCCTTTGTTAATATAGAGTATCCCTCCCCTTGTTTGAGAAGATCTATACTAGTGGACAGATATAAAAATTTATATTTTTTCTGCATCTATCAAGATCATACTTTTTTTCTCATTTTTTGTTTTGATAATGTAGTAAAAAGTTGATCTTCCATTGCAGTCCTACATAAATCTTGTTCAAAATAACAGAAACAAAGAACATATTTTTGTTTGTTTCTCTATTGTTTTATCCTGTATATGTTGTAGGATGTGATTTTCTACAAAAATTTTGTTTAGGATTTTGCTTTCATGTTCTTTGAAAGAATTGGATTATTACTTTACTTTCTATTCTGTATTAGATTTTGATATTAAGACCTTATACAATAATAAGTTAGGAAGTGCTTTCTTTTTTCCAGTTTTTGGGAAATGTTTCCATAATATTCATTGCTTTTTCAAATTTGGACAGAATTTAATGGTGACAGCGTTTGGAAATATAAATTTATTTGGAGAAAGTTTAAATTGTACATTAAAATTTTTAATGGAAGAGAATGAAATATGCATCTTTTATTAGGGGAGTATGGAATGATGTAACTAGTGGCCACAGCACTCTCTGAGGAGCTCATTACACTTGTGAGTTTGTGGAGAGAGTTTTTTCCAATACTTCACTCTAAAATGGTCAAACAGAGACATTTCCTTGCTGTTATCTTTTAATAAGTGAATTTGATTTTTCCTCATTCTTTATCTTAGTGAATATGTAAATCTTTTTGGACAGAATATATGTAGATGTTTTAGACTCTACTCCTCATTGTGGGTTTATCCAAGGCTCTGCCTTATCATCTCAAGCCTGCCTTAAAAATTTTAAGGTCCTTGGATTCTCAGGGCATTACTAGTATCAGAGGCCACTTTGCTTCCTTGATTTTGCCTGTTTTATTTTTAGCTTTGAATAGTCCCTTTAGTTTGTTTCCATCAAGGACATATATTTAAAATGATGTAAATCATTATTTAATAGCAAATCTATAAAGTTTCATAACAGAAGAATTTTTCAGAACATCTTCTCAATTGTATTATTGGAAATAGAATTTCCTGGCAATACTTTGCTTTGACTACCACCAATTATACAATTAGGGTCATAAATTAATAGTTTAAAGCATAACTGAAATATAAAAAAAGTTTTCCAAAATAAAATCACTGACATCCAATTTACTAAGAGCAATTCACTGAAAATCTATAGAGAATGTTATTGTGAAATGACCTACAAATGCTTCCCAGAAATAAGTGCTGCTGAAATCATTGCCAATATTTGCTTAGACAATGTATTGGCTTATAGTATATATTTATGATATGCATGATTTTGTAGGGATACTGCAGATTTTTATTTTCCTGTTTAATTTCAGATTATTTTCAGTGTCAGACAAAAGTTCCCATGGCCCAAATTCAATTTATAGCACCTACAGAGTTCTCATTACAAGTTATGGAGCAGTGTCTATCTCTCCTTGTGAGAATGTGCTTTACTTACATTGTTCCATCAGCATATTTAGTAGAAAATTTTCATTTAAAGTAAGTTTTTATTTAACCAGCTTTCATTTGGGAAGTCATATCACCAAACTCAAGAATGTAGTTTGCCCCATGACCAGTGGAGGAAAAAAAATAAAAATGTTTGACAGTACTAGCAGGTTTTAATTACTGCTTTACAAATAAATTAACATGCAGGATATCAACAGCCTAGTTGTGGCCATGTTAATACCATAGAAATATACATGAAACAAAGGTTATGCATTAATTATTTGACTTTTCAATTGGAATTTACCTACTATTAATGGAAAATTTGAATTTTAAAAATAAAAGTTGAAGACATTGTTTTTAACTAGGAAAATTATTACGATATGGAAAGAAACTATCCAACATAAAAAACATAATCATGAAACATAAAAAAATGAATATCATTTAAATCATTCAGTATGTAATATTGCATACTTTTTTAGCTGATGTATGATATGATCAGATGAAACAATAGTAACATATATTACCTATGTAATGAATCATAAGAAGTCTTCTGTTCTGAAGTCACTGGTAGTAAAACTTTCCAACCTGATCTAGAAAAAACTGGCAAGTGTGGCTGGCATATAAGTTCAGAATTGGAGTAGGAGAAATTTTTAGACTCAGCATTAGCTTTCACTTTCTAGATAAATTTTATCTCATCTCAGTTTCCTGGTACTTGACTTGAAAATCATTCCAATTTGTCAGTACAAAGTTCAGGATGAAGTGGTTCTAAATCCTTATATTTAAATTATCAAATAAATGTATCTAAATTCTAGTTGCTAGTGATGACTCTCTCCATTTTGTAAGTGTTTAAGTAGATACTCTAAAAGAACATTGGTACAAAATCTTGATAGGACTAAGCCAGATACTGGGATGAACAAAGAATAGTAAGTATCCTTGTAGATTCTGATGCCATCATTTATATTTCCGTGACCTGATATGGTCCTTGTGGCTTCTATCGCTTAATGATTATCAAGAAGGTTTTCACTGCATTCAGCCAGTAGTTCAATCAGCCATCAGACATGTTCTTGCTTTGAATTAATCATCTTAATTTCTCTTTGAATCATCTCCATTAAAAAGCACATTTTGCTTTAGATTAACATGATTTTTTTTCTAGAAGCAATAGATCTAATTCATTTCCAAAGATTTCCTAGGCAAATGATGCTTTATAGCTTTTTATTCATTCCAGTAAGGGAACAAGGCAATGGATGATGAGGTTAGTAAATCAAACTCCTCAGAAAATTAGTACTGAGATGGAGCATTCCCAATATTCCATTTGGATAAGGATGATATCAAAATGATTTTAATTAAATGAATAATTTGGAGTGCTCTGTAATGATTATACATGTTAATCCCAAGACCAAACATGTTTCTTCCAGTTGTTGTCTCTGGCAAACTCTTCAGCTCATATTGTCCATCACATTCAGTATATGAAGAAAACTAGACTCCTCTGTATTTCATAAGTGAAAAGTTTATTTGTTTTATTCCTAAAGGCACAAACAGGAAAGTTGGATCTAAGATTAAGATTGCTATAAATAATTTAAACACTAAAGTTCTGTTCTTGCAGATCTAGAGATATATGCACACGAAGGCTCCTTAAAACTAAGAGAAAACATATCTAGTCTGGGAAAGAATCTAAATACAAACAAACAAAAGTGACAACATTAGCTATATTTAGATAATAAAATAAGGATACATACTCATATTATGCTTTCCTGACTCAGGATATTGAAAAGAAAAAAATGCTTTCTATATTTTATCCCATTCTAAATTCTTCTTATTAAAGTACTTTATATTATTACAGGTTTTACAACATTTTTGAAACTGATAAATTTTTTCTTTAGGCAATTTTTTTAGCATATGTCCAATGTTTGGAACAGATAAATAACAGATGTTCTCTTTTGAGCTTAGGTAGAATGCCCAGAATATTTCTTGGTCATAGCCTACACCGTTTATCATCTAACCATTGAAGATATTCTCTAAGGAGTTACTTGGTAGTCAAGAGGAAACCTAGAACAACTATTTGAAAGTCAGGTATCTAACTGATAAAGAAGCACTAAAAATAAAAATGAAACTAATTCAAAAGCATAAAAATAAAAATGAAACTAATTCAAAAGCATATCAAAAAGCCTATTCATCACAATCAAGTTGGCTTCATCCCTGGGATGCAAGGCTGGTTCAGCATACGCAAATCGATAAATGTACTCCATCATATAAACATAACCAATGACCGAAAAAAACACATGATAATCTCAGTAGAAGGTGTAAGGAATTTGGTAAAATTAAACACTCCTTCATGCTAAAAAGTCTCAATAAACTAGGTACTGATGGAATGTATCTCAAAATAATATGACCAATTTATGACAAAACCACAGCCAATATCATACTGAATGGGCGAAAACTGGAAGCACTTCCTTTGGAAACCAGCACAAGACAAGGATGCCCTCTCACCACTCCTATTCAACATAGTATTGGAAGTTCTGGCTAGGGCAGTCAGGCAAGAGAAAGAAATAAAGGTATTCATTTAGGAAAAGAGGAAGTCAATTGCCTCTGTTTGCAGATGACATAATTGTATACCTAGAAAACCCCATTGTCTCAGTCCATAATTTCCTTAAGCTGACAAGCAACTTCAGCAAACTCTCAGGATACAAAATCAATGTGCAAAATAACAAGCATTCCTATACACCAATCAAAGAGCCAAATCAGGAATGAACTCTCATTCACCATTGCTACAAAGAAACAAACAGCCAAATCAGGAGTGAACTCTCATTCACCATTGCTACAAAGAAAATAAAATGCCTATGAATACAACTTATAAGTGATGTGAAGGACCTCTTCAAGGAAAACTACAAAACACTGCTCAAGGAAATAAGAGAAGACACAAACAAATGGAAAAACCTTTCTTGCTCAGGGATGGGAAAAATCAATATTGTGAAAATGGCCATACTGCCAAAAGTAATTTATAGATTCAATGCTATCCCCATCAAGTTACCATTGGCTTTCTTCACAGAATTGGACAAAACTACTTTAAATTTCTTATGGAACGAAAAAGAGCCCATTTAGCCAAGACAATCCTAAGCAAAAAGAACAAAGATGGAGTCATGATGCTATCTGACTTCAGACTATATTACAAGGTTTTAGTAACATAGCATGGTACTGGTACCAAAACAGTTATATAGACCAATGGAACAGAACAGAGCCTCAGAAGTAACACCACGTGTCTACAGTCAACTGACATTTGACAAACCTGACAAAAACAAGTAATGAGGAAAGGATTCCCTATTCAATAAATGATGTTGGGAAAACTAGCTAGCCATATGCACAAAGCTGAAACTGGATCCTTTCCTTACAGTTTATACAAAAATTAACTTCAGGTAGAATAAAGACTTAAATGTAAAACCTAAACCCGTAAAAACCCTAGAAGAAGACCTAGGCAATACCATTCAGGACATAGGCATGGGCAAAGACATCATGACTATAACACCGAAAGCAATGGCAACAAAAGTCAAAATAGACAAACGGGATCTCATTAAACTAAGGAGCTTCTGCACTGGAAAAGAAACTATCATCAGAGTGAACAGGCAACTTACAGAATGACAGAAAATTTTTGCAATCTATTCATCTGATAAAGGGCTAATATCCAGAATCTGCAAAGAACTTAAACAAATCTACAAGACAAAAACCAACAACACCATCAAAAAGTGGGCAAAGGATATGAACAGACACTTCTCAAAAGAAGTGCCTCTGCCATAATTGTAAGTTTCCTGTGGCCTCCCCAAACGTGTGGAACTGACTCAATTAAACCTCTTTTGTTTATAAATTACCAAGTCTTGGGTATTTCCTTATAGCAGATTGAGAACAGACTACCGAGCAGGATTTTGTAAAAAATAATTAGGTTGCAACTGTTTAAATTGGAAGCTTCCTTAGATGAAAATATGCAATACGAGCATATAAAAAGCTTAATCAAATGACTAAAAGCAAAGTCTGAACAATAAGATGTATATAAAGTGCTCTACAACGTACTGGTTCAAGACATCTGAGAAAACTTCTGCTCACTCATTACCTAACCAGGAAGTTAATCAAGAAAATACTTTGGTGCCACAAACAACAAAGCATACAGAGTTTACAGTAAAGGAAAAATCACCTAATAAACAGCAGCAGAAACAACATGTAGCAACAAATCCTAGGGGAAAAGAAGGAAATCTGATTCCCATAGAAGCAAAATATTTCATCAATGTTCAGTTTTCAACAAAAGCTACAAGACATGTAAAGAAAAAAAAAACATGAAAGTAATGCCCACATGCAGGAAACAAGCTAAAGAAAAATATTTAATAGAAACTTTTCCCTTGGGTTTGGACAAAAATATTAAATAAAATGGAAAAGAAAAAGATTTAAAAAATTGTTTACAAAGAAACCCAGACATTGAAATTACTAGAAAATGCTTTTAAGTCAGCTATTATAACTATATTAAAAGAATAAAGAAAAACCATGATCCAAAAATTTAAAAAATAGAAAGAATATCTCACTAAATAGAAAGTACTTACACATAAAAATTGTAAATGCACACAAAATTGAAATTCTGGCATGGAAAAATTCAATAACTAAAATTTAAAAATTCACTATACTGGAATAACCAAATAGTACACATGGCAAAAGAAATAATCAGTGAGCTCAAAGATGGGTTAATTAAGATTACTCATTCTGGTCCGGGCGCGGTGGCTCAAGCCTGTAATCCCAGCACTTTGGGAGGCCGAGACGGGTGGATCACAAGGGCAAGAGATCGAGACCGTCCTGGTCAACATGGTGAAACCCCGTCTCTACTAAAAAATACAAAAAAATTAGCTGGGCATGGTGGCGTGTGCCTGTAATCCCAGCTACTCAGGAAGCTGAGGCGGGAGAATTGCCTGAACCCAGGGGGCGAAGGTTGCGGTGAGCCGAGATCGCGCCATTGCACTCCAGCCTGGGTAACAAGAGCGAAACTCCGTCTCAAAAAAAAAAAAAAAAAAAGATTACTCATTCTGAAAAATAAAAAAAAAGAGTGAAAATAAACAGAGATGTTTAGACCAATGAGACACCATTAAGCACGTCAACATAAGCATAAAGGGAGGAGAGAGAATTAGTGACAAGTGAAGTGGGAAGCCCCTTATAATACCGTCAGCCCTCATGATAACTCACTCACTATCATGACGAGAAAAGCATGAGGGAAACTGCCCTGATTATTCAATTATCTCCACCTGATTCCACCCTGGACACGTGGGGATTATTACAGTTCAAGGTGAGATTTGGGTGGACACACGCACAGAGCCAAACCATATTATTCTGCACCTGGCCCTTCCCAAATCTTATGTCCTCACATTTCAAAACACAGTCATTTGCTTCCAACAGTCCCACAAAGTATTACCAATGTTAACCCAAAAGTCCAAGTTTAGAGTTTCTTCTAAGACAAGGCAAGTCCCTTCTGCCTGTGAGCCTATAAACTCAAAAGCAAGTTAGTTACTTCCTAGATACAATGGCAACACAGACATTGGGTAAATACACCCATTCCCAATGGGAGAAATTAGTCAAAATAAAGGGGCTACCAATGCCTCATGAAGGGTAAGCAGATCAAGTTCATTTTTATTGTTTTAAGAGTAAAAAGTATGTTTTCTATTAGAAAGCAACATAACCAGATATTTATTTAAAAATATGTTCCAGCTGCAAAGTTGAGTAGTGACATATATATGTGGCTCTCATACAGTTTTGCAGTGGTCAAATTGAGAGATGATGGAAGCACTAACTAAAGTCATTAAAAGTGGAAAACTTTATGACTAAAATTTATATTAATATAATTTACTAAATATAGTCATATTAACTATGTCTTTATATTAACTATGATTTGAACATATTGTAAAAGAGACAAGTAAAAATATGTGTAAAAATTGGTAATATAATCAGCTCAGTATGGTTAATGTTAATAATGCAAGGATACCAGTCATTTTACCTTTAATACACAACTATCATGGCAACATCTTAATTTTCACACAATTTTAAACTAAACAAGCTAATTGTAGGATATAAAGAAGAAAGATTCAAGATCTACCTTTCCATGGAGTAAACATATTCTCTCAGTTTAAAATTAAAGAATAAAGAGATACACATAACATTAGAATAAATACTCAAGATTCAGCAATTTATTTATAAAATATTTTTCAGTTTTGTCTTCATTGTAAATGCCTGTCCTTGATACAGTGTTTAATCCTAAATGAAGGACTAATATTAAACATTGTCTGAAGCATTACATTTTTAATAAGATTTGTTCTGATAAATCACATGGACTCTGAAGGAATTCACCCAACCACTTGGGTGAATTTATGTCAGGGTTTTTTTTAGATTTACTAGTTCCCAGAGCAGAACAAATTATTTTCTATAGGCTAAAAGTGAAAACTATTTATCTTCTTCCTTGTATCCAAACTATATTTCACAGTTCATGAGACTCAAATGGGAGGCAGTTTTCAATAAAATTAATGCTTAAATTTTTTTACAGTTAAAAAACAAAAATGTTCATGGGGGTGGGAGGCACTGTCAGAGAGAGAGGTTACAAAATAATCTGTCATATAAGTAAAGACATGAGATTAATGGTTTTGAATGTTATAAAAGGCAGATATTATGTTGAGGAGAGTTAAAATGCTGGTGCTGCATTTTGAAATGACAGTGGAATGAAGTGTATCTACTGAATGGTTATTCACAATACAGTAAAAAGATTTTTGGAGAAATAGTAATAATCAGATATTTTTATGCAAATTTTTAACTATCTCCCATTTCCTGAATGCAAAAATGTATGTTTATAATAAAATAAACATATAAAGTGCCAATTTCACATGCATATTTTGTGTATTCAATTGTGCTGTCTCCCAAATTCGTAAGTTGAAGCCCTAACCTGAAGTGACTCTATTCTGATACATGGCCTTTACCAAGGTAACTAAACGTAAATGTGGTCCTAAGGGTAAGGCCCTAATTCAATATTACTAGTGTTTTTACAAGAAGAGAAAGAGACCCCAGAGATGCACACACAAACAAAAGACCATATGAGAACACATCTAGCAGATGTTTTCTGCAAGTCAAGGAGAGACACCTCAGGAGGAAATAAACCTGCCAATGCCTTAACTTTGACTTCCAGCATCAGTAACTATGAAAATGTGCATTTCTGTTAAGTCACCTAGTCTGAGGTATTTTGTTATGGCAGTCCTAGCAGACTACTACACATATTAATAGAAGAGGTGATTATATGAAGGAGAAGGACAATTTAAGAAGAGTTACTGTATTTATTTGTGATAAATGTCATAACAAAATATCCGAGGATGTGTGATTTACACAACAGAAATGTATTTTCTCATAGTTCTGAAGGCAGAAAGTCCAGGATCGAGATGGTGACAGATTTGGTTTCAACTGAGACCTCTCTCCTTGGCTTACAGAGGGCAGACTTGCTGTGTGTTCAGATAACCTCTCTGTGTGCGCACTTCTGATGTGTCTCTGTGTCCTACTCTTCCTCTTGTATGGAAACCAGTCTTATTATATTAGAGCCCACTCTTAATGACCCTATTATAATTTAATTACCTCTTTAAAGGCACTGTCTTTAAATACAGTCACATTCTAACATACTAGAGGTAAAGACTTCAACATATAAATGTTGGGGACCTAGCTTAGCCATTCAAGTTACCTTTACATAACTCATTGTCAAAAATGGATTAAAAAGGTGAAATGAAAAGAGTATTTTAATTTTGAACATATATTATACTAAGAAGATACATTTTAGTGGCAAATTGCTACATGGAGAACCTACTTATATTTATATACTTGCTTACATTGCTTTAAGATTTTAACAAAAAGTTTGCTACTAATAAAGTGGAAAAATAGATGTGTATAATTTTATTATTTAATGCCAATATTTTGTAGTTTGAGACATTAGGTGAGAGTGTTTCTTTATTGGATAGTAAACTAACCACATCATTTTTGTTTTGTTTTTGTTTTTATTATGAAAAAATAATGGTAAAATATCTATAAAATAAATAAATGGTATGTGAACCTCTTTATCCCCTTCAGAAATTATAAGCTTATTGAGACTGTGCTTTATCTATATAATTTCAATGCCTCAATGATTATTTCAAATCAAATTTCAAATACCATATTGTGGGATCCATGATATTTCTTCAAAATATGGATAAGAAAAACAAATTTTTTCTCTTATGGAAACACATAATAATAGAACCATGATTCTATTAATCACATTTAGGGTAAACATTTTATTTGGATAAATGAGATATTAGAAATAATTACATTTATTAGAATTAATATTATAAAGGTGTGCTAAAATTTTCTTAATGATTTTGAGAAATTGTTAAATTTATGTTCTACATATGAAATGAAAATTAGAACTTCTAAAATCTTACTAAAATTTTAGGTGTGTTATTTAAGTCTAGAATAAGATTTATCAAACCAGAATTCTATAATGTATCACTAAGGGTTATAAAAGGTAAGAGGACAAAATAAATCAATTATTGATTTCTACAATAGTACACACTGACAGTGATTGAGAAATCGCATTAGCAACTTCACTCATGGATTTCCAGCCCTGCATATCAGTATTCAGTATGACCCAATTTACTCGATTGAGTCAGTTCTACATTAGTAATAGTGACCATGGATAATCAGTGAAAGTGGGATTGCTGCAAACTGATGGACACTCTCCTTCTGGGTTAACTTACCCCAATCTCTTTTTATAAACTGCTGACTAACCTAATAAACTGAACAGATTAAAATGGTGCAACAGAAAATCCAAAGGGCATTTTTATACTAACGGAAGTATTTTCTGTGTACCAGTTCAGCTGCTCCAATGATATTCGGTGGTGTCATTAATGTGAATTATGTAAGTCAGAGGTAAAATGTATAGTAAAGTTTCTGTGTTTTTATGAGATTTGACTGTTGATTTATTATGAATATTTATTGTATTGTTTAATGACATTTGTCCTGAAACTTTGACATTTTTATATGGAAACTGTGATATAGAAAAGGATAATTTGAGGCCTAGACTTATAAGTAATTCTTATAAAGTTGATGAAACATAATCATAATATTTTTAATAGCTTCAATGAATTAATGGGACAAAGAAAAAAGAAACAAAAGAAATTCTAGTTATTAATATATCATATCAACTATATATGATACAAAATATTGATATATGAGTTGATAATCCAATCAGGCCTGTGCCATTTGGAATTGAGTGTGAAACAATGTACAAATGCAGAAGGGCTCCTGCAAAGGAACAGGGAATGCTATCACAAAGTGACATTTATAACCCGACAGAAGATGCTGAAGTATTTATTTATTTATTTATTGGTAACAGATCTCTGCTCACTGCAACCTCTGCCTCCCAAATTCAACCTTCTGAGTAGCTGGGATTACAGTCAACTGCCAGCACACCGGCTAATTTTTTTTGTATTTTTAGTGAGATGGGGTTTCACTATGTTGGACAGGATGGTCTTGAATTCCTGACCTCATGATTCATCTGCCTTGGCCTCCCACAGTGCTGGGATTACAGGCATCAGCCATCACACCTGGTATGTCCAGTATTTGTAAAGGAAGTTGCACAGACTTTGAATGCACAGACAACTACAAGCAAGACCTATTTTCTTACAATAGAAAAGTTACAAAATAATAGATGATTAATATGCAAACACGACATATTTAACTTTTATACTTACCTCAATAAAAAATAAACCATTTTTTCATTCAAAGAAACTTGTTTGACTAAACAATGACTAAAAAAACAGTTTCAATAATTGTTTAGTCAACCCCTCATTAAAGCTACCACCCCTCATTAAAGCTACAAGTAGTTAATAATCCAGGGTCTCTTTCATGTAGCTTCATCTCCATCACTTTAAGTTCTCTAATTTTAGGAAGTCCATGGTTTTATATTAAGCTGATATGGTTATGCTTAAAACCCGCATGGGACCTGGAGGATCACACACACGATAGCTACCCAATGTAGTTTTTTATGCCACTTCTCTTGTTTGAACAGATGTACCATTCATATTTCTCCTGCTATAGAGACTGGTTCACAGGTAGATAGTCACAGGAGACATCTACTTTGGAAACTAATAAAAATATTTGGCTATCTAAAAAGTGTACACTACCAAAATCAGTGCAGTATAGGGTAAATAATTTTAAAAAGAATGCTAGGGAGAAAATTCTTGGTGGTTTCTTACATTTATGCGTTATCTCACAAATGAGTATACATTTGTAACTTATTCCAAACTATGTTTTTAAAATTGTTTGTCTAACAGCCATGGAAGAAACAGAAAGTATCTACTTCTGAAGTGCAAAAAAAAAATTCTAACTGCACAGTTAAAAATAATGCAAAAATTAGCCAGGTAGGGTGGCCAGTGCCTATAATCCCAGCTGCTTGAGAAGCTGAGGCAGGAGAAATTGCTTGAACGTGGGAGATGGAGGCTGCAATGAGTCAAGATCTCGCCATTGTACTCCTGCCTGGGAGACAAGAAGGAAACTCCATCTCAAAAAGAAAGAAGAGAGAGAGAGAGAGAGAGAGAGAGAGAGAGAGAGAGAGAGAGAGAGAGAGAGAGAGAGAAGGAAAATAGGAAAGAAAAGAAAGAAAGAAGAAAGAAAGAAAAAGAAAGAAAGAAAGAAAGAAAGAAAGAAAGAAAGAAAGAAAGAAAGAAAGAAAGAAAGAAAGAAAGAAAGAAAGAAAGAAAGAAAAGAAAGAAAAAGGAAAGAAAAAATAAAAGAAAAGAAAGAAAGAGAAAGAAAGAGGCTGGGTGCAGTGGCTATAATCCCAACACTTTGGGAGGCTGAGTTGGGCAGATCACGAGGTCAGGAATCCGAGACCCTCCTGGCTAACACTGTGAAACCTCATCTCAACTAAAAATACAAAAGATTTGCCTGGTGTGGTAGCATGTGCCTGTAGTCCCAACTACTCGGGAGGCTGAGGCTGGAGAATGGCTTGAACCTGGGAGGCAGAGGTTGCAATGAGCTGAGGTTGCACCACTGCACTCCAGCCTGGGTGGCAGAGTGAGACTCTGTCTCAAAAAAAAAAAAAAAAAAAAAGGAAGAAACAAACAAAAAAACAATATGATTTGCATACATAAAGTTAGCGTTTTAGAGAAGACGCCCTCTAGTTTTCCCACTAAATGGGCATCCTTTTTCATAAGACACAGAAGCCTGACAAAAACTAGAGGTCCAAGTTGTAACTAGTAAACTCACTATTCATATTTTCACCTTAGTGTAATAATGGAAAGAATGAGTATTATATCACTGATTGTTTAAAATAGTGACTTTACAAACATCTTTAGATCCTTGTTTTTAACAATTTGCCCTTTTTTTCCCAGTTAAACCATGAGCACATATCTGTAAGATATAAATTGGTTTTAGTATTGTTATTGTTGTTTGCAATAAACCTCTTTTTTAACTTCAAAAAAAAAAATAATGGACATATACAAATTTGGGACTTTTCTGCAGTAAAGACGCTTACTGCTTGTGTAGGTTGTTAACAAACCATCTTCACATTACCCTATGAAAACTGGGTCTCAGGAACTGGTGCTGATATGCCAATACTCTGGCTGTGGTGATTGTTGATAATAATAAACTCTTCTTTGTATCTGATCCAGGAGTCTTGTATCTTCTACTGTAATTCATACAATTTTGAAAAGATACCTACTTAGATTTCTGATAGGGTAGAAATCTGCAACCTTCACAGTCCTTAAAAAATAGACATACATTTTCCACTTAAGTTCCTTAAATAATCAACTACTTATTTTGAGCATGAACCATGATCAAGACAATACTATGAACATTGTAATTTATTAGAACTTGCTTTCAACAAATTTTAAAGTATTATGTAAAATATAGATATATGAAAAAATTTTAAACACATATATATTCCATCCAAATGGAGAAATTGAAATTTTGTGAGGTTATAGGCTATGTTTAAAGTCACTCAGTACATCAGCTTTTTCATTTGTTAAATGACATTAATAGTAATAACTATTTTGTAAGGTGCTAATTGATGTAAATTTCGAAAGTACGTAGGGTTTGATATATACAGTACTAAGTGAAAGTTTTAAATGAGTATACATTTTGTAATTATTAAGAGTATGGACACAGGCAGCAGTCAAATTGCATAGAAGTCCATTTTTAAACCATGTACTATGATTTTTCTTTAAAAAATTGTAATATTTATTTACATATTATATATGTTTTTAATGTCCTTGACATTTTATTTTTTATATAGAGTTATGCCTATATTATATTATGCTTAAATAGCTATATAAAGTCATGTAATGATAATATTAAGACATCTTTATCCTGAACTATCTAACTGATATTTACAAACAGACAAAGTGCTATATTGAAGGTTACAAAAGAATATAGAAGTTGTGAATAGAACTGAAGCCTTCATAAGCCAGGGATTATAATGACCAACAGAGAATCCACAAAACCATTTACTTATAATAAGAAAAATGGTATGGCTTGGATTAGAAGTGGAAAGACTAATGCATTTTGTAGTCTGTAAGGATTAGATGAAAAATGGTTCTTTCGGCTCTGCAAGTGAGCACAACAAGCAATCCAGAAGCATTATTTGTGTGAAGCAGTTTGTAGAATTTGTTCCATTTGTCACTGGAACTAGTGTTTGAAGCTCAGTAAAATTTGAGATATGGTTAAGCCCCAGGGTCAGTAGCCACATGTTCGGAGCAATACCCTAGGTTTAAAGGTGATTCACATCCTGAAAAACACTCAGCAGTATTGTCGATCCCAAATTATCAATCATTAACTTGTGATGTCTTAAAAAGAGGATAGAAGATTACCTGACAAGAAAGAAATGGCAATAAAAAGGAAATTATCTGTAGCATGTTTATGTATTACACATGCAATACACAATGTGAATTTACTCCCGTAATAACATGTTTAGTTAATAGTTAAATATCCATCTCTGAGGGCTTTTTAAATTTATTTATATTTATTGGTTAATTTTGAAGTTGAGACTTTACTGCATGCAAAGGCTGTTCCATTTCAGGTAAATAGTGTCTCAGTAGCTGTTTGATTTACCTAAAAAAGGAAAACAAAATCACATGCCCTCCAATGTCTAGACTCTCTGAGGTCTTTGAATTGCAACAATAACTAGAAAAGGAGAATTTGTATAGTATAGTGATATGGTTTGGCTGTGTCCCCACCCAAACCTCATCCTGAATTGTAGTTCCTATTGTACCCACTTGTCATGGGAAGAACAAGGTGGAAATAATTAAATCATGGGAGCAGTTTTCCCCATCCTATTCTCATGATAATGAGTTAGTTCTCATGATATCTTATGCTTTTATAAGGGGCTTCTCCCTTCACTGGGTATTCATTCTTCTCTCTCCTGCCACCATGTGAAGAAGGACATGTTTGCTTCCCTATGCATCATGATTATAAGTTTTTTGAGGCTTCCCTAACCATGTGGAAGTGTGAGTCAATTAAACATCTTTCCTTTATAAATTGCAATCCCTAGTATATCTGTATTAGCACCAAGAGAAGGGCCTAATACAGTAAATTGGTACCAAGAGTGGGATGCTACTATGAAGATACCCAAAAATATGGAAGTAAATCTAGAACTGGGTAATAGGCAGAGGGTGGAACAGTTTGGAGGCCTCAGGAAAATGTGGGGAAATATGAAAATTCCCAGAGACTTGGAGGGCTCAGAAGACAGAGAGATGTGGGAAATTTTGGAATTTCCTAGAGACTTGCTGAATAGCTTTGACCAAAATGCTGATAGTGATATGGACGATGAAATGCAGACTGAGGTGGTCTCAGACGGAGATGAGAAACTTGTTGGGAACTGGAGTAAAGTTCACTCTTGCTATGCAAATGAACTGGCAGAAATTTGCCCAGACCCCAGAAATCTGTGAAACTTTGAACTTGAGAGAGATGATTTAGGGTATCTGCTGGAAGAAGTTACTAAGCAGCAAAGTGTTCAAGAGAAAGCAGAGCATAAAAGTTTAAAAAATTTGTAGCCCCACAATGTGATAGAAAAGAAAAACCCATTTTTCTGGGGAGAAATTCAAGCCTGGTGCAGAAATCTGCATAAGTGACTAGGAGCCAAATATTAATCACAAGACAATGGGGAAAATGTTTCCAGGGCATGTACTGGAACTTCATGGCCACCCCTCCATCACAGGCCCAGAGGCCTAGGAGAGAATAATCTTTTTGGGGGTCAGGCCCAGGGCCCCTTTCTCTATGCAGCCTCAGTATATGGTGCCCTGCATCCCCCCTGCTTCAGCTCCCACCAAGGCTAAAAGGGGCCAAGGTACAGCTCAGTCAGTTGCTTCAGAGACTGCAAGCCCCAATCCCTGGCTACTTCCACATGTTATTAAGCCTGTGGGTGTGCAGAAGACAAGAACTGAGATTTAGGAATCTTGGACTAGATTTCAAAAGATATATGGAAATGCCTGGTTGTTCAGGCAAAAGTTTGCTACAGGGGCAGGGTCCTTGTGGCAAACTTCTGCTAGGGCAGTATGGGAGGGAAATGTCATTTTGGAGCCCCCAAACGGTTTTCCCAGTGAGGCACTGCCTAGTGGAGCTGTGAGAAGAGGACCACCATCTTTTAGACCCCAGAATGGTAGATCTACTGACAGCTCTCACCATGCACCTCAAAAAGCCACTGACACTCAATGCCAGCTATGAAAGCATCCTGGAGGGGGCTTGACCCTGCAAAGCCACAGGAGCAGAACAGCTCCAGGCTGTGGGAGCCTACCTCTTGCATCAGCCCGCCCTGGGTATGAAACATGGTGTCAAAGGAAATTATTTTGATCTTTAAGGTTTAATGACTGCCCTATTGGATTTTGGAACTTTATGGGGTCTGTAGCTCCTTAGTTTTGGCCAATTTCTCCCATTTAGAATGGATGTATTTACCCAATGCCTGTACCCCCATTATATCTAGGAGGTAACTAACTTGCTTTTTATTTTGCAAACTCATAGTCAGAAGAGACTTGCTCTGTCTCAGATGAAATTTTGGATTTGAACCTTTGAGTTGATGCTGGGTTGAGTTAGGACTTTGGCAGAATTTGGGGAGGTTATGATTGTGTTTTGAAATGTGAGGACATGAAATTTGGGAGGGGCTGGAGTAGAATTATATTGTTTGACTGTGTCCTGACCAAAATCTTATATTAAACTGTACTTCCTATTATGCCCACATTTTGTCGGAGGGACCAGATGGAAATAACTGAATCATGGGGGCAGTTTCCCCCATCCTGTTCTCATGATAGTAAGTTCTCATGACATGTGATGGTTTTACAAGGGGGTTCTCCCTTCACTGGGTACTCATTCTTCTCTCTCCTACCACCATGTGAAGAAGGATGTGTTTGCTTCCCATTCTGCCATGACTGTAAGTTTTCTGAGGCCTCCTAAGCCATGCTGTACCCTGAGTCAATTAAACATTTCCTTTATAAATTACCTAGTCTCTGGTATATCTTTATTGGCAGCAGGAAAATGAACTAATACATAGAGAAAATAGGCATTTAAAATTTACACATGATATCTTCTGGTCCTTATGTTTACAAGGTGACAGCTTATACACACAAATAATTTTTCAACTATAACATTTCAAAATTATTTTATAAATAGCTAGATTATTCTTTTGTCACCTTTGTAGAACCAGTGTCTAAAATGTGACATAGAGGAAAGACTTCATCAATCTAAATGTAGATATTGGCCAGGCAGGGTGGCTCATGCTTGTAATCCCAACACTTTGAGAGGTTGAGGCGGACAGATCACTTGAGGTCAGGAATTAGAGAACAGACTGGCCAACATGGTGAAACTGCATCTCTACTAAAAATACAAAAATTAGCCAGTCATGGTAGTGGGCATCTGTAATCGGAGCTACTCTGGAGGCTGAGGCAGTAGAATCACTTGAACTTCGGAGGTGGAGGTTCAGTGAGCTGTGATGGCACCACTGCACTCCAGCCTGAGTGACAGAGTGAGACTTTGTCTCAAAAAAAGGATATTGCCTACCTATATTGTTTAACATTAAAATGACTTCAATATTTTAAATCTTTTGAAATAAGTTTTTAACTTGTATAAATAATAAACCTAACGCAAAAACTTCACTGTCAAGAAGCAAATCAATGCCAGACTATTTACATATGTCAAGTATTATTTTAGACATTAGGTATCTGACATCATTGCTGTGGTTGGAAGTATTCTAAGGTAGTCTTTATGCTACCCCTCTGTCTGTTGCAGAAGTTCTGTAGAATCAAATTCCCTTAAGCTGTGGGTAAGATCTATAAACATGACAGAATGTTCACCCCTTAGATTTGGTTATATTTTTAATAACAAAATTGATGAGATTGTGCTTGAATTTTCCATACAACACCCACTTTTCCAAAAGTTGACCCAAATTGGGTATACTACAGTAGAAATCCATTCTGCCACTAAACACCCAGGGTTAGCATAGCCCCTACTAGTTAAAAGCTCAGTTCTACAAGACTTCAACTGCTTAGATGCCTGCTGCAGTTACAAACTCCCGAGAACCCATACTTCTTCCAGGCCTACATCAAAGTTGGGAGTTTTCAAAATGTGGCCTCAGATTTAATAATTTGTTTGACTCAAAATAATTAGAAAGGCACTATAATTGTGGTTACAGTTTTACTCTACAGGATGCAAAGGAACAAACTAATAATGTGGTACATAAGGTGACATCCGGAAGTGACCTGAGTGCACAGAAGCCTCACTTTTAAGGGTTGGGGGGTGCGTCAGACTCCTAGCAGGTAAATGTGTTCACCACCTTGCATGTGCTTACCCAAATCTTTTCATTTGGAGTTTTGTTGTTGCTGTTGCTGTTTTGTCATGTTCAGTAACTAGGCATGATTTAACCCTTGAGCTCGGTGCCCTATCTCATACCTGTAATCCTGGAGACTCGGGAAGCTGAGGTAGAAGTATTACTTGAGGTTGCTAGGAGTTCAAGTCCAGTCTGACAACATAGTGAGACCTCGTCTCTTAAAAAATAATAATAAAAAAAAGAAGAATATAAAAACCAACTGGGTGTGCTACTGTAGCCTCAGCTACTTGGGAGGCTGAGGTAGGAAGAACACTTGAGCTGAGTAGTTCACAGCTACAGTGAGCTATGATTGTACCATTGCACTCCTACCTGGAAAATAGAGAGAGACTCTATCTGCCAAAAAAAAAAAAAAAAAAAAAAAGAGAGAGAGAAGAAAACAAAACAAAACAAAAAGAAAACAATTTCTAACCTTCTAATACCTGTGTTTGTTTTCACACTGATGAATTGATGACCACAGACGGCATCCTGAACTCATCCAGCCCCTATTCCAAAGAGTCATCTCATTAACATAGAAAAGATACTGTTATCACTCAGGAAATTCCAAGGTTTTAGGATCTCTTTGCTAGGAATCAGATACAAAGCAAATCTATTTTAATTATATTACAGATGGTCACTTCAATGATTACATTACCTTGTACAATCATGCACAGCATAACAACATTTTGGTCAGCCATTGACCATGTATACAATGGTGGTCTTTTAAGATTATTATACCATATTTTTACTGTACCTTTTCTCTGTTTAGATACACAAATATTTACCATTGTGCTGCAACTGTCTTCAGTATTCAATATAGTAGCAGTATTCAATACAGTAACTTACAAGAAATAAGTTCTACCATATAGCCTTGGTGCATATGTTACACCATCTAAATTGGTTTGAGTATACTCTACAATTCTGCATCATAAAATCACCTAACAATGTATTTCTCAGACTAAATCCTCATCATTAAGTTAAGCAATGCATGACTGTATAAGATTTTGTATTTGCAGATGACAGAGAGTATCCACCTGGCCTTGAAGCAAAGTTCCACATCTGGCAAAGGCCATGTTGCATAGAATGGTGAGTGGGCTCTAGGATCTGAGTATGGCTCCAGTTTACAACTAATGAGAAAGCAGGAACCACTGGCCTTTACCTGCAAGTGAGATGGAGTAAAAATCTCTTAGGGGAATGTAGTCCCCCCAGCATGAAAACAAAGAAAAATCTTCAGTTCCCTCAAGGGAAATTCCGGGAATCTAGCTAGCTCTGAGAAGTAAATAAGCAACTTGATAAGCAAGATGGTAATAGTAGCTTAAAAAATAGCAAAGGAGGCTGGGCACAGTGGCTAATGCCTGTAATCCCAGCCCTTTCGAAGGCTGAGGCAGGTGGATCACCTGAGTTCAGGAATTTGAGACCAGCTTGGCCAACATGGTGAAACCCCGTCTCTACTAAAAATATAAAAATTAGCTGGGAGTTGTGGTGGACACCTGCAATTCCAGCTACTCAGGAGGCTGAGGCAGGAGAATTGATTGAACCCAGGAGGTAGAGGTTTCAGTGAGTGGAGATCACACCATTGCACTCCAGCCTGGGTGACAAGAGTGAGACTCTGTCACAAAAAAAAAAAAAAAAGAGAGAGAGAGAGAGAAAAGGAAGTTAGAGTCATGTAAAGTTTGGTTCCTTATAGAAACTAAAGATAAGATCTTAACACATGCCCTTGAGTTGTTTTTCAGAAACCTGCGCCACCAACAAACAGACCTGTTGGCAGGTAGACATCAGGTAAGGGGAAACTGAAGACAGCTCTGATCACTGCTCTTTTTTCTAAAGTTCTTCCTGAAAGAAGTCACATACACAAGCCAGAACTAACCCCTTTTCTGTTGACCCCAAATTTTTAAACAAAGCTTCTCTTCCTTAACCAATTGCAAATCCAAAAATCTTTGAATTGGCCTAAGACTTGTAATCTTCCACTTCACTATATCACCCATTTTTTAGGCCAACTCAATGTATAACCTCCATATATTAATTTAGCATGTAGCTTCACTCCTGAAAATTTTTTCTGGCTTTAAAAACCCTTGTTTGTAAGCCAACCAGGAGTATGGGTCTTAAACATGAGCTGCCTGATTCTCTTTGCTTGGTGTCCTGCAATAAATGCCTGATTTTTTTTGCTGCAATTTGGATGTCAGTATTTTGCTTTGCTGTACCAAGAAGGCCGACACATATTTGGTTCATTCACTAACACAGGGAAATACATTCTGCTAACACACAGTGAGCTTAGAACTGAATGTTGAGACTCTCTGATGAGATCATAGCTTTTGCTGGTGTTTTTATTTCAGCTTGGTTGAAACTATATGCAGAGAACCCTGCCCAGAATCCTTACTCAAGGAAACTGTGAGATAATAAATATTCATTGTTTTAAGCCACTATTTGTAATAATTCCTTACACAACAATAAAAAAATAAAAAAACTAATTCACTTGCTTTCATGGAACTTACAAAGTATTAAGTGAGATACATTATTAATATCTGAGAAAAAAGTAAATAATATGATTTCAGAAAATAAGTGCTTTGGAGTACATTAACATAGGTGAAGTGTAAGAGACGGTGAATAGTGTCTCAATGGTAGAAGTGTGGATAGCAAAACACTATTAAACCCACCCAGTAATCCCATAGACAGTTCTGTTGGATGAACATAAACATTGAACCTTCTGGGCTTTATGCCTGAAACTTAACATTTGTTTTATCTGAATTCCTTCCCTAGGAAAGGATCCTCCAGGCCTCTCAAAGAGTATCAAAACACCTGAAACTCACCAGATTATTGCATTCAGACATGAGATGCCAGGCTCCTCATTCATCATGATTGCTTTCCTATCCTCCCCCAGTTCCTGTTTTTCCACACAGTTACATTTCTTCCTGCCACATAAACCCCTAATTTTATTCAGTCAGGAAGATGGGTTTGAGACTGATCTCTCATCTCCTCAGCTGCAGCACCTGATTAAAGCCTTCTTTTTTTGGCACGAATTCTCTCAGTCCTTGGCTTTCTGTGCAGGGAACAGCAGGATCTATACTGAACTCCTGGTATTTTGGTAACAACAGCAAGAAGGTTCCAGTTGTGGAAATAGGAAGGAAATCAACACATTATAAGAAGAGCCAAGAAGGTACATGGGAGAGCAGAATTTGACACATTATAAGAAGAGCTAAGAGGTTACATGGCAGAGCATAAAGGGTACATGGCTAGAGGGATTTTAGGGGAGTCTGGTAGGGGAGAGTCTAGACAGGATGGAAAGGATCAGATGCTGAAAGGTCATGGCCGTCATTCATTACTACATTTTGAAACTCTCAACTGCTAAAATAATCTCTTTTTTATAATCTTAAAAGCATTGACCATTTTTGAGAGATAATTTCTGTCACTTGCTGAGGGATTTCAAACTCTGCTGATATATTTATTTTTCTAACTAATCTTCAGTTAACTTTGATGATGTGTTTTGTTTGTATACAGTGGACCATTTAATTGTTGTACCCAACTTGATGTATAATTGTACACAGAGCTCCAATTTTCTGTATATACTTTGGGAATCAATGTCAACAAGTGGTATTTTGTTTTCTGAGTGATCTTTGGAATTAATTAACAATGATACTGTGTTTCTGATTTTCTATGTATTTGTATTACACTTGGGTTATCAGACATTTATTCTTATTCTACTTTTTGGTTATTTTGTATTTAACAACTCTATGCAGCCAATCTCTAATTGAATCAGTTGCTATCATTTCATTATAATAAAATAATAATCATTGACAGATGTGCTGGAGCCGGTGGCGTGCTTTGGCTTACAAGAGATCACCATGGTCATTGTTTCCCAACTCCTTTATCAGTGGAGCCACATTGGGAGTTTGAAATTGCCAACAGCGGAAATAGTTATATCATAAAATCAGCAAACATTACAATGATAGGTTTTGTTTCCTCAGAAAGACAGATAAATTTTACTAGCATACCAGGGATGAGATATGACTGTATGTCAATTAATAAAATTTCAACACGAGGACTTTCTTCAAATCTTAATGCTTGGCTTGACTCTCTGTAATTCATAAAAGAAATTTTTGAAAAATAAAAACAAAAACTTTGTTTCCATTGCAATTTGTTCCTGTGTAGTTATTTGCATGTATATCTTTAGTAATTACAATTGATGTAATAAAATTTAATTTATATTTATAAGAAGTTAATTAAATAATAGTTTATTCTGGATGCTGAAATTAATATAGATTAATCACATTCAATTATATTTGCTAATTAGAATTTCTCTTCATACCAACATCCCCCGATTCCTCAAATCAATTCTAATTTGGAGACACTGGATAGCTTTCTGCTGGTAGGTAATTTTGGTGCCAAAATAAAAAATTGGCACTGCCATAACGTTTTCTCATCCTATTAACTGGAAAGAAATATATGCCCAACACCATATCTAAGCACAATGGAAATATGGAGAACAATTACTTCTTTCCCCACAGTATTTAATTTTGCCAGAGGAGAAAATTAAAAAGCAAAATAAAAAAAAAATACATCTTAAATACTTTTATAATAAAAATAGTATTATATTTGTATCTTAGTGAAAAATAATATGTAATTAAATAAAAAGTAATGTAACAATTATTTCTATATCTTAAAACACTTTGTGGATAGTAAGAATAAAGAACAAAAATTATATGGCTATGATATGTATAATACGGATTTGTCTGAATCCTAATTTTATAATAGTTTATTTTCCTCTCCAAATAATCATGAGTTGCACTCATTTTATATTTTCACTCAAACATCCAACTTTTTCTAGAAATTTCTGGCATGCTAGTTACTTGTATCAATTTCTTCCTAGGAAAACAATAGAAAGGATCAGATTGTAACTTTTATTCTGCAGCCAACTCAGTCATCTGGGGTTTCATTTTCTTTCCCGGCCATACCAATTTCTATTATTTCTGATGGGAATGAAACTCTTCAATGCCTTTGGAATAAGCAGTGCAAGCAACTGGGTGCCATTTAATGTACAAGACGAATTCACAAGCCATTTTACACAGCTTCCATAGCTTTTTCTCAGATTCTTAAAATACACATGGTTGTTTACCCTACAAAAGAAGATCAAACATTTTCTCAGATTTTTGATGACCATTAAAATTCTCATACTCATACCACTGATTATTTCATATGCTCCAAATAGGTAGGAATTACCTACTAGTTTAAAGTGTGTGAATGTTTTTCACAGTGTTTAACAAATCAAATTAATTGTGCTGTACAATACTTAATGTTTTGTTTTTCCTTAAACATTTAATCCTTTTACATCTCAGATGAAGATTATTCTGAGGGCAATTCAAGATACAAATTGTCCTTTTTGTTTTACCCCAAGATAAAAAAGAAGCAAATCAAAATGGTAGTTATTTCTTAGAACTATTTTAATGTGATGCTTTGTATTTTGTTTTTAAGAAAATTTAAATATATTCTTACTATTTGTTGACACATATTCAACAATAAAAGTGTGAACTAAAACTAGAACACCTGAAAAGACAAGACATATTATTGATGAGTTTGAAAGCAGTATATATTTTTCCAAGCACACCTGTGGCTTGATATTTAATACTAATTTCCAATAACTGTGAGTAATTTCAGTCTTAATTATTAAGATAGTTAATAATACAATTTAACATTAATGAGAGGGTATAACTGAAAATGAAAGAAAGTGATACAAGAAAAAAAATAAGTACTCATATGTCATATGAAGTCACTAAAGACAATGTGGTTTTTAAATTATTTATTTTATTTTTATTATTTTAGAGACAGGGTCTCCCTCTGTGGCCCAGGTTGGTCTCTAACTACTGACCTCAAGCAGTCTTCCTGCCTGGTCCTCCCAAATTGCTGGGATTTCAGGCAGGGGCCACCATCACCAGCCAACAATGCAGCTTTAATATCATACCTTGGTTCCTAGCTCATTTGGAATTTTATTCCTAACCCCTCTTTTGGTCAAAATTATTCTCTTATGCTTTTTAAATTATGATTTTTATATAATTTAGATAATTTAAGAATATTTTATCATGAATGCTATATTATAGAGGATTGCATATATTTTAGTTATAGTGAATAATTTCTACAATATGCATATCATCTCTACGATGTTATGAAATTCTTCTTTAAGTTTATATGAGCAAATAATAGGATTTCATATACTTAGAGGCAGAAAAATAATTGTCATATGCTTAGTATAGTTATTGAATGAATATTCATTTAAGTTTGTATGTAATACAAACTCTTCTGTTTAGACTTTCTATCTATTGGTCAATTATTCCGTTCTTTTTAAGTACTACGTATCTTATACAAGTTTACTATGGGACATAAAATTATTAAGGAATGAATTAGGAAATGAAACAGATAAAACCATCTGAATCAGTGCGAACACATTTCATAACACTCATTCATGACATTCATTCAATGAAAATATATTAAGATATCAATTCTCTTCAAATAAAACTTTTCTATAGTGACCTTCCAATCAAATTCCCAGTATATTTAATTTTGGGATTAAATCCTTTAAAAATTTAATCTGGAGAAATAAGTATGCAAATAGAATGTAAAGAATTTGATATTTTCTTTCCAATATGCAAACCTATGATGAGTTTAGTGAATTGAATTTTTGTCATATTACTTGTCCATATTCCTTATTATGAGTTAATATTTAATGGTTTCTACCTAATATTTATGGATTTGTTCATAACACTTTTTAATGCTGGCTTATCTTTTAAAACTATTTTTTATTCATCTCGTTATATTATTAATTTTCCTCACTACTTCTAATGATATTTTTCACTTGTTTCTCTTAGATTTTCTGGGCAAAAATTATTTGCAAATAATTTTAATTTACTTTTCTTATTTGGAGTATTTTTTCCTCATTTTTAATATATTCACATTACTCACCCTCTTTCTGCCTGAACTATATTATATAACAATTTTGATAGGTAGTAACTTTGTCTTTTTTTTTTTACTTTAAGGGAAAGTTTATAATTGTCAATCTACAAAATATATTATTGTTAATTTCTAATAGTATTAAGAAATTTGTTCTTTCTAGGTAAATAAAATATTTTTGTTTCTTTTAAATCAGTGTAAAACTTTATTAAATCCATATATCAATGTGACAAGAAATTTCACCTTCTTTAATTTGGTAAGATGCAGTAATATATTTTCTAAGGAATAAGTGTAACTTATTCTCACAATGAAAACTACCTGGCTTTATTAAGTGTCCTATTTTTGAAAAAAATGAGATGTATATGCTTGATAATATTTAATTAAAAATTTTGGCTTCTACTTTGCCTAGTGTAAGTAATGGCACAAACTGCAATTACTTTTGTACCAACCTAATGCAATTGTTCTGTTATTGTGTTTTGTGATACCCTATTTTGATATCACTAGTCTGATTATTTTTCCCCTCAAAATATTTGTAAGAGATACTGGCTTTTATATAATTAATAGTTTATGTCAGTCTCCCCACCCTTTTTGGCATCAGAGACCAGTTTCGTGGAAGACAATTTTTCCACAGGTGTTGGGGGAACAGTTTTGAGATGATTCAAACATAATATATTTATTGTGCATCTTATCATTACATTGTAATATATACTGAAATAATTATGCAACTCACCACAGTGTAAAATCAGTGGGAACCCTGACCCTGTGTTCCTGCAATGAGACGGTTCCATTTGGGGGTGATGTGAGACAGTGGCAAGTCATCAGAAATTCGATTCTCATAAGAAGGGCACAATCTAGATACTTTGCATGGGCAGTTCAGAATAGGTTTCACACTGGTATGAGAATCTAATGCCACCACTGATATGACAGAAGGCAGTAGGCGGAGCTCAAGTGGCAATGCCAGCGGGTGATGGGGAGCAACTGCAAATACGGATGATGCTTCATAGCTAGCCTTCCACTCACCTCCTGCTGTGCAGCCCAGTTCTTAACAGACCGCAGACCAGTACTGGTCCATGGCTCTGGGGCTGGGGACCTCTGATTTAAGTAACATAAAATATATCTCATATATATATATATATATTTTTTTTTTCTGTTTGAGATAGAGTCTCACTCTGTTGCTTAGGATGGAGTTCAGTGGTACGATCTCCGCTCACTGCGACCTCCACCTTCCAGGTTCAAGCAATTCTCTCTTCTCAGCCTCTTGAGTACCTGGGATTACAGGTGTCCACCACCATGCCCAGCTAATTTTTGTGTTTTTGGTAGAGACAGGGTTTCACCATGTTGGCCACACTGGTCTTGAACTCCTGACCTCAGGTGATCTGCGCGCCTAGGCCTACAAAAGTGCTGGGATTACAGGCGTGAGCCACCACGACCGGCCATAACTCATATGTTTTATAAAATATTTGTATAAAACATTTTGGACTGGTGACATTTTAGAGAAAAATAGAGAAAATCATTTTAGAGAAGATAGAGAAAGAAGACGTTTTAGAGAAAATCTACTTTCTGAAGCGACGCTATGTTTATTGGTTAAATAAGAATCATTCCTATTTTATCTTTAAATCTTTCTTTTTCAGAGTTGTTTTCCATTTATTCTTCATTTTTAAATTGATAATAAGAAAAAGCTGCAAAACAATTATCTTTATATTTTCTATCCACTACTTTATAAACTTGTGTCAGATTTCTCAGGAGCAGAAGGTGAGGGGAGAATTCTGTACAAATGATTTATGAAAGAACTGCTCTCAAGAATAATTTTCAAGGGAGTAAAAAAGCAGGACAGAGAAGAGGAAAGAAGCTAAGCAAAGGCATGTCTTGGAAGGTTTGCTCACATCCCTCTCATGGAGAGCTCTTCAGCTTGAGCTATACCTGAGATTGTCCCAGTGCCAGGCAAGCAAGATATTTTCATACTTCTATGCCACTCTATCCTTGGTCAAAACTACCATAGAGGATAGGTGAGGGGGCAGAATTGGGAGGAGAAGCCTTCCTAAACCACAAGCACATATCTAAGTGTTTGGGAAAATTTCTGGAAAACATCACATGAAGTATTTAGGATGTACCCAGTATAGATAATCAGAGAGTGTCTGGGAAATTCAGAGAGTATCTGCTGTAACTACATACTTTAATCACAAATATTTGTGAAGTCATGATTAAAGTATGTAGTTACAGCAGATACTCTAGCAGATTCCACTCACCTGTTGCATTGTTTAAAGTCCTGTGTCACATCTATTATATATGAGAATGACTGATGGAAGGAGGATTATGAGCTGAGTTGAGATGGAGAATCTGACCTGCCATGTGTCAAGAGTAGTTGAATGAAACAACAAACCAAATGAAAGTAACAGCTGAGGCTTTAATCACTGTGATAATTTAAACAAGAAGAGAAATGGTCAGATCCCCGAATGTTTCCTTTCTCCTACAAAATGATTTAGGGTCCGATATGTCAGCATAAATAGGGGAATTGTCTCACTGCCAAGGAAACCTTCAAAATGAAAGGTTTTTGTTTTATGGACCTTGGAATCTGAGAGGGAGAGAATAGAAGAGTTTGGTGTGGAAAAGTACTGAGTACTGAGTAGAAGTGAAGAAAAGTATTTTCAAGTCCCTTCCCACCATTTAATAAAATAATCTTAGTAGAGGCACCCGGGGAAGTTCTTGGCCATAGACCGCAAATAAGGAAGCCTCTGATGGATGTAGGAATGGAGATGCCTGGGCCAGAAATGCAGATATGCAAAGAGCATGGCCTACCAAAGTGGCCTGAGTCCTGGACTGAAATTCCCTTTAGAGACGACCAGGCACTGGCTGTGCATCAAGTGTGGGATGGGAAGGCAGCTTTGCCCAGGAGACTCGTGAGATAATGTGAGATAAAGCGTTTGTAACTACCTATCATCAGGCCTGAAAAAATTACACGTAAGATTTTGGCCTGGAGACAGACTCTTCAATGAGAATATATTTGTTAAAAATGCTGATTCTTAGGCCCCCCAAATTCAATAACTCTGTGCATGTACACACACACACACACACACACACACACACACACACACACATACACACACAAATATTATTTAAAATGAATGACCATATTAGTTTTAGACTATATTATCAGGCTACTGTTGCTGAATACAAGGTAAGATTATCAAATAATGTAGCATCACATATACAGACACACAACACTGGCTAATAAGAACTTTTACAAGTGAAGTTGTATGTAATTCTTTTATTATAATCATAATGGTATAACTCTAAATAGTTTGTAAAATGAGTTGTAATAATTGCCTTCAACATCTGTGTTTCATGTTGCAGAAAATATTATTTTTAGTGGTAGCCAAATTATTATTATAGCTTTGAAAATATACAGACAAAAATGTAAATTATACAGTAATTCAGATGTGCTCTGAATTACTGAATCAGCATATCAGTTTTAAAATTTTATTTTTGTTTAGAATCTTTTCTTTAAAAACCTCCTAGCACACACTTAAACTATAAAGTATATAAACACTTGGATTGGGATGAAAGCTATTGTAATTGGTGCTACTATGAATTTTGATGTACAAATATTTGTTTGAATACTTACTTTAATTATTTTGTGAGTATATTTAGTAGTACAATTAATGAGTCACATGACAGTTCTATATCTAATATTTAAAGAAACTGCTCAAAAAAAAAAAAAAAAAGAAACTGCTAAACTGTTTTCCATAGATACTGAACAACTTTACATTCTAATCAGGAAAATGTCAGGATTCAATTTCTCACATTCCTGCCAACACTAGTTATTTTTTTCTGATAATAATAATTATTATTATTGCTAGCCCATTGTGTAGCGGTATCTCATGGATATTTTGATTTGCATTTGTGTTTCTCTCTGACTGATGATGTTGATCACCTTTGCTTGTGCTTCTTGACTATTTGTACATCTCTGAAAAAACATCGGTTCTAGTCCTTAGACCATATTTTCATTGGGTTGTTTGCATTCTTGTTGTTGAGTTGTAAGAGTTCTTTATATACTAGCTACTGGACCCTTAACAGCTCTGGGTCTAATATGATTTACAGATATGTTCTTCCATTGTATAGGTTGTATTTTCACCTTCTTGATAGTGTTTTTTGAAATATAAAAGTTTAAAGTTTGATAAAATCCAATTCATCTGTTTTTTTTTTTACCTTTCATTGCCTATGCTTTTACTGTTATTTCTAACACAGAACTCCCCTTTTTGTATGAACACCGATGTCCCCAGTCCACATGACCATCACCAGAGTTGTGTTAATAAATGGGACTAATATATAAACTGGCCAGGCACAGTGTCTCACACCTATAATCCCAGCACTTTGGGAGGCTGAGGTGCTTGGATCGAGATCACCCTGGCTGACATGGTGAAACCCCACCTCTACTAAAAATACAGAAATTAGCTGGGCGTGGTGGCACAGACCTGTAGTCCCAGCTACTCAGGAGGCTGAGGCAGGAGAATCACTTGAACCCGGGAGGCGAAGGTTTTGATGAGCCAAGATCGCACCACTACACTCCAGCCTGGTGACAGAGTAATACTCCCTCCCAAGTTAAAAAAAGATACACACACACACACACACACACACACACACAAATATAAACGTTAGTGTGAGTTAATATGTGTGTTTCATGGGATTTTGACTTGAGTTTGAATAAATAACATTCTTAATAGCAGTGCCAAATGGTATGAATTACAAAATTATGATCTTGTTGGTAGATGCATTTCCCACCCCATGGAGAATATCTGCAGTTAAAATCAAACTAATATGAGAGGAAAATCAGAGACAGACTCCCGAGATAGAGTTCTGATTATTCAAGCCCCGAGTTACAGTGTTCCTGATGCCCACTTCTGTCCCTCAGCTTCATTTTCGTAAAATTGTTTGATACTAAGTGAAATGTCTTAGAAAATTCTCATTCCTTTATTTTTAAGCTGAGTCAATTTGAGATTTCTTCCCATTCATGCAAATGAACCTAACTAATACATAGCTAATTTGAGATATATAGAGGATTAAAGTGGAAAATGATGCTTAATCAAGCAAATTACCACTGCATTGATTTTATCTTGTAAGTTAAATAATTAGACTCACTTCCTTGTCTCCTCACAAAGTACCACTCCCTCATCACTCTAAATTTTATTTGTTCAATATCATGCTTCTTTTTCCCTTTAAATGCATCTTCTGCTTGTGAATTTCTCCAAACTTATATCTTAACCCTCAAGGATCACCCATCCTAAGTACCCACGTTTCATATTCTTTCCCTTAATTAGGTACTTAAACATTGCCTGTATTTTCACTTGTATAATTATGCCCATTGTTTTAGTAATTTTTAAATATGATTTTAATAAATAACCTACTAAGACTAGCTCAAGAAAGCAGAAATTTAAATGTCACAGACTTGAAAATGTTATTGATCTTTATGTTCAGAAAATATAAAGCTGCACAACATGGGGAATGGATAATCACAAGCAAACATTACCCGACCTTTTTTGCACCAATTTATCATCTCCAATCTTTGTTTTTCTTTCTATATCTTTTCTACTGTAAGGTTTCCTTCCTCATAATAGTAAAACTTGCTCCCTTGCAGACTCTCCAACAGCCAAAGTCTGTTATCTAAAACAGCACACAATAATACCCAATAATACTCAAAAATTTGAGTAAAGACTCAAATAACACACCTTTATTATCTCAGAGTTTCTGTAGGTTATGAGTCCAGTTGTGGCTTCACTGTGCCCTCTGTTTCAAGTCTTCAATCAAGATGTGGGCCAGGGCTGGGTTTGCATCTGAAGGTGCAATTAGGAAGGAAGGAGCCCCTCAGTTCACACTTTTCTGTTGGCAGGATTTATTTACTCAGGAGGTGTTGGACTGAGGACATCAGAGTTTTATTTTTTATAATATTTTTGTCTGCTGAACATAGGTCAACTTTATTTCTGTTACATGAGCAGCCTGTTTTAACATGGCAGTTTACTTCAAAAAAAACAGCAAAAGAGTGTGTCAGTCTTGTGTATGTATACACACATACATACAGGGGTGTGTACACACACACACACACACACACACATATATATATATATACACATATACAAGGTGATACATACATATGGCTGCCTGTATGTATGTGTTTGTGTATACACACTATACACACACACACACACACATGCACAGGGCTGACACACTGTTATGTGTCAGAGAATGTATATACTGTTTTGTATATTGTGTATGTATATATATATGTGTGTGTATACAAAACAATATAACTATACATATAAATGCTGTATTTACATAAACTATATATTTGTGTAGCTTAAACATGGAAGTAAAACACCATCATCCTTGTCATATTCTATTCATTAGAAGTAACGCAATAGGTGTAGCCTGCCTTGAAGAGGAGTGGTAAATATGCAAGGTCATGAATTCCAGGAGGTGGGAATCATAGAAGGCTATCTTTAAGACTATCTCAACAGTATTATTATTGTTGAACATTTATGCTAACTTTTGTTTATTTATTTATTCATTAAATCAAAAGATATTTAGAGTTGCTACTATATATCAGATAGCATGTTGGGATTTGGAAAATCAAGAATGAGTTATTTTTACATGATGCTTGCCTTCATGCAGTTTATATTCTTGTCTAGAAATAGAATTCTAAAGAAACAAATTTATTTTTTATTTTTTATTTTATTTATTTATTTATTTATTTTTGTTTTGGAGTGGGGAAGTTTTTTTTTTTTTTAATTTTTATTGCATTTTAGGTTTTGGGGTACATGTGCAGAACGTGCAAGATAGTTGCATAGGTACACACATGGCAGTGTGTTTTGCTGCCTTCCTCCCCTTCACCCACATTTGGCATTTCTCCCCAGCTCCCCCACCACTGTCACTCCCCTATTCCCCCCAATAGACCCCAGTGTGTAGTACCCCCCTCCCTGTGTCTTTGTGTTCTTATTTTTCTCATCCACCTATGAGTGAGAATATGTGGTATTTTGTTTTCTGTTCTTGTGTCAGTTTGCTGAGAATGATGTTCTCCAGATTCATCCATGTCCTTACAAAGGACAAAACCTCATCATTTTTTATTGCTGCATAATATTTCATGGTGCATATGTGCCACATTTTCCCAGTCCAGTCTATCATCGATGGGCATTTGGGTTGGTTCCAGGTCTTTGCTATTGTAAACAGTGCTGCAATGAACATTCATGTGTATGTGTCCAATTAGTAGAACGATTTATAGTCCTTTGGATACATACCCAGCAATGGGATTGCTGGGTCAAATGGAATTTCTATTTCTAGGTCCTTGAGGAATTGCCACACTGTCTTCACAATGGTTGGACTAATTTACACTCCCACCAACAGTGTAAGAGTGTTCCTCTTTCTCCACATCCTCTCCAGCATCTGTTGTCTCCAGATTTTTTAATGATCGCCATTCTAACTGGCGTGAGATGGTATCTCAATGCGGTTTTGATTTGCATCTCTCTAATGACCAGTGATGATGAACATTTTTTCATGTGTTAGTTGGCCTCATGGATGTCTTCTTTTGTAAAGTGTCTGTTCATATCCTTTGCCCATTTTTGAATGGGCTTGTTTGTTTTTTTTTCCTGTAAATCTGTTTGAGTTCTTTGTAAATTCTGGATATCAGCCCTTTGTCAGATAAACTGACAAAGATTTTTTTCCCATTCTGTTGGTTGCCGATTCACTCTAGTGACTGTTTCTTTTGCCGTGCAAAAGCTGTGGAGTTTGATTAGGTCCCGTTTGTCTATTTTGGCTTTTATTGCCAATGCTTTTGGTGTTTTGGTCATGAAGTCCTTGCCTACTCCTACGTCCTGAATGGTTTTGCCTAGATTTTCTTCTAGGGTTTTTATGGTGCCAGGTCTTATGTTTAAGTCTTTAATCCATCTGGAGTTAATTTTTGTGTAAGGTGTCAGGAAGGGGTCCAGTTTCTGCTTTCTGCACATGGCTAAACAGTTTTCCCAAAACCATCTATTAAACAGGGAATCCTTTCCCCATTGCTTGTTTTTGTCTGGTTTATCAAATATTATATGGTTGTAGATATATTGATTTGCCTCTGATGCCTCTGTTTTGTTCCATTGGTCTATATCTCTGTTTTGGTACCAGTACCATGCTGTTTTGATTACTGTAGCCTTGTAGTATAGTTTGAAGTCTGCTAGTGTGATGCCTCCCGCTGTGTTATTTTTGCTTAGAATTGACATGGCTATGCAGGCTCTCTTTAGGTTCCATATGAATTTCATGGTGGTTTTCTCCAGTTCTGTGAAGAAATTCAATGGTAGCTTGATGGGGATAGTGTTGATTCTGTAAATTACTTTGGGCAGTATAGTCATTTTCATGATATTGATTCTTCTTAACTATGAACATGGAATGTTTCTCCATCTGTTTGTGTCCTCTCTTATTTCGTTGAGCAGTGGTTTGTAGTTTTCCTTGAAGAGGTCCCTTACATTCCTTGTAAGTTGTATTGCTGGGTATTTTATTCTCTTTGTAGCAATTGTGAATGGCAGTTTGTTCTTGATTTGGTTCTCTTTTAGTCTGTTATTGGTGTATAGGAATGCTTGTGATTTTTGCACATTGATTTTATATCCTGAGACTTTGCTGAAGTTGCTTATCAGTTTCAGAAGCTTTTGGGCTGAGGTGATGGGGTCTTGTACGTATACTATCCTGTCATCTGCAAATAGAGACAATTTGGCTTCCACCTTTCCTATTTGAATACCCTTTATTTCTTTTTCTTGCCTGATTGCTCTGGCTAGAACTTCCAGTACTATGTTGAATAGGAGTGGTGAGAGAGGGCATCCTTGTCTAGTGCCGGATTTCAAAGGGAATGCTTCCAGTTTTTGCCCATTAAGTATGATATTGGCTGTTGGTTTGTAATAAATAGCTTTTATTACTTTGAGATATGTTCCATCAATACTGAGTTTATTGAGGGTTTTTAGCATAAAGGGCTGGTGAATTTTGTCAAATGCCTTCTCTGCATCAATTGAGATAATCATGTGGTTTTTCCTTTTGGTTCTGTTTGTGTGGTGAATTACATTTATAGACTTGCGTATGTTGAACCAGCCTTGCATCCCCAGGATGAATCCTACTTGATCATAATGGGTAAGTTTTTTAATGTGCTGTTGCAATCGGTTTGCCAGTATTTTATTGAAGATTTTTGCATCTATGTTCATCATGGATATTGGCCTGAAGTTTTCTTTTCTTGTTGAGTCTCTGCTGGGTTTTGGTATCAGGATGATGTTGGTCTCATAAAATGATTTGGGAAGGGTTCCCTCTTTTTGAATTATTTGGAATAGTTTCAGAAGGAATGGTACCAGCTCCTCTTTGTGTGTCTGGTAGAATTTGGTTGTGAACCCATCTAGACCTGGGCTTTTCTTGTGTGGTAGGCTCTTAATTCCTGCCTCAGCTTCAGACCTTGTTATTGGTCTATTTTTAGTTTCAGCTTCCTCATGGTTTAGGCTTGGGAGGACACAGGTGTCCAGAAATTTGCCCATTTCTTCCTGGTTTACTAGTTTATGTGCATAGAGTTGTTTGTAGTATTCTCTGATGATGGTTTGAATTTCTGCGTAATCTGTGATGATTTTCCCTTTATCGTTTTTTATTGCATCTATTTGGTTGTTATGTCTTTTCTTTTTTATCAGTCTGGCTAGTGGTCTGTCTATTTTGTTGATCTTTTTGAAATACCAACTCTTGGATTTATTGATTTTTTGAAGGGTTTTTCTTGTCTCTAGCTCCTTCAGTTCCGCTCTGATCTTAGTTATTTCTCGTCTTCGGCTAGGTTTTGAGTTTTTTTGATCTTGCTCCTCTATATCTTTCAATTTTGATGATAGGGTTTCAATTTTGGATCTCTCCACTCTTCTCATATGGGCACTTAGTGCTATATATTTTCCTCTGGAGACTGCTTTAAATGTGTCCCAGAAATTCTGGTATGTTGTGTCTTCATTCTCATTGGTTTCGAAGAACTTCTTTATTTCTGCCTTCATTTCATTGTTTATCCAATCAACATTCAAGAGCCAGTTGTTCAGTTTCCATGAAGCTGTGCGGTTCTGAGTTAGTTTCTGAATTCTGAGTTCTAACTTGATTGCACTATGGTCTGAGAGACTGTTTGTTATGATTTCAGTTGTTTTGCATTTGCTGAGGGTGCTTTACTTCCAATTATGTGGTCAATTTTGGAGTAGGTGTGATGTGGTGCTGAGAAGAAAGTATATTCTGTGGATTTGGGGTGGAGAGTTCTGTAAATGTCTATCAGGTTTGCTTGTTCCATGTCTGAGTTCAAGCCCTGGATATTCTTGTTAATTTTCTGTCTGGTTGATCTGTCTGATATTGTCAGTGGAGTGTTAAAGTCTCCCACTATTATTGTGTGGGAGTCTAAGTCTCTTTGTAATTCGTTAAGAACTTGCCTTATATATCTGGGTGCTCCTGCATTGGGTCCATATATATTTAGCATTGTTAGCTCTTCTTGTTGTATTGATCCTTTTACCATTATGTAATGACCTTCTTTGTCTCTTTTGATCTTTGTTGCTTTAATGTCTATTTTATCAGAGACGAGAATTGCAACTCCTGCTTATTTTTGCTCTCCATTTGCTTGGTAAATCTTCCTCCATCCCTTTATTTTGAGCCTTTGTGTATCCTTGCATGTGAGATGGGTTTCCTGGATACAGCACACTGATGGGTTTTGGTTTTTTATCCAATTTGCCAGTCTGTGACTTTTGGTTGGTGCATTTAGCCCATTTACATTTAGGGTTAATATTGTTATGTGTGAATTTGATACTGCCATTTTTATGCTAGCTGGCTGTTTTGTCTTTTGGTTGATGCAGATTCTTCATTTTGTTGATGCTCTTTAGCATTTGGTATGTTTTTAGAATGGCTGGTACTGGTTGTTCCTTTCTATGTGTAGTGCCTCTTTCAGGAGCTCTTGTAAAGCAGGCCTGGTGGTGACAAAATCTCTGAGTACTTGCTTGTTTGTGAAGGATTTTATTTTTCCTTCACTTATGAAGCTCAGTTTGGCTGGATATGAAATTCTGGGTTGAAAGTTCTTTTCTTTAAGCATGTTGAATATTGGCCCCCACTCTCTTCTGGCTTGTAGCGTCTCTGCTGAGAGATCTGCTGTGAGTCTGAATGGCTTCCCTTTGTGGGTGACCCAACCCTTCTCTCTGGCTGCCCTTAGTATTTTCTCTTTCATTTCAACCCTGGCGAATCTGATGATTATGTGCCTTGGGGTTGCTCTTCTTTCAAAATATCTATGTGGTATTCTCCGTATTTCCTGGAGTTGAGTATTGGCCTGCCTTGCTAGGTTCGGGAAATTTTCCTGGATAATATCCTGAAGAGTATTTTCCATCTTGGATTCATTCTCTTCGTCACATCCTGGTACACCTATCAAATGAGGTTTGGTCTCTTCACATAGTCCCACATTTCTTGGAGATTTTGTTCATTCCATTTTGCACTTTTTTCTCTTATCTTGGTTTCTTGTTTTATTTCATTGAGTTGATCTTCGACTTCTGATGTTCTTTCTTCTGCTTGGTCAATTTGGCTGTTGAAACTTGTGCATGCTTTGTGAACTTCTCGTGTTGTGTTTTTCAGCTCCTTCAATTCATTCATATTCCTCTCTAAGTTGTCCATTCTTGTTATCATTTCCTCGAATCTTTTTTCAAATCTTTTTTCAAAGTTCTTAGTTTCTTTCCATTGATTTAGAACATGTTCTTTTAGCTCACTTAAGTTTCTCATTATCCACCTTCTGAAGTCTGATTCCATCATTTTGTCACACTTATTCTCCGTCCAGCTTTGTTCCCTTGATGGTGAGGAGTTTTGGTCCTTTGTAGGAGGTCAGGTGTTTTGGTTTCGGATGTTTTCCAACTTTTTGTACTGGTTTCTTTCCATCTTTGTGGATTTATCCACCTGTCGTCTTAGTAGTTGTTGACTTTTTGATTGGGTCTCTGAGTGGATGCCCAGATTGTTGATGATGAAGTATTTCTGTTACTTAGTTTTCCTTCTAACAGTCTAGCCCCTCTGCTGTACAACTGCTGAGGTCCACTCCTGGCCCTGCTTGTCTGGGGTACACCTGTAGCAGCTGCAGAACAGTGAGGGATGCTACCAGTTTCTTCTGCTGCTATCTTAGTCCCAGAATGATGCCTGCCAAATGTCGGTCTGATTGGTCCCTTTTTGAGGTGACTCTTTGGATATACAGGGGTCAGGGAGCTGCTTGAGGAGACGGTTTGTACTTTATAGGAGCTCCAGTGCTGAGCTGTGAGCTCCGTTGCTCATTCAGGGTTGTTGGGCAGGTGTGTTTAGGTCTGCTGCAGCAGAACTTCTAAACCCCCCTTTTTTCTTCTCCTCAGATGCTCTTTCTCAGGTAGTTGGGGCTTTCTTTATGAATATCCGTTGCACTCTCCTGCCCAGCTAGGAGGCAGTCTGGTCACTATTTGCCTGCCTAGGCTCCACCCTGCTACCATGGGATCCACCCTGCTGCTGCAGGGCTCTGCCCTACTGTGGTGGGTTCTGCCCTGTTGGCGGAGTCTGTCTGTTATGGCGGGTTGCCTTGGCAATGGCAGGCTGCTTCAGCAATGGGCATGTACCTCAGTAGGGGTGGTATGTGTTGGTAGTGGCGGACGCCCTTCCCCCACCGAGCTGCACCATCCTGGATTCAGCTGAGCCTGCAGTGAAACTCTCAACCCTGAGCATTTAGAATTGCCATTTTGTTTGTCCCTGTGGGGGTGGGACCCGCCAAGGCTGATCACCTTGCTCCCCACCTCAGAGTCCTTTCTCTCTCTCTCTCTCTCTCTCTCTTTTTTTAAGTTGAACGGTTGACTCTCTCACAGGTGTTTCAGTCGCCTGATGATAGGGCACCGGGATCTGTGTGATTTCCTATGCTGCAGCCCACTGCACCGGCTCAAATCATGCTTCCCAGGAATCTCCTGGTCTGGCTCACTGTCCAAGTCCCGTTTAATCAGATGGATATGTTAATCTGCTCTCCCAAATCTCAGATTGCTGGTTTAACAGGGCACCCAGACCAGTGAGTTTTGTGTGGGGTGCCGCTGCGCTGCAGCGCCAGCTGAAATGGCCGCGTAAACCGAAAGGGCTGTGCTGGTGTCCCATGTCTCTCCTACACCTGGGAATTTCCCTGTTTCATGGGCAACAAAGGTCCGTCTGAAAATGTGGCTAGGACTCACCCTCTGTGCCTTCACTGAGAGCTGCAATCCTGAGTTGTTCCTACCACACCATCTTGAAAATCCCCAGAAACAAATTAAAAAAAAAAAAAAAAAAAAAAAAAACAATTAAAATAAGACCGGTACAAAAAAAAAAAAAAAAACTAAAGAGACTGATCTGGATAGTGGAGCAATGAAAGTTTCTATAGGAAAATTCAATATAATTAGAGGCCAGAATTTCTTTTGAAGAATCAGTAGAGAAAAATCAAAGGGGAGGAGATGGAAAAGTGTTTTCTTGGAAGTTAAACAGTATGTCTGATACAGTGGAAGAAAGGTCTAAACTAAACTTTGAGGTCATGAAGAAGGATCTGTGTTGTTGAAACTCAATAAACAACTCAGGAAATGAACCAAGTTAGAGTACATCACTGGGCTTATTTGGCTCTAAATGCTCTAATAAGAAGTGTAGATCTTACCGTAAGTAACTTTGAACATCATTAAACAGGACAATCACAAATACCATTTTTAAAACAATATTAATCTTTTATGGCATAGCTTTTATAACAGGGCATGATTTATGTCATTTATTGCCAAAACTTACAGAACATTTTCCTTGAATGTGATCTGTACATTATCATGTTCAGAGTTCTTTTTAAAAATATTTTATTTTTTAATTGTGTTTTAGGTTTTGGGGTACATGTGCAGAACATGCAAGATAATTGCATAGGTACACACTTGGCGGTGTGTTTTGCTGCCTTCCTCCCCTTCACCCACATTTGGCATTTCTCCCCAGGCTATCCCTCCCCTGCTCCCCACCCCCACTGTCTCTCCCCTATTCCCTCCAATAGACCCCAGTGTGTAGTACTCCCTTCCCTGTGTCCATGTGTTCTCATTGTTCATCACCCACCTATGAGTGAGAATATGTGGTATTTCATTTTCTGTTCTTGTGTCAGTTTGCTGAGAATGATGTTCTTCAGATTCATCCATGTCTCTACAAAGGACACAAACTCATCATTTTTGATGGCTGCATAATATTCCATGGTGCATATGTGCCACATTTTTCCAGTCCAGCCTATCATCAATGGGCATTTGGGTTGGTTCCAGGTCTTTGCTATTGTAAACAGTGCTGCAATGAACATTAGTGTGCATGTGTCCTTATAGTAGAATGATTTACAGTCCTTTGGATATATACTCAGTAATGGGATTGCTGGGTCAAATGGAATTTCTATTTCTAGGTCCTTGAGAAGTCGCCACACTGTCTTCCACAATGGTTGAACTAATTTACACTCCCACCAGCAGTGTAGAAGTGTTCCTATTTCTCCACATCCTCTCTAGCATCTGTTGTCTCCAGATTTTTTAATGATCACCATTCTATGTCCAGAGTTCTTAAAGGTAATTTTAAACACTTTCACTCTTTCAACCACTTCCAGTAACTCTACACTGCATTATATTATATAAATTATGTTTATGGGGCAATTAACAGTATGAAAGTAGGAAAAACATTAATGTACTTACATGTGTATATGTTCATCTGTTTTACATGAAGTTTAACTTCTGAATTGAATGTGTAGTTTAGCTTGTGAATATTTCTGTTTCATTACTGAAATACTTCAAAATTCTGCTCTTTTGAAATATGACTCACCATATTTTATGGACTAAATGGAATTAGTTGATCTTAATATCCACATTTTAAGTGCTCTCATCACAAGTTAGCAATGAGATTGAGATGATAGACTTCTTAGAAATGAGGGCTTTGCGATAAGTTATTTTTTCTACTATCATGCTCCCACAAAAAAGATGAATAGTGTGTTACTAACAGAGCAAAGTGCAGAGTGTATTAAACTGCAATACTCTTGCTGAATCTAATCTTAAATTATGAAGTGTGGTATGGGGGGTGGTCTGTTTTCATGTTGAAATAATGTTTTATTTTTGCAATTTTTTAATTGAGAGCTTTCTGTGTGATACTTTGGCCATTCTGGTTATTGTTGGGCCAGTAGTAGTATCTACAGAAAACAAAATACATCCATGATTAGATTTTTATATATTATTTTTAGGCAGGTTATAGCTGGGTCTTTTATCTATTAAGCCACACTGTGTCTTAATTAGTTAATTTACTGGTTTTATATTCGCAGTAATTATTGACTGCTAAGGACTTACCACTGTCGTTTTATCATATATTCCCTGGTTGTTTTTTTTGATCTTTAATTCCTCTTTTCCACTCCTGCTGTCTTCTATTGTGATTTGATGATTTATGTTAGCGGCACGCTTGGATTCCCTTCTCTTCATCTTTTGTGTATCTATTATAGGTTTTCTTCTTGGTGATCATAACAGTCCATTTTAGGCTGTAACAACTAAACTTTGTTAAAGTCACCCCACATTTTATGTTTTTGATGACACATTCAATGTCTTTTGTATCTTGTACGCATTTTGCCTTGTATATCTCAGGAAGTTATTATAGCTATAGTTATCTGTAACAGTTTTACCTTTTAACATTTATATTAGAGATATGTGACTTATGTGCCCATATTACAGTATTGGAGTATTACGAATTTGACAATATATTTACCTGTGCAGGTAAGTTTTTTCTTTCCTATAATTTCATATTTTAATTCGCATTTATTAAAGTATTATTATTATTGTGACAACAGCTCTCTGTTGCCCACACTGGAGTGTAGTGGCAAAATCTCAGCTTATTGCAGCCTCAATCTCTCAGGCTCAAGTGATTCCCCCACCTCAGTCTCCTGAATAGCTGGGACTAAGAACCTGCAACACCTGGCCTGGTTAATTGTTCTTTCAGTAGAGACGGGGTTTCACTATGTTGCTCAGGCTCATATCAAACCCTTGGGCTCACACAATCTCCTTGCCTTGGCCTCCCCAAAATTACCATGAAGCAAAGTAGTTGCTCTGTTTTCATTAAGATTAATACAAATAAGAATTAAATGCGAAATCTCTCATTTTGTTATTCATCTTCTTTAAGGAAATCACATGTTCTATGGTACAGAAATTGTTTTTACCATTTAACCTAGAGAGCTATGGTGCTAAAAGAAAGAGAAGTATGCTAAGTCCCAAGGCTTACGTACTTTAAGCAGAAATTTCCTTTAAACACAACATTTATTTTACCTTCTCATAACCACACATAAACAGAATATTCATGTTGTAGCTTGGATAATTATGTATTGCTGGAAGTAAAGCATAAAAACATTTATGGCTCATAGCTTAGCTGACAAGACAAAGAAACAAAACAAAATTTAAACTCGGTGAAGAATTTTTTCTTGCCAAAACTTAAGAAAAGATATTCCTATAGCTGGGCATCAGTAATCTTATAGATTCGTTACAGAATGGCTCTTCTGCCTTTCAGGTCCATTTATATGAATCTGTAATATTAGTAGTGCATTAGTTTCTATTTTTGTTGGTGAAAAAAGCTTCTGTTCACACAGTGCTTTTAAATAATAGAATTATAAATATATAGTAAAAATAAGTTGATAATTTTATTAGGCAATTTTCATATTGCCATAAGTAACTGCCTGAGACTGGGTAATCTATAAAGGAAAGAATTTTAATTGACTCACAGTTAAGCATGACTGGGTGGCTTCAGAAAACTTAAAATTATGGTGGAAGGTAAAGGGAAAGCAAGGCACCTTATTCACAGGGCAGCGGGAAGACAAGTGCCCAGTGAAGGTGGGAGGAGCCCCTTTTATACCATCAGATCTTGTGAGAACTCACTCACTATCCTAAGAACCATATGTGGGGACCAACCCCATGAGTCAATTACCTCCCCCTGGTCTCTCTCTTGACACATGGGGATTATGGGAATTACAATTCAAGTTGAGGTTTGGGTAGATACCAAAAGGGTAACCATATCACTAATTTTTTTCATATTTTCTAAGATGTCAAACATCAATTTTGTTAGTTTTCTTTATTAGAGATTTCTCTTAGCTACTTACCTTTTTTCTCATTTCAATTCCAGTGTGACACTAGTATAAAAATAGGCACACAGACCAATGGAACAGAATAGAGCATCCAGAAATAACTTTTTTATCATTATAAGTATTTGATATTGTAAAAAGGTTGAGAAATGGAGCATTGTGCATGCCATTAAAGGCTTTTATCAACATCTCTTAATGGCTTTCCCTTTCTCTCATTATATCATCTTTTTGCCTTTTTTCTTAGTATTGTTAAACAGCACATAATACTATTTATACTCATAACTGTAATAAATGTGTATAGCATTTTGTATATATGTGTGTTACATTTATATATATTTATTAATTTAATTTTTCATTTATATACTCATACTACTCCAGTCTTTAGGCATACCCCTTTTGGTTTTCTTTTCTCTTGTGTTAAGGCACAATTAGGTTGTTTCTCATTTTCAATATTATGTAATATTCTGAAATTATTGTTAATTATATTACCTGTATATATCTAAAGTCAGCTATGAATTAATGATTATGTATATACCAGTTCATGGGACATTCTAAATGTTTTATTGCGGCACTGTTCATGGGATCTAATAAGCAAGTTACCAAAGTATATCTCCTTTAGTGTTTGATGACATCAGGTCATAGAT
The DNA here is from genome assembly GCA_031835075.1 of Saguinus oedipus. Taxonomy (NCBI): domain Eukaryota; kingdom Metazoa; phylum Chordata; class Mammalia; order Primates; family Cebidae; genus Saguinus; species Saguinus oedipus. The sequence continues at coordinate 48,473,834 of CM063186.1, read as the reverse complement.
TTGTCTTTAATCATAGATTTGTTTACTTTAACAGGCTAGTTTCAAAAGAATTTTATTATTCTCAATGTTGTCTTTTATAGAAAACATTGTTAATTTATTTCCTTTCATTTAACTTTTTTCCATTATTATTTCTATTTTATTTCATGCTGTTTTTATCACTTTATTTTCCTGTTTCTCAGAAGATAAATATTATTATGCCCAGCCAAAAGTTTTTCTAATTATTTTTTGTTTCTCTTAGCAGGTATTTTACAAAGTTATTTTTGTCAGTCTTCTACAAGACCTCTATTGTCCTGGTGTATTTTTTTATATTTCTTATTTAAAACATACATTTGCAATTATTAAAACTATATTATGGGTGTACAGGCTTCTATTTGTTTTCCTATTTTCTCTTTATTTGCTGGTCCATTCTCCCAATTCTCCACTATTTTTTTTTTCATTATCTTCCTATGATAATCATGTAAGGTCACAATAGTTTTAATACTCCACGCTAATCTTTTGACACAATTATATATTTAAGAATATATAGCTTTCCATACAACATTATTACAAAGCATTGCATGAGACCCTCTCTCCACAGTCCACTTACAGAATGATTTCAAAAACAGCCAATTTAGGGAGGGACAGTGGAGGGTGAGCTGGGGAGGGATAGCCTGGGGAGAAATGCCAGGTGTGGGTGAAGGGGAGGAAGGCAGCAAAACACACTGCCATGTGTGTACCTATGCAACTATCTTGCACGTTCTGCACATGTACCCCAAAACCTATAATGCAATAAAAATTTAAAAAAAAAACAATGAAATAAACTCCACAAATAAAAAAAACAGCCAATTTCATAATAGAGGATAATTGCTTATTTTTCTGATAAGTAATGTCTTTAAGCTTTTCTCTGTAATGAGGGTAACAAGAAAGGAATATATTATTTTCTATTCTTTCCAACATTGCATTGTTTAATGAATGAAGGATGTGCATGGCAACAACATTTCTCAATATAATGTCAGTGGTATTTAATTTAATGATAGATTTTCAACAATTCTGCCAACACATTGCCTGACAGCATGAGTTTTTTTGTTGTTGAGAATTCCACCATATTCTGTATTATGATTACTATTTGGTTACAAAATTGTGCAAATCTGTTTTTGAGTATATGGGTTAAATATCATTTTAGAATCATTTGCCAGTAGCAAATACAAATACATTTGCTCTCAACAGAGATAATATATGTGAGTATGTACTAGACTATTCACATATATATGAATAAATATGTCACTATTTTCAGAGAGACAAATTAATTTAGACTTGCAGTTCCATTGACCTGTTTATGGAGTAAAAAAAAAATATATTATAGCAAACTATAAGAAGGACCTGAACAGATTTTTTACTTTAGACACTCCAGAAAAGATACATCATTGGCAGGGAAATTATACAAAAGTACTAACATCAGGTAAGTTTGTTACACTCTCAAAACTACCACCTGAATACTATTGATTAGTAATTCCTGAGGAAGTTTGGCAGTGACCTTCATATTGGGATCTCCAGTATATCCAAGTTCACTGTTAATTCTGTTGGTAATGCATGTCCACATCGTAAAGAGAAATGATTGTATCCTGTTATATGTTTATTTTTCTCTCCTTTTCTTCTTTCTTATGCATTAACTTATTTCCTTCTGCCTAGTTTGTAGTCTAGAAAAGATTTAATTTATGAGAAGAAATCCTGAAAACACATGGGTATGACTTCACACCTAGTTACACTTTATACCTGGAGAAGAAAATTGCCTTTGGCTAAAGAATCATTACATACAATTGTCTGCAACAGAGGTTTTTAAAAAGAATGTGAAAATCATTTATTTTTGGTTGTTCTTCCACCTTAGAATTAGAATGATTCAGATCTCTGAGTGTAAAATCATTTTAAAGTCGGCTGTTTTCTGTAATTCATTTATTCATCATTATTTCCTACTTTTATTCTTTTCTGAAAATAAAGAGCAATATATTATATGCTGAATTTCATTAAAGGGTATTGTCACCCCCTAATGCTTAATTATGTTAATAAAATATGAAATTTAGAATTTATATAAATGAAGAAAATTTTATGTTTTTTAACCAAATTGAGTTCCTTTTACATAGAAACAATAATGGATTTAAACTATAATTTGTTTTATAAGGGATATTTATAAGTACTGGAGCTTTTAAAAGTATTGTGTAAATGTCTCCTTCAATGAAAAACAGAAAACACAAATGTCTGTCAACTTCTATAAGAATTTCTAAAAAATCATTTTCTATATTATAACTGATTATCAAATTAGGCACACCTGTACACCTGTATTTGAGTGTATGAGTTGAATGTCATTTTAGAATAATTTGCCAACATAAAAGTACATTTTCTATCAAATGAGATAATGTATATTAAAATAATAAAGTATGTAGTAGAGATACTTATGCATGTATGTATGTGTGTATATATATGTATGTGTGTGTGTGTGTGTGTATATATATACACACACACACACACACATATAAATAGAAGTCACTATTTTCAGAGAGGTAAATTGGTTGAAACATGGAGTTTTATTTACGTGTTTGTGGGTAGAAGTGAAGACAGAATTTTGACTCTGTGAAAATCCAAATTGGCTACTTTATTGCCTACACTTCCACTAAAATAGAAATTCAAACAATTTTTATTGACTCCTTGAGTATACATCCAAAGTAGAACGAAGTGGTTAAAAACCCAGTGTTATTTACTTAAAAATACCATTTTGTACTGACAGAGAGAAGAAGACAGCACACTTAGGACTTGGAGGAAGTTGACTTCTGGGTCAGCACACTTAGAAAGTTCCTGGGATCATAGTGGGAAATTGGCTAAGGAATGAAAAATTTCTGTTTTTAACTGAATGTGATGCTTAAGAGAATAATGGCAAATGACACTCTCTCAATAAATGCTATCATTTTATTTATTTCAAATATAATTGTTTCTCTAGTTTTAAGACATTTTCAAATTACATTTCAGTAGGTGTTTGGCACTGAGATTCTCTAAATTCTAGTATCTAATAATGGGGCAGCATCCTGCTGAGACAGTAAAATAAATAGAAACATTTTTGTGTGAGTTTCAATCTTGCCTTAATACTACAAGTCTTTCTCTGTTTCTCATGGGAAGTCCACAGAAACTTGAGTCATTCTCCAAGCAACTGTGTTCTGCAGGACAACTTAGAAATCAAATTAGAAAGATTCCACCATGCCACAACCATATCTCATCTGGTGCTGCCCTTTTGTGTGGGTGACAGTATACACCCACACAAAATGCTGGAGATTGTCACAGTGGCAGTTTAGTTCTTCAAACTGGGAGTAATGCATGCAGATCGCATTTGCAATTGCTTGTTCAAATTGCATGACCCTTTCCTACACCAGGAGGGCAGCATGTACAGCTGTTTTGTACCTGGAGAAAAAGGACAAAGGGATATAGATAAATTTCGATGTGCTACTACACGACATCCTGGGTGATCAGGTGCCCAGTTGAAAATAAAGTCCTAATGCCCAGTTACGGTTAGATGAATATAAGATTAAGATGATAAAAGCTTCTGGTCTTTTATTTTTGCCTCATAGTATAACTTTAGAAAATGTATGCTGTAAAAACTGAAGAATTGATATTCTTTTTCCATAAATAAAAAATACCAGCTTCTGAGTGATTGTGTAAATTCTTCGTGTTCACATAGGAATAAATTTTCTGAACTAATTTGTACCCACTTCAGACTGGCTCCAGTGTCAGTAATTTTTCCATTATGTAACTTTGTTGCCCAAGAGGAATGAGAAATGTTACCTATCTTTCAAAACACTACTGAGAAAATTGAAGACAAAAATCACTAACTGATATGTCCTGGGACTTATGATTAGATAGTTCAGGAATCAGAAAGGAGAATCCAGGTTATCTGAACCCCATTCTAAGGATAAAATGGAAGGGGCTAAATAATGTGGTTAATGGCACAGGACACTACAGGAATATCAGTGTTTTGAATATAGCATGTAATTATTAGGAGGCATTGGTAATTTGTAAAGCCATAACTGTAGAGACTTGCAAAGTCTAAAAGGGAAAATAAGAGAGGTAGACCTATTTCTTTATGAGAAGGTATGAGCTTGGGAAGTGAAATATTTTCTTCCAGATGAATCCTGAGTTTAATGTTTAAAATAAAGAAATAGCTGACAAAAATGTAAAAATTACGGGAGTGAGGAATTGGAGAATACTAGGTCCCAATGAAAGATGAGAGTGAGATGAACATTCATCGAGATTATTATCTTCACGATTTTTTTGTAAAATAGTGGGTAGCATAGCAACATTATGTACTCTTCAAAAGCAGGTAGGGGTAATTTAGGTTGTATTTAGGGATATGAGGTTGCCCATTTAGGGTAATAGGTTGAGTTTAATATTTGGTTTCTGTGGTTGACAGCAAGGAGACCAGAGAATGCTAAACTAAGATATAATCATGGTAATAATAATAGTAATAATATTAGGTTTTCTATTTAGGATAATAGGTTGCATTTAATATTTGGTTTCCGTGGTTGACAGCAAGGAGGCCAAGGAATACCAAAGAAAAATATAATAATAGTAATAATAGACATCTGCATCAATGAAAATAGGTTATTCTCCATACATGATATTTTTAGTAACTATATTTAAAAATTTACCTATCTCAAAGAACTTAAATAGCTTTTGCAAATCTCAAATCAACTACTTCACTATATTTGTTTAGCAGATCTGAATAACAAGTGCAGAGTATTGTTTTGTTTTGATCGTGTTTTTCGATTTGTGTTCTAGATAGCTATGAATGGCAGAATTAAAGAACTGGAAGAAATGATAAAACCATTTTAGGAGTCAAGCTCATTAAAACATATGATGCTCAGTAAAATAAAATGTCAATTTTAATTGTGCTTGACATTTTTCAGCTAATCAAATTCCATTTTTAAAAAAGTTATGTTTTCCCACAGGAATTTAATCACATACTTTGGCTGGATCACAAATGTTTGCCTGTTTCTTGTGAACATCAGTATATCAGGTATGTATCTAGAAATCTGTGGTTAGAAAAACTCATTCTGATGCTCAACAAAAAAGTATGAGGTATTCATATCGAAGAGAAAGCTCTATGTTGTAATGGAAATACAGAATGAATACAGCTAGCATTATATTGTGAAAAGTTTATAACTAAATTCTTTGATAATTCATTTTATTTTCATTATGAAACAATAAAAACACATTTTAAAAGTACCATTTGGAGACACTTTTAACTTTTGAATTGCACAATTACAAGTCTTCTTAATCTTCTTTGATTTACATAGAATTGTAATCACCTAATAAAAGTGGGGTTAGTTTATGCATCAGAAATAAGAAAACAGAATTATCCAATGCAAAGACAAAATCTATAATATGTATTGATATCCAGCTTTGGACATGATCCAATACATCACATCAAATTTTATTTTACTATTCAGGCTCCAGAAAAATAACTCATTCTCTAAATTGGTAATTTCTCAGTAAGAATTACAGAGTGTGCCTAATAATACAAGATGTTGATATTGCTATTCATAGTAATACAAGTATAACATCAATATGATTTACATGCATAGCAATGTTATTTACATGTGAATTGTTTGCAAAATAATTTCCCAAATTTTCCATTTAAAATACCTACTGATATGTAAATTATTTGTTATCCCTATCCATTTGTTACTATGGGATTGGGGATCCTGGACTTCTCTGAGTCCCTTAGGCTCATGGATTTCCATTTTCTCATAAATTTCATTTTCTTTTAATACCTTCAATCTCTGTTTGTTGTGCTTTTGCCTTAGAGCCTTCTTTTAGAATTTAATCTTCTTTTCAGAATTTAAGTAAGTTTTGAAATTTAAGAATTCAAGCTTCTGTTTTACCTTCACATTCCATAATTTTAAAATTAAGTTTCTTTCCCTAGGTTTCTGCCTGTTCCATAGAAGTCATACTTCTGCAACTTACCACATTTCAAAACACAATCACAACTTCCAAACTGTCCCCCAAAATCTTAACTCATCCCAGCATTATCGCCAAAGTCCACAATCCAATGTCTCATCTGAGACAAAGCAAGTCCCTTCCACCTATAAGCCTATAAAATAAAAAGCAACTGAGTCACTCCAAGATAAAATGGAGATACAGGCATTGGATAAATGCTCCCATTCCACAAGGGAGAAATTGGCCAAACTCAAGGGGCCGCAGGCCCCATGCAAGTCCAAACGCAGCAAGTCATTAAATTTTAAAGCTCCAGAATAGTTTCCTTTGACTCCGTGTCTCAGATCCAAGCCACGATGGTACAAGGGGTGGGCTCCCAATGCCTTGGGCAGCTCTGTCCCTGTAGCTCTGTGGGGTATAGCCACCGTGGCAGATTTCACAGGCTGGCACTGAGTGTCTGTTGTTTTTCCAGGCACATGGTGCTAGCTGTCAGTGGATCTCCCATTCTGGGGTTTAGAGTATCGTGGTCCTCTTTTCACAGCTCCACTAGGCAGTGCCCTAGGGGGGACTCTGTGTGGGGGCTACGGTCTCACATTTCCCCTTTTTACTGCCAGGTATAAAATCTTCATTATGGCTTTTCTTCTGTAGCAGACAGCTGCCTCGATATTCAGGCATTCCCATATGAACTCTGAAATCTAGGAAGAGTCCTTTCCAAACCTCAACTCTTGCCTTATGTTCACCCACAAACCCAATACCACATGGAAGCCACCAAGTCTTGCGTCATGTACCCTCTGAGGCAACAACCTGAGCTTTACCTTGACTCAGGCTAAGCCATGGCTAGAGATGCAGTAGCTGGAATGCAAGTTGCCATGTACCAAGGCTGCACAGAGCAGCAGTGCCCTGGTCCTGCCCCCAGAAAACCATTTTTCTATCCTACTCCTTTAGACCTGTGATTGGAGAGGCTGCCAGGAAAGTCTCTGAAATGCTTTGGAGGTATTTTCCCGATTGTCTTGGCTATTAACGTTCAGCTCCTCTTGACTTTTGCAAGTTTTTGCAGCAAGCTTTAATTGTTCCCCTAAAAGTAGGGCTTTCTTTTCTACCACATGATCAGGCTGCAAATTTTTCCAAGTTTTATGCTCTTCTTTCCTTTTAAGTATAATTTCCAATTTCAGAAAAATCTCTTTGCAAACACATATGAGTGTATGCTGTTAGAAGCACCCAGGCAACATACTGAAAACTTTGTTGCTTAGACATTTCTTCTGCCAGATACCCTAAATCATCTCTCTCTAGTTCAAAGTTTCACAGATCTTTAGAGGAGTGACACAATGCCACCAGTCTCTTTGCTAAAGCATAGCAAGAGTAACTTTTACTCCAGTTCCAATAAGTTTCTCATCTCCATATGAAACCACCTCGGCCTGGACTTCACTCTCTGAATTGTTATCAGCAGTTTGTTCACAGCCATTCAACAGGTCTCTAGAAGTTGCAAACTTTCCCTCATCTTTCTGTTTTCTTCTGAATCCTACAAACTGTTCCAACCTCTGCTCGTTACCCAGTTACAAAGTTGCTTCCACATTTTCAGGTATCTTTATAGCAATGCCCCACTTCTCCAGTACCAGTCTTCTGCATTAGTCTATTCTCATACTGCTATACAGAACTACCGAAGACTAGGTAATTTATAAAGAAAAAAGGTTTAATTTACTTACAGTTTCATGGACTGTATAGGATTCATGGCTGCAGAGGCTTCAGGAAATATACAGTCATGGCAGAAAACAAAGGGGAAGCAGGCACAATAGTCACATGGTAGAATAGAGCAGGAGAGAGAGAGAGGAAAGGGGAAACGCTACACACTTAAACAACCAGATCTCATTAGAACTCTATTATGAAACAGCACTAGGGAAATGGTGCTAAACCATTAGAAACCACCCCCGTGATTCAATCACTTCCCACCAGGCCTCACCTCCAACACTCAGAATAACAATTCAACATGAGATTTGGATGGGCAGAGAAAGCCAAATCATATCACCCTCCTTGATCAATCCAAAAAATATTTCTTATTTCTGATTTTTCTGTGTTGTATTGTATCCCCAAAATTTACATGTTGATGTTCTAATCTCTGGTAGTTTGCAAAGTGACTTTATTTGTAAATAAGTTAACTGCAGATGTAATAATTTGTGATGAGATCATACTAGCGTAGTTTGGGTGCCTAGTCCAATATGACGGGTCTTTATAAAAAGAAAAAAAATTGAACCCAGACATCCATAGATGGAGAAGGATGTGAAGAGACAAGGAAGAAGGTGGATATCTGTAGGCCCAGGAGACAGTCCTGGCACTGAGCTTTCTTTCGTTACCCTCAAAAGGACCCAACCTTTTGACAACACCTTGATCTTGGACTTTGAGCTTCCAGAACTGTGAGATAATGTTTCTGTTGTTTAAGCAACTAGTCTGTCATACTTCTCTACAAAAATTCTGACTTTTGCTCTATTTATAACAAATCTGAATACTCCTTCCTTCCTGAAATTCTTTTGTGTGTCTTCCATAATCGTTTGCTTTCCACTTTTCCACTGACAAATGCTAAAACCCTAGTGTTTATCAGAGAATAAAGCATGCTCCTGCTAATAAAATATGAATCTCAAACTATATTTCATCATTATCTGTCCCCTGAGTTATAAATCAATGTAGATAAGTGCCTAGTAGATATTCTAATGTAACAGTTCTACAGGCACTTACCATCTCAAGCTAAACTAATTCCTTCTTGGATCTCTACTGCATCGATTGTACCATCTACACAATTCCTTCTTTACACTGCTCCCCCTTTTTCTATTGCTTGCATATCACCAAGTTCTTTCTTCTGTCTCTATGCATCACTGCTCTCAATGCAGTATGAAAAGACACTGTCATCAGTCACCTGAATATCTACTACACCTTCACAACTGGTCTATCAGTAATTAGATAAAAATCCTTCTAATTTGTCCTCCTCACTGCACCCAGAATCATCTTTTAAAATAATAACATTTTGGCTGGGCATGGTGGCTCATACCTGTAATCTCACCACTTTAGGAAGCTGAGGTTGGGGGATCACCTGAGGTCAGGGGTTTGAGACAAGCCTGGTCAAGATGGTAAACCCCTCTGTCTACAAAATACACAAAAATTAGCTAGGCATGGTGGCAGGTGCCTATAATCCCAGCTACTAGGGAGTTTGAGGCAGGAGAATCGTTTGAATCCAGGAGGTAGAGGTTGCAGTGAGCCAAGATTGAGTCACTGAACTCCAGCCTGGGCAACAGAGCAAGACTCTCTCTCAAAAAATAAATAAATAATAAGTAATAGCAATAAATAAATAAAATCATAACATTTTAAGTCTTTGAAGAAAACTCATGTTTGTTGTTCAGAATATTTAAAATATTTTATAGTGAAGTAATTTTAAATTTAAAGGGTTTTGCAAAGAAATTATAAAATTTCCCATGTACTGTCTTCCCGAAGATTTTAACATTTGTGCCTGATTTACTTTATCATTCTCTTTCTCTTTCCCCCTCCATATTATTTGTTATGAAAACTTTTAGAATAGAGTGCATGTATCATGCATCATTACCCCTCAGGCTTCACTGTGTATTTTCTGTGAATAATGATATTTTCTTTTATAACAGTATAATTTTAAAATTCAGGAAATGTTTATTTGATTCAATGATAGTATCTAAACATTGAAAGTTATATTTTAAATGTGTCACTTGCTTTATCATAATAATAATGTCCTTTAAAGTAATTGTTTATCTCAGCACACTTTCAGGTCTAGGATCCTTTACTACATTTAGTTGTTATTCTCTTTAGATTTTTTTCTTTAATCTGAAAGTGTTCTTAGCCTTTCTTTGTCTTTCATACCTATGACATTTTTGAAAAATACAAACGTTCTTGTTCTTAATTTTGGATTTTGTAATGTTTTCTCATGATTAGGTTGTTGAAATTTTGGGCTGCAATATTTTTTAAGTGGTACTTTTTTTTTTTTTTTAGTGTAACACCTTCAGAGGCACAAGATCCCATCAGCCTCACTTGCCATTTTAATTTGGATCATGTAGTTAAGCGATTGTCCAGTTAGTCTACTCCTTAGTTAATAATTTTTTAGTTCATTTTCAGTTACTAAATAAGTTTAGAGGAGATATTTGAGACAACAATAATATTGTGTTACTCGTGATACTTTGACTATTTGAAACAAAAATTCATCCATGATTCTTAAGTGAATTATAATTCACTCTGTATTCTATTGCTTTATCAACAAGTTCCCGTGTCTTAAATGGTATACAAGACTGAGTGATTTAGCTCTTCTTTACTTCTGCAACTTATTCCCTTGCCATTTATTGGCCTGTGTGTATGCCCTTAAGTATTTTGAAGACACAGTATTCTTTTTGCTACTGTGAGCTATTCATTATTTTTGCTTATACATATGTTTCTGGGTTTGTATGCGAAATATATTCTACCACAGTTGATGTTCCTTCATTCTAATACCGTTTCATCAAAAGGTATAAAGGGCATTTATAAGATTCAAAATGCTTCTTCTCAGTTCATTTAAAGTTATTCACTATACTAATTGGGGTAAAATGCATCAATTAAGTAATATCTCTACCATATTTATTCAAGAGTTATATTTATTCAAGTGATTTACAAATATCACTATCATATTTATCTGTATTCTGGATTAAATAACAAAATCTTGGTGGTGGAAGAGCCTCCACTTTCTATTGAACAACCTTTCACATAGAGATTTCTTTCTGCAATGTCTGGTGTGTGTTCAGGAATGCACACTTATTTTAATAATGTAGTGTTAAAATATAATTAAAGCAATAAATACGAAGGAACAAAATAAAATAATACATCACCAGGCTAATAAAAATAAACCATTAGATGACTTGCTATATTATCTGGGCCACCCTGTTACTGCATTAACCAAGATAATGGAGAGTAGACTGCCAACTTGCACGTTGCAATATTCAGCATTACCCGTTTTCTTTTTCTCCTCAATATAAGTGGCTGTAATTCTTACTTGCTTGCATTTTGGGCTTCAGTTGATCTATAGGTTAGTTAAAATTTTAATCTTTTATAAAGATCAGAGAAGCATTTTTAAATGAAGCAGCATTATTTTAATATATAAGTAAATACTGTGTAAAGAAAATAAGGTGTTCGTTTACTTAGTTGAATTTCTGATTTTGATTACACAGAAGAAGGAAAACAAATCTGGGTGTAAAAGATTGGTTCCTATTTTCTGTGATGAAACATTGTACACAGACATCAGGACAGGCTAGCTTAGTGCTTCTATTTCTTATCAGATGTTCAGATAATTTGAGGTGCTGAGGGCACATAGAGAAAAAAACCAACGTAGAGTTTGAAAAGCAATTTGAACTTGTTCTGAAACTACAACTTACAGTCTGAAGTATTTTCGTTGATAACCATTATATATTCTGTCTAGCTCATAACTTTCACTGTCAATATTGCTGAAAGTTTTGAAGTTTTGAGATAAGACATTCCCTATCAGGTTCACTTTCTTCATATTTAACAAATAACATTTTACATGTAGTATTTCTTCAGAATTTGCTACTCAAATGAGGTATCTCCTACTTAAGGGATACATATAGATGAGAATATAGTTATTTCCTTCTTTTTGAAAAAGCTAAAATTTCAATGCACATTTTAATGCTGCACTGGAATGTCACTAAATAGTCTCATTTTGAAAATTAGAAGAACTGGATATGAGGTGATTTTATTCTAATAGGTTTACAAGAGAAAAAACTACAGCAACAAAAGAATATAAGTATTTATATCTTGAACCAATGATTTACTCAATACATTTAACAAGTTTGCCACATGTGGAGAATACAGGAGAATTCTGAAAATTATTTTCTAAAATGTTTTGCAGTTAAAGTTTTGAAATACCTTCATAATTTTAATGTTACCAAGTGAGAAAGCATTCTCAGTACTCATTTAAAGATTTCGACTGTGGGAATATAGAAATAAGTATATTAACTAATGTAATTTATTAATGAATTTTTGTCTCTCTTTCATTTTTGCTCTCTCCACTAGCAATGGTGTGTGTGTGTGTGTGTGTGTGTGTGTGTTTGTGTGTGTGTTTATGTGTGTGCATATGTATATGTTTGTGGAAATACAGGAGTAGGTATTTATTTTTACTTTTTTTTTAAACCATGTTTAGAACCTGGCCTACAGGTTCAAGCTCTGGTAGGCAATTCTGTAGAAAAAACACTAGTGATAAAGGGCGAAAACTCTCAGGAAATCTCATTAGCTGCTTCTTCTTCTACTTTAAAAGGCCAGGTATGTGATCATTCAGGTATTAATCCCAGTGCCCAACAGTACAAAAAGCACTTGACATTAGTTTACTTTTGTAAAAAACCTTCATATGTACCCTGAAATCTAAAATAAAAGTTTAAAAATTAAAAGGCCAGGAGACAGCAGATACTGGAGAGGCTGTGGAGAAATAGGAACACTTTTACACTGTTGGTGAGAGTGTAAATTAATTCAATCACGGTGGAAGACAGTGTGGTGATTCCTCAAGGATCTAGAACTAGAAATCCCATTTGACCCAGCAATCCTGTTACTGGATATATGCCCAAAGGATTATAAATTATTCTGTTACAAAGACACATGCACAACTATGTTTATTGGGGCACTGTTTACAATAGCAAAGACTTAGACCAATCCAAATGGCCATCAGTTATAGACTGGATAAAGAAAATGTGGCACATATACACCATAGAATACTATGCAATCAGTTCATGTCCTTTGCACGGACATGGATGAAGCTGGAAACTATCATTCTCAGCAAACTGACACAAGAACAGAAAACCAAACACTGTGTGTTTTCTCTCATAAGTGGGTGTTGAACAATGAGAACACATGGACACAGCAAGGGGAACTTCACACAGCAGGGCCTGTCAGGGGGTGGGGGGCTATGGGAGGGATAGCAGCAGGTGGCGGGGATTGGGGAGAGCTAACATTAGGAGAAATACCTAATGTAGATGTCGGAGGGATGGATGCAGCAAACCACCATGGCACGTGTATAGCTATGTAAGAAAACTGCATGATCTACACATGCATCCCAGAACTTAAAGTATAAGAAAAAAAATGAAAAGTACAGAAATTCCAGAAATCTATTGCAAGCTACCTTCCAGCAAACAACCACCAGTCTATGGGAGTCTCCCCAGAAGGGAACACAACTTCAGGTCAGAACAAATAACTTCTGCTCTGGAATGAGTGAGTGATCACTCTGTTTTCTGTTGCTGTTAATGCCACATGGACAACATAGGCCTTCTTGTTCCTATTGGTATGGATTACTGGGACTCTGTTTATGTCTTCACTTTAAGATTTTAGGATTGGATTGTCAAAGTGAAATTTTTATCACATTGCCCAATTTTCCTGTGTCTTGGTTTCTCTTCCAATATTCCCCAGGCTCTTGACCAGGAAGATTCCTAAACCGCATTGATTTAGTTTTTGGTTCACAATGTTTACTTCATCTTCTCTTCCTTGTTTATAGTCAACTGTGATTATCAGCCCCTCAGGTTTGTCTGACAACTGACATCTGAGTACTATGTCTTCTGATTTGATACAACTGACATCTGACTACCGTGTCTTCCGATAAAAAATTATTCTCAGATATTTTATTTGTATGTTAATTAATAATTACTATTTTCCTATCAAATCTTATGCTAACAGATCTCCAACATAAAGAGGCTGGCCTGCTTCAAGTAGTTGTAATCAATATGAGGACTTATAATACAGTAAGATAAATACATAGAAAATACTGGCATAAAACTCCAAATAAGCTCAACAATTACAATATGTGTAATTTATTCCATATTTATTTAAATATCTAGTGAATAAGCACAGCCCTTACAAGAAACTGTAAATGTTCACAATGACAATTGTGAGACCACATTGCTTTATTTCTCCCACATGACATCATTTGAGTTTATTGTTGTGGACTTCTGCAAAGAAACATCAACTTGACAGTATTTGATCTCCCAAATGACTGAAAAGCACATTTTCACATTTATGTAAGTCTGGATTATTTTAATTTCATAATTTACTCAAGTAACATAGGAATGCATTTTGTTGAAAACTATTCAAGCATGTACCAGAGAGTATTCTGAATTAAAACAGACGTCATTCAGAGCTAACAACCATAAATAATTTGCTGTTTTATTTATTTTTCTACATAATTTTGTAATACTTATATTCACAGTAGGCTTGGTTTTTATGTTTTCTTTTGAATTACATTTAATTTACTGTATAATGATTTGTTTGGCCAAGTAACAATGTTTGGGGAAACTTTTTTCCTATTAATTTTTCTACACATACATACTTGTCTTTCCATTAATGTATTAATTCCAATTTTTAATGGATGTCCTATAGTGATCACCTATTTTAGGTAATTTTTCTGACTTTTCAGTATTTGAAACAGCTGTGATTGACATAGTGTATATGTGTGAAATTATATACTTTCAGGTTGTAGTCATTTTTTCTATTCTTATCACTGGAAATGGCATATCATGTCTTTTTAAAATTTGGTTAAAGAAAAAATTTATTTTGTCTTTTTAAAATTCTTATTTGACTCTATGATTTTTCAGTTTTCCCAAAAGACTGTGTCTTTCTTATAAATTCTTTGTTACAATTTTTTTCACATCTCGGTATAAATTGTTTTTCTGCTACCTGTCATGCATTTTTTTTTTTTTTTTTTTTTTTTTTAGTGTAACTTGAGTTTTTGAATGTCTTTCTACAAAGGACTAGGTTTGAATATTAGCAAAATTGAACTTTATAACATAATTCATTTGGATATTTTACTTTACTTTAAAAAGTTCCAATAATACAGTCTGTGGAGGATATATTTAAAATGTTTAACTGGGAAATACACTGTTCATGCAGCTTCTGGGGTGTTTCCTGTTTTCTCATACAAACTTTGCTTGAATCGTGACTAGATTGTGTCTTGCTTATCCTTGGTGCAGTTCTGCCCTTGTAAAAGAATATGAGGATTACCAGAATACTTGAGTCATCATGTGGAGAAACACTTTCCATAGGGAACTGTCTGACTAACAGAAGACTACGCACCTGCCTAGGGGTTAACTCAGGATCTCACTAGGCTGAAATCAATGTGTCAGCAAGATCCACAATCTCGTCTGAGTCTCTCTGTCCTCTTTCAAGATAAATCATTTTTCAGCAGCAGTCACTTAAGTATAGTACTGAAGTACTCAGCTGCTAGAGGCCATCCCCCATTTCTTCCCACATGGCCTTCTCTAAAATACAACAGAAGAGAATATGCTTCTTTCATGATCTGTACCTTCCCCTTTCTTTTTACTGGGTTTGGCTCACCCCAAATAATCATCCATTTTTTTATTGTATATTAAGTTCTGGGTTACATGTGCAGATCTTGTAGGATTGTTATGTAGATGCACACATGCCGTGATGATTTGCTGTCTCCATCACCCCATCATCTACATCAGGCATTTCTCTCAGTGTTATCCCTCCCCAACATCCCCACCCCCTGCTCCCCTCTGTGTGTGATGTTTCCCTCCCTGTGTACATGTGTTCTCATTGTTCAATACACACCTATGAGTGAGAACATGTGGTGCTTGGTTGTCCTTGTGTCAGTTTGCTGAGAGTGATGGCTTTCCGATTCATCCATGTCCCTACAAAGGAAAGGAACTCATTATTTTTTATGGCTGCATAGTATTCCGTAGTGCATATGTGCCACATTTTCTTTGTATAATCTATCATTGATTGGCATTTGGGTTGGTTTCAGGTCTTTGCTATTGTAAACAGTGCCACAATGAACATACATGTGCATGTGCCTTTATAATAAAATGATTTATAATCCTTTGGGTATATACCCAATAATGGGATTGCTGGGTAAAATGGTATTTCTATTTCTAGATCCTAGAGAAATTGCCACCTTGTCTTCCACAATGGTTGAACAAATTTACACTCCCAGTGTAAACGTATTCCTATTTCTCCACATCCTTTCCAGCGTCTATTGTCTCCAGATGTTTTAATGATTGCCATTCTAACTGACATGATTTGATATCTCAATGTGCTTTTGATTTGCATTTCTCTAATGACCAGTGATGATAATAATTTTTTGATATGTTTGGTGGCCACATAAATGTCTTCTTTTAAAAAGTGTCTGTTTATATCCTTCACCCACTTTTGGATGTTTTTTTTTTTTTTTCTTGTAAATCTGCTTTAGCTCTTGGTAGATTCTGCATATTAGCCCTTTGTTAGATGGGTAGACTGCAAAATTTTTCCCATTCTGTTGGTTGCTGGTTCACTCTAATGATTATTTCTTTTACTGTGCAGAAACTCTTAAGTTTAATTAGATCCCATTTATCTATTTTGGCTTTTGTTGCCATTTCTTTTGGTGTTTTAGTCATGAAGTCCTTGCCTATGCCTATGTCCTGAATGGTATTGCCTACATTTTCTTCTAGGGTTTTTATGGTGTTAGGTCTTATGTTTAAATCTTTAATCCCTCTGGAGTTAATTTTAGTGTAAGGTGTAAGGAAGGAGTTCAGTTTCAGCTTTCTGCACATGGCTAGCCAGTTTTCCCAACATCATTTATTTAACAGGGAATCCTTTCCCCATTGCTTTTGTCAGGTTTGTCAAAGATCAGTTGGTTGTATATGTGTTGCATTGCTTCCAAGACCTCTGTTCTGTTCCATTGGTCTATATCTCTGTTTAGGTACCAGTACCATGCTGTTTTGATTACTGTAGCCTTGCAGTATAGTTTGAAGTGAGGTAGCTTGATGCCTCCAGCTTGTTCTTTTTGCTTAGAATTCTCTTTTGGTTTCATATGAAGTTTAAAGTGTTTTTTTTTTTTCTCTAGTACTGTGAAGGTCAGTGGTAGCTTGGTGGAGATAGCGTTGAATCTATAGATTACTTTGGGCAGTATGGCCATTTTCAAGATATTGATTCTTTCTAACCATGAGAGTGGAATATTTTTCCAGCTCTTTGTGTCCTCTCTTATTTTCTTCAGCAGTGGTTTGTAGTTCTCCTTGAAGAAGTTCTTTACATCCTTTGTTAATTTTATTCCTAGGTATTTTATTCTCTTGGTAGCAATTGTGAATGGGAATTTGCTCATGATTTGGCTCTCTGTTTGTCTGTTATTGATGTATAGGAATGCTTGCGATTTCTGCACACTGATTTTGTATCTGAGATTTTGCTGAAGTTGCTTATCAGGTTAAGGATATTTAGGGCTGAGATTATTTTGATAAAACCCAAAAGCCAACTGTTTGAG
Organism: Saguinus oedipus; assembly: GCA_031835075.1. NCBI lineage: Eukaryota > Metazoa > Chordata > Mammalia > Primates > Cebidae > Saguinus > Saguinus oedipus. Next base: position 48,456,601 of record CM063186.1, on the reverse strand, counting down.
AACTCAATTAGATTTGCAAATTTCTTTAATTTTCTCATGTAATGCAGCCATATTACATGATATTCGAGGGTAGAACACTGCACAGGGGCTGTAGAGAATGGAGTGCAATGTTGAGGTAATTTTTCGAATTCTGCCCACCTCAGTCTGGAACATTACATAGAGCTTTAAAATCAACTTTCTGGCTCATATTTTCAAAAAAATTTGCATTCTTTTGGAGTTTTGTTGCTGTAGAAAACATATCTCTTTCCAATTATGCTATCTGTAATTGATTTATTTTGTTTATCCTATGCACTCTTTAATAAATTTTAACACTCTTTAACCATATTGTCTCATAATTCTAATACATCGCTATATTTATAATAATTTCTTTAGTCATTTAATGTGTATTTATGTGGCTTATGCCTGCTTTTTGTTTGTTTGTTTGTTTGTATATATGCCTTAGACTATCCTTAAATAGCTAGAACATAACAGCAATCCATTGCCTCAACTGCCTATCAGCTGCTTTGTGTGATGGATGTGCTAGAGCTGTGGTGGATAACCCTGCTCTTGTGTTCCCTTTACAATGAAACATTTTCATGCAGCTGAGGAAAATTTCAACATGCCTATATCCTTTTAGAAGCTCCAACTATGCAGATATAGTTCAACCTTTAACCAGGAACCCTCATATATTCTGCTAGAGGGTCTGGAATGTGCAGCTCCCTCTTCTTTGTAACACATGTTCTGTCCCGAAAATCCCATCAGCTGAAGCAACCTCCTAAACTCAGCAAAGTGGTGGTCCACTTGGGATTTATCTCTCTGCTTTCAGCTCTAAAGGACCAACTAGGAGAATGCCATATCTATTGAGAAATAACCATGGGGTGCATGTGAAGTGATTACTTTTGCCAAACAATACAATCTAGTGAAAGTCTTTCAATCTCTAAAAATGATTTCCTCATATGTTTTAATAATTAACATTTTTACAGTAACCAATCCAGTGCAAATGACTTTCTCTTTGCTGCAAGTGGAATTCTTCATTGTAATTTTATACTCAGAAAAAGTAAGCTATTTTAAGAAAAATAAGTGATAAATTATCTGAAGTTATATGATTTAATATCACAATTAAAATATTCGATAGCCCTGAAGATTCCCGAATCCTCGTTCAGAGACTGGGCAAACGAATTATATCATAGAATCCCATAAGCAAGTGGATATGAATTAGAACAACAATTTCTAAAGGAGATAGAACCTTGTGCTTCATCTGGTGTGAAAATAATAAGCTGGTACACTTGGGGTGAGTATCGAGTCATTAGGGGTAAATTATGCTTTCTATAGATTTTGTAGTTCTGCATTAGCCACTAAGTAAGGATGAGGGACTACATGAACAACTAGTAGGCTTTGTTTTTGGTGTAGGAATCTGGTCTAGAGATTTTGGAAATGATTCACACATGGACTCAGAAGCCAAACCATCTGTAAAGCAAAAGTGTGATTTGTGAAGCATTTTCTGTTATCCATAAACCTAGTGAAACACTGGATCACACACAAAAATGTCTCTTCTCATGGCACTTAAATTATTTATATTCACAGACTTTTGATTTCATTTGTTTCATACCTTATTTCTTGCTTAAATTTTTCTTACCAGCTGCTCTTTTCTTCTTTGCATTGGAAACTCAACTGCAATGTTTTTGGTTTATATTCATATAAGGCTCCCACCACCACCTGGTATACCTTTCCAATGAGGTTTCCAAGTGATATAATCTACTGGTCTCTTCTACTGACGAAAAAACAGAATTTTAGAGTGAAATATTCAGAAGTCACTTCAATAGGTAACAGGAAACATTTTTTTGTCACAATTTTTAGGGATACTATTTAGTTTCATCTCTGCATCCATCTTGAGGGTGTGTTTTCTGTCTTAAAAGGAAGAATCATATTAAGTACTATTCATTTTACTTAATACTTGTTTTCTAGTGGTATTAGTCCATTTTCATACTGCTATGAAGAAATACCCAAAAGTGGGTGATTTATAAAGAAAAAGAGGTTTAAGGGACTTGCTCTTCCACATGGCTGAGAAGGCCTCAATATCATGGTGGAAGGTGAAAGAGGAGCAAAGGTACATCTTACATGGCAGCAGCCAAGACTGTGTGTGCAGGGGAACTGCCCTTTATAAAGCCATCAGATTTCATGAGACTTACTCACTATCACAAGAAAAGCACAGGAAAAACTCACCCACATTATTCAATTACCTCCTACTGGGCCCTTCCCACAACACACGGGGATTATGGGAACTACAGTTCAAGATGAGATGTGGGTGGGGACACAGCCAAGCCATACCACAAGTATATACATTTTTGAAGATTTTAGCAAGAGAAAACTTTTCTTTTCTTTTCCTTTTTCTTATATTTTTAGTAGAGACGGGGTTTCACCATGTTGACCAGGATGGTCTTGATCTCTTGACCTCATGATCCACCCGCCTCAGCCTCCCAAAGTGCTGGGATTACAGGCTTGAGCCTCTGCGCCCGGCCGAGAAAACTTTTCTTAGAAAAATTTATCATAAAGGCAAAATATGGGATAGAATAAAATATGTCCAGTGATACCAAGGCCAGAGTGCTTAGAAGCTCCAGATTCCTGATCCCACTAATTTCCTTTTCTTGTGGTCTCAGAGAAGTTTGAAAACAACCAGTAGAATAGATAAGATACTGGTCCAAATTTAGAAAGTAGGTGCTTTAATTCTGAGACAAATCCCCTCAACTCTAGGGCCATTGTTGACATGGCTGATCTTTGTGGCACTGATCTTTCTCATTTGTCAATAAATGGATAAGAATAAAAAGACATAAATGACTTCTAAGTTCTTGTCAAGCTATGATATTGTATCAGGGATGATCTATGAGTAATTATTTACAAAAATGGCAAAATTTAGAACTTTGGAGATTAATGAATTTTTGTAATCTGAAATGAGAGGAAATATAGCCATAAGTCATTTTCAAGACACTTTTGCAGCAATAAGTAAGACCATTCTCTTGGCATTGCAGAACAGTTTAAAACTCCAGTCTGAGCCTGATGACATTCTGTAATCATAAAAATGAATGATAAGAGTGATAAAGATGAATGTCCAATGGCTATAATATATGATAGTTGAAATATTTCCTGCCAAAATTTCCAGTGTGAATTCACAATGGCCTATTATAGGAAGAACATTTTAATCTTATTATAATCTAGAACATTACATCAATTTTAAGCTCTGGGTTTTCTCTTTGATTCTAGGTTCATTATGCAGAATAAAAATTATCTGTAAAGAACCTGAACTTTACAACACTCTTGCTATTAATGTAGCATCACTTTTTAAGTGTCTATGGATATAATTTATTTTAAGTGAGGAGAAAATAACTAGATTTTAATATTTTTTTAAATAAGACTATTCCTAAATAGCCTTCTAGAGAGCTGGAGATGGCTTTATTCTTCATTTCAGTTTTGCAAATTTGAAGATCCCTAAATATTTGAGTCTACTTATATGTTTATCATTTATCTATCTATGTCAATTTATTTTTCTATCTATCATTTATTATCTGTCTATCTGTTGGCATATCTAATCATCTGTGGACGTATAAACCAGGGAGAGCTCTTATATAATTATTCAGTCTATCAGCATAATGATAATAGTTTATCTAATTAGTTAACCAAACTCTAAGTGAATGAAATACACAGCAGTAAGTTTTAAGAGGAACAGGAGACATTGTTATAAAAGTGGCCGTTAGTTAGAATGGTTTTCACTAAGATAAGGAAACATAGTTCCAAAGTAATTGTGAACTCTATGTCTCTGCCCAGGTAGATGGTGATGCGGGTTTAGCAGTGCCTCAAAAAAACTTTAAGTACTTCATCTAACATGTCCCAAGACTCAACTTGGTATTTTTTTATAATTTACTTTCAAATAGACAAACATTTTTTAAATGTTGTTAAAATTTTTTTTGTTTCTCTATAAACACTCATCCCATTTTTCTTCATTAATTCAAACATTCCACAAATATGTAGTTAGCAACATGTAAGTCACATACTATTTTAAGTGTTGCTGACACAGCAATGAATGAACCTCTATGCCCATGTGGAATTTATTTTCTGATGTGTTCCTAAGTGGTAGTATTTGATTGGCTGCTGAATGGGACAATTCTCTTAGATGCATGTACATTCCTTTTATCTTCTGTTTGCTCTTTTTACAGCTTTGATGGACTCAACTTCTCTTTGCCATGTGAAACCTCTATTTTAAATTATATTTGTTTTCATGGCTTGAGACATCCAAACTACTTCCATATATATTGAAAACTCATCGGTAGCATACACAAGCTTGTAACTTTTCTTCTTGTGCTAGAATTAGTAGTCTGCTTTTCTTTCTTTTTTTCTTTTTCTTTTTCTTTTTCTTTTTTTCTTTTTTTTTTTTCTTTTTTTTTTTTTTTTTTTTGAGACGGAGTTTCACTCTTGTTACCCAGGCTGGAGTGCAATGGCGTGATCTCGGCTCACCGCAACCTCCGCCTCCTGGGTTCAGGCAATTCTCCTGCCTCAGCCTCCCGAGTAGCTGGGATCACAGGCACGCGCCACCATGCCCAGCTAATTTTTTGTATTTTTAGTAGAGACGGGGTTTCACCATGTTGACCAGGATGGTCTCAATCTCTTGACCTTGTGATCCACCCGCCTCGGCCTCCCAAAGTGCTGGGATTACAGGCTTGAGCCATCGCGGAGTAGTCTGCTTTTCTAAGTTCAAGTTGTTGTTTTCTTTGGCTCCTTAGGACCCTTTCCCTTCTATGTTTGAATATGTAACAATATAACAGAACTGAGTTATACGATATTTAAACAGAGTATCTAAGTTTTTCATGACCTGTGCCAAGAGGCTTATGATAACCATGAAGCTCTCCGGAATACTTTAAGTCAAGTGACTTAATAACTCTGTAACAGCCTGAAATCTCCTTGCCACACTCCCCAAAATATTTTTGTAACAATTTTTGTGCTTAAACTGTAGTATAAAAAGGATTAAACCCATAGGTATCCTACTTTAGCATGTTTCTATTTGTATCCCTTAGATACAGAGATGTGGAGATTCTGCAGTATTAGAGTTATAAACCTGCTACAGCTGCAGGGTAAATAAATATCCTGGTGAGCAGAAATCTTTTGGCAGCAAAGGAATGTCTGTTGGCCAGCACTGAACTTCGGAGTGTGTGGCTGCCTCCTGATTTCTTTCCTTATAGCCCATTTCCAGTTGCTGCATAATCATCAAGCACAATACAAGATCAAAACAAATACTTCCTTAGGTTGATATTTTTCCATTTTTACACACAGCAGGTAAACAAACATTCATCAATTTTCTCACAGTGGGCTCACTTCCAATTTCAAAGAACTGATTACAGAGATTTCTTTGAATCCACTAGAAAGGGAAGATGTAGGTGTGGGTTGCATAGTTGTTACAACTTTGCTGAAAATGCTCTGAGATTTCTCCTGCAAAGAAAACTGTACATGGACCCCTCTAGGTCATTCAGCCACTGGTGGTATGTACACACATAGCTGTTCTATAGAGCTCCAGCAGTGCCCTGGTCCCTGAGACTTGATCTTAAAAGTCAAATCGAAGCATTACCCATTTCAGCTGGTTGTTCAAAGATTGCATTCATTCCTCTCAATATAACACTCCAATTTAAAATATAGTAGTTACAGAAATGAAATTACTATTCGCAAATTTATATTCACAAGGTCTCTGAGCAGGGGCAAGGTTTTACCCTTCTGTTTCATTTACGTTACATATAACTGATTCTAATCAATAAAGTGTTCTACTTGTACTTACATAGGACTCTGAATATTCTTATTGCTGTATTTAGTATATGGATATTGTTAGTGATATATGTGCTTTCCATCCTAGACTGTAAGATTTTCAAAAGTAGAAAACATGTCTTGCACATCTTTGAAACTAAAATATTAAGAATAAGATAGCTTATAATGAGTGTTCAGTAAATATTTCTTAGCCTCTTTAGTTGGGAATGGTTAGTAACCAGATACACTTTGTACATAGGATAATCTGTATACATTACTATTTACTCATGTGTATATATGTTTCTAGTAATCATTGCATTTAATCATTACTTGCACTATTTTTCTTGCTAATATTGGCAAATTTCAAAACAGTAATCAGAAATAATACACTAGTTATATAAAACATTCCACGTACTTAGGAATTGAGGCTGTGATTCACTCAGAATATTTTCATTTTATATCTAATATCTGTGGTTATTAGAGAAATAGTGTCAAGTGAAACTGAAAATAGGTGTGTTAATTTGTTTGTTCATGTATCTATTCTCAGTTTCTAATATCTACTGGATGTAATTTTGAAATATTCATTATTATTTCATATCTATTGAACAATAATGGGAAAGAGATAATTGGCTTTATAGACATTTTTACAATTAACAGTTGAATATATTATCCTTAAGAAATCATAAATGAGTGTAAATTTTCTTTTATTACCTCATTTCTAAAGTTAGAAATCACCATGATAGCTGAGGAAACAGTCTCTTATCCTTGTGTTTTCTTTTTATACTAAACTCTTTATGGTTTCATCCAGCCTTTGAAAAAATAACAGCACTACGTAAATGATATCTAAATCTAGGTTTGTGAGTGTGAACACTTACCTTTACCACAAACTTTAAAAAATAACCACAGAGATTTCCAAGATAACTAAATGTATAACAACCATTCAACCCAGCAATCCCACTACTGACCATCTAACCAAAAGAAATCATTAAATAAAAGAGACATCTGCACCCTTATGTTATCTCAACACTATTCACAAAAGCAAAAACATGGAATCAACCTACATATCCATCAATGGCTGAATGAATAAAGAAAATATGGTAAACATACACCACAGAATATTATGCAGCCATAAAAAATTATATCCTTGTTAGCAACATGGATGGAGCAGGAGGCCATTATCCTAAGTGAAGTAATTCAAAAACAGAAAATTAAATACCACATGTTCTCACTTAATATGGGAGATCTAAACAATTGATACACAGGAACATAAAGATGGAAAAAATAAACCCTGAGGACTCCAGAAGACAAGAGAATATAAGAAGAAAATACAAGTTGAAAAATTACCTATTGGGAACCATGTTCACAAACTTGGTGACAGGTATACTAGCAGTCTAAATGTTACCATTATAAAATGCATCCATGTATCAAAACTGCACATGTAAACCCTAAATCTAAAAAAATTAAAAAACTAAAATAAAAGTAACGGCGTATTTATTGTCACTAATTCAATGTTTAATCAGCAGTTTAAACTTAAATTTTCCAAAACTACTCTAGTACTCCTCTTCCTTCAAAACCAATCACCTCTCACATCCTTTGCCACCTTATTGATGTAAACTTTATTCTGTATTGCTCAGTAGAAAATATTTTCATTTTTCTTGAATACTCTGTTTTCTCTTGCAGTATAAATTCAATCTAATGGTGAACTGAATCTGCTTTATTTTTCTCTATTTCTAAATAGTACTGACCTTTTTTTTCCTTATCCATTTAATTTTTTTTCACTAAAGCATTTCATAATTCATTAAAGTCACTCGTACTTCATCCTGAAATGCTCCATCACACATCTCTTAGGAACAAGGGCATTTATCCTATATAACCATGAAAATAAATATCTCATTCAAACCAGGCACAGTGGCTCATGCCTGTAATCCCAGCACTTTGGAAGGCCAAGGCAGGTGGATCACGAGGTCAAGAGACTGAGACCATCCTGGCCAACATAGTGAAACCCCGTCTCTACTAAAATACAAAAAGTAGCTGGGAGTGGTGGTGCATGCCTGTAGTCCTAGCTACTCGAGAGGCTGAGGCAGGAGAATTACTTTAACCCAGGAGGCCGAGGTTGCAGTGAGCTGAAATCAGCCACTGCACTCCAGCCTAATGCCTGGTAACAGAGCGAGACTCTGTCTCAAATAAATAAATAAATAAACAAATAAGTAAGTAAATAAATAAAAATCTCATTGAGAAAATTGAATCTTAATACAATGGTGTTATGTAATATACAGTGCATATTTCAATTTTCCTAATTATTCCAATCAGATTCTTTGTTGCTTTTGGTTTGCTTTTAAATTCAGAATCCATTAAAAAAGAAAATAATTATACATTGCATCCAATTGTTAGGTCTCATCTAATCATTACTCAGCCTTTATATCTTGGGGATAGAGCTATTCTTCCTATTATCTTTATTTATGTCAAACATTGACCATTAATCATCCACTCCAGTGTTATCATCCAAGTTACATTCTCCATTATTTCTTATTTATTTCTGCGTTGGGTGTATGATTAAAGTTAATACTTCCACACTTCACTTCCTACAGTATAATCTCAAAATAAGAGACAGAATATCTTATGAAGAGTGATGTTAATTACCTTATCAAAATTCTAGAACTATTCTACACTTCATGTAATATAAAATCAAAGTTCCTACAATTGTTCTCAAGGTCTCATAAGGTCTACATATATTTTTTTCTCATGTATATATATTTTTACATAATATCAGGAACATATACATTTATAATAACATAACAAATACATAACATATTATAATGTTAATTTCTTATACAATATTATACATAATATACAAATTTATTATATGAGAAATGTGTGCATATAAATTTATATACATGCATACATACTTATATCTGTATAGACCTTGTTGAATCTTGAGCAAGTGTAAGAAATTTAATGTTACAATGCATCTTGATTCAGAAAGATATCTATATATATGCACAGAAACATATGCCCATAAATATGTACTTTTATGTACATATATATATGTATATATGTAGAGCATCAATGACTACTACTTCAGTTGTTCCCACCAGCAACATTGTCCTTTTTGCTATTTCTTAAATACATCGGGCATATTTTGCAATTTTTCATCTTAAAGAATGTTTTCTTTCCATTTTCTCTTAGTATCCCCCCTCAGAGATTTTCCAAACATAAAGTGTAGTTTTGTCTGATTTTTTATTGCTCAATTAAAATAACTCATTTAAAAGTTCAGCACTGGTTGTCCTCTGTAGGGCATGACTGCTCATTAGAGATACTGTTGAGAACTGGAATTCTAAGAGAATAGTTATGATAAAATCCTGCAGTAATAGAGGCCATATGTTAATACTTAACCATGAAGAAAAAGACAGACACATTAATGTAATGTGAGGCTACAAATAGTTGCAAACAGTAGAGTATGTACCGTCAACAGAATGGGGATGGTTATTACAACGTTATTCTGAGGGGCAACATAAAAGAGCAACCAAAAAGTGTATTGATCAATTTATGTAAACAAAAGAAATCTAGAATGAAAGACTGAACATGAGCCTAGGGAAGGCATTCTAATAAAATGTCACAGCCCCTTGTCCAAGTGCTGAGGTTTATGTTGTGTTCAGATTTGGAACTACATGACTGGATGAAAGCCAAGTCTTAAGAAAGGACCTTGCAACACAATGTCAAATGTATCTCCTAATGATTCTGCCAGTTTTTCTCCAAAGGATCCTAAGTCATTTAATCCATTTAAGAACACAAACCTTTCAGTGACTGTTAGAAATAAAGTATAAATAGTCACTGATACTGGGGAAACTGAGTGTTATCACAGCATCTTTTAGAGTTGGGACATGTGGGAGCCAAGTTCTAAATGAATCCAGTGCTAATTGTGGTGTGGAATGGAAGTGCTGGGAAAGTCATGGTTTCTTTAACTGATATGGAAGGAGGCAGGGAAGTGCTGGGTAGAGGAGGGCATGGTCTCTGGCTAGGACTCCACCCCCATGGACCTAGGTGAGGATAGGCGTTTTTTTGTTTTCCTGCCCAAATATTGCATTTCCAAAGACCACCAGGCATCACGCTACCTGACTTCAAACTATACTACAAGTCTCCAGTAATCAAAACAGCATGGTACTGGTACCAAAACAGATATATAGACCAATGAAACAGAACAGAGGCCTTGGAGGCAACACCACACATCTACAACCATCTGATCTTTGACAAATCTGGCAAAAACAATCAATGGAGAAAGGATTCCCTGTTTAATAAATGTTATTGGGAAAACTGGCTAGCAGTGTGCAGAAAGAAGAAACTGGACCCCTTCCTGACACCTTACCCTAAAATTAACTCCAGATGGATGAATGACTTAAACGTAAGACCTAACATCATAAAAATCCTGGAAGAAAACCTAGGCAGACACTTTTCAAAAGAAGACTTATTTTTTTTTCCGGGTTCAGTTGTGCTTGCTGTGAAACTCTCAATCCAGACAAAAGAAGACTTATATGAGGCCAAACAAACATATGAAAAAATGCTCATCATCACTGATTATTAGAGAAATCAGCAAATCAAAACACATTGAGTTACTATCTCATGCCAGTTAGAATGGTGATCATTAAAAAATCTAGAGACAACAGTTGCTGGAGAGGATGTGGAGAAATAGGAACACTTTTTCACTGTTGGTGTAAATTAGCTTAACCATTGCAGAAGACAGTATGGCACTTGCTCAAGGACCTAGAAATAGAAATTCCATTTGACCCAGCAATCCCATTACTGGGTATATACCCAAAGGATTATAAATCATTCTACTATAAAGACATATGCACATGTATGTTCATAGTGGCACTGTTTACAATAGCAAAGGCCTGGAACCAACCCAAATGACAATCGACAAATATTATAATATCTGGTAAAGTCAAATAAGGGTGCTTTTTTCTTTCTAAGGTAAAAACTGTAGCATACAATTTACATTGAATTTGTGTGTATGTGTATTGAATAAGTGCCACTTGGCATTGCCATTTGTTATCATGCTAATGCTTAATAACATAATTATTTCATAAAAAAATTAAACTTCACATTAATATATAAATTAATAAATTAATGTCTTTTTTTTTTTTTTGAGATGGAATGTCACTCTGTTGCCGAAGCTGGAGTGCAGTGGCACCACCTTGGCTCAGTGGAAACTCTGCCTCCTGTGTTCCAGCAATTCTCCTGCCTCAGCCTCTTGAGTAGCTGGGAGTACAGGCACCCACCACCTTGTCCAACTAATTTTGTAATTTTAGTAGAGACAGGGTTTTGCCATACTGACAAATAGACACTCTTGATCTAGAACTCCTGACCTCAGGAGATGCCCCTCAGCTGCCACAGTCCTGGGATTACAGCTGTGAAGTACACCACCCAGTCTTACTGTCTTTTTCTCAACAAAGTCAAAATTTATTTTTGATGAAATATTTTAAAATATCTATTTTTCTTTATCTTTAGAACACTAGAGAGTTCAGTTAATTAATTCTGTAAAATTCAATTGAATATATTAATTTGACATAGAGTAAGCTATGTCTCAACAATTGTTCAAGATCATCTCAATAGAACTCAGATTCCAGAGGAAACTAATGAGCTTAATACAGGAAAATAAATGCAGTGGACTTCAACATATTCAAAATAAGATTTTTTTTCCAGCAGTGACAATTAGTTGTGGTTCCTAAATATTACTAATCTGAAACTACATCTGTAATATGGAAAAAAGCAAATTAGTAATTATATTTTATTTTATTTTATTTATATTCTGTGCTTTTGAAAACCAGGATTCTTTATGTGGAAAAAGGAGATAATAGACATATAATACGGTACAATTTCAGATGGAATATGAAAGATAAATGAGGCAATGTATGAAAATAAAAGATCCACGATATAATACTATAGATGCAACATGGAAGAATTAAGTCAAAAACATGTGTCCTGAATCTTTGAATTAGAAATAACATTATGATTTATCCATATTCTGTCTTGTCTCATTTATCATCTCTCTACAAATCTACCTTTCTATCAATAATCCCTTTATTCTGCCTTGTGTACCAAAAAGACCTAAATGAGCAAGTCTGGAGTGAACAAGCACCCTTAGCACCCAGGCCACATTGTAATCAAGTGATACTTTTGTCCACTTATGTAATGGATGCTTCTTGGAGAAATATTTGCTTTTACATATGGTCAGAAAATGAAAACATTAGTTTTTTATTTGCATCTAAAAACAGCAAACAATAAGAAAACTACCAATGACAATGTAGTTTTGTGCCAATTGAATAGCAGACTTTCTAGACAAAAACAGACAATGTCCACTTCAATAAGGGTAAGTATGATCATGGATTTAAATCCATGATTTTAAGGTGATTAAAAAATAGTTGGTCTCCTTCTGAGGAAGTCAGAATAAACAATTTGTTTTAAAAATAGGAACAGTAATAAGGATTAATCATACATTAAACCTATTTCTCTACATGAATTTACCTCTGGAAAACCAAACTGCTTTTTTACAAGATTTCCCCTAAAAAATAAAAGCACATTATTTTAATTACTCTACAACCCAAGTAAATAACTGGATCTGTCTGATCAGTATCAACAGCTGCTAATATTTCTTTTAAAAGAAAGCAATACACAACACACACACACACAAAAAAAAAAATGCACACACACACACACACACACACACAGACACACACGTCTCCTGGAGAAAGTAAATACCACCTGTAATCATACTAACCTTCTGAGACCAGCTGACAAATTAAAGGTTATATAGAGGGCAGAGAAACATGTCAAATTGTTCTATGAGTGTACAATCAGCAAATTCAAGACAGTGGGAGACTAAACACATCAAACAGCCACTGTCCTCCCGGGGAGAAAGGAAGTACAGAGATCTGTAGCTTATAAGAGACTTTAAAAATAGCTCTTTTTTTTTTTTAAAGAAAACTAAGCTATAATGTTAAGAGACACACATTTGGATGAGAAAACCATGTGGAAACGAAGAAAGTGATTACTTTAATTTTGGAATAGCTGTTATTTCAGAGAGACTAAGGGGACAGACACTGGAATAGGCACATGAAGGCCGTCTGGGATGCTTGGCAGAGTAGAGTTTTCTATTTCTTCTCCTAAGTTGTTATTACAAAGATATTCGTCTTATATTAAAAAAATGAAGCTATAAATTTTTGTATGATTTTCTAACAATAGATGAGCTTATTTATCATTATAAAGGTTGATAACGTAGTAGACATAGTCAACTAAATCCTAATGTGTATTTTGCTACATATTTTTGAGTAATTACAACACGTGATTTTCCACAAGTCCCAAACATATTTAATAAGAGAAATGGGTTATAAGCATTGTTTTTGGTAAACAAATAAAATTCAATTGCATTTTAGAAAACTAAGTTTTTAAAACTTTATTGCCATTTGGATCATATAATCATTGTTTATAATATTGCATGTTCATGTAGGCAACGGTAATACCATGAAACACTGAGAAAACAAGACAGCTCAAAGAAGGGGAAGTCAAACTTTTATTTTAGAAAATGACGAGGGAAAATAAAGAAATTGCAGAAGAAAGGCACTGTAAGTCTTATATAATTGCTTTGTACTATCACTCCGGGCAGAAAACTAGGACATTTAGAATAACCTCTTTGATGAATTTCTGGACCTCTTGTCTTTCCTTATTCTCTCCCTCCATGCAAAAGAAGATGAGAGGATAATCAATTGCAATATTTTTTCCATGTGTTTCCTGACCGATACCATTTCTGTATGGTAAGTGGGTTTGCAAACAACGTTAATTTTCTTTATCTCCATGCCTGAAGATGGGCAGGGCTTACTACTCCTCAGGGTTCCTCAAGTGCTAGGGACACTACATTTTATGAATCTCTGTCTATTTCTTGTAATCCCAGAACATGGCTGAACCCTTGGGTCCACAGTGGGCTACTCCTCTACCATAAATCTTTCTGCCCACTTGTCTGCAAAACTTTATCCTTTCTGGAAATCATTGGTGGTCAGGGCTTTGAAGGAAGAAAACATAAACCTTGAAATATGCCGTCACTCTCTTTCCAGATATTTTCTTTTTATCGTTCTGTAGAACAGCAGACAGTATTGAGTTTCTTAATTTCCCAACTTCTGACTTTTAATATAGCTGAATAATGTGGATTATTTAATCATGTGTTTCAAAAGAAGGAGAATAAAATATTTACAACTTTTCTCTGCAGATAGGCCTAATTTTTAAACAATTTTTTTCTACCGCAGATTTATATATGTATATTGAATATTAGATTCAAATATTAACATTTTGTCCTATTTTGTCCTGAGGTGTCTATTTTAATGTTTCCATTACTATCCCCTCAATGGAAAAGTATGGATGTACCTTAGGAAAATTAGAAATAAAGTCATGAAAAAGAAAATATAAAAGAGATAATCACATTGGTATATTGCATGGCTGTGAATTATATCTCAAAATACTAGTGCATTGAGTCAAGCATTAAACAGGAGTAATGAAGAGATAGAAAGCAAAGGAAAAAGATACTATGGAGAGCACTGCTGAATTAATAAAATGAGGACCTCAAATTTTACTATGGCTAAGTCACCAAGGGAGTCAGACAAAAATAAACTGGAGTACAGGGTTAAGAAATAAGCTTTTGAGTATTAAGGAAAGAGACTTAAATACTACAGAATGAGTTGACTTATATAAGATAAAGGGATTCCCAGATGTCCATCTGGCATTAAGGAGTCTTTGTTAAGAAGTCATGGTTTACTAGAAGTAAAAAGAAGCATTATCACATATTATAAACGAATAACCACCTAATTTATTAGTCAATTAATTTTTTGGAGACTGTGGATACACAGCAATGTTGTACATAATTGTTTGAAAACCTGTGGTGTTCTATTCCAAATATAATTGGAATTGTTCAAAAGGGATTTTGGTTCTTTTAAATGGTAATTGCTTTAGTGGTGGTTAATTTAACTGAGAGTCTGCACTCCCTAGGGAGTAAATAGTTTTGTGTTATAAATAGGAAACTGTTTGCCAGCAACACAAACTAAATGGTAATAGGTCATGGAATAGAGAACTATCCCGACCTAAAATAATGTGCCATAAATAGAGCAAGTGAAATTTACAATTAAAGAATAAATCATATTTCTTTAGAAGCCATATTCTTTCTACTAAGAAAAATAAAGTCTTCAGAGTTGAGGATCTATAGAGTCATTAAGGCCTTACTTCTAAAACCCTATCAGTTGGGACTAGAATAAAATTCAGAATAGATACTGAAAATGATACTGGCTTACTAATAGCCATCATTCATTGATTTTTCTCATTTAATTAATTATAATTGATCATTCTTGTTGAAGTAACCAGAATGTGTATTCAGTTTGAATTTAAAACTGGTAAAGTTACTATGTAAGTTTTCTTTTGTTAATACCATTGGAAAGGAAAAAATAAAAGCAAATAGACATCAAATATGAGTTTCTTTTCAGAAAACAGTTGTAACAATTTATATCATGATGAATGGGGTTAATTAATGTATAACATGTTAATAAATCTCATTTTCTAACATAAACACACATAAATTAATGAAAAATTTTAAAGGTGTGCATATTTTTAATTAAATTCTGCATTTCAAGGAAATTTAAAAAGAGACTTTATATTTATTTTTGAATTAAAAACCCAACCTTACTATGTGAGGGCACATGCCTGTAATCACAGCTACTCAGGAGGCTGAGGCAGGAGAATTCCTTGAACCTGGGAGGTGGAGGTTGCAGTGATCTAAGATCAGGTCACTGCACTCTAGCCTGGGTGACAGAATGAGACTCCAACTCCAAAAAAAAAAAAAAAAAGAAACAAAAAAAAAAGAAAGAAATTTCTTATTTCTGGTACCCTAAATCATCTCCCTCAAGTTCAAAGTTTCACACATCGCTAGGACAGGAGCAAAACGCTGCCAGTCTCTTTGCTAAAACATAGCAAGAGTCACCTTTACTCCAGTTTCCAACAAGTTTCTTATACCCATCTGAGACCACCTCAACATGGATTTCATTGTCCATATCATTATCAGCATTTTGGTCAGAGCCATTCAACAAGTCTAAGAAGTTCCACATAGCTGGGGAAGCCTCACAATCATGGCAGAAGGTGAAAGGTAAGACTTACATGACAACAGACAAGAGAGAATGAGAGCCAAGCAAAAGGGGAACCCCTTATAAAGCCATCAGCTCTTTTGAGACTTACTCACTACTTCAAGAACAGTATGGAAGAAACCATCCCCATGATTCAGTCATCTCCCACCAGGTCCCTCCCAACAGATGGAAATTATGGGAGCTGCAATTCAACATGAGATTTGGATGGGAACACAACAAAACCATATAACTACTTTTACATGAGGACCACTGGAACACGGTGTTTTGTCATTTGTATAATTCAGATAATGTTTCTGCTCTTCATCCTCTATTTCCATGATGTCATTTGAGTTTCATAACTTAAAGGTAACAAATAAGTCTCCCCATTTTCATTTAATCAACAGTAACCCTGGTCACTATGGCAAGATTTTCCAAGCATATTTAATGTACAGAATATCTTTCCTAAACTTCGACCCATTATAAAAAGAAAAAAAAAAAAAGCACTGCACACTTGGAAGCATCTAACTTATTCTCCCTCAGTGTAATATTGCATTGCATACTCCATGTTTGAATGTAACTTAAGTTATTCTAATTGACCTCATTTTCCTAAAAGGGAATTTCAGTACATATAAAAGTATATCTCTAACTGCCATCAAGTATTCTAAGAGCCCCCAATAAACATTTCTTATGCACTTAGGAATGGGTGCTTTCCCATCTGCTGCTACAAATAAAAGAAATATTTGAGTCACTGTTGTAGCCCTATTAAAGGTCTCCTAATTTCTCCACTTCATAGCCTTGAACAGATATTGCTTATTATTTCTAGCAGTGAACTCCACAAATCAATAACATCTTTTTAGGTACATCTGATCATGATTATTCTCCTTTTATGGTGAGTTCTAACAAAGAAAATGTCATATTTTCCCCACACTAAAATGTTTTATCAGGCTTGAGTGCCAGCTTTAAAGTTTTTCCAAATCTAAGCAATGAATTTAACTGCTTAACTTCCATGAATAAATTCATTCACCTTTTCTCCATATTGTCAATTACGTCCATGCAGACATTAACTTTTATGACTGGGCACGGAAAGAAAGTTATGTGAAACTATGAGTTAGACGAGTATCTTTCCTAGCTGCAGAGAACCAGAAAGATGACAGAAAGAAATGGAATCACCTTGTCACTAATAGCTTTAAAGATAAAGGAATGGAGTAGTGAACCAAGGAATACAAATTGTCTCTAGAAAGTGAAAAAGACAAAGAAACATTATTCTCTTTAGCTGCCAGATAATAAATTTGAAATAAATTTTTAGTCAAATGTCTGCCCAATAGACAATTCATTTTTCCCTTAATCACATTTTCTTGTTTATAAAATTTTAGCCAATGTAGAGTATATGAAATAATTAAATTAATCAATAAAGCAATGTATTAATTCATTTTCACTCTGCTAATAAAGACATATCCAAGAGTGGATAATTTATAAAGAAAAAGAGGTTTCATGGTCTCACAGTTTTACATGGTTGGGGTGGCCTCACAATCATGGTGGAAGAGGAAAGGCACATCTTACATGGTGGCATACAAGAGAGAATGTATGCCATACAAACCCTACCAATGCTTTAATTTTAGCTTAGTGAGACCTGAATTATATTTCTAACCAACAAAAATTGGATAATAATCTCTTGTTTTTGGAATCCATTCAGTTTATGACAATTAGCTGTGGCAAAAATTAAAAAGTATATAGTACTTGAATTGGTTCACAGTGAGAAAAGAAATGGAACCAAAGCCGATTTGACTTCATAATCCACTCACAAATAATTATTTATCACACATCACTAGTTTGCTGATGATTTAGGTGTCATCAATGACTATATAACCATTTTATTCCTTTCTCATAGGAAGTAGACTAGTGGGATAAGTTGGGTTTTGACCAACAATTTAAATTGCATATTGAGATATTCAGGGAAAATTGGCTATAGAGGATTTAAAATATAAATATAATATTATGGTTATACTATGTACTGATCATTTAACCTTAGCAAGCTATTTTTTCAAGTAGTAGTTTTAGCAGCTGTGCATTGGTGACAATAATAAATATTAATTTTGTGAGAAATACATAAAAATTATGAATTATATGTATACATTGTTTAAAATGAATAGTACATGCATTTGACTTCGAAGGAACCCAGTAGGTAAAATGCAAACTATAGGTCACGGTACTTGAAAGGTAGTTACTGATATTTATATTAGAATTACACAGCATCTTCATTGTAGTCTCTCCTTCACTCTCTGTTCTTTTTAATGTTCATAGATTTATTTAAATATTTTATCATTATTTTATTCAATAAATATTTACTAAGTTCATATTACATACCCAGCATTATCCTATATGCTCAAGCTACAATATTGAAAAAGAAAACATTCCACCACTCAAAGAGTATACATTTTAGAAGGGATGATAAACACAAAAACAAATACACACAGATGTTTATGTGCTGCAGGGTGCTTTCTTCGTGCTGTGTGTACTTCTTTAATCTCTCATTCTGCTAATACTGCTTGATATGGTTTGACTATGTCCCTAACCAAATCTCATCTTCAGTGGTAGCTCCCATAAATCCCACGTGTTGTGGGAGGACCTGGTGGGAGATAACTGAATCATGCAGGCAATTTCCCCATGCTGTTCTTGTGGAAGTGAATAAGTCTAATGAGACCTGATGGTTTTATAATGAGTTTCTCCTTTTGTTTGGCTCTCAATCTCTCTTCTATGCCACCATGTAAGATATGCCTTTCCTCTTCCACCATGATTGTGAGACCTGCCCACCCATGTAAAACTGTGAGACCATGAAACCTCTTTTTCTTTATAAATTACCCACTCTTGCTCATATAGTCATTTTTAAAGTAGGATTTACTCACATGCAATCCTTTTTAAATGTAATGTCGGACCGATTTTCCAAGATGGCGCGGTAGGAACAACTTGGTATTGCAGCTCTCAGTGAAGGCACAGAGGGTGAATCCTAGCCACATTTTCAAATTGACCTTTGTTGCCCATAGAACGGGAAAATTCCCAGGTGTAGGAGAGACACAGGACACCAGCACAGCTCTTTCGGCTTGCGCGGCCCTTTTGGCTGGCGCCACAGCGCAGCAGCAGCCCGCACAAAGCTCACTGGTCTGGGTGCCCTATTAAACCAGCAGTATGAGATTTGGGAGGGCAGATTAACATATCCATCTGATTGAGCAGGACTTGGACAGTGAGTCAGACAAGGAGATTCCTGGGAAGCGTGATTGGAGCCGGTGCAGTGAGCCACGGCATGGAAAATCACGCAGATCCTGGTGCCCTGTCAGCAGGTGACTGAGGCACCTGTGAGAGAGTCAACTGTTCAACTTAAAAAGGAAAAGAGAGAGAGAGAGAGAGAGAAGGGACTCTAAGGCAGGGAGCCTGGTGATCAGACTTGGCAGGTCCCACCCCCACAGGGACAAACAAAATGGCGATTCAAAACACTCGGGGTTGAGAGTTTTACTGCGGGCTCAGCTGAATCCAGGACAATGCAGCTCTGTGGGGGAGGGGCGTCTGCCACTACGGACACATACGGCCCCTACTGAGGAACACGCCCATTGAAGAAGCAGCCTGCCATTGCCGAGGCAACCTGCCATAACAGAGAGACTCTACCAACAGGGCAGAGCCCCATGGCAGTAGGGTGGAGCCCCATGGCGGTAGGGCAGAGCCCCGCAGCAGTAGGATGGAGCCCTGTGGCAGTAGAGTGGAGCCTCGGCAGGCAAATAGTGACTAGATTGCCTCCTAGCTGGGCAGGACAGTGCAACTGATACTCATTAAGAAAGCCCCAACTCCCTGAGAAAGAGCATCTGAGGAGAAAAAAAGGATTTTATAAGTTCTGCTGCAGTGACCTAAACACATCCGCCCAACAACCCTGAATGAACAATGGTCACAGGTCAGCACTGGAGCTTCTAAAAAGTATAGACCATCTCCTCAAGCAGCTCCCTGACCCCTGTATATCCAAAGAGTCACCTCAAATAAGGACTAATCAGACTGACATTTGGCGGGCATCATTCTGGGACAAAGACTAGCAGAAGAAGAAACTAGTAGCATCCCTCGCTGTTCTGCAGCTGCTACAGGTGTACGCCAGACATGCAGGGCCTGGAGTGGACCTCAGCAGTAATACAGCAGAGGGGCTAGACTGTTAGAAGGAAAACTAAGTAACAGAAATACTTCATCATTAACAATCTGGCTGTCCACTTAGAGACCAAATCGAAAAGTCAGCAACTACTAAGATGACAGGTAAATAAATCCCCAAAGATGGCAAGAAACCAGCACGAAAAGGAGGAAAACACCAGAAACCAAAACACCTCGCCTCCTACAAAGGACCAAAACTCCTCACCAGCAAGGGAACAAAGCTGGACGGAGAATGAGTGTGATGAAATGACGAAATCAGACTTCAGAAAGTGGATAATGAGAAACTCCAGTGAGCTAAAAGAACATGTTCTAAATCAATGGAAAGAAACTAAGAACTTTGAAAAAAGATTTGAAAAAAGATTCGGGGAGGGGCCCAAAGTGGCTCCGGCCAGATGTTGTGGCGCTTGCGAAGGCGAGGCCAAGAGTTCAAGGCCAACCAACCTCAGCAACCTTACAAGCTCTCAATGATTGGCAAAGAAAAAAAAAAAAAAAGATTCGGGGAAATGATAACAAGAATGGACAACTTAGAGAGGAATATGAATGAATTGGAGCTGAAAAACACAACATGAGAACTTCACGAAGCATGCACAAGTTTCAACAGCCGAATTGACCAAGCAGAAGAAAGAATATCAGAAGTCGAAGATCAACTTAATGAAATAAAACGAGAAACCAAGATTAGAGAAAAAAGCACAAAAAGGAATGAACAAAATCTCCAAGAAATGTGGGACTATGTGAAGAGACCTAACCTACGTTTCATAGGTGTAACAGAATGTGACGAAGAGAATGAATCCAAGCTGGAAAACAGTCTTCAGGATATTATCCAGGAAAAGTTCCCCAACCTAGCAAGACAGGTCAATACTCAACTCCAGGAAATACAGAGAACACCACAAAGATATTCTGCAAGAAGAGCAACTCCAAGGCACATAATCGTCAGATTCACCAGGGTTGAAATGAAAGAGAAAATACTAAGGGCAGCCAGAGAGAAAGGTCAGGTCACCCACAAAGGGAAGCCCATCAGACTCACAGCAGATCTCTTGGCAGAAACTCTACAAGCCAGAAGAGAGTGGGGGCCAATATTCAACATCCTTAAAGGAAAGAACTTTCAACCCAGAATTTCATATCCAGCCAAACTGAGTTTCGTAAGTGAAGGAAGAATAAAATCTTTTGCCAACAAGCAAGTACTCAGATATTTTGTCACAACCAGGACTGCTTTACAAGGCTCCTGAAAGAGGCACTACACATAGAAAGAAACAACCAGTACCAGCCATTCTAAAACCATACCAAGTGCTAAAGAACATCAACAAAATGAAGAATCTGCATCAACCAATGGGCAAAGCAACCAGCTAGCATCAACATGGCAGTATCAAATTCACACATAACAATATTAACCCTAAACTTAAATGGGCTAAATGCACCAATCAAAAGACACAGACTGGCAAATTGGATAAAAAACCAAAACTCATCAGTGTGCTGTATCCAGGAAACCCAACTCACATGCAAGGATACACAAAGGCTCAAAATAAAGGGATGGAGGAAGATTTACCAAGCAAATGGAGAGCAAAAAAAAAGCAGGAGTTGCAATTCTCGTCTCTGACAAAATAGATGTTAAAGCAACAAAGATCAAAAGAGACAAAGAAGGTCATTACATAATGGTAAAAGGATCGATACAACAAGAAGTGCTAACGATCCTAAATATATATGGACCCAATACAGGAGCACCCAGATATATAAGGCAAGTTCTTAATGAATTACAAAGAGACTTAGACTCCCACACAATAATAGTGGGAGACTTTAACACTCCACTGTCAATATCAGACAGATCAACCAGACAGAAAATTAACAAGGATATCCAGGGCTTGAACTCAGACCTGGAACAAGCAAACCTCATAGACATTTACAGAACTCTCCACCCCAAATCCACAGAACATACATTCTTCTCAACACCACATCAAACCTACTCCAAAATTGTCCACATAATTGGGAGCAAATCACTCCTCAGCAAATGTGAAACAACTGAAATTATAACAGTCTCTCAGACCATAGTGCAATCAAGTTAGAACTCAGAATTCAGAAACTAACTCAGAACTGCACAGCTTCATGGAAACTAAACAACTGGCTCTTGAATGTTGATTGGATAAACAATGAAATGAAGGCAGAAATAAAGAAGTTCTTCAAAACCAACAAGAACAAAGACACAACATACCAGAATCTCTGGGACACATTTAAAGCAGTCTCCAGAGGAAAATATATAGCACTAAGTGACCATATGAGAAGAGTGGAGAGATCCAAAATTGAAACCCTATCATCAAAATTGAAAGATATAGAGGAGCAAGATCAAAAAAACTCAAAACCTAGCCGAAGACGAGAAATAACTAAGATCAGAGCAGAACTGAAGGAGATAGAGACACGAAAAACCCTTCAAAAAATCAATAAATCCAAGAGCTGGTTTTTTGAAAAGATCAACAAAATAGACAGACCACTAGCCAGACTGATAAAAAAGAAAAGAGAGAAAAACCAAATAGATGCAATAAAAAACGATAATGGGGAAATCACCACAGATTCCACAGAAATTCAAACCATCATCAGAGAATACTACAAACAACTCTATGCACATAAACTAGTAAACCAGGAAGAAATGGATAAATTTCTGGACACCTGTGTCCTTCCAAGCCTAAACCATGAAGAAGCCGAAACTATGAATAGACCAATAACAAGGTCTGAAGTTGAGGCAGGAATTAAGAGCCTACCACACAAAAAAAGCCCAGGTCCAGATGGGTTCACAAACGAATTCCATCAGACACACAAAGAGGAGCTGGTACCATTCCTTCTGAAACTATTCCAGATAATCCAAAAAGAGGGAACCCTTCCCAAATCATTTTATGAGACCAACATCAACCTGATACCAAAACCCGGCAGAGATTCAACAAGAAAAGAAAACTTCAGGCCAATATCCATGATGAACATAGATGCAAAAATCTTCAATAAAATACTGGCAAACCGATTGCAACAGCACATTAAAAAACTTATCTATCATGATCAAGTAGGATTCATCCCAAGGTTGCAAGGCTGGTTCAACATAGGCAAGTCTATAAACGTAATTCACCACATAAACAGAAGCAAAAACAAAAACCACATGATTATCTCAATTGATGCAGAGAAGGCATTTGACAAAATTCAACAGCCCTTTATGCTAAAAACCCTCAATAAACTTGGTATTGATGGAATATATCTCAAAGTAATAAAAGCTATTTATGACAAACCAACAGCCAATATCATACTTAATGGGCAAAAACTGGAAGCATTCCCTTTGAAATCCGGCACTAGACAAGGATGCCCTCTCTCACCACTCCTATTCAACATAGTACTGGAAGTTCTAGCCAGAGCAATCAGGCAAGTAAAAGAAATAAAGTGTATTCGAATAGGAAAGGTGGAAGCCAAATTGTCTCTATTTGCAGACGACATGATAGTATACCTACAAGACCCCATCACCTCAACCCAAAAACCCCTGAAACTGATAAACAACTTCAGCAAAGTCTCAAGGTATAAAATCAATGTGCAAAAATCACAAGCATTCCTATACACCAACAACAGACTTAAAGAGAACCAAATCAAGAATGAACTGCCATTCACAATTGCTACAAAGAGAATAAAATACCTAGGAATAGAACTCACAAGGAACGTAAGGGACCTCTTCAAGGAAAACTACAAACCACTGCTCAACAAAATAAGAGAGGACACAAACAGATGGAGAAACATTCCATGTTTGTGGTTAGGAAGAATCAATATAGTGAAAATGGCTATACTGCCCAAAGTAATTTACAGAAACAATGCTATCCCCATCAAGCTACCACTGAATTTCTTCACAGAACTAGAGAAAACCACCATGAACTTCATATGGAAACAAAAGAGAGCCCGCATAGCCAAGTCAATTCTAAGCAAAAAGAACACAGCGGGAGGCATCACACTACCAGACTTCAAACTATACTACAAGGCTACAGTAATCAAAACAGCATGGTACTGGTACCAAAACAGAGATATAGACCAATGGAACAGAACAGAGGCATCGGAGGCAACACAACATATCTACAACCACATAATCTTTGATAAACCAGACAAAAACAAGCAATGGGGAAAGGATTCCCTGTTTAATAAATGGTTTTGGGAAAACTGGTTAGCCATGTGCAGAAAGCAGAAACTGGACCCCTTCCTGACACCTTAGACAAAAATTAACTCCAGATGGATTAAAGACTTAAACATAAGACCTGACCCCATTAAAAACCCTAGAAGAAAATCTAGGCAAAACCATTCAGGACATAGGAGTAGGCAAGAACTTCATGACCAAAACACCAAAAGCATTGGCAACAAAAGCCAAAATAGACAAATGGGACCTAATCAAACTCCACAGCTTTTGCACGGCAAAAGAAACAGTCGCTAGAGTGAATCGGCAACCAACAGAATGGGAAAAAAATCTTTGCAGTTTACCCATCAGACAAAGGGCTGATATCCAGAATTCACAAAAACTCAAACAGATTTACAGGAAAAAAACAAACAAGCCCATTCAAAAATGGGCAAAGGATATGAACAGACACTTTACAAAAGAAGACATACATGAGGCCAACAACCACATGAAAAAATGCTCATCATCACTGGTCATTAGAGAGATGCAAATCAAAACCACGTTGAGATACCATCTCACGCCAGTTAGAATGGTGATCATTAAAAAATCTGGAGACAACAGATGCTGGAGAGGATGTGGAGAAAGAGGAACACTCTTACACTGTTGGTGGGAGTGTAAATTAGTTCAACCATTGTGGAAGACAGTGTGGCAATTCCTCAAGGACCTAGAAATAGAAATTCCATTTGACCCAGCAATCCCATTACTGGGTATATATCCAAAGGACTATAAATCCTTCTACTATAAGGACACATGCACACGAATGTTCATTGCAGCACTGTTTACAATAGCAAAGATCTGGAACCAACCCAAATGCCCATCGATGATAGACTGGACTGAGAAAATGTGGCACATATACACCATGGAATATTATGCAGCAATCAAAAATGATGAGTTTGTGTCCTTTGTAAGGACATGGATGAATCTGGAGAACATAATTCTCAGCAAACTGACCAAGAACAGAAAAAGAAATACCACATATACGCACTCATAGGTGGGTGAGAAAAATGAGAACACATAGACACAGGGAGGGGGTACTACACACTGGGGTCTATTGGGGGAATAGGGGAGGGACAGTGGGGTGGGGGAGCTGAGGAGGGATGGCCTGGGGAGAAATGCCAAATGTGGGTGAAGGGGAGGAAGGCAGCAAAACACACTGCCATGTGTGTACCTAAGCAACTATCTTGCACGTTCTGCACATGTACCCCAAAACCTAAAATGCAATAAAAATTTAAAAATAAATAAATAAGTAAATAAATTACACACTCTTAGGTATGTCTTTATCAGCAGCATGAAAATTAATGAATACACTGCTTTATTGTTTAATGTAGTTATTATTTCATGCACTGTACATTGTCTAGCTAAAATTTTATAAACAAGACAATGTGATTAAGGAAAAAAATGAATTGTCTATTGGGCAGACATTTGACCAGAAATTTATTTCAAGAGACCTACTCTTGAATACTTGTGATAATGAAGATAATGAGATATCAGTCACTAGGAGTTAAAGGCATTATAGATAAGTGCTATATAGTAGCTATTGCATATGTAAAACTTTTGAGAGAACTATGGACTTCTTTACATATTACAATAAAATGAATAGATGGATCAAATATTTGCACATAAGTAACAAAGGTATAATGGTACTGGAATAAAATATATTACATTAAGTCTGGGTTAAGTAAGCCCGCTTAAATGTAACATCCATACATGAGATTAGAGAAGGATGGTTAATGTATAGAAATATTTTAATATTCTAAGAAACCAAAACAATTAAAAGAATATTTTTATGTATGTGATAAAGTGCCAATTAATGTGATATCTATGAGAAGAAATCTAACAAAAATACAGAAAGAGTAACACTAAATGAGTGGGAAAATGTGATAAACCAACAAGTCACAAAAGTAAAAATAAATACTTCGTGGCCCAAACACATTTTGAAAATCAAATTGTAATGCAGAATTTATAAACAAGATTATTTATTTAATTTTGATTAAAATTGTAGAGTAAAACTATTTTCTAACAGAAATGTAACTTTATTCCGCCAGGCACGGTGGCTCACTCCTCTAATCTCAGCACGTTAGGAAGCCAAGGTGGGCGGATCACGTGGTCAGAAACTCGAGACAAGCCTGACCAACATGATGAAACTCCATCTCTACTAAAAATACAAAGGCATGGTGGTGCGCGCCTATAATCCCAGCTACCCGGGAGCCTGAGGCAGGAGAATCACTTGAACCCCGGAGGCGGAGATTGCAGTGAGCCAAGATCGCGCCACTGCGCTACAGAGTGACTCCGCCTCAAAAAAAAAAAAAAAAAAAAAAGAAAAGAAAAAAAAGAATTCAGCTGTATTTGTTATTATATATGAAAATCACCTTTAAAAGATAAACTATATATTTACATAATACAAATATGAAACTATCATTTATATATAATATAAATTGGAAACTATCATATAATTGGAGAGACACATGAAACATTGTAATTTTGAGAGTCTTATAAACTATATATTTACACTGGGGACACAATTAATGAGAAAAAATTAGAATATTATTCAATGTTTAAACTTCCAACAGATTTAACACGATTTCAGAAGATCAAGTGCTTTCTAATAGCTGAAAATTAAAGACCTTGTAATGATCCAGTAATGTGGCATCAGCTAAGTAAATTATGACTTATTCTTTCAGTCTATAATGACAAAATATACTCCCATCATGGTTAGCACTGTGCATGGCCTACATAGAGTTCAATGCTGTGGCCTCTGCAGTTCTTTGAGCTTTTCATGAAATGACCCTTGCATCTGACTCCCAGACCTGCCATTCCTGACTGCCCTAAATTATTTTTAAATCCTCATATCTTTCAAGACTCTGGGGCATCATCACAATGCTGTGGGGATTTTTGGTTTGTTTTTTTATTTTGCCTTAAAAAGTTATTAATTGTTTTTCGTCTAGCTGAATCATCTTGACCATCTAGACATGTTCAAAGAAAAGAGGGATAAAATGAATAGTTATAGTGGTTTCTTCTAATAGGGAGATATATTTCATCAATTCTTAAAATTTCTGGTACTTGAAATACTTATTATATATTCAAATTTAATTGGAAAAAGAAAAGCATTTGTTTCACATTGTTTATTTATAACACCTATAATTTAACTCCTAATGCCAAGAACTTCAGGAGTTACATATGCATAACTGAAAACATAACTTAATGCCAAAGTAACTGATAATCCGATGGCTGCAAAATCATATGGTTTCTTGAAAAGCTAAGGAGGTATTTTAACACTAATTCTTTCCACTGACCAAACTTGAGATTATCATGTAATTTGGAGCCATCTAGTACTGCATTTGAATCTAATATCTGCCATAAAATCTACATGAACATAGGAATTTATTTGATGGTACTGAGTCTTTTTCCTCACCTGTAGGAGGAAACTATTGACCCCTCCATTGAGAAATTGCAAATGTAGAGTACTCTGAGATAGCTATAGCACATGTAAAAATTTTCAGAAAACTTTATAGTTATTCATGTTACAATAAAATGCATAGATAGATCAAATATTTCTATGTAACAAACAAAGCTAAACTAGTATTAGAATAAAATAAATTATATTATGTGAAGTCTGGCTTAAGAAAGCCTGGTTAAACATATCCATACATAAGACTATAGAGGATGGTTAATATATAATACTCTAAGAAACTAAAAAAGTTAAAATAATAAAAAGATTATCTAGTTACATATTCATATAAAGAACAGCACTTTTATTTTTTGGTGGATAAAGAAGGCTAGTCTACTAATCTTACTTTTAGCTATAATTAATATATTTATATTATGCTTATATACTTCTATTGATATATTACTTCTATTTCTACAAACTGCTTCAAAGCCCCTTAACATTAAAAAAGTTTTTAACTCTATTAGTACTTCTTATATTTGTTTCCATTTTTTAAAGACATAAACTAAAAACTCCAGTATTTTATCATAAACTATTGAAAAAAATACTGTACTTATAAGCTAAGGCATAGACCAATTAATGACTTGCTTTTCATGAATCCTGAAGGGAAGAGGTTTACAGATTTGTAATAGACTGTCTGGGATTTAGGTATAGAGATTATAGCTTCCAGGTGATTATATATTATATTAATTTGCGGGTCATGTAGTAACAAAATATTGTAACCTGGGTGGATTAAACACAGTGTGACTCACAGTTCTGGAGGCTAGAATTTCAAATTCAAGGCATTGCCAGGACTGGTTCCTTCTGTGGGCTGCCAGAGAAATTCTGTTCCATACCTCCCTCCAATCTGTTCTGATTAGTTCTGGGATACATGTGCAGCACATGCAGGTTTGTTATACAGGTATACATGTGCCATAGTGGTTTGCTGCACCCACCAATGCAGCAAATACCTAATGCCAAATTAGGTGTTTGTCCTGATGCTATCCCTCCCTTTGACCCCCACCTCCTGACAGGCCCCGGTGTGTGATGTTTGCTTCCCTGGTCCATGGGTTCTCATTGTTCAACTCCCACTTATGAGTGAGAACAAGTGGTGTTTGGTTTTCTGTTCCTGTGTTAGTTTGCTGAGAATCATGGCTTCCAGCTTCATCCATGTACCTGCAAAAAAAGTGAACTCATTCTTTTGTATGGCTGCAGGTGTATATGTGCCACATGTTCCTTATCCAGTCTATTATTGGTGGGCATTTGGGCTCGTTCCAAGTCGTTGCTCTTGTACATAGTGCCTCAATAAGCATAGGTGTGCATGTGTCTTTATAGTAGAATGATTTATAATCCTTTGGAGGACTTAAATTAATTTTTGAGGAGTGCACAATTCTATCCATAATAGCAATGTAAAGAAAAAGCTTTACTTTTTGATTATTTTCTGTTTCTTAAAAAAATTAAGACTATAGCAGCCCAGAGTTTGCTGTTTAAATGAAACTTCTTCCAATTGCATATCATATACTCTAAAATGATTCGTAGTGTTAAAATGATGATTAATGACATAAAGTCTAATTCTAGTAGGCTAATATGCAGGAAGAATCCATTATTTAATTATGTGAAAACAAGCTCGTAGTAATTATAGAATATGGTATTGTTTATTCAGATACCCACCCCAAAAACTCATCTGCTGGCCCATTAATTTCCAAAGGATTTCATTGCATTGAAATCTTACAAAGTGGTATGGCACAACTGGTTACCGTTGAGTAACATGAACCAAAAAAAAACACATTCGTAAAACTGAAGAAGTGCCAAAAGCATCTGGCACTCAGTAACAAAGAGCTCTAAGCATATAGAACTTGAGGCAACAAGATGACAGAGAGAACATAAACAAATTGCAGGGGCCAGATTACACTGCTCTTTTATGTTGGGGATTGTTTTCCCTAAATCTCAGGATAAGGCATAAAGGCTTAACAGAAAGCAGAAAATTTCAGTGTGAGATATTACTATGGGAGAAGGTGAAAATTTGTTTCAGAAGTGACAGCACACCTAGAACGTGAAGGCCAGGAATCCTGGAGAAGAAGGATGGCCCAGGGAAGTGACCTAATAAAATTTTGAGTGCTTTGATACTCTAGGCCATTGGTAAACTCTAAAACTCATGGGAAGAGGATCTGAAAAATCAATCAGAAAGCAATTGCTAAGTGACTAAAAAGCTAAGAGCTTTCAATAATCTTACACTGCAGGGGAGGTAAAATTAGACTGCTGTCCAGATGAGGAGAATGACAGCCAAAAATATCATGCATTCAGTTTAGACTTATTAAGGACTATGCCCTATAATAAAACATAAAACCAGAAAAAGGTAAGCCCTACAACACTAGCTCAAAGCAACTGAGTTGTTTATTGAGACAAGTAATTTGGCCTTACTTTAACTTCTGTCAAGGAACAAGTTAATTCTTCCAGAAGGAAAATAAAAATAAAAATATCTAGTAAAATTTCCATATGCAAAGTACAACAGGCAATTTCAAAATTTTAGTATTAATATAAAAATAAATCGAAAGATTAAAACCGAGATAAACTTTTACAATATAAACAGCTCTATAGGTGATCCAGATAAGGAAGTCATCAAACATGAAATTTAAAACAATCCTGATTGTAATATTCCTCCCTTATCCATGGTGGATATGATCCAAGACCCACAGTGTAGTACTAAACCCTATATATAGTAGCATTTTATCTTTATTAATTTGGGAACTTTCATCTGTTAACTAAAAGGATGCACTTAATGATTTCTTTTTGTCATCTCCAAATTGCCAGCATCTCAACTCTTGTGTTTTGGAGTATGTGATACAAAAGCTACTTAAACATAAGTGATGGGATAACAGAAAAATCAATTGGATAACGAGGACAGCTGCTAAATGACTTACAGGCAGTTAGTATGAATACTCTAGACAAAAGGACAGTTCATGTCCCAAATGAGATGGTGAAACAGATTTCATCACGCCACTCAGAATTACACACAATTTAAAACTTATAAATTGTTTAATTCTGAAATTTTTCATTTAATCTTCTCAGCCCATAGTTGACTGCATAAAGGGAGATTGCTGTATCACATTCAAATATGTCCAAAACAATGAAAGCAAGATCAGGAATTATACCAGATAAACTTAAAGGTGTATCTGCTGCCTGATGACTTTGGGTGATTCAGGCCACTAGACTAGCAAGAATTGAAGAGTTTGAATATTGGCAAACATAACTGGCCCTAACGACTAAAGGTATTAAAGTCATTTGTTTTATCATAGAAAGAGAAATATATTGCAACACTTCAGGACAACTTTTGGTATTTCCATGCCCATTCTTATCTGCAAATGAGTAAGTACAACAAATAAAGCCTGATGAGAATATGGAGAATATGGCAAGGAGGATTTCAGATATGAAATACTGAGTCAACCAATATGACAAGCCACTTTTGATCAGCATAAAGGTTAGCTGAAAGGGAAGAAACTTAAGTATGGAGAGTGGAAAGTAGAGATTGCCATGATCAGATATGAATTCAGAACGAAGTGAAGCAACAGGAAGAAAGGTTTGTCTCATTAAGCCTTCCCTTGTAATTTTTTTGAAAATTGTAATCAAATGGAATCTTGGTGAGGCTGAGCATAGATAGAGTATAACAAATGGTAGAAACAATTGAATCTTTGTGGTTTAAGTGGGGACTGTTTTGGGTGCAATAACTCATTAGAGTTTCCTTTAACACCTGGCCTAGAGGTTCACCAACTTCAGTGATTCTTGGCTAATGAAATTTGCAGCTGTCCTGTTATCCATGAAATGGCTAGAATCCTTTCCTCTGTGGTACAATATACACTCCATAGCTACCTCATGGAAACACCCTGAAGATAGCCTCCAGTTATGATGACATATGTGATTCCCTTTGTTCTTCAGCTCTTATCCTAAGAGAATTCTTCATTCCCTGAAATATATGGGTTCTAGTGCTAGAGAATCTGTCATGAAGTCCCATCTCCAATTGTTCTATTGCCTTAGAATATTCTCATCTAAATTCTGACAAAGACATTATATAAGATAATATTATAGGCTGACATCTCTCAATAATATACATAAAAACATATGCTAACTCAAACAAAAGCCAATCAAATTTACTTACACAGAAAAATATACCAAAAATGAACTGAGTTTATCCTAAGATTTTTAAATGGTTTAATTTTCAAAAACAATGAATTCATATCACTATATCAGGGTAATAAAGAAAACAATATGGTCATCTCAATAAAGGAGTTAATAATGTTCTTAACTTGATTTAAAAAACATTAAGCCAACATATCCAAAATGTTCAGAATGGAATTTTCTCCTGAGATTGGAAGCAAAACAAGTTCAGAATCAAAACACTGCATCTATTCAGCTTCTGTTAATATTTCCTGCCAGTACAGCAAGACAAACAAAACAGTAGTAAGATTTGGAAATGAAAAAAATAATTGTTGTTAAAGGCACATAACATATACAATGAAAAAAAAAATAGAAAGCATCAAAAGATAAAATGAAAGGATTAGTAAGTTAATTTAGCAAGTTCTTTAGATACAAATTCAGTATAAAAGATGATAAGCCTCCATGTACTAGAGGCAATAAAATAGACTTTAAACCTCACTGAAACTGTTTACAAAAGTACCAAAAAAAAAAAAAAAACGCACAAAAAATATTAGTAAGAATTTTTATGAAAAACATGGGAGAATATAACAAAACAAAATATTCTGAGATAATTTAAAGACAACATAAGTACCATTCTCTACAAAAAGAAGAAAACAGAAGAAAATCTAAGTAAACTGAAAGACATACCTTGTTCCTAAATGAAATATTTAGCATGTTAATTATACCAGCTTTTGATCAGTTAATCTACAGCTTAAAAACAATTCCACTGAAAATCTCAGAAATGCATATGTGTTTATGTGTATGCATGAGTTGCATGTTTGTATTTATGTAAAAATTAGAAGTTGTTTTTGAGTTTTATATGAGAAGGCAAAAAATACAAGAGATGCCAACACAATATGCAAAAACAAAGTGTTCATAGCATGTACTGTCTTAACTTAAAGCAACCAATATTTAATGTAATATTCACATAAATGTGGAAAAAACATAAAACAGAATAGTGTATCTTAGGAAACACTGACTCATATATGATTTATAACAAAATGCTGTTAATTGGCATTAGTATTTTATTTTCAATAAGTTGTGTTGATTCAATAAGTTGGGTTTATTTGACATCTACATGGAAATATGTGAATCATAGTCCCAAATAATACAAAAAAAAGGAAACAATTTCAACTGCATTTGAGACTTAAATGTAAAATATAAAAATATAATAATACAGAATGGCTTAAAGATTTATATATCCATACACTATACCAACATAAACACTTTTAAGATAAAAGCACAAAGTACTGAATATAAAATAAAGATTTGTTAATTTGACTGTATTAAAATGATATACTTACGTTAATTAAAATACAACATAGTATCAACGAGAAGGCAATCCTTAGTATAGAACAATATATTTTCATTGTGTCTTATATAAATAATTTCTGTATAGCACAAAGACAATTATTAAACAACTCAACAAAAAATGGGCAAAATATTTGAATAGATTCTTCATGAAAGATGCTATCTACTAATCAAAGATATACAAAATTGTACATTAGTGAACACCAGGCTAAAATTGTACAAAATAATTAAATGAATATATTATGTTTAGGCAAACATGCAGATAAACTGGAATATGCTTACAACATAGTTTGGAGTGTAAAATTTACCAAAACTGAAACTTTTTGTCTATTTACATTTATCATTTCTATGTGTTATGATTCAGTTATTTCACTCATGGGTATATGGCCAACAGAAATATATACTTAAATGAACCATATAGGTGTTTAAGAATGTTAAGGCCGTATTGTTAGTAATATCCTGTACCAAAAAATAAATGCCTATAGATATACTATATTCTTAAAATAAAATAGCATAAAGCAATGAAATGAAGAAACTGTGAACACTAATTTTGATAAAATTAATAAGTGCAGATTTTAGCATGGGAAGTCAGACATAAAAGAGTACCATTGCATATTCCTAGTCTTTAAAGTTCAGTAACAGGAACACTCAGGCCGATGGAAGCCAATGGTTAACTTTCAGTTGGAGATACAATGTGGTACCAGTCTTTTGGGATATTAGCAATTTTTATGCTAATTTGTGAAAGTTTTTGTGTTATAATTTATACTTTAACAAAAATAATAATTCTAAATATTATATTTATTATTATATTTATTATTATATTTAGAATTATAAATTCTAAATTATATTCCCTAACCATAGTACAATTAAATTGGAATCACACACATACATGTGTTTTTAACTTAAATTTAAATATAATAAAAAGAAAAATTTAAAATAGAGAATGTTTTGAGCTGAATAACAATTAAAGATTTAATATTACAAACCTATGAGATGTTTCTCAAACCATGCTCAGAGGATATTTATATCCCTAATATGTATGTGAGGAAAGACTGAAAATAATTAATCTATGATTATTCTCAAAAACTAGTAAATGAAAACAAATAAAATCTAAGGAAAATATTTTAAAATACTTAAAAACTGAAAACAATAAGATTAAGTGAAATATATTCATTTTAATCATTATAGGAAAATATTCAAAATGTCTTCTTACATACTCCAGAGTAGATAACCATAAAATGCTGAAAGAATTAAAGTAGTACAATATATTTAAATTTAATTTTAAGGAATTTCACACTGCTGTAAAAACTGTCCAAGACTGGGTAATTTATAAAGGAAAACGGTGTAATTGACTCACAGTTCAGCTTGGCTGGGAAAGACCTCAGGAAACTTATAATCATGATAGAATAGGAAGGGGAGGCAAGGCACATTCTACATAAGATGCTAGGAAGAAGAAGTGCTGAGCAAAGGGGGAAGAGCCCCTATGGAACCATCAGATTTCCTGAGAACTCACTGGCTATCATGAGAACAGCATTGTAGAAACTGCCCGCATAATCCAGTTACCTCCACTTAGTTTCTCCCTTGACATATGGGGATTATGTGAATTGCAATTCAAGATGAGATTTGGGTGGGGACACAAAGCCTAACCATATCATTCCAAAAAAGTGGCTGCCTCCTTTCCAGGTAAGAAAATAGAGAATTTCCCCATCCCGTACTTTGTTCCCCTTCATGGTTTTTCTCCAGGAGTATTCTTGGTGATCGTGTGTGTGTGTGTGCACATGTGTGTGTGCATGTGTGTGTGTGATTAGAAAAAGAAATAATTATCAATAAATTCAAATTAGATTACAACAGAGTTTAAGGGGGTCTGTTTGATCCAACCAAGTACAAATTTGAGTATAAAATAAGACATTTACCCTTGAGACATCCATCCATGCATGTACCTATTAAAATTGAAAATCATTTCATCTCCACTCTTCATCTGAACCTAATTGTACATTTTTGACATGATATATTGGTTCTCAATATGTTCTCATGTTCTGTACTATTCACAAAATAATTTGTTTCAGTGCTCAGGCTACTACAGCTAGTTTTTTGTTTTTGTTTTTGTTTCTGCGAAATATCAAAAGCAACAACAGCAATAAAAACACCTTAGCTTGTGCACAGTTTTTTTTGTTGTTGTTGTTGTTGTTGTTTTTTTTCTGAGACAGAGTTTTGCTCTGTTGCCCAGACTGAGTGCAGACTGAGGCATGCAGCTGAGGCATGACCTCAGCTCACTTCGGCCTCCGCCTTCCAGGTTCCAGGGATTCTCCTGCCTCAGCCTCTTGGGTAGCTGAGATGACAGGCTAGTGCCACATGCCTGGTTAATTTTGTTTGTATATTAAGTAGAAATGGTGTTTCACCATGTTGGCCAGGATGGTCTCGAACTCCTGACCTCAGGTGATCCACCCGCCATAGCCTCTCAAACTGCTAGGATTACAGGCATGAGCCACCACACCAGGCCAATTTTTTTTTTTAAATCTCATCATATCTGTTTCCATCATCACAAGGAAATGAATTACTTTTAATCTAGGTTACTGTTTTGTCTTAGTAGGCATTCAATTAAACAACGTGAAGATTCAGTTTGACTACCTAGACAGCTAGTAAGGGGATCTTGAAGACACAGGTAATTGTCCTATTGGGTTTTACAGCACTGTGTTCGGCATTCGCTATACAGAATACACTGTACAAACATGGCTATTAATGATAAAATACATTATTTTTCCTTTTCAGATTGCTTTTATTATTTATGTTCTTCAAAATACTTCTAAAATTATGATAAATTGCAGTAACAGTACTTTAATTAGTTTTATTTTATAATTCACACTTGGCTAAAACTTGTATAATGCTCTTGTTACATATATATTTTAGCTTTGTCCATGATATACTACTTTTTTTATGAATCTGTGTTTCAAAGTGGTAATTTTCCCAACTGTGGATGGTTTTAATTATACAGGATCAAAAGCATTGTTGTTTTCAGGAAATTATAAAAGCGTCATAAGAGAGTCCACGCTAACATTGATAGGTATGAGGAGGCTTATCAATAAAAACGTGATTGTATAAACAGGAAGCTTGTAATCAAGTAACTTGATCTATATGTGTGGGGTTTTGTGTGATTTGATACAAAAAAAATTAAAAATAAATTCAATTTATCTTGACTTTCTGGGGATAATTTATCACATATTAATGTAAGCGTATCAGAAGGATAAAAGTATTCATTGAGGTTATCTTTCATGGATATTATAGACATATATTATAAAATATGTTACAACTTGAGAGTGTTGTACAAAAATACACTTATCCATAAATCTGGTCATATTTTACTGAATTATCCTATAGTGTTTGGCAACTTGTTTTCTGCAGTAAACATGCTGACTGATTTTAGTGGTCTTTTGAGTACAGATTCCCATCTCATTTTATTGCTGTGATAAAATGTCAGCAAAAATGTATGCTTTCTTTAATAGCCTCTAGAGAAGGCTGAAACTAAATCAGAAAGTAACAACCATGATGATAAAAAACATATGTTTTGGCACTTTGGGTGTAATCTTTTGTATTTGCTGAGGAGACATTTTGTATTGGGGATTCTAATGTTTATGAGTAAGTAATATGTATCTCTAGGTGAATATTGAGTGTATTTTTAAAAAGTCTATTAAATGAACTCTTACTTCATGTACTGCCACCAGTGAGACTTCTCTGTAAAGCTAATTTGGTATGTCACAGAAGAGTTTATCCTGTGATTCATAGTAATATTTTAGAGAGTAATGCCAGTACAAATGAAAATGCACATTCTCAGCTTATTGCCCTTGGCAGTCTCAAGACAGCTGTTTGTAGGTTAAAAAAAGTTACACTGAATAAGCAATTGTAAAAAGAAAATTTTGAAAAGCTGAGTTTACGGATGTAAAAATTAAAACCTGACAAGCATCCCAAAAGCAAAACAAATTGTTATTATTACAAAGCTGATTAATATATCGTCCAGTGAAGATTTAGATGAGGATATATATGTTGAGTACTTTAGAGTCACTTCTAAAATTTGAATTCCCAACTACAGGGATTAAAATCCTACAACCTACTATAAAGATATCATTTTTTTAGGTTACTGTATTTAAAGATATTTAAAAGAGAGCCTTATAAAAGTTTAAAAGTGTTAAAATATTTGAGTTTTTTCAACTATTTTAGAAAAAACTCACTTCAAAGTGAATGTTATCTTTATTTCTTCCACAACTATCTTGGCTTAGGTTCCATGTTAGTATGTGTGTAGGTTGATGTTTCAAATTTGTATTCTTTTATAATAATAATTATTATTAGAAATGTAATACATAGTGATACACCTAAATGTTTCTTATTTATTTATTTATTTATTTATTTATTTATTTTTTTGAGACGGAGTTTCGCTCTTGTTACCCAGGCTGGAGTGCAATGGCGCGATCTCGGCTCACCGCAACCTCCGCCTCCTGGGTTCAGGCAATTCTCCTCTCTCAGCCTCCTGAGTAGCTGGGATTACAGGCACGCACCACCATGCCCAGCTAATTTTTTGTATCTTTAGTAGAGACGGGGTTTCACCATGTTGACCAGGATGGTCTCGATCTCTTGACCTTGTGATCCACCCGCCTCGGCCTCCCAAAGTGCTGGGATTACAGGCTTGAGCCACTGCGCCCGGCCTCTAAATGTTTCTTATAATCTAGGATCCATGATTTTTTACAAACATTTGTCACGTACTGGACACCATACTTCCAATGAACATTTTATCCATATTTGGCTTGAATCATTAATTCCTCTTCATTTTTTATGAAACAATGCAGTTTAATTAAGTTTTACATGAGCCAAAATAAGTATTTTTAAACATTCACATTTAAATTAACTCTTTAGAAATAAAATGGAACTGGTTGATAATTAAAGGTTAATTCTCATCCAGAAAAACAAAATCAGTAATTTTGACATTCATGACTCATAAAAAATGGCACAGTTCCTTGATTCCCTGTCAAGTTACATCATACTTAGTAAATAAAACAAATTTTGACAAACACAGTTTTAGGTCATTTAGTTTGACTGAGTAAACCTGTTCTTACATAAACATGGCCTTTGGTCATGTAACTATTTCTCCCCTCTCTTATGAAAAGTAAACGACAAGCAGAGAAATAACACACTTTTTAGCTTTAAAATAAGTAAAAGACAATGTTCCATTTTATGTGATTACATTGGAATTAAATCACTAGTACTATGCCTCTATTTTTAAAATGTGCACTTCACATGCATAAACCTTAAAGCAAAATATATGAAACTTCAGGATTCTAAAAGAAAATGCAATCTAAGTAATGAAGGAGCACTAACTTCTAAATTTTAATTGGGTTATAAA
Source organism: Saguinus oedipus (assembly GCA_031835075.1). NCBI lineage: Eukaryota > Metazoa > Chordata > Mammalia > Primates > Cebidae > Saguinus > Saguinus oedipus. The sequence continues at coordinate 48,418,019 of CM063186.1, read as the reverse complement.
AGTAATCATCCCACTCTAGGAAAGCTGTTATCCCTATTAAAGGCATATATTAATATACCATACATGGTTAATTATGTCCACTCTCTTTTAGTACTATAATTTCGAACTGAAACACAAATCGAGAAAAAGTGCATTAGGTGTATAAAATTACATAGTTCACATTTTCTATTTTATTTAATCACCAAGAACATGCATCTAATAAAATTTATTTGCTCTACATTGCTAATAAACATCAAAAATAATTCCACTCTAAATGCTGAACCAAGATGTTCACTTACAGTACTAAATTAAGAAATGCCTTAAAATAAAACATTTAAAAAATATGATGCGAAAACAAGTGAAGAGGGCAATGATTTTAACTGTTTTGCAATTAATTATAAATCTACATGCTGAGCTTCAGAATCCTATTGCTAAATAGTGAATTTGGGTTATTTCCTTCCCTGTTGCTTCCATATTTACCATTCAATAATCCCATAAAATTATAATGTGAACAAAATTATATTCACGATAGCCTGAGGAGTAGGCAGTAAACCTCTGCAGATCAGAGTGTTCAGACTTCTGTTCTTGTTTATTTATGTCTCATGGTAAGTGTGAGGAATAAAAACACTCTGAGCCTTGCTTGCCTTTATTTGCCAAAGCTCCCTTCTGCCTTTTCCATTATTTTGCGTAAGAAGGATTCAGTTTCCTATTTCCCTCAAATGTGAACAACATTCTTTTATCTGGCCCTGACTAATTGGGAGCTCTCAGTCTTAAGGAGGGCGTGTCAGTTTTTGGTAAGGATGGACTCAAGGTCTTTAATTCTGCAAAAGCTGTTGGTTACCGTTCTAAACAGATTTTTCCCATATTTGTGTCTTCAGTTGATTTTATCTGTATCTTTTCTGTTTTCCATGTCACAGATTTTTGCTTTGTGTTTCTTAATTCTTTCTCTCACCTTCATTAAGTGGATTTTGATCTCCTTATTCTATTTTCTTGAGACCCATACTGGCTCTCCTTGCTCCTCACCTTACAGGCAGTCTTTTATGGGACCTTGTGATCATGTTGAGTTAATATTTAATAAACTCATATCTATATATCCTATTAGTTCTGTCCCTCTGGAGTGCCCTGGCTAATACAATAATTGAGGAATGAAAATCAATTAGTCTGAACATCTTCATCATTAGAGTTGGTAGTAATTTTGGAGGGCTTAAAAGAAAGATAAGATTGGGAGGGGAAAGCGTTCTTTTTGTTGTTGTTGTTTGTTTATTTGCTTATTTTTGTTTTGAAAGTATAAACTGAAGAAAGTGAGGGCATAATCTTTAGTTATTGGTATCTATTTTTTTCCTCCATTTCAGTATAAATCAGTGTTAAGAAATACTTCCTTGCTTCCATAATTCCATCATTGATCTTTTGATCTAAGTTCCAAACTAGGACAGCAGAATAGGAAAAACATTCACTTCCTGACGTTCATAAGGGTTTATTTATCATATACAATACAAGACATTCTTTCAATTTAACCACTTTTTCAATAAAGTTTTATCAAATTTCTGGTAGATAAATATTGCAGATTTAGGTTATAATAAATGTTTAAATATATTTAAATTTTAACCATGTGGAAAACTATTAATATATTTATTTTTCCTAAAATATTTGTATTTTTGGCATTAATAATTATGCTGTTTTGTTTCATTTGTTTCTTTTTATATGTTTTTCTCACTATTTCAACTCCAAATTCTCCAATGAACTGCCTCAAATTTATGTACTGTGTTGAGATACTTAGGTATTATATAAATTTTATCTCACTCATGAAACATTTCCCAGAACATATAACCTGCTCTTATTGTAATGGACAATATCACATACCCTGTGCACAGCTGTTGTTCCATTTCTTTTGTTCATTATTCTGGAGATTCCCATTGTTTCTTCCCTTTATTGAATAAAAAGGAATATTCACTGTATCTTACGTGTCATTTTGCCATTTTGTAATGGAACAGCTAGCTTGGCTTCAAACCACGTTTTAAAACTTTTGCTTTCTTTCTCTTTTCTTCTCAATCTCAAGATATAACTTTCCAGACAGACTTAACATGTGTTTTCTTTCATCTTGAAGTATAGCATAGGAATGTGCTGTGGACCTCCACTTCCTTCCTTTTCCCATTCTATACTCCCATGCACATTTACTTATCTGGATGCTTGTGAAGCACACACCATGCTCACTTATGTGGTCATATATTTCTTTAGAAGCTTCGGGGGCCAGATCCTTACATGGATCAGATACCTCCAGAATTCTTCCTCCAGTCAAGGCCAAAACTCACCAGGAGGTAGAAATTAACTTCAAGATTGACTGCGACTAATTTGTAACCTGCCTGGGCCCAGGATGGTGCTGGCCCCTTCACTATATGGTACAGTAAGTCAAGATAAGGCACCGGAGTGGATCATGCCTCCTGATACCTCCTAGCCCCACTCCTTTTCTGCATTCCACACTCCTCTCTCTTTAAAAACTCCTGTGTTCCCTCCACCAATTGAAGAGTGGACATTCTGGGGAAATAATTCCTCCTATTTTTCCCCTTGCTGGTACTGATAACAAAGCTCCTCTCTTTCTATCACAACTCCTTTTTATTATTTTGGCTTCTTTCTACAAGCAACAAGCAGCTGGACACTTTTCCCAGCTACACTTTTTTCTTAGTTTATGTTCTCTTTTGTGGTACACATGTCATCTAGGAATCCCTAAGGAAATGTGTTTCAAAGTCATTTTCTTCATAATGAGTATGTCTGAATATGCATTTACTCTACCCCCTCAGTTGTTTGGCAGTTTGGCTGGATTAAGACTTTTAGTCTAAAAATAACAAAGAAACAAAGAAATAGGGAGTTTGACCCTATTTTAGACACATTGCAAATACACTCATAAGTATTTCAAAGGGTAATTATTATTGATTTGCATTATTAAATGATCTTTTTGACTGAAATGAGTAAGATGGCAGAAGTAAGCTTTCAGTGAGGTTAGCTAAGTGATTACTTTTGTAATCCAAGTGAGAGATACTTGTGTCCTTGACTAAGGTAACCATGCTGCTGCTATAGAGTACAGCAGTGTTGTTGAATATTTTAGTATTGACTTAAAATAGGCTGGGTGAAAGAAATTAGACAAAAAATATTCTCTGGATAGAGACAATTGTAATAATTGCTAAACAATGGAAAATGACGTTTAGAGCAGGCTTGGGGCTGCTGTGTTTGAAGGGGTTATATGCATTAAAAGTGAAGATGATTGTACAAAACTTCATCCAAGCAATGCATTTACAGTGAGTTTGCACTGTAGTTGATTTTAATTTTGCAAATTTCCACAGCATCAGATAATTCATTGTGAATACTCAATTCTCCTAAAAACTGGGTTATCTACTTCTCTTTAGTATAGAAAAAATTTAAGCAAGTATTATGATAGACTTGGCGGCAAAAATTAGCATTTAATTTTCTGTGTGAATCTACACATTTAACTTATTCTTTTGAATGACCAATATTCTTATCTAGTCTTATCTGTCCAAGTACATGATAATGTATTCATCCCTACTTCATAGAACTGTTAAGAGGAAAAAGTAAATTAAGATACATAAGATACTAGGAAGACTTCCTAGCATATATTAATATCTCAATGAGTGTTAGTTATTTGTATAATTTAACTCACAGATTCTGTCATTTAAATATGTACCAAATATTTTCATAGTAGTGGAAATAATATGGATGAATCACATCCTATGCTTTAATTAGTAGTTACAAATATCTGTTGTTTTCTATAATCATGTATAATCAATAATAATTAATGCCTATGGGTAAAGTACAGAATTGGAATCTAATAGGTCTATTATTTGTGACATATTATATAGCATATTGGAATAATTTCTCTTTCAAATAAGAGATCAACTTTTTTTGAAGCATTTAAGTAGCCTATAAAAGATATCTTTAAAGTTATTTTAGCCTTCTTTTGTATGCAGCAAAAATTCTATCTTGTTTACCATACCACAAGAAAATTTTTATTTACAAATATCAAGCTACATGCAGCACAAATAATATGATCACTGTTGAACAATACTTTCCCAGGGAGATATAATTTTTGGAAAGTTATGTCGACCTTTCCAAGCCACCAGGGTATCATTTAGTGTAATGAGTGCTAATTTCCTAAGTGGTATCCTAGTGACCTGAAAGAGTTTGTACAACTTTCTGAAAGTGTTTGTAAGTCCCCGTGGTGTAGTTTACACAGTGGGGGAATATGATTCATTATTCACAAACATACATTTCAGATGTGGAACGTAATGGCCTCACTGACATTTTTTGCTGAATTTAAACTGGGTAACTTTAAAAGGGCTGTGATCTAAAAAATAAAGTGGAATTTACTTACAGAAAATCAAGTACTATAATCCACTTTTTTCTTTTCCTTTTTTTGCTGAATTTTGCCAAAAGTATTTATCTATAAATCTATTTTAAAACTACTTTTAAGATATAAATGAGTATCAAAAGAGAAGGGCTATCTCAAGGCAATTTTTTTTAGTGCGCTCAGAATGATAATTTTCATCTTCCCTTATGGCTCTCTAAGGGCCTTTTCTGGAGCTTCAAACTGGTGTTTTGCTGTTTTCAAGCTTGAATGGCAATCAGAACATATTTTTTAGTTCAATGAATTTGTATCGAGGCAAGTTCTTAATTGCCTTACATAAACAGCTTCTTCAGGTTTTTGATAGAAAATAATTTTTATTCAAATCATTGCCTCTACAAAAAATGAAATCTAGATTTATCTGGATAGGAAAAAGGTGACGGAATGATTAGTATATCGTACACAATATAGTTCTGTAATACTATACACAGAACCTTACTTTTCCCTTGTACATTATAAATGTAAAGACCCAACCTAAGAGAGAGGAAAATCTCTTCTTGCGCCTTCTCATTCCTAATAAGACGTCATACATCTTTTTTCAGAGTTATGGTTCAGTCTGAAACCAGCACTTTAGAAATGGCAGGTTAGCAACTCCCTCTGAAACTTCAAGTTAACATGTAGTATATTTCTTCAAAGCATATTAAAATGCAGTGAGTAGGAATGTGTTAGTTTTCATAAGAGTTGAAGAAAGACGGTGGGAGAGGAAGAGCTCCTCTTCTTAAGGTTCCATAAACATTCTTTTATTTTCATCAGTTTACTTAGGAAATATTAGAATCATATTCCTTATGACTGATTTCCTTCTCAGTTGTATCAAAAGATAAACAAGCATTAGGCTGTAGGCTAAAGAGCAGTGCCTCCCCATCTTCAGTGAAGCCACAGAAACCACATGGACCTTATTAAAACACACATTCTGATTTCTTCACAAGGGCCTAACATGCAGCATTTCTAATAAATTACCAGAGGATGTTAACATACTTTATGGACATCACTTTGAAGTGTAAGGATATAGAAAATTATACATTTTATTTTACTATTTTTAGATCTTCAAAGACGTTTAGAGTTATGGTTTCTGGGGAGTCACTGATGAATAATAAATGTCTACTTACATGTTAGTAAATCTCTTTAGTTCACCTGAAAATTTTAAAAAGTATATCTATTGTACAGAAAATATTATAGAATTAGGAATTGTTACTAAATTTATTGCTGTTTTGCTGTCATTTCTCAGATTTATATGTCACAAAACAAAACAGATTAAAATCTAGACACTTAAGAAAGAAAATAAATATTTTGGCATGCAAATATCCTTCAGAAAGGGCATCTTATAAGAGTTTATAACTGTGGAAACTACTTAAGAGTAAAGGGTGATGATTATCATTATTTAAGAGTGACTATGTGAAGATTCATTAATATACATTAGGCCGGGCGCGGTGGCTCAAGCCTGTAATCCCAGCACTTTGGGAGGCCGAGGCGGGTGGATCACGAGGTCAAGAGATCGAGACCATCCTGGTCAACATGGTGAAACCCCGTCTCTACTAAAACTACAAAAAATTAGCTGGGCATGGTGACGCGTGCCTGTAATCCCAGCTACTCAGGAGGCTGAGGCAGGAGAATTGCCTGAACCCAGGAGGCGGAGGTTGCAGTGAGCCAAGATCGTGCCATTGCCCTCCAGCCTGGGTAACAAGAGTGAAACTCTGTCTCAAAAAAAAAAATATATATATATATACATTAAACTCCACTAATAGAAAGTTTATTAGCATGTGATGAAACCAGATACACCATGAATTTCATTGTATATCTAATACTTGACTATGTGCATGTGTAAGAAATGTTAGTCTAGAAACAGTAAAGCTTTTTGCGTATTTTGTACTCTCTATGTAACATGATATTTACATTGTGAAAGTTCTAATAAAAATATTAATAGTCAGTTTAGTTTATAATTTGATTGCTATAGATTGCGTATATCACATTATGATTATAATAACATGATTCAATGTATTCCATTTGAATAAAATGATCAGCCTTTCTAAAACAAACTTCGAATGAGTAATAATATATTTATTTTAGTAACTAAAACTAATTTCTCTGTAAGTTTATTTCTGACTCAAAATTCTTTGAAAATGGAGCCTGAGATGAGGCAAAAATAAACGAACAAAAAAAGAAGGAAAATTATTGTTTATTTGGAGTCTAATACACTTAAGGGTGTTATAAGTAACCTGAGTCGATTACAAATTTGGAGTTGATACTGTGCCAAAGTGCCTTTTTAAAAAGAATTATTTCCACCACAATGTATAAAATCAGTCTTTCTTTTGCATTTGTGAGGAAATATAAGGGTAAATAGTTATTATCATAGTGGGAATACTATAAATAGATTATGTGTTAAGGAGAGAAATATGTTGCTTTGTGTAAAAATTATACAAAGAATGGATCTAGGCATACATACAGCATGTATGTACACATTATGTGTAAATTATAGAACACAAATTAGAAAACCAATCGTGCAGCTGGGTTTGAAATTTATGACAATATTAGCAGATACGGTTTAAAATTTACCTTAATTAGTGAAATGTTTCACTATTTTGCAGTAACAATAGGAAAATTTAAAATGTGTCTAAGTGACTTAATAAATAATAGTTTATCTCTTACTCTTAAATAATCTAAATGTACTGAGCAGCCTAGTGCATCCCGTAGTGAAACCTTCTACACAGACTGTGGGGGCTGCCATAGTAAAGAAAAAGGAAGGTAGAGAAGACATGTAATCTGTCCTGTCTGCCACACATCACTTTGATTTCTTTCCACAATTACAACACACATTTACCTTCCTTAAAGGATACAGCAAGGTCCTATCCTGCCAGTGACTGGTCTGCAGCAGTTCTTAAGTGTCACTGGGAAGATATTTTAAAGGATTCTAGGTTTGAGATGTGGTTAGTGATTAAGATTTGATAGTCTGTTTTATCAGAGGTCCTTTTTCTCCTGGCTCCTGACTTTTTTGTTCTCAGATTAGTTACGCTTTGTATTTCTTGTTCATATTTGACGTAGATATTGGGATATGTGCCTTTCTGAAGATGTACAGTTTTCTTAGCCTAATACCAACAGCTGAAGTTTAGAGACAATTTTTAAAAAAATCTCACATAGGTAAAGTTTTCTGCTCTAGTCTCTTAGATTTTTTTCCCAGCAAAATTGCCATAAAAATTTAGTTTCTCTCTTTATCAATTTAATTTCTGTCATTTTCATGTGCTAATTACCATATACTAAGTTTTGGGGAGCCATGTTTCTAAAATATTTATTAATGGGGAATTTCAGTTTCTTGCCCCATCTGATCCCTTTCAATAAATGGAGGTTTCCTGACATTTATTATGATTAATTTAATATTTAACCCGTGCCACCCTTCGAAAGATTTTACTAGGCTTCTTTGTACCAAGTCTTTGAAGTGTAACAGAAATGGACTTTTCCATCAGTCATTGAACATGTCACAAGATTTCCTTGTGACAATGTTAAACTTTATCTGATCCTTGTGTCCCTGGAAACAGCCATGGTGAAGAAATCCCCGTCTTTGCATGTTTTGAAAAAGGCTTGCTGCAGAAAACTGCCCTTTCCCTATGATTTACTATTAGATTTACAGATGACTCTCTTATTTACTTACGACAAGGCCAGACACAGACAAGGCCAAATTTTCTGTCTTTGCTTCATAAGAGTTTAGGGGAATTTTTTTGCTCCCACTGATCAGTCAAGACAAAATGCCTGTTAAGTGACTTGACCAAATGTTACTTAGGACTCTGAACATTGATCCCCCACTCATCTAGAGCCAGCATACAGCCATGCCTTAAAGATCATCTGCTGACCTCAGGGAAACTATTCCCTTATCATCTTCCAACTGCACCTTTAGTTCTTTTTAGACTTTATTTTCCTCCCCATAAAGAAAAGATCTTTTCTGCTTGAATTTTGAGACGTTCGCAGATCTCATAGTTGGAATATTCTCCCTTAGTGCAAGAATCTTTTCCTCTCTGTTGCAATAGTCACTTTCCTGCCTCTTGCAGTAAACCTTACAAATAAAATTGCCTTAGGACTGCATTTGTTTTTAGGTTGGCACTGGCAAATTGACCAGTCATTTTTAGAGCTTGTCACTTTCTTGTTAGACCTTACTAAATGCAGGGCTAGCCATGCTCACACATTATTAACAATGTATTTTCTAACTTCTTAGCCTAGAGCTACATGTTCAGTACGCATAGGATTTGCTTTCCAGGTGATCTTAGGGAACATTCCAGCACGTGTTTTGCTACTGCTGATACGAATCTTCATCTCTTTATGCTTGGATCTTAGTTTACCTTCCCCCACACAATTACTAAGTCGATATCTTATAATTACGTTTCCTTATTTTGCAGCAGCATTCCACTTGGGGTCCAATTTCTATACTAGTCAGCATAATGTTAGGTATGGTACAGAATCAACACACAGAAATTGAAAATGAAGTGTTTTCATTTTTGTTCATTCAGAGTTTAATAAGAATGAATGATTCTGTTCCACCTTCAAACTGTGCATCTGGATAAGTGGCTCCCTGAGCTCTTACCTGCTTCACCCAGGAACAAACACACATCATGTCAAGTTATAGCCTACTGGCCAGAAATAAATATATGACCCAACCCAACCACAGGAAGGATGCGTAGATATTTGGGAGTGACTGACTCTCTTTGCTATGGCAGTGTTAAATCATGTTTTGAAATGTTAGGAACATTTTCTATTAAGGGACACATACCTGGTGACAGAATCTATGTTGTGTCTCCTTTGACCTCCTCCTCCGAGCCCAGGCACCATTCTTATTTTCCTTCTGTGAGGGAAAGAGAATTATGTTAGATGTCAATTGCATAATCTTGGCTAAAAAGGTTTGCATTGGTGAAGGTAAAAATTTGAGAACCGGATTTTCAGGATGAAAGTCATGTCCCTATATAAAATAAAAGTGGTTTGAATGTGTTAGTTCTAGACTGAAAACCATTTTATTTTGCTTCCTGTGTTATTTTTAAGCAAAATGTGTGTTGTTCTCCCTCACTTGGTAATGAGCACAAGGATGCATTATTATAAGTAAGTTGAATAAAATGTATTAAAAATGAGAATATTAATATTTTGTGACATTTTAATTAAAAATGGTCAGTAGTTAATGAATGATTAATGTGTCTTACAATTTAAAATTGACATGATAATCAATTAATGCCCGTCTGGATTTAAAAGCTTTAAAAATCACAATCTATGTTTTCCTTAGCATTTATTGTGAAATAGTTTATTTTCCAAAGTCTCCATCTTTGAAGTCTCTATCCTTCTTTAAATTGGGTCCCACATGATATGAGTCCTGATTATTTCAGACACTATTTTCTACTGCCTACATCATGTTTCAAATGGCTTTCTTGCCTTTTTGGCAGAAGTATCTTCCTGAAACTTGCCAAATGTACCTATGCATTAGAGCCATTGTTTTTAATAACCTTTCTATTTCAGTTCACTTTCACAAGTCATAAACATTGCTTCCACATTTCATTAACGTCTCAACTTAAGAGTCAACACATAAGAAAGACCATTTGAGATCATCCACAGTAAACTACAACCCCATATTTCTGACTAAAATTACTGTTACGTAATATTTCCCTTCCCCATCCTTTCCTTCTTCAAAGTTATATCAGAACAGATGATGACTATATTCATCCAGAATATGCTAGCAATTGATGGATGTGGAGATAAGTTGAAAGAGGAAAAGGCAGATAAACTTAGAGTATTTTTAAACACCCACATTCCTGTGCCCCAGTCTGCACTTAACAAAAAGTAGAAGATATTTCAAAAGTTCATGATGTATACTCAGAAAGATAAACTACTCAGATTCATATTATTGATACTCTATCTCTAATTATGAGATTTCATGATCCTAAATGTCTCTGTGTGAATACAGAAACATGTTCTCCAATGACTCTGGGGAGAATGACGCATTCACCTTCGATTGGTAGTGATCCATTGCCATATGTGCAACCAAAAGGCCTGATGTGTTTTAACATACCAATTTCCCAATTTCAATCTGCAGCTAGTATTTGCAAAGCTTGGTATTAATGCCTTTCTCAAAGAGTTACTTTAACTGGAATGAAAACCAGACAGGGGGCGGTCCACTTGTAGTTTTCCAATTGGCCTGCATGTGCTGCTTTGCTTTAATTTGCATTGTAGGATATTATTGAAACATGTCTGAGGATCAACTACCTACCATTAGGCTTTCCATTTGATTTCACTATATATAGTCATGTACATCCTAGCATTGGGGATACTTTATGAGAAATGCATCATTAGGCAATTTCATCTGGCACACATTAAAGAATGTACTTATACAAACGTAGATGGATGGCCTCTACACACCTAAGCTTTATGGTACAACCTATTGTTCCCAGGCTATAAACCTGAACAGTATGTTCCTGCATTAAATACTGTGGGTAATTTTAACACAATGTGAATATTTGTGTATCTAAATATAAAAAAGGTGCAGTAAAAATATAGTGTTTTAATCTTATGAGACTAGCATTGTATATGTGGTTCATCATTGAGAAAACATTGGTATGGAGCATGTGACTGTAAAATCTGTTTTCTATAATACTATTTACAAATCGTCTATTAGCTAGTGATATCTAATATTGGCAGATTGATTCTATGTCAGTATGTTGATAATCTTGTGTTGTCCTTTAATCACAAATATATTCATTATGATATCACAGCAAAAAAGCCAGTTTTGTAACCACTAAAATAAAACTGCTGATGTCATTAATGTATTAATAACTACTTGACTCAAATGGAATTTTATAGCACATTGGAAGTATATTATATGCTCATCTCTCAAAGTATTGGCTAGCATTATGGTTTTAGTTTGCATCTTTAGGGATTAAATCTATTATCATAGGATGGGGAAAAGCATTCAGTGATTATTTTTAGATCTTTATTACCTGTGAAAATTACAGACTTAATGATCTGTTTCTCTCATGCTGGCTGGTTGGTGATAGCAGACTCGTTTAACTTGGCCATTCATCCAAAACATAGTGCTGATTCTGCAAATTAATTAAACTCGATTGGAACACCCTCATCTGCAGGTTCCTTATTTGTCCTGTAATGTAAACAATACTAGTGGAACACAAATCTTTTAGGCAAATCTTTCTATATCCTTTGAAAAAAATCATATACACAATTATATGTATTATTTGTGATTTTGGAAAATATAAGAGGTGTAATATATTGTGATATGGCATGTGACTTTGAACAGACAAGGCCGTTTGACATAACAGAGAGAAAAACAGTGACAAAAGGCAGAAAATGTCAAGAGGCCCTAAGTTTTTAGTTTTCTAAGTTTGTGTGGACCTTAGATATGCAACCTTTTTTGATTACATATCGTTTGCCTGGACCAATTGAGTGTGCATTTGCATCATAGTTAATATATAGGAAATGATGCAGTTTGTAGTCAAGAAATTGTGCCTTGTATTATTTCACAAAACTTCACCCATATTGTTCAAATGAGAATCACTGTTATGGGTTGAATTTTGCAACCCCTTATGCCAAAATTCATTTATTGAAGTCCTAACTTTTAGTATCTCAGAATGTAACCTTATTTGGAGATAGGGTCTTAGTAGAAGTAATTAAGTTAAAGTGAGATTACTGTTATCTGTAAGAAAAGGGGAAATTTGGAGACAGATATGAACACAGGAATAATAGCACATGAAGAGAAACAGGGAGAAGGAAGCTTTGTGCAAACCAAGGAAAGAGGCCTGGATTAGATTCTTCTCTCACAGCTCTTAGAAGGCATAACTCTGCCAACACCTTGGCTTTGGACTTCTAACCTCCAGAACCGTGAGGCAATAACTTTCTGTTGTTTAAGTTAGCCAGTTTTTGGTACTTTGTTAGTATAATCACCCTCTTTCTACATGGCTCTGCCTCCCTAACAGTGTATGAACTAAGTTCAGCACCCATCTATACTGGACAACCACAATCATCCACTTTCTTAGTCAGTGTCAGGAGTTGGGTGTATTGACTAAAGGCCTGTTAGAATTTTTTCATAGAATTATTTAAATTGGAGTGCAGAGAATAACACACCTGTTTTCTAACAGAAAAACTAGAAAATATGAATCCAGGAGTGAATTGTCGCCTTTGTTTGTCTACATGAGAAAAAAAAAACAATATGCAGAAATAACAAATGAATGTTACATACAGAGAGGAGTAATGACAAAAGGCAGAAAAATGCAAGGATCACTGGTTATACCTCTCACATACACACCCCTCCAAACTTTCCTGATTACATGAGGTGAGGAGTTAAAGCTAAAATGTGTTTTTGTTGGTTGGTTTTGCCAAATGGTTCTCTGTCTGATGTTTTGCAAATTTCTTAAAATGTTTGAACCTAATTTCCTATCAGCAAAAATGATGTTGCTATTAGTGACCTTTTAGGATGATCAAAAAGTCAAAGTAAATATTTGTCAAGTTTCTGACACATACTGTAGATTGAATTAAGTAAATAAATTTTTTTTTTTTGTAATTGTACTTTAGGTTCTGGAGTACATGTGCAGATTATGGAGGATTGTTGCATAGGTACGTACATGGCAAGGAGGTTTGCTGCCTCCATACCCCTGTCACCTATATCTGGCATTTCTCCCCATGTTATGTCTCCCCAACCTCTCCAACCCTGGCTATCCCTCCCTCAGCCCCCCAACAGACCCCAGTGTGTGATGCTCCCCTCCCTGTGTCCATGGTGTTCTCATTGTTCAACACCCATCTATGAGTGAGAACATTCAATGTTTGATTTTCTGTTCTTGTGTCAGTTTGCTGAGGATGATGGTTTCCAGATTCATCTGTATCCTTAGAAAGGACACAAACTCATCATTTTTTATGACTGCATAGTATTCCATGGTGTATATGTGCCACATTTTCCATGTCCAGTATATCATCAATGAGCATTTGAGTTGGTTCTAGGTCTTTGCTATTGTAAACAGTGTCACAATGAACATACGTGTGCATGATAAATAATCCTTTAGGTATATAACCCAGTAACGAGATTGCTGGGTCAAATGAAATTTCTATATCTAGATCCTTAAGGAATTGCTGCACTGTCCTCCACAATGGCTGAACTAATTTGCACTCCCACTAACAGTGTAAAAGTGTAAATACGTTTTTAAAATTACACTGATCAATGCCTAAGTGAAAATAATAATAATTTAATTAATCATCGTGTTGTAATCTGGGAAGGAAAAATCTAGAATCTTGACTTACTGTTGCTCCATAGCCTCAGGCAAAATATATTCCTTCTTGGCACCTTGTCTGTCTGCTATGGAGAGGTCCTATTCAGTGACTGTTCTTTTGTCCCTACTTCCAGTTTAGTCACTGGCTTTCCTTCATATAACTATCTGCTGCCTGAATTCTTTCCCTTAGTACCCTGCCTTAACTCTGCTTGTTTATGATTCACATCATTATCATCACTGCCAAAATATATGGTCATTTTCTGGAAAGTCAAACTCAATTAAAACCTTATCTCTCTCCTTTTTCAGTTGCTGGCTGTCATATAAGCAGGATTTTTCTATAACAACGAAGAAACACATATACATTTACACATATATGTGTGTGTGCATATATATATATACACACACATATATATACACATACATATATACATACATATATATGTATATATACATACATATACACATGTATATATATACATGTATACATATATACATATATATACATACATATATATTATATATATATACATATATATAATACATATATGTGCATAGTGGCAGTAGGCTAGCAACTAATTTACTTTGGTTCCATAAAAGCAGCTGTTTGAGTGAGTTCAATTACAGAAATAAAAGGATTTGGTTGATAATAGACCACCCTAAAGTATTCTAGAATCTGTTTTACGATATTGCACCACCTTATCTACATAATATTATTCCTGTAACACAATTGCTTAATGAAGCTTCTACAGTAATTCTATGTTCAATTTCTAAACATGAGGTCATTTTGCCTTGTCTGCATGACCTAGTTCAAATTTTTGTCTCACCTGAGATAAACCTATGGTTTGTTTATACATCACTGCTCCTTGGCCATAATTAGAGGCCCCAGAAAATAGATATTTGCTTTAAGAGGTGATAAAAACGAGTCATGGAAATTGCACTTTATGTGAAATAAAAGTGTGCACTTTAGAATGTAAAAATAAACAAAATGAGTTTGCCAATAATTTATAGAGATGAAATTCGTTATTACGCGGGTTTCTCTTTTTTGCTTTTTAAAGAAAACTTTACAATTTACAGTCAGTTGGTGTGATTTTATTAATGTTTACTAGATAGAGACAAACTTTGATAAGGTGCAAAAGTATGCATTTCCAATTGATGTTCACAAACTTTGAGTCTATAATGTAATAAAATTAAAGCATTTATTGTGGTAAATTATAAAGAAATATGTAGAATAAGTTTATTATTTTTAAAGTTTACCATTATGTTGACACAGGTTGATACTTTCAAATATGTCTCCATAAGTCAAATTTCTTTCAGAAGCATCTATTTAATTACTCTTCCGTTATCTCAACAAATTATTTTATGTGATATATTCCAGAAATATAGAAATGAAAAAGTACAAATTAATTCAATGGTCATGATAAGCATTGATTTTCAATCTAGAAATAATAAAAAAGGTAGCTAATTGAGTTTTGAAAAATAAACCACACCTTTTATTCTCTAGGAGAAACCCAAAATTTGTACCTTTGAAATCTATAATACTCTCTTTCATTCTCTCTCTCTCTCTCTCTCTCTCTCTCTCTCTCTCTCTCATACACACAAAGTTCACCAAAAAAGAATTCATATTTGTATATAGACAAAGTACACACACACACCTACACACAAATACAATCCTGTCTTTAAGGTTGGAAAAAAAATAAGTTGACATATCAGAAACTGACTGTTTGAGTAGGATGTGCATAAAGAATAGGTAATCATGTCAGAAATGATTGAGTAAAATGTGGATAAATAAAACTGATTTCGTGTAAGTGAACTCTTAGATTCCTCATATTTTTTTTTTCTAGGGGAAAGGAAATTATTGAAACTACTGCAGGCCACAAGAAACACACACACACACACACACACACACACACACACACACAAACACTTTGTTGTGGATCTTCCTGTGCCTCGTTATTTGTTCTGAAGTATATGGAAGTGACAGACAATTTTAGAGCCTCTAAAAGGAAAGGTATTTATTCTCAATGTAAGACTCCTACCTGAGTTATATACCCATATTAACATATTAGCAGTACAGAATTTCCCTATGAAATAGGCATTTCAGTGTAAGAGCTGGAGTGATAGAGATAGAAGAGGTGGACAAAAGTGCAGATGAAGAAATACATAGACTGGATTTAGGAAAATGTCAGAGTAAAGACGTATTTTCAAACATTGAAATAGATTCTATGATGACGCCAACTATGGAGTAAGTTTAAAGAATGCTTTTAGTGATTTGGAGAGCACTTGGTAAGTTTGTGAGTGAACTGACATAAAATATCATGGGCAAAATGAATAGAAATAAGTACACGTAAGCAGATGTTAAAGAATGCATGTTGGTGTTAATCAAAACCTCCTATTGACACCCTAAACATAGAGGTCCTTATTAAAATAACGTGGGTTAAGAAGATCTTGTATCATATAAAAAGAATTTAGTCAACTCAGCCTCTAGAAACTAGAAAAACTATAACAGTTTCTCCCCTATCCACAGTCCTGAAATCACCTTCATTTTAACCCAGTGAGCCTCATGGTGTCAGACTCCTGACCTACAGATCTGTGTGATAAATTTGTGTTGTTTTAAGTCAACAAGCCTGTGGCAATTTATGAAAAGTAATATGAAACAATATAAAAGCTGAAATTTCAAAAATTGAAATTAGCAGAGAGAAATTTAACGAACCTATCACTAAAATTTCAAGAACTTAGAAAACACAGACATAATAATAAATGCATTGAAAAACCTCATACAAATACAAACTATAAAAGAAAACCAAATGAAAACACCAGAATTGAAAAGAGCAATATCTGAAATAAAAATTTCACTATGTAGGCTTAGGAACAGATGGCATATAGCCAAAGGAAAGGTCAGCGAGTGTGAAGGCAGATCAACAGTCTTTAACTGAAGGAATAAAGGGTGCTGGATATGATAAATATGTGGTTAACATAAAAGGCTTGTGTGGTCAAAAGGCTCCATAGACAGTGCATTCAATTCATTCTCTCCTTTTATGTATATTTTACTCTATTTTAGAGGATTGAGTTTATTAGAAGACAGCGAAAGTGACATTCTGGGACTCTGCCAAGCTTTGAAAAGTTTGGCAACTTCTACTCTTTTTCTCTTGGATGGCAGCCACCATACTTTATTATTATTATTATTACTATTATTATTAGAGACAGAATCTCCCTCTGTCACCCAGGCTGGAGTGCAGTGGCACAGTCTTGGCTCACTGCAATCTCCACCTCCCAGATTCAAGCGATTCTTCTGCCTCAGCCTCCCTAGTAGCTGGGATTACAAGTGTGCGCCACCACACCTGGCTAAGTTTTGTATTTTTAGTAGAGACAGGTTTCACCATATCGGCCAGCCTGGCCTGGTCCTCCCCGCTCGGCCTCCCAAAGTGCTGGGATTACAGGAGTGAGCCACAGCGCCTAGCTGCCATGCTTTAAGAAGCCCAAGATGCAGAAAAAGGCCACCTATATCATTCAAATAAACTCACAGATGAAATCCCAGCGAAGAGCAGCAGCAACTGCCAGCCATATGAGTGAGCATTTTGAGTGTTTATTCCGACAAAGCCAGATAACTGCAGCCTCCGCTGACATCATATGCTGCAGTGCTATCTACCTGAGCCCACGCAAGCCACCCTATGTCTGCCATCTTCCAAAGCCAAAGTTTATCAAATAAGCTTGTGTAAGCCAAAATTTATATCTAAGAAGTTTATCTTATGAGCCAAAGATTATCAGGTAATCTCGGGTTTATGACCCAACTCTAATTAAATATTAAAAACCGTTCATTATTCTCTATTCAATTAAATGTCAGAGCTTAAATTTTCAACACTGGGCAAGCAGGCTCATGGGCTGACCTCTCTCAAGGCTGGTTGCTGAATGATTTACAGGAGCTAAATGTGTGTTCTTGAGCTTTGTTTTTCTGTTATATCTGATGGCTTCCCGGCACTCTGCAGGGTATAATATTCTGAGGAAGTATGAAGAACTTCGTTTAGATCTCACAATCCTAAAGAGCCTACACCCAGCAGCAATATCTGCTCCTTTCCCCGGTAATATTACTTTCAGAAAATTCCTAGTCATCCAGGAGACTTGCTGTTCTTCTGCACATACTCTTCTATCGGGATACACTATCTTTGGGTTAATAGGGAGCACAGACCAGTTCCTTACATTTTTAAGGCTGGTAGCTGAACCAAACAGAAGTGTCGTCTTGAAAATTGCCTGGGCTGAGAAACATGTAACTACAAAGGACAATCTATCTTTTGAGCTTGGAAAGGTCAGATAGCACCAGAGACATAGGGAAATAGTTTTAATCACCTTAATTCTCTACATGTCACACTCTGTTATATGGGGTATTTGTTTGCTAGAAAAAACAGTGGTCACAGTGGACATGACCTGTCTGTGTGGCAACTGCAAGTATGAACCAATATCTTGCCTCCCCAGTCATTTGTTTTATTTTCTCTCTATCAGGGAAAAACTGAACAAAACAAACTATTGCTAATCAAATGAAAAAAACTGACATTCTGTAGGTAATTAGATAATACGGTAAAAAGACGTCAGAAGGAATTCACAGAGGTTCACTGGAACTTTGCATACTTGGAAATCTAAGTCGCTTCTCTGCAAACAAGGGTGGAGATGACAACTTGAAAGTTAACACAAAGTGGGATGCAAAAAATAATAGCACAGAGATGCTCAAATCTCCAGATTAGTCAAAGGAAGTGAGTACTCGCACAAGAGTACCTTCACCAGATTCTTTTAGATACTGTTGATGGGTGCATAAATTCCAGTCTTTTTAGATATTATTTTATCAAAATAGATCAGAGGTCTTAAATATAATCAAGTAAGTGTCCAAAGAAATAATCAGAGTGCACATCCTTCTATCCTCAAACATTATTGCAGCATTTTCATGAGAAAAAAGAACTGAGGAAAAAAGAACAAAACAGTTTCCATAGTAGAAGAATTCTGTTATAATTCAATAGTGAAAAATAACTCTTCACACCCTGTTTTAAATGTGTATACAATAATATGAGTGTATATTCAAACATCATGTCAACTTGAATATTCACTTAAGAAAGTGCTTTGGCTGTCCAGTGCTTTAAATTCCTTCTCTGTAAAAAGAAAATGATATTAAGACAATATAATGTTATTGTTGTGAGAATTAAATAAGGAATACCTAGAAGTGAATATAATATATAGAAATTGCTAAAAACTGTTACATGTCAAACCTATTTATATAAAAGCATATTTACAATAACTCAGTGTTTTCATTTCTTCCCCTGGACCAATGGTAAGAAAAGCATTTTCTATTGTGATATACTATACAATCAAGCAAATACACATAGACATACATATGCAGTTTCATAATACTTACCACAAAAAACAAACTCTCAGAACATTTACCCCATGGATATAGCACCTGATTTTTCCCTTGTATCTTATGTTATATCATGCTATGCTATTGTATACCATAGTTCACTATTTTAATCTACATTTTAAAATGTTGGTCACGACTCACTAAATCAATTTCCTGATTGGCTAGAGTGTGTTTGTAATGTTCTCAAAGATAGTACGAGGCTTTCGAAATCAGGGTATCATTTACTACATTATCTGAATTAACTACATGTTTAACCACTAGTATTTTATCTTTATTAAGTTTTTGTCTTCTAGAATGCACAGTTATTGGGAGCAAGAAGTTGTTTCTTCTTCAATGCCTAGAACAGTGCCCGACACATATATTTTTAATATGTGATCAATTAAAATATTATGGCCTTATAAAAGATTAACTAAAATGGATAAAATACTATGAAATCAAAATGTTATATTTAAGTGAAATTATCAAAAGGTGGATAAATAAAAGAAAGCAGATTGCTTGGTTGAACATGATGTTTGAACAAACATATTAATGTAAAGAAGCGTACACCACAGACCAAGAATAACACAATGATACTGTGGATCATTTAAAAAAAGTCTAGAATGAGAAGAGCATTTTTATCTTTTATTTATTTGTTTATTTCTTAGAGATGGATTGTACTCTGTCATCCAGGTTGCTGTGTAGTTCACTATCATGAATGTAGCAACAAATTTCTAGGCTTAAGCAATCCTCCCATCTCAGCCTCTCTAGCAGCTAGGACTACAAGCACATGCCATCATGCCTAGCTTTTTTAATTCTTATTTTTTCAATTTTTTTTAGAGATGAGGTTTCACTCTGCTGCCCAGGCTGACCTTGAACTGCTGGCTTCATGTGATCTTCCTGCCTTTGCCTCCTGAAATGCTATGATTACATACATGAGTCACCATACCTAGAGACAGGGTATTTTAAGAATCAAAAGAATTCAAGAACATTCAAAGTAAAGACAATAAATTTGATTTTCTAAAATTGTAAAAGTCATAGTGTGCTGGGAAATATGTGTTTTAATATTTGAAATACATGTTTAGTATCAAAATCCACTGAAAATTAATATTCCTAAGATTATTGGTTGTATTTGTATTCATGCTTAGTTTTACTTAATATACGTTGTCTTCATTTTAAATTTGGTAGCATTCTGGTTTATGTAAAAACATAATCATACAGGTAATTACCTAGTTAAAAATGCTGACAGTTACAAAAAATAAGAGTATTAATATATCCATCCTAATTTAGATATGTGGAGCTTCTAATGCATTATTTTCTAGTTCATTTACACTCCATATCACTCTACTAAATTGCTATGAATGTGCAGACTTGTCAGAACTGTTTTTATAAAATTTGATGGCAGACTAGTAACTATGTATACATAGTGCATTAAACTCAGTGAACTGTCAGTAAAACTTGATATTAGTTGCATGTTTAAATTGATTTTGTAACTCATTTTTTAATAGGTTGTGTTATAGTCCACTATCTTAAAATAACTGAAACAAACAAATAGAACCTTATTATAAAGTGAAATAACATTAAATTAAATAACCAAAAATGGAAAAATGGAAGATAGCAGACAGCTTGGTTGAGCATTATGTTAAAAAACATATTTATGTAAAGAAGGGTACATCATAGACCAAGAATGACACACTGATGCTGTGGAGCATTTAAAAAGATTCTAGGATGAGAAGAGCTTTTTTATCCTTGATTTATTTGTTTATTTTTAAACACACATCAATAGCAATGGTGTACTACAACAATTACATTGACAATATTGTTTTCTACATTTTAAAAATGTTTTTACTGTGAAATACATTGAAATAAAATTGAATAAAATTAATCTATTCAGGTTAATCACACTAAGAAATATATGTAGTCTTTACTCACACTAAGCAACATTTCTTTAAATCCCAATGGGTGGTTTTCTTGATGATCCCAATGAATAACCACTAATGTGCATATTCATCTTCACTGGAATTAGCAAAAACAATAAAACACTATGGAATGTAGGAATTCCAATACAGATATTAATGAATGCCAATTATTATAACATTGCTGAGTATAAAATGAATTTTATTATATACTTAAATTTTTTTCTCTGATATTCCATAGGTTCAACATTTGTATGTTTTTTTTTTAATTTCTCTGATATTCAATGTGTTATGCTTTGCTTTTTGTTTTATTTTGTTTCTTCATAGGTTATGGTTTATTTAACTTTCTTCTGTGAAATACTATTGATGTTTTCAACCATCTTTCTATATGGTAAGTTGTTTGTAGTGATTCATATATGTTGTTTATATTTACTGCATAAAAAGATTTGATTCATTATAGAAACTATTCTCACAGAGTGTGACGTATAGTTCTACTCTAGCTATGCATTTCTAAATAAACAGCATTCTACAATGAATAAGTAAACATTATTGATTATTTGCACATATCTTGTAATTCTTTGTTTTACATAATAAATAATCTCCTACCTCAATTTGTAGTTTTATATTGCTGTTTTGAAGTTTTCGAAATTTGCCTTTTA
This sequence comes from Saguinus oedipus, assembly GCA_031835075.1. Classification (NCBI taxonomy): domain Eukaryota; kingdom Metazoa; phylum Chordata; class Mammalia; order Primates; family Cebidae; genus Saguinus; species Saguinus oedipus. The sequence goes on along the minus strand of CM063186.1, from coordinate 48,396,450 downwards.
CATTGATTTCTCTATACAAGTATTATCGATTTTTCATATTGCAAGGAATGAAGCTTTATTGTTTCTCATATGAATAACTACTTACTACATGAGTAATGATGAACTCCTCCTATTACTGTAGAGATAATACCTAAAGTTTGAATCAGCAAAACTTAGGATTACAACCTGTACTCTAACAGAGCCAGGCCTCCCGCTATTTTTCTTCATCTTGACTATTTCCAGTCTTTCATTTCTCTATAATAAGGATTCTCGGTTGGGGCCATTTTGCTAACAATGGGACATTTGGCAAAGTCTGGAAACACAATTGGTTGCTATGAAGGGTGACTGGTGGGACAGACAAGGAGTACTGCAAAAAACCCAAATATTCAATAATGCAAAGGCCAGTCCCCAAAACAAACATGAAACTGGCCAAAAATATCCATTTTGCTGAGAAATGAGTTCATTTTATATAGTTAGTAAAATCAGTTTTTCTAATAATATTTTATTTGAATGCCATTAAAACATTTTTGGATTGATTTGTAGTCGTTTATTTTTCATATCCACAATGTTGAATATTCATATATAGAAGCTAGCATGTCTCTAGATATTTTCAATGTGTTCCAATATTTTGTAAATATTCTTCAATACTAACTATATAATTTGTGTTAGCTTTTCCCTATGAACTTATATTTGTTAAAATCTAAAAAGTTATTAATTTAAAACTGGATTTTCCTATTGATCATTACTATTTTATTAAAGGGAATTTGAATTTCAAGTTGATTTTTTAAATATCAAACTTTATAAATGACTTTATAAATTTCAATAATTTACCTGTGTATTCTATTAACTATGCTGTATATTTGTTTTCTTTTACAAATATGCATCTTTATTTTTTTACCCTTGTCTAATTATAGGCACTTTCAATGTTTACAATTTTTAAATAAAAGTAGTACTAACTTTAAGTCTTTAAATTTTTCCTGATACTAAAGAGAATCCTTTTAACAATTCATCATTTATCATGTTGTTTAGTGTTATGTTTATGCTTCTTATAAGATGAAAATGTTGGCTACTATTTGGAATTAATAAGAGTTTTAAATGGTAATAACGATTTTCAACTATCAAATTTTCTAGACTCATAGGAATATTTTCTTTGCTATATTAATGGAACATTACATGCTATATTTTCTAACGTTAACATTCAGTTTATTAATGTTATAGCATTTTCAAAATATTTTTATGCATAGCTCAATAATTAATTCATGATACTTATAATTCTACTTCTAGTGAAATTAATGTGTATTTTTCTTTATTTTAATCTATTTCAATTATTTGCTTATCAGGGTTATGCATGTCATATAAAATGAGATAGACGGTTCAGGTTTTTCTCTTTTCCAAGCTTTTTTGTTAGAATTATGTTTCTTTAATACTCTGTAGAACTCATGATATTTTGCAAGGCATTATGCACCATAATTACTTTCCGTAAAGGTTTTTTTTTTTTTTTTTTAATTTATAATTAGGTTGCATTCACAGTGTTGAGGCAATGCAATTACTCTGTTTATAAGATATATTTGTTTTTTGGAACATATTAATATACATTTTCATATTTATTGACATGAATTTTTTATGGTAACCATTTATGTGTTAGTTTCTACTATGTGATTACAAATATGTGTTCATTTCTATTTGTATGTGAGATCCTCTACCTAGTGTCACATTTAGGTAATTTTCTTGGCATTCCTTACTGTATAGTAAAGCTTATTTAAATTATCCCCCAATTATGGCTATGTTCATCTGGAGTCAATGCCATATGTAGGATTCTCCTAATATTACATTTCAAACTTTCTATTAGCCAGCGGATTTCCTTCCTGTCTCCTACGCTTAGTGCATCTATCATTTCAGAATCTTCAGTTTCACAGGAGCTGTCAGAAGTCCTCAGTGTGAAAATAGGTGAGATGTTTGTTTCTAACCCATGTTTTTTCCTTTTTGTTTGTTTGTGGGTCTCAATGCATGTTTACTCTTTTGGTAGTTTTTTGATAAATTTAATAAAAGTGTGTTTTATTTTGTCAAAAATTTAATATGCTGTTTTTTTTTTTCTTTCTCCAACTTTGATATTTTCTGTCATACTGTATCTTCTATATTACTTGAAACAGAAGGTTTACATTTTGGCATATATTTTCAGTGGACTCTCATATATCAGATATTATATGATGTACCAAATATCATATGCTGCCATAATATTTTCCAAATACTACAATATGACAAATGAAGAGTGACTTTAGATTGCCGAAGTGTATTGCCAAATATTTTACTGAGTAGCTCTTATACTGTCATTTATCAAATTATTTCTGACAGCTACCTACTTCATCTTACTCTTTCCAGATTTTCTTAAAAAGAACCCATACAGTAATAATTCTGTGATGACTACCATCCAAGGCATTGAATATAGAAAGATATAGTTTCCCAGAAAATGAATCCTTATAGTATCCAATTTGATTTTCTCAACTAGAACAATACTTTTGCTCTCATTTTTTGAACAGTAGCATTGAATGCCTCATTTAAAATGTAAAACAATAATGATAAAGGAACTTATAACTTCATGCTGAATTTGTATTATTTTGCATAATAAGATTTTGTGAGGTTTGCATTCATTCAATGAAATCAGTGAAACATTTGGTGCCACAGATGCAGTGGAGTTGTAAATTTAAAAGACTTAAATTATTGCAAGTTGATAGAACATTACTCCTAGTTTCTATTTTTTTTTTTTAATAATTTTGTAGTTACAAAGTATATATATTATGGGCTAGTGAGATACTTTGATACAGGCATGCAATGTGAAATAAATACATCATGGAGAATGGGGTATTCTTCCCCTCAAGCATTAATCCTTTGAGTTGCAAATAATCCAATTACACTCTTTAACTTATTTTAAAATATGCAGTTAAGTTATTGACTATAGTCACCCTGTCATGCTATCAAAGAGTAGGTCTTATTTATTCTTTCTAAGTATTTCATTTTGTATCAATTAACCATCTCAACTCCCCATCCTAAGCCCCAAAAAGCATTGCCAGTCCCTTGTAACCACCCTTCTATTCTCTATGTCCATGAGCTCAATTGTTTTGATTTTTAGCTCCCACACATAAATGAGAACACGTGTTATTTGTCTTTCTGTGTCTGGCATATTTCACTTAACATAATAATCTCTAGTACTATCCATGTTGTTGGAAAGGACTGAATCTTTTTAGTGACTGGATTGTACTTCATCGTGTCTATTTATCACATTTTCTTTATCCATTTATCTTTCGATAGCCAATTAGGTTGCTTCCAAATCTTAGCTATTGTAAACAGTGCTGGAACAACATAGGAATGCAGATATATCTTTCACATACCAATTTCCTTTCTTTGGGGTATATGCCCAGTAGTAGGATATCTGGATCCCATGGTAGCTCCATTTTTAGTTTTCTAAGGAACCTCCAAATTATTCTCCATAGTGATTGGTACTTTACAGTCCCACCAACAGTGTACAAGGGTACCCTTTTCGCTGCATCTCCATATCCTCCCTAGCATTTGTTACTGCCTGTCTTTAGAATATAAGCCATTTTAAGTAGGGTGAGATTACGTATAATTGTAGTTTGATTTGCATTTCTCTGGTGATCAGTGATGTTGAGCACCTTTTCATATGCCTGTTTACCATTTGTATGTCTTCTTTTGAGAAATGTCTATTCAAAAAATTTGTCCATTTTTTGATCAGCTTAGTTGATTTTTTTTCCCATAGAGTTGTTTGAGCTCCTTGTATATTCTGGTTATAAATCCCTTGTCAGATTGGAAAACATTAGCTCCCATTCTGTGGGCTGTCCTTTTACTCTGTTCATTGTATCCTTTACTGTGCAGAAGCTTTTAAACTTGTTGTGATCCCATGTTTCCTTCTGTGCTTTGGTTGTCTGTGTTTGTGAGGTATTAAGAGATCTTTGCCCAGAACAATGTCCTGGAGAATTTGCCAATTTTTTTTTGTATAGTTTCATAGTTTAAAGTCTTTATCCATTTTTATTTGATTTTTTTAAATGGTGAGGGATAGGGTTTCAGTTTCATTCTTCTGCATATGGATAACCCAGTTTTCCCAGCACCATTAATTTAAAAGGCTGTCTTTTCCTCAGTATTTTCTGGGCACGTTTGTCAAAAATTAGTTCTTTAGGTGTGTGGACTCGTTTCCTGGTTCTCTATTTTGTTCTATTGGTCTATGTATCTGTTTTAAGGCCAATACAATGCTGTTTCAATTACCACAATTCTATAGCATAATTTGATGTCAGGTAATGTGATTCCTCCAATTTCATTATTTTTGCTCAGGATTGCTTTGGTGATTCTGAGTCTTTGGTGGCTTCATATATATGTTAGGATTTTCTTTTTCTATTTCCATGAAAAATGTTGTTGGTATGTTGAGAGCCATTGCATTGAAACTGTAGATTAGATTGAGTTTGGTAGTATGGGCATTTTTACAATGTTGACTCTTCCAAACCATGATCATAAAATGTTTCACCATTTCTTCATGTCCTCTTCAACTTCTTTTATCTACATTTAATTGCTTACATTATAAACATCTTTCACTTTTTTTGTTAATTCCGAGGTATTTAATTTTATATTTGCCTATTGTGAACGGGATTACTTTTCTCTTTCTTTTTCAGATTGTTCACTGTGGGGATCTAAAAGTACTCCTAATTTTTGTATATTGATTTCATATCTTGCAACCGATTAATGAATGTATCAGTTTTAATAGTTTCCTTGTGGAATCCTTAGGTGTTTCAAAATATAAGATAATGTCATCTGTAAACAAAGACAGTTTGACTTCTTCCTTTTGAATTTGGATTCTCTTTATATTGTTCTCTTGTCTGATTGCTCTAGCTTGGAGTTCCAGTATTATGGTGAATAACGGTGGTGATAGTGGTTATCTGTGTCATGCTCCAGATCTTAGATAAAAGGTTTGAGTTTTTTCCCATTCAGTATAATAATGGTTGTGGGATGCGGGTCTGTCATATATAGTTTTTATTAATATTATATTGAGGTATGCTTCTTCTACCTTGTTTTTGAGGGTTTATATCATGATGGGATGTTGAATTTTATCAAACATTTTTGCACCATCAACTGAAATGATCATATGGATTTTATTCTTCAATCTGTTGATATGATGAATCACATTGGTTGACTTGAATTTGTTGAACAGTCCTTTCATCCCAGGGATAAATCACACTTGGTCATGATGAATGGTTTTTCTAATGTATTGTTAAATTATGTTTGCTAGTATTTAGTTGAGGATTTTTGTATCAACATTTATCAGAGACACTTATCTGTAGTTTTCTTTTTGATATGTCTTTGTCTGATTTTGGTATCATGGTAGTACTGGCCTTACAGAATGAGTTTGGAGGTATTTTCTTCTCCTAGATTTTTTGTAGTGGTATGAGTAGAATTTGTATTAGTTCCTTAAATGTTTGGTAGAATTCAGCAGTGAGGACATTAGATCCTAAATGTTTCTTCAATAGGAGACATTTTTATAACAGCTTTAATTTCACTACTTGTTATTGGTCTGTTTTGATTTTGGATTTCTTCCTTGTTCAATCTTGGTAGGTTGTATATATGTAGGAATTTGTTCCTTTGTTCTAGATCTCCCATTTATTGGTATAAAGTTGCTCATAGTGGCTACTAAGAAAGACGTGGCTTTCTTCCATATCAGTTACAGTGTTTTCTTTTTCATTTATGATTGTATTTATCTGTATTTATTTATTTTATTTTTAGTTTGACTAATGGTGTATTCATTTTGTTTAAATTTTCATAAAAACACAACTTTGGTTTCATTGATCTTTTGTATTTTTTTCATTTCAACTTTACTTAATTCTGCTCTGCTCTTTATCGTTTCTTTTCTTCTACTAATTTTGGGTGTGGTTTTCCCTTGCTTTAGTGGTTATTTAAGAAGCATTGTCAGATTTCTCATTTGAAGTGCTTTTCTCTTTTCTGATGTTGGTTATTCAGGGGTCAAGGCCTCCTCATTTAGCAGATATAGCTATTAACTTCCATCTTAATACTGCTTTTCTGTGTACTCACTAATACCAGTGAGTTTTGTACCTTCAGGTAATTATTTATTGCTCATTCATGTTATATTCTTTCTGATTAAAGTACTCCCTTAGCATTTTTTTTTTTTTTTTTTTTTGAGACTGAGTCTTACTCTGTCACTCTGTCACCCAGGCTGGAGTGCAATGGCATGCTCTCAGCTCGTTGCAACCTCTGACTCCCTGGCTCAAGGGATTCTCCTGCCTCAGCCTCCCAAATAGTTGGAAATACAGGCATGCACCACCACGCCTAGCTAATTTTTATATTTTTAATAGAGATGGGATTTCCCCATGTTGTCCAGGATGTTCTTAATCTCCTGTTCCTGTGATCTGCCACTTTGGCCTCCCAAAGTGCTGGGATTACAAGCGCAAGCCACTGAGCCTGGCCTCCCTTAGCATTTCTTATGGGCCAGGTTTGGTGTTGACGAATTCCCTCAGCTTTTGTTTGTCTAAGGAAGTCTATTTCTCCTTCATGTTTGAAATATATTTTTTTCTGGATATACTATTCCAGGGTGAAAGTTTTCTGCTTTCTTTTTTTCCTTAAGCACTTTAAATATGCCATGCTACTCTCTTTAGGCCTGTGATGTTTCCCCTGAAAAGTCTGCTACCAGACATATTGGAGCAGACACTATTCATTTCTTCAAAACGCTTGTTCTCTTTCCTTATGTTCTAAGCCACATAAAGCTGTGGGTGAAGTGACACCCTCTGTCCACCACCATTATGACTGAGCTGGGTCAGACGTGAGGCCAGCACAACATCGGGTCTCATGCAAGGCCTAGGCCTGCTGTAACCCCTCCCTGCCTAGGGCCTTTGTTCCCCCAAGGTGCTGGCACTCTACAATCAGCGGGTGGCAAAGCCAACCAGGCAAGTGTTCTTCCCTTCAGTGTGGTGAGGTCCTCCTGTCCCTGGGTGATTCCGGAATTGCCATCTAGGAGTCAAGGACTAGAGTTAAAAACCTTCAAAGTCTAACTGGTATTCCATTGACCTGGCCCTCAGATCACAAGTTGCAGTTCTTGCCACTCTTCCCTTCCCTTTCCAAAATCAGAAGAGCCTCACCCCAGTTGATGTCTCAGTGTATTGCAAGCCCCAAAGTCTACTGTCTCTGGAGCTAGTTCAGCACTAGGAATTGCCTAAGAGTTGCCGTTCTTATGGCCTAGACTGCCTTTCAAGTTTACATGGAGACAGTGAACTTCAGCTCTTGGTGGCAAAGAATCAAGGATTTCCTGGCTAGGGCTCGTTTAAATGATCCATCCATAGGTGGTTATCAGCTGAGTTTAATCTTGTTTTCCTCTCTGTTGTAACAGGACAGCACTGAGTTCAATGCCTCACAATAACTGTGTCCAGATATGTTCTCTGCATCAAGCTGCCACTGACAGGAGTGGGGTAGGGATAGCGCCAGTGATTCAGGACTGTTTTTTCTATTTCTTCAGTAACTCTTTCAGTGATATAAGGTTACAATTGATGCCCATCTGGAGCAGCCACTGCGAGGATGCCAGCTGCAGGAGGTGGGGCGTGGCCAAGGCTGTGCACTCTACCTAGCCAGCAGGATCCAGAATAGGAATGAGCTCTGCCTCCTACTGAGTTAAAGGGACAGGAGCTCTGCTCCTGGGTATAGCTACAGCCACACAACCACAGCGCCCTAACTGGGCATTCCTGCACTCTTGGGTGCCTAGGAAGCTACCCTGCCCCGCAATCTCAGAAATGCCTGCTACCGCTTTCTAGCCTCTCCCCACTCCTGAGGCCTGCTCTGATTTCAGAGCTAAGTTGAAGCTGAGCCTGGGCACTTTTGTGACCAAGCTGGGTGTGCCTACACTCGGGGTGGTGCTGACATGCTAGAAACTCCCCCAACTCCTTTCTGCCTCTACTCCTCTCGGAAGCTTTGGGAGCCAACAATCTCAGGGAGGGAGGCAAGGGGAGTCTGAGAGAGGCTCAGCATGGGCTGCAGTGTCCCTTGGGGTGAGCAGCCCAGGCACCTTTAAATGATGAGGAAATGAATAAATAAACATATGCCTGGGTAAAGTACATATGCAAACCCTATTTAAATGTATGCATGGATAGCCTTAACTTCTGAATGCTAATTCATACAATAAGGTATAATTATACAATCTAAGAAGCTTGTTTGACTATTTATCAAATAAATGGCCCACCCAAGGGAATAGTGAACAATTAACCAAAGAAGATAAATCACTAGTGCTTACGCCACCCATCTGATTTCAAATGCTACCTTATACGACAGCACTAACCTGAGTATTATTGTGAATGACTGCTTTAAGTGTCCACTATGTTTTATTGTTTTGTATTATAAAATACATTGAAGCAGAAAAAATGATGTTGATAACTTCTTTTTTTTTTTTTTTTGAGACGGAGTTTCGCTCTTGTTACCCAGGCTGGAGTGCAATGGCGTGATCTCGGCTCACCGCAACCTCCGCCTCCTGGGTTCAGGCAATTCTCCTGCCTCAGCCTCCTGAGTAGCTGGGATTACAGGCACGCGCTACCATGCCCAGCTAACTTTTTGTATTTTTAGTAGAGACGGGGTTTCACCATGTTGACCAGGATGGTCTTGATCTTTTGACCTCGTGATCCACCCGCCTCGGCCTCCCAAAGTGCTGGGATTACAGGCTTGAGCCACCACGCCCGGCCAATAAATTCTTTATATATTGATAATAAATATAATTTTGCATGATTGCAACATATTTTTATCCCCAAGTAACCCTGAAATAATGACATTTACCAGATGAGATGGAGACGAGTAAACCATCTTTCTTTCTTCCAAATATACTTTGAAGTTTCATAGTACAGGCATATCAGTCTTCCAAAAATATGTATTAAATGAGATCAGCTACTCTTGAGCTATTTCAGTAAGTGTTTCGGAAGGTGTTTTGTCAGAGACATAAACCAAGTCTTCTAATCATCCTTACAGTCTTTGGGTGATGGAAAAAGCCTCATTAAATAATATACAAAATGACCTTCAATTTAATCATATATAGTATTAAATATACTATTTGATGTATTTTAATTGATGATTTAACACTGGACAGAAACACAGAGTGCGAATAGTTTCGTTCTTCTTCTAACCTGTATTTAGGCTTCTTCTAAGCCTAATATGCATCTGCAGACCAAAGCTGAACCAACTGAACACATCAAGCCCCACTCACAAGAGAGAGGTACAGAAAGGCTTTTTGATCCAGATACCAAAGGTGTCTAGTATTGAGGTAGATAAAGGAGTTTTGCAGATCCTGAAGGCATTTATGATCCTCTATAAAAGGTGGTTAGATGTTAATAGACACCCATGACTAAATTTGTGAACATGGTCCCCACTGGAAGAACGATTGTCTCAGGCCCTCAGATCCCTAGGAAACTGCTCCATTGCTAAGCGACATTGCCAAAACACAGTAGGATCTCATTAGGGATTTCAGAAAATCCTTTATAATTACAATCCACACAGAAACAAGGTAGGTTATACTCTATTAGATAATGCCAATTGTTCTGGAAACGGTAGCCACACGTTTTCCTGTTCATTATCCAAACATGCAACAACTCCAGCATTTTTCCAAGTAGTTTTTGCTAAAATAGTTTAATTGGCTTGGCACAGTGGCTCACGCCTGTAATCCCAACAGTTTGGGAGGTCAAGGCAGGCGGATCAAAAGGTCAGGAGTTTGAGACCAGCTAAACAACCAACATGGCAAAACCCCATCTCTAATAAAAACACAAAAAATTAGCCAGGCAGGGCCGGGCGCAGTGGCTCACGCCTGTAATCCCAGCACTTTGGGAGGCTGAGGTGGGTGGATCACGAGGTCAAGAGATCAAGACCATCCTGGTCAACATGGTGAAACCCCGTCTCTACTAAAAATACAAAAATTAGCTGGGCATGGTGGCGCGTGCCTGTAATCCCAGCTACTCGGGAGGTTAAGGCAGGAGAATTGCCTGAACCCAGGAGGCGGAGGTTGCGGTGAGCCGAGATCACGCCATTGCACTCCAGCCTGGGTAACAAGAGCAAAACTCCGTCTCAAAAACAAAACAAAACAAAAAACAAACAAACAAACAAAAAAAATAGCCAGGCATGGTAGGCGTGCCCCTGTAATTCCAGATACTCATCAGGAGGCTAAGGCAGTAGAATCCATCTAAGCCAGAAGGTGGAGGTTGCAGTGAGTCGAGTTCACACCATTGCACTCCAGCCTAGGTGACAGAGCAAGACACCCTCTCAAAACAAAAAAAGAAGTTTAATTAAAAGTGTGTCATCCAGAGCAGTTTCCAGGAATTGCATGTTTTAGGCATGTTTGAAGATTTTATTTTATATTTTGCTTAGCTTAGCAAACTACTGTCTGTGGGACAAATATGACCACCTACTTGTTTATGTAAATAAAACTTTATTGGAATTTAGCCCACCCACTCATTTTAGGCATTGCCTAAGACTACCTTGGTGCCACAACATTAAGTGTTGAGTCGTTTGTATAGAGAGTATATGGTTCAGAAAGCTAGAATAATTTGCTATCTGACCATTTACAGAAAATAAAAATTCTGCTCTTTTCCCTAATAATAAGAAAAATAAAAATATTACCCCTGCTTTATTAATTTGTAACCACACTGTTTACTGAGAGTGAAGATAAGAATTTCTATGACATAGAATAAGGAAATAATCTACCTCTACTTGCAAAGAGGTAATATTACAAGTAATTTGCCCAAGAACAAATTTAGAGATAGTAGGGACTTCTCTGCATATTTGACTGTATTTTTCTACATGCATTTCTTTCATCATATTACTTCAATTCTGAAACATACTCTTGCTAATGTTCATGTTATTAGAGACCATCTGAGCAACAAACTACAATATTTTGTTGGTTAAAATAGGATAAAAATTGACCAGAAATAAAAGGGCAGTCGTTTTTCTTTCTATGCAAATATTTGGTTCCAAGTACATTTAGATGAGTGCCACTCACAGTATCAGGAATATAAAAGATTAAAATTGCTTAACAGTCTTCATGCTGATAACATCCACAAAATTAGAAGTGCAGAGTTCATACAATAAACAGAAGAAGGTGTTCTGATGTTTATTAGTACTCACTTTTCCTTCCATAGAATTACAAGCTCATAAGCATATATTCCATAGTTTTGTAAATTACACATTTAAAACTTATGCTAAAACTCCTTGACTCAATTTATTCTGATGGTTTAGCAGAATTTTCTCAGTTTAAGAGTCTCCTAAAACTTAATTATTTCAGTAACTCATCTAAAAGTATTGTGCATACTTAGTTCAGTAAAATCCTGCCCAATTTATAAAGAAAAAAAATCTCTGAAGACATAATGCAGTATTCTTGCATTTAGTCATCTGTGTATAATATGAATTATTAATTTTAATATTTTCAAAAGGATATTATAAACCATAGCTTATATTTATCATTCTGTCTTTGATAAATAGCTAAGTGAGCAAGGAATAGCCCTAGCAATTAAGGTAGCTATTCATAAAATTTTTCAAGAATCTTTTTAATATCTTACTAAGAAACTTCCTTTATTTATTTGCTCACTTGTATAAGAATAATTTTTTATTTTATATTTCATAATTGTAAGCCTCAATCATGTTTTTATGGCAATCATAAACTACCAAAATGGAAGCGATTGCCACATATCTAAAAAGACTCCTATTAAGATGATAAAAGGCTACACATATCACACATAAATGTCCTTATTTTTGTTAACTGACCAAATCAAAAGAATCTGGAGAATCTTTTATATACTCATCTTTATCTTTTATAACTCACCTATGAAAACACTTTATTTAGGTTGTTACTTTATTAACAACTTATTATCATGCCAAAGAAAATGTGACAATTTTTAAGGATGAGGGAAAAAGGCAATAGTAAACAAAATGTTTACCATCAAAAGTCAGTTGCTGTATCCAAAATATTCTCTAACAAAATCTACCTGGTAACTAGACAGAACAATTTTATGGTAGGTCATAAAATTTCTATTATTAAAAAGGTTAAAATTTTCTAGATCAGTTTACAATGATCACATCAGAAAATATTTATCACTATATATTTGGAAATTTTTAAAATTATAGTTAAATATTTGACTCTTCCTGAAGTTAGTATTATTTGAATAAGAGAAAATGGGATGGAGCGGTCATTTATTTAACAGATAAAGATAAAAAATATTTTAGTAATTTGGATTGCTGTAGAAAGGTCTAAATTTAATAGTTATTTCTGCAGTGGTATGATAAATAACACACATGCACAGGGTATATGTTATATTAACATGATATATTAATATTAATATTCACATGCATATCAGTACGTGTCAATAATCTGCTTAATATAATGTTAAATTCTGATTCTTTTCATGTGAAAACTTGATTATATGAAATAATGTATAGACTGGGAATGTAGAATTGGGAGAAAATCGAGAAAATCAATGATTTTTTTTTTTGTGTCTGAATTAATAAATGAACACTTGAGAGTAAAAACGATTTGCCCATTGACAAAAACACAGTTTTTTTTTTTTTTTCTGATATAAAATATTTTACATACTTATGGGGTATATGTAGTATTTGTTATATGCATAGAATATGTAATGATCAAGTCAAGTTATTTGAGTTAACCATGACCTTGAATATTTATCATTTCTATATGTTGGTAACATTTCCAGTCCTCTCTTCTAATTACTTGGGAATAAACTATGCAATGTTACTAGCTATAGTTACCCTATTCTGTTATTCAAGATTGGTGCTTATTTGTTCTATGCAATTGTATGTTTCTACCAACTAAAAATACATAGTTATTGATTGAGCTGGAGTTGGAAACATAATGTGAATTACACAAAAATAGACAAATGACATGTTCATTATTTGCACATGAAAAGAAAGGAGCTATGTTTTAAGTCTAAATACGAAGGTTCCTGTTTGGCTTCCATCACTTAGTATGTATGTGACTTTGGGAATACAGATCATCGAAAATTTTCTGAATGTCATCTCTCTTCCTTCACAAAATGTAGATCATAATAATTCATTAAGTGTAGTATTGGTGTGAAGAGCCAAACTAATAGATGTAAAATTGACTTTAAGGTTCTCTGGCCTATTAAGCAACATCATTTAAGTGTCATGCATGTTCTCCTATCATGGATGTTTCTAATAGAAAGTTACAAATATGGAAAAACTACTAAATGTCTCACTTATTCTAAATATTTTTATTTTGTGTGGCCCACATAGTGGTACAATAACAAGATAGATAGATAGATAGATAGATAGATAGATAGATAGATAGATAGAAGTACTATCATAATATGCTCAATTGATGTAAACAAAAATGGGCTCAAAATCCTTTTTATAGATAAGAAAGATGTGAGTAATGCAACCAACTACCAGAATATTTAGAAGACTGTGAATAACACATTGATTCATTTGCTTCTCCTTTAGGTCTTAAGTGACACAATTATTCAAAGTAAAAAAAAAAATTGTAGTTTACATGACAATGTCTATGTTTATCTCTTTCTGAAGTATTTCTAAGCATATAAGAAAACTTCTAGGAAAGATTTATGGGAAGTGTAGGGTAGTGAGTATTGTCTAATGAGGAAGAACACAGCCTTAATTTTTTTCTGCTTCTAGTGTCAATTATTCTGCTTTCAGATTCTTCCATTGTAGTGATATTGTCCAGTGCCGGAAGACAGAGCTGATTTCACTGCCTAAAACTGAGCATGTGAAACCCTTTTCATGTGTTTCCATTCACAATTAGTGTTCCTTTATAAACTTGTGTCAACACTATTTATTTCCTTTCAGGCAAAGAATAAACTAACAAAGCTATAAATAAAATAATAGGAAAATGGTTGCCCTATCTAAATTTTTTAAAGATGTACTTCATCCTAAAATACAAAGGGAAAAAATAAGTAAAATTAAGCTAAATAAACTTCTGGTATCAGTCAGTGATAGAAACAGCTGCAGCAAATATGGTAATAAGAGAGAGCTTAATTAAAACAGATGTTTTAAAATGTGCAGTTTTAAATGGTATACAAACACTGATATAAAGTATATTTTAAATAAGATGGAATGGATTGGAAACATAATTAAAACCCCAAAGAAACAGAAATAATCTTGATTAGGATGATAGATAATAATTGTGTTTGCCTAGACAATAAATTATTAGATAGCCAGGAGGGTTATTTTTAAAAATTTTAAATTCAGTACTATTTAAATATACATGCATTTAATGAGGTTTTAGTAGATATTTTCAAAGATTATAAAATTCAGAGAAAATAGAAATCTGAAAAGTGTATCCTCTCAATATTTTAAAATACAGTCCAATAATCTCCTACAATGTAAATTTCCAAGGATTTTTTTTTAAAACTTCAGTATTAGACCAATTGAAAAACAAGATGTACAAGTATCACATTTGCCAGGTATTCAACTCATCCTGGACCACTAATTCTGAAGAATGGTGACGCTTCTGAGATTCCATTGTATTTCCAAGTCAACATAAGTTGCCACAGTTTCATAGAAGATAGCAGAAGATGCAAAGCTCCTGAATGGGAGAAGAGGACTTCACTATTCACAGTAAATCAGGCACGCGAGAACCGGAATAATTACATCAATTCTCTTTGTCTCAACTTCCACAAGGGTAATATAAATGGGCGTACGTGTATAACTACAAACAGAATGGGTTCCAATGAACGTAGGGAAACTAAATATTTCATAATAGAAAGTAAGCAAACGTCATTTATTTGTCTGTGGAGGAAGGCATTATTTCTACCTTCCCAGGCATTTGGATATACAGACATCCTTAAAAAGATAGTCCACTAGAATAGGCTATAAATGCCTTTTTTTTTTTTATGAGAAAAAAGACATAGGAAAAGAAAAGACCCATGAAATATTTTCTGCCAATACAAGTTATTTTCACTCTGAGATCATACCCAGTCCCAGTATTTGAGAAACCCAGGTAGTTGCTGAAAGATTATGATGGGTTAGAGTATCTAAAAACTGCACATTTGAATTAGCGCCTTCAACTTTACTGATTAGTTCTCCATAAAGTTGAATAAAAATGACATAAAAATTGTTGGTTAAAATTATGTATTTGTAATATGAATCTTACAGAGTAAGGTGGGCTTCTTCTATTATAAAAAATCACATTTCCCAGGTGCTTGCTTTCTTTCTTTCTTTCTTTCTTTCTTTCTTTCTTTCTTTCTTTCTTTCTTTCTTTCTTTTTTTTTTAGAGAATGAGTTGAATAAGAAACACTGATAGAGGAAGAGCAACACAGGGTAGGCATTTTAAGTGAGTAGCATGGTAATAGCTAAGAATACACACGCTGCCCTTCACGTGGCATCATTTTGTTTTTGTCTTTTTCTCTGCTCTTCATGCAATTGCCTTTATCATAAAGCTTCTTCAGGTAGGGTCCATGCAACAACTGCCTCAGAAATCACCTCTCAGGTGATGTTAAAATTCAGATTTCCAGCAAGAAATAATCAACTAGAATCTCAGAGTGTAAGGCTAGAAATCTGTATTCTCAGCTCTTTCACTTTGGCTAAGGCTAGCTAAAATTTAACAACTTTTAATCTGCCATTTACAAAGGGTTTATGTGTAGGTACTCCTTTTAAAAGCCTTATCACAACAGATGATAATTACTTTCTTGATTTCACTCTCCTATTCCAATGAAGTCACAATATTTTTCTCAAGGGAAATCTATATCCATCCATTAAACATAATTTTATTTATTTATTTATTTTAAATTTATTTATTTTGAGACGGAGTTTCGCTGTTGTTACCCAGACTGGATTGCAATGGCACGATCTCGGCTCACCGCAACCTCCGCCTCCTGGGTTCAGGCAATTCTCCTGCTTCAACCTCCTGAGTAGCTGGGATTACAGGCACACGCCACCATGCCCAACTAATTTTTGTATTTTTAGTAGAGACGGGGTTTCACCATGTTGACCAGGATGGTCTGGATCTCTTGACCTCGTGATCCACCAGCTTCCGCCTCCCAGAGTGCTGGGATTATAGGTGTGAGCCACCGCGCCCAGCTAAACATAATTTTTATATCAAAAACGAATTATATAAAATGGAAATTACCAAAATTGAATACATATGTCAGGTAGTTATCTAGTGCCATCTAATTTCTCTGTTACAAAGCAAAATTGCACAGTGGTAACACTAAAATTAAAAAGGCAACATTGCTAATGCTTTTCTTTATAAACTTAGATTGTTTAGAATTACCTCTTCGTACTGTTGCTGGTAGCAAGTTTTTGTACCAATTGCTACACAATCCATCTTCGAGTCTCAGAGGGGAAGTAAGGAAAAGCATTCACCTTGACTTTGATCTGTTTCTCATCAGATTCAGCTGCAGGAAATGTCAGACCTAAAATTGTTTCAGGTTTGCCATAATGCTTCAGGGAAGGAACTTTTTTCTTTCACACTGTATAATTCACTTTGCAATACCAGGAAATGTAGGTTTCAGGAGGCTAAACTGTTTGAGAGGTGGGAAAAGCAGCAGATTCCTTTGGCCTTATTTATTCTCTCTCTCTCTTTTTCTTTCCCCCTCTCTTTGGCTTTATTTTATATTTTCTTATTTAACATAACAGCAATTGTAACATCATGTCTCAGTAATATTTAATCTAATAAAGATAGTCAAATAACTGGGGGCCCAAAGTGGCTCTGGCCGGATGTCATGGCGCTTGCGAAGGCGAGGCCATGAGTTCAAGGCCAACCTGAGTAGCCTTACAAGCTCCCATTGATTGGCAAAAAAAAAAAAAAAAAAAAAAAAAAAAAAAAAAAAAAAAAAAAAAAAGATAGTCAAATAACTCTCAAATTTCAATTCTGATGAAAACCTGCAGTGTGTGAATGCAGTCTTGTAACTTTCCCCTAGCAGGTTTTGGAACATCTTCACCCTAGAGCTGGACTTTCTTATTTCACTAATTCAACCAGAGACTTTAAAATCCTAAGAAACAGTGTCTTCTCAATGGCTTCAGAAACACATTTCAGTCTTTTAGCTCTTGTTGCAAAGATAAGCATTGAAATAGCCCATGCTTAATTTAGCTGATTCTTCAAAAGAATAAGAAACTTATGGCCATTGAGACAAAATGAAACAAAACATATATTTTAACAATTTCTTTTATATGTGTTTGCTTAGCTTGAATAAAGAACCGTATGGTTATTCTATCCAAAAAATAATTTCTAGAGGAACATATAACCCCATTGAAAGTAACTGCAAACTTATAAGACAACAAATTGTGAAATAGTTCTTTGGAAATATAATTTAATCTCTCCACTACGTCACATTCTTTTCTTTTTTTTGAGACGAAGTTTCACTCTTGCTACCCAGGCCGGGGTACAATGACGCGATCTCGGCTCACCGCAACCTCCGCCTCCTGGGTTCAGGCAATTCTCCTGCCTCAGCCTCCCAAGTAGCTGGGACTACAGGCATACACCACCATGCCCAGCTAATTTTTGTATTTTTAGTAGAGACGGGGTTTCACCTTGTTCACCAGGATGGTCTCGCTCTCTTGACCTCATTATTCACCCGCCTCGGCCTCCCAAAGTACTGGGATTACAGGCGTGAGCCACCGCGCCCAGCAACCCTGCTTTTTAAGAGCAGAAGCAAAGTATCCTCCAGGACATCTGGGAAGTTTATTTGTAAGAACCACTATGCATTTAGGTTTAAATATCCATTCCAACGTATTTTAAGATTGTGAATCTGTTTCAGCTCATGTTTCGCTTTCATTCCTGAAATAATTGCTTTAAATGTAACTAATTTTATGCGTTATTCATTTGAAATATTGCATTTGCCTCAGAAATATAAATATTTGAAATAAAATAAAGATATATTTAATAATATATTGAGGCAAGAATTAAATCAAACAAATATTCATTGTCTTGGTCGGCAAAATTATGATGCTCATTTAAATTTTTTTCTTTAAACAATAATTTCAATGCCCAATATGGATTCCTTTTGAGATTACAAGCCAGTCATACTGGTATTGCACACTTGTATAGTTATTCACATTCTGGGGAGAAATCAAAGCAATTTGCTGCTAAATAACATATGCTGTTCATTAACAGAAACTCAAAAACGTAATGTGCTGCTTGGGAAAATGATGTTCCTAAAAAATGACAGATAAAGCCTAAGTGTCTATGATAGCTGACATATATGGAATAAATCTGTCTGTTAATTTCCAGTACTTACATTTCCTCATTAAATTATCTCCAGATTAAAACTATAGGTAACTAACATTTTTAATGCAACATCAGTGACCAAAGAAATGTAAAAAGTGAATGACTTATAGAAAGAAAGAGGAAAAAATAAAAATAAATACAATTTAAAAATATAGAAAATGTAAACTTCAAGTTCTGTTTCTAGCCAGCTATTACCTTAGATAATTTATTGTATATCTCTAATCATTCATTGTTAACTTTTTAATTAAAAATTATGACCAGATGATAACTAAACCCTGAGTTTTACTACACAGTACTAGTTAACAGCAACCTTTCAACAGCAGCATGCTAATTCCTTCCTTATTCATACACAATTTGGCATTGCTAGAACTCATTTCAATATTTAAAACTTGGGAATTCTCTAAATATAATGAGACACTGTTTTGCATTCCAAACAGATAGGGCCTTATATGTATCTAATTAAATTGGATATACTCAAGAGTGAAACTACAGATTTCAATTGGATAATTTATTCTTTATTTGAGTGATTTAAAAAAATTACTGTTAAAGCTGTAGAAAAACAAAACAAAACAAAACAAAAAAGTTGTGCCCACAGGGTCTGGGTCCTTAGTGCTTATAATTAAAAAGCAAATTTTATTTCCACAATTTCATTGTTAAACGGGCATCTTAATTTTTTTAAATTTAAAACAAAGGAACTTGTAGTCACTAGATAATCAATATTTAACATGGCAGATTAGCAGAAAAAATAGATGAGTAAAAGGAGAGACAGAATGAGAAAAAAATATAAGAAAAGATAGGAAAAATATAGGTAATGTTATAATTGATACAAATTTTCAAAGTATACCTAATTTAATCTAATTAACATTTAATCAGTAATGTCGACATGCTTCAGGAGAGTGCATAAAACTGTCATGTTAATCTTTTCTTTGCGTCACCAGAAATGACTTGTTCGATATTTGTTACCATGTAACATAGTGATGATTGAAACCCAAAATGTAAATGAATGCCATGTAATGAAATGACAGATGGTATGTGTGACAGATAAACCCTTCATGCAGCAGAAAGAAGCAATTTTTAAATAACCTTGTTAATGTCCACACTTCACTTAAAAATGCATCAGAATAATTTAAGATTAAATATATAAAGTTTAGTATTTACAATAATTTCTTCTGATAATAAATTATGTTACCTGTGTATTTTGATATATAACTAGTATCAAAATACACAGGTAACTTACATGTTTACATTTATGTTTATTTTTTACATACATGTTTATTTATGTATAGCAGTGTAGAATATTTGGAAATATACAATAAAAGGCTTGATTGCAGTAACAGGTTAGAGTGTGCCGGTATTTATTGTCTCTTGTGAGCAATTGTCGCTTTTAAGAAATTCATCCCCTGCTAACACCTAATTCCATCCCTATTCTCCAACCTTAATTAAAAACAAATTCAAACCAGGCACAGTAGTTCAGGCCTGTAATCTCAGCCCTTTGGGAGGCTGAGGCGGGTGGATAATCTGAGGTCAGGAGTTCAAGACCAGACTGACCAACATGGAGAAAACCTGTCTCTACTAAAAGTACAAAATTAACCGGGTGTGGGGGTGCATGCCTATAATCCCAGCTGCTGGGGAGGCTGAGGCAGGAGAATCCATAGAATCCAGGAGGCAGAGTTTGCAGTGAGCTGAGATCTCACCATCATACTCCAACCTGGGCATAAAGAGTGACACTCCATCTCCCAAAATTTTTTTTTAATTATATAAAATAAAAATAAATTCACACATTTTAAAATAATTTTTTGCTTACTATAGTGAAAGCAATGATGAAATCAAATTAGAAGAAAATTTCAGATTAAAAACAGTAATATTCAGATATCTATGAAAACCATACATTCATTTAGAAAATATAGGAATAAAATTAATAAATGGATTTCACAAGACCACTTCCAACAAAATAATGATCTAAGGTCAATTGATTTCTATAACATTTTAATAAAGAGAAAGTGAAATTTTGAAAGTCATAGTTATACATAGATATTAAAATAAGAATTAAAAGAATATAACTGGAAATAAAAGCACTTGATTATGAATATACTTCAAGGTTTAACATAATTTCTCTAAGGATTTTGAATAATTTCCCTATTATCTTCCAAGATCATTTTCTTCAAAGAGTAATTCACAAGCTGCCATCATTATCGTCTCTTTGGAGCTAGTTACTTGTGGAGCAGTATTTTATACTTACCGACTTGAACAGAATACAGGAATCTGTTATAACTTCTGTAAGGGATTAAGATGTATATTAAATTCTGAGAAACACTACTTTTATAATCTATTGTTGCAGACTATTAGTCAGATGCCAGACTTAATATCCAATCATAGAGAAACAACTTCCTGATTTTGTCACCCAGATTTAGATTGTTTTATCTTAAATATGGCGTAATCCACTTATACTTTATGGAAACTGTTAAGGTTTTGCCTAGAATCGAATGTCAGATGTGGCAGGGATATGGACTAAATTCACTCTAACTTGAGTGTAGAGAGATGAGTGCTATTACCTTTCACTCCTGTCTGTAGCAGTCTTTGATTTCTGAGCACAGAACTCCTCCAAAGAATAAATCCATGATATTAAGCGGCATCCGTTGTGTTAATTGTGTTAGGCTATTGTTTTCTACACTTTGTCATCCATCCAGATCTCTAAATGTTCTAGACTTTCTGAGCACAAGTTTGAGATTAAATTGTTTTGAAATTGTCCTTCTTAGCTCTTTACATTCTCTTTCACTGTAAAAAATTGGCTCCTTCTTCAACTGTGATAACTCATTAATTTAGTTGTTAATATTCACTCGTAGCTCATTCATTCGTGGATTTCTAATAATCGGTAAATGGGATTTTTAGATTTGTCTTCTAAGCCAGTATGTATTCCCATATAGTTTTTCTTTATTTTTCTCTATATGCTCAGGTATTTTAGCAATTTTAATTTTCCAAATTATACTAAATTTCATGTAAGTATATTTTATATTGCTATGAAATACCTATTTTTTTTACTTTTAGAAACATACTGTTGTAATTATTGTATTATTTCCTTATATATCTCTATTGACATACAGTTAGCTTTTTTTTGAGGGTAGACTTAATTTTATTTTTCTTTGACTTGGCTTCTTTGTGGGGTAACTCATTTATTTTGTTTGATTTTTAAGTTTTCTTTTATAGCTTGAGTTTTATGTTTTTCTATTAAGGTAATCTTTTATTTATGTAGCCGTTTCTTCGTGGTTTTTGAGTTCTTTATTTTATAACTTTGTGACTAATATACAGAAACATTATTATTTTTAAGCTACTAAGTTCTTTTTTTGATGTGCATACGTGTGTGCATTGTTGATTTAGTCACTCAATAATTCTGTTTTCAATCAGGAATACTCATAGGAACATCTAAATTTATTTGCTTTGAATAAGAAAAGAGCCAACTGTCAGACCACTAGACATTCAAAGCCAAAATTCAGATAGCTTAACTCTGGAGAGTTCTCAGCCATACTAAGAAAAAAGTTCATATGCCATAGCTACTGTAGGAAAAGATCTTTAGGGTTATATCTTATTGTGTGATGTGGAAGGAATGTGGATTGCATTCATTCTGACTTGAGTATGTAGAAGAGACAGATGAATTCACTCCCGCTCACAATTGAGTCTTTGAACTCTGAGCCTAGAACTTCTCTGAGGAACAAACTCATGGTATTAATCTATATTAGGCTAGGTTGGTTGTTAGACTGTGAAATTGTCAGCTTATCCAGACAGGCTTTTCCTCTTTCCATCATTCAGGTTTTTCTGAATTCTCCCAACCACTAGTGAATCTCCTTATTATCATCTCTTTCATATGTTTTGAAAAGCAATAGACACTCTTCATTTTCCTACACAGTATTAACCACTACACATTGCATTATTTTTGCAAATTTGTCTACTTGGATATTTTGTGAAGTAATTATCTTTTGGACATGATTTAGACTATATCATTTCATCACTGTTTTTTTGGTCACAGACAAGAAAAGAACGAGATGGGTCAGAGAAAATCTATGCCTTCTGTTCCCCAGAAGAGTGAAATTTTCTTGGATAGGAGAATAAAATATAATGAATGCACATGAGAAATTCATCTTAAAATAAAAGCTAATGATTCTATATCTACTTAAGATGAAGA
This sequence comes from Saguinus oedipus, assembly GCA_031835075.1. NCBI lineage: Eukaryota > Metazoa > Chordata > Mammalia > Primates > Cebidae > Saguinus > Saguinus oedipus. The sequence goes on along the minus strand of CM063186.1, from coordinate 48,374,053 downwards.
TTACAATATGTCTAATTAGTGTTCTACTGCATTTTTCATTCATCTTATTTCCATGTGAAGTATTAATGACTAGCATTTTAGGCTTTGAGATTATTTGTGCAATGCTGAATTTCAATCTTTCTGTGAAAATATGGACCCGGAAATAAGTATTATAAAAACATCCTGCTTCATTTGCTTTAATCTGGTAAGTTCAAAAGGTAATGCTTAGATAATAATGTAGTAGCTAAAATAGTTGTGATGTTTAATAACTCAATTTTAAATGGCTTTAATAGAAATAACTTCATAAACTTGCGTAAACACAGTGTAATTAACACATCATGTTGATTATTGTCTTTTTTTCAAAGTTCTGGCTATTTCATTTAAAAAAAAAAGAATGTTTTCATGTTGTCCAGGCTAGGCTCAAACTCGTGACCTCAATGGACCCTCCCACCTCACTCAGCCTTCTGAGTTGCTGAGGATATAGGGATGGCCCTTGGCACCTCATGTTGGTAATACATTTTTATAGACGTATCTCCTATTGCATAGAATGGCAACACAATTTAAAAATGCACAAAGCCTTCAGATACAGTATGGTGTTAGTGTATTTTTAAGTAAATATATTATATATATTAAAACATTGGTTTATATGTATGTTGAGAAAATTATTCCAAATAGGAGTACTCAGAGTTCAAGTGATCAGAAAAATCCACCAAGCCAGCAAAGAAAGTGAATTGCCATTGAGGAAAAAATGAATTACAACAAGCATTTATTTATTTATCATATGTAAGAAGTTTTGTTCATCATCTGGCTTATATGTATTTCATTATATGTTTGCATTTTGCTTTGTAGAAATCATCCACTACACATTACCCCTCAAAAAGTGACTACATGTTACCGAAAGAGGGTAGTGTGTCTTTATGCACAAAAGAATACAAATGTTCTTATAGATATTGAAGTTCAAATCTTTTGAGAGTGTTGTGAGCTTATAAATGTAAATATAATAAAAGCTATGAAAACATGCAGCTTAATTCAAATATCTTTTTAAAATGGACATTATTCTTATTGAATATATTAACATTCAATAAACGAGTTTTTAAACAGGAAACTTGTAAGGCTAGTTTTATACAATGATCATAGGCTAATTACTAATCAACTGGATTATTGGAGTAAAATCTAGTACACAATAAGATGCAATTAATGAATTTTTTTATATTAAAGAGTGTATGTAAAGCAGTCTGTTTAAGTGAACGTTGGCATAATGGAGAAAATTAAAAATTCAGAGTGTTGAGAGCTAATAAATGTAAATATAATAAAATGCCAGATCTCTTGAGAACTCACTCAGTATTTTCATTGATCCATACCTCACATCAAAATTTTTTAGTTCCAATGCTAGATTAGAACTAATTGTCAATACATTAATTAAATTTAAGAGTTGTCTGAATCATTTTGAAGAGTGACTTTAGTTTTGTGTTTACAAGTTAAATTACATCTTTCAAAAATAATAATATTGTCTTCATAAATAAAGCATTTGCTTAAGTATCATCAATCGTGTGATACCATTAGGAACAATGATGGAAAACTATAATTTGCTTCTTAGTGCTGTTAAGTGTAGTTCAAAATAAGTCATAAATCAAAGAATTTCTAATTTCTTCCACTATTCCAATGTTCACTTAAACAAATTGTTTTACATGCACTCTCAAATGAAAAGTACCTTAATTAGGTCTTATTATGTACTAGATTTTACTCTTAAGAATTTAGTATCTTTGCCTTGTATCATCTGAGAGGTATCAATACTTTTTATTGTTTTTTATTTATTGCTGTGTATAGAATACAACTGAATTTTATATTACGTTTATATATCTGGAAAACTCACTTAATTCACTTCCTTATTTTCTAGTGCTTTTACATTGGTTTTCCTATATTTACAATCTTTCATCTGAAAAAAACATATGTATGTATAACATAAAAACAAATTGTATTTCAATGTTCAAAATGTTGCCTTTTGTTTATTTCTCTCTCTCTCTCTTTTTTAAAGAAATCCAGTAAAATAGTAAAGAAAAGTCAAAGGTGGCATTTGTTTTTTTAACCTAATCTCAGCATGAACACTTTGGATGTAAAATAACAATGGAATTGCCTGTAGTTTATACTGACATATAATATATCTAAATTGAGTTATTTAAGATAAATTTTAAAGGCTTATTAAAAGATTGTTTGACTTTGATTCAGGTAGTATTTTGACTCACAAATGTGTGCTAAGATTTTGCCAAACAACTTTTCCCTTTGCATATGAGTTGCACTGATGTCGTTTCTACTGTTGAGTCATCCTTCTATTGCTAGAATAAATTCACTGTCTGTGACCTGTTATTATTTTTATATGTTTCAAAAATTAATTTAGCTAATATTTTGCTTAATAGTGGAATTTCAATGTTATAATATTTTATTAATAAATCATATAAAGCGTTAGAAAATCTTAGCTGTTTATCAAATTTCTAGAAAACTTGGTGAAAAATATTTTGTTTAAGAATGAAATTTCAATGTTATAATACTTTATTAATAAATCATGTAAAATTTTAGAAAGTCTTAGCTAGTTTATCAAATTTCTAGAAAATATGGTGAAAAATTAGTGTTATTTGTACCTTAAAAGAACTTGAAATAATTTAGAAGTGAATCTATCTTTGCTTTTCTACATGAGAGGTTTATAATGAAGAATTTGGATATTAATAATAATTTTACTATTTATCAAATGGTCAAATATACTGAGTTTTTTAAAATTTTGATGGGTACATAGTAGGTGTATAAATTTATGGAGTACATGAAATATTTTCATTAAGACATGTAATGTGTAACAATCACATCAGCATAAATGACGTGTTTATCACCTCAGCATAAAAGTCATCCATTACCTCAAACATTAATGCTTTTTCTGTGTTAGAAACATTTCAGTTATAATCCTTTAGTTATTTTAACCAAAATCCTTTTTTTTCTTTTGAGACAGAGTCTCGCTCTGTCACCAGATATCAGGCTGGAGTGCAGTGGGAGGATTTCGGCTCACTGCAACCTCCACCTTGCGGGTTCAAGTAATTCTCTTGCCTCAGCCTCCCGAGTAGCTGGGACTACAGGTACACGCCACCACGCTCAGCTAATTTTTCTATCATCCCCTAAAATTCCAAGGGATTCAGCAGCTCTGTGTCTAGAACTGGGGTCAAAGATTGAATATTAGAACAAAATATTCTCCTAGAAGCCTTATAGTATAGAAAATTACAAAGGTGTTAGAAGCTCTTTGACAGCAACTGATGGCAGAAACCACTAGGTGTGTTTCTTAATATTTTATGATAGCTGCAGTAATATCTCATTTTTATTTCTACTATTGGTCTACTATTATTGTGATTGCCTTTCTAGTCTTAGACATTGTCCTCTAGAAGCTTAATATGTGTTGTTTTTTTTTATTGTTAAAACTGAACACCTAGCATATATGGCTTTGTAGAGTTTTTTCTTTCTTCACGTTTTATTGTAGGCTGTTCATTTTTGTTTTTGTATATAATTTACCTTCTTTTACTTTATGTAAGTTTAATTTGTGCTATTATGTTGTTTCTTTTTTTTTTTAATTTTACTTAAAGTTTCAGGGTACATGTGCAGATCTTGCAGGATTATTACATAGGTATGCACATGCCATGGTGGTTTGCTCCCTCCATCTCCCCATCACCTACATTAGGTATTTCTCCTAATGTTATCCCTCCCCAATGCCCCCACCCCCTGCTATCTCTCCCCTAGCTCATCATGACCCAACAGAACCCAGTGTGTGATGTTTCCCTCCCTGTGTCCATGTGTGCTCATTGTTCAACTCCCACTTAATGAGTGAGAACATTCAGTGTTTGGTTTTCTGTTCTCGTGTCAGTTTGCTGAGAATGATGGTTTCTAGCTTTATTCATGTCCCTGCAAAGGACATGAACTCATCCTTTTTTATGGCTGCCTAGAATTCCATGATGTATACTTGTCACATTTTCTTTATCCAGTCTATCATCAATGGGCATTTGAGTTGGAGCACAGCAATGAATATATGTGTGTATGTGTCTTCATAACAGAACGATTTATAATCCTTTGGGTATATACTCAGTAGTGGGATTGCTGGGTCAAATAGTATTTCTATTTCTAGATCCTTGAGGAACTGCCAAACTGTCTTCCACAATGGTGGAACTAATTTACACTCCCACCAACAGTGTAAAGGCATTCCTGTTTCTCCACATCCTCTCCAGCATCTGTTGTCTCCAAATTTTTTAATGATTGCCATTCTAACTGGTGTGAGATGATATCACAATGTGGTTTTGATTTTCATTTATCTAATGACCAGTGACGATGAGCTTTTTTTCATGTTTGTTGGCCCCATAAATGTTTTCTTTTGAAAAGTGTCTGTTCATAGTTTCTTAAAAGAAAGTATTTATCACTTAATTTTGGATATTTATTTTATTTTCGAATCCATACATCTAAGGTTAATAATTTCTCTCTCAATTTTCTGCATTTTACAACATTCCATGTGTCAAATCATTATTATGGATCAGTTGCAATTATTTTATTACTTCCATTTTAGTGTTTTCTTTGATACTGGGGTTATTTGTAAGGGCAATGCTTAATATTGTTGCTCTTGGGGATTTTCTTGATATCTGCCTCTCAATTTCTGAAGTAAATTTACTGTGGTCACAAAACAAATAATTTTCATTTTTAAAATTTATTGATATTATCTTTATTGCCCAATATGTGGTTAGTTTGGCAAATTCCTTATAAGCACTTGAACAAGTTGTTAATTATTGCTGTGTCATACACATTGTTCTAAATATGTCAAATCAATACTGTTAACTGTGTTCAGATTTTATATTTTTTAGAGAATTTTTTCTGTTTATTCTGTAAACCGAGAAAGAGTATAGGTTGCACATGCCTAACCTGAAAAATCTACAATCCAAATATTAAAAAATTTGAAAAATTTTGAGCATAGATATGATACTGAGCGTGGATAATTTCACACCTGAGCTCACATGATGGCTCACAGTCAAAATGCAGATGAACAATGCACAGTTGATTCACTGTCTCCAAGGGATATAGGACACTTACAGCCCCATTCAGCTGCACTATATTTTTTCTGATTCCCTCATACAAGTACAACAAAATGTCTATTAAGAAGACAAGTGTGAGGCCAGGCACAGTGGCTCACATCTGTAATCCCACCACTTTGGGAGGCTGAGGCAGGTGGATCACCTGAAGTTTGGAGTTTGAGACCAGCCTAACCAATATGGTGAAATCCTGTCTCTCTCTCTAAAAAAAAAAAAAAAAAAAAAAAAAAAAAAAAAAAAAAAAGACATGTGCACTGGCCACTGCCCCACTTTAGACCAAGACTTTTGTGCATTACTCACTGTGTTTTTCTGTTTATTTTCAGTTTTATGATATAAAGATATTGTTGAAAATGTCAAAAAGGCCTGCAGATACTCCTGTGGGTACCAGTGATAAGAAAAAGAGAAATCATTCATGTTGATCTGTAGCACAGAAAGTCAGGGTGTTGAAGAAATTAATATTTGAAATGTTTACGACAAAGTATGATGTTGGAAGGAACACCATATATAACCTGAAGAAACAGAAGCATAAATTGTTGATGTTCCATGCAAAAAGTGTAGAACAAAAGTTAACAAAAATTATAAGAACATTTCATAAAACTAAAAATAAAGATCTTGAACGTGTACTGTAAATGTTGATCTTTCAGCATCATAATGCATACATGTCACTTAATGGTATGCTAATAATGAAACAAGCAAAGATCTATCACAGAAACTGAAAATGGAGGTGAACTTTCTTCAATAGGCTAATTACATAAATTTAAGAAAGGACATGACATTAAATTTTAAAAAATTAAAGTGATAAAGCATGTGTTGATCACGAAGCACTAAAGAAATTCACTGACTAGTTTGAGAAGATCATCACTGATGAAAATCTGATGCCTAAACAAAATCTTAATTCTGACAGAGCATCATGTTTTTGTGTTATTGCCCTAGAAAGACATTAATTCCAGCTTGTGAGAAAGCCCCCACAGAAGTTAAAAACGCCAAAGACAGGCCGGGAGTGGTGGCTTATGCCTATAATCCCAGCACTTTGGGAGGCCAAGGTGGGTGGATCACGAGGTCAAGAGATCGAGACCATCCTGGTCAATGTGGTGAAACCCCGTCTCTACTAAAAATACAAAAATTAGCTGGGCATGGTGGCAAGCACCTGTGGTCCCAGATGCTCGGGAGGCTGAGGCAGGAGAATTGCTTGAACCTAGGAGTTGGAGATTGCAGTGAGCCGAGATCGTTCCATTGCACTCCAGCCTGGGTTACAAGAGCAAAACTCCGTCTCAAAAAAAAACAACAACAACCAAAAAAAAAAAAACAAAAAAAAAAAAAAAAAAAAAACACCAAAGACAGACTATCTGTGCTGATATATGCTAATACAACAGGCATACATAAGTGTAAACTTGAGATAGACAGTGAAGTTGTTATCAGTTCCTTATCGTGCTAATAAAAAGGCATGGATCATCAGGGACAACGTGTCTGACTAATTTAACAAACATTTTGTATCAAGTTCCTTGCTGTCTGTAGAAAAGCCACACTAGAGGACCACTGTATATATGTTTTTTTTTTTTTAAATTTCTCATAGTGTTCTACTCCTTCTCCAGCTGAAATTTTCATCAAAAATAATGTTTATATGTACTTTCTCCGAAATGTGACTATGTAAATTCAACCATGTGACTAGGATACCTTCAGATTAATAAAGAGCACATCTATAAACTCTCTTGAACAGCATGCTAGCATCAGCGAACGGAGGCATAGGTGTGGGAAATTTTCAAAATGAAGTTAGCATGAAGAACACCATATATTCTGTGTCCAATGCTTGGAAGAGAGTGACTAAAGAACCAGTTGTGCATTCCTGGCACAATCTCTGACTGGCAACTAAATTTAATGTTGATGATGAACAAGATGGTGACTGTGAAAGATGCTATATGCTCAGTGAGGAAAAGAAAATGATGTCTTATTTCCTTAAATATACCAAAAATATACCTTCAGAATCCAACAAACATTCCTAGGGTGATTAATTTGGAGTTTTTTATTTGGAGCAGGGCAGCACTCTGTCTCCACTATAAGGATACACTTCAAAAGTTTTAGTTCTGTACTTCAGAGTGCGTCAATTTAGGTCTTTGATTTTTCATTCCATGCTGTTTTAAAATGTTTTACATGTCTTGATGGCTAGATTGTTTATGCTTTAAGGCTTACAAGACTCCTATCTTCTCTCTCCAGTTCCACGTGTGTGTTGCTGATTTCTTTGTCACTTTCAGCAGGGCTAAACCTGATTTGCATTCTTGCATTCTCTACTTGGACCCATAATCACTAAGTGTTCCCAGGTGAGAAGCAGTTGTGGAACTTCAGAGTTAATCTACCACTATCTCCAGGACTTTATTTTCTGGTCTGCTTATTCATTTGTTAAGCCTTCTGGCTTTGTCAGATTTGAGTTTCTTAAGTGCCAGCATGAAAACTTTACAGCCTAACTCTTTATTTTTCTATGCAGCACAATTTAGCAAATGTGTATTTCGGTAAAAAAAAGTTACGAATTTGAGGCCTCTAGATGTCTCAGTCATTCCATCCCTGTGCAACTACTAAAGGATTTGCTCTTTTCTGTTTTCCCACCACTAGACCTCAGCCTATGCCAAGCTCTGATCCCAAAAGGGCCTCCTGAATTTAAAAAAAAAAAAAAAAAAAGAAAAAAAAAGGAAAGAAAATTATTAACTTACACTCTCACATCTCCTATTGAGTAAATAATTTAAAAGCAGATGGTAGCCATAAAGTTATGCATAATCTTCAAAGAATTATTATAAATTGACAAGAGAAATACATTTAAACACTAGCAAAAAGGTATTAATTCAATTTCCATAGATGCTAATTCAAATAAAGAATATTAAAATTTACTAATATTAAGGATAAAATTAAATTTATAGTGAAGTAGACACATGAGTGAGTTTTAAAATAAAGACTATAAGCCCTATTGTTTTGGAGTCTATGATAAAAGGATTACTATCTGATATTTGTTAGAAATGCCTTTTGAAAATTTTACTGCCTTTTGAAAATCAATTTGGCAATTTCTTCTAACACCCAAGGGAGCAAAGTGTTTGATGCATCAATTGCACTTGGAGAATTTGTAATAAAAAAACTAATGTTCCAATATATAGAAATATAGATGCAAGATATTTACTGCACAAAAGTTGCAGTGGCATAAACATGGCCAACATATTGTATGCTCATCACTAGGCAGATGGCAGAATAAATCATGGCCTATATTCATACAGTGAAATACATGTAGTCCTTGCAAAAATTTACATCAATGGGAAATGGCTTTTAATGGTTTATACGGAGTATTTTGAAGTGAAAAATAATGATGCAATAATTGTATCTAACAGCTTATTTTTAAAAAGAGTTAACACTCTATATTAGAATGTGAACATGTTTTTACATTGTTCTGGATTGAAATGTATTCTTACAAAATTCATATGTTGAAGTCCTTATCCTCAATATAACTGTCTTTGGAGATATAGATATTATTTTTAAAGGGGTAATTTAAGCTAATTGAAATCATAGCGGTGGAGCACTAATCCATTATAAGTCGCATCCTGAAAGGAAGAGGAACGGACACCAGGGATGCTTGTGCAGAGAGAAAAAGCCAGGTGAGGCACACCTAGAAAGAAACCAAGTCATGACGAGAGGACTGAGGACAAACTGAAGGTCTTGACACCTTGATCTCAGACTTGCAGCCTCCAGAACATTGAGAAATCAACTTCTGCCACTTAAGCCATGCATTCTGTAGTATTTTGTTATGACAATCCCAGCAGATGAATCCATACATATTTGTTATAATAAAAAGTTTATTAACCCAAGGTGACATTACATTTTAGGGATAAGGGTCTGATATGGATAAGACAGAGAGAGGAGGAAAACCGTCACTATTACTTCTATATTGTAAGAAAATTAAGTCTTCAATAAAATGCATAATCATATTCACCTAAAATTGTATGTAATTTATGTGTATTTCTGTTATATATGTATTCATATATATATTCTGTATTTATAGAGGTATAAATAATTTTATATACTACAGCAATCTGTAACGGTAATAGTATACCATACCCAAAAGTGTCGCTCTCATGTTCAACTTTAATTTTTGCCAAACTTTCAAAATCCTGCCAGTAAGTATTAACAGCTACCAATGTCTCTAATCCAGAGCAGGATTCTTATGTGTAGCAGAGTGTCTGTTATAGAATAACCATTCCATAAATCATTTTTAAAACTTTCAAACAAATAAATGAGTAAAAAATAGATGAATGAATGTGAATGACAAATTAATAGTCATTAACAGACTTGCTAGTTATTCATTCGTTTATTAAATGCTCTCTAATTAAGTATAGAGTTAAAGTCAAATTTCTTGTCTTCCATGATTGTTCATAATCCAGTATCATTATGTTTTTCTAGCCTATTTTTTCTTTCTTACTTTATGGAAATTTTAGGAGTTAAACATATGCCTTCAACCTATCTATTATACCATGATATCTTTTTATCACCAGTGCAATATTTATCCAATGTAGCAGTATTGCTGGAGAGCAAGATCAGGTGTCAGCCTGAGTTTTAATCCTGAATCTCATGCTTAATAGATCAATTAACCTAGAATAGGCCATTTAGTCCCAGGTCTCTACTGCCTTATTTTACAAAAGCAGCAATAGTAGTGTATGTGTTTGATAATGTTAGAAATATTGATTGCAAAATGCTTACAGTATCTACTGCATGGCAAACATTTAATATATTATAATTTACCTTATTTTAGATATTTCCACATTTTCCTTTTTATTAAAATTGCAATTCTCTTTCAATGACTATCTCAGATAAAACAATTTCATGGTGTCTTTCTTTGATATTTTTGAAAGTTGTCTTTCCTTTCCTAAGAACTAGTCCTCTTGCTTTTTCTATAATCATTTGATACGTATAAACATTCACAATTTATCTCTTTAAAATAGACATGTGTCACATCTTAAGAAATCAGGAAGCTCACGAAGACCAAGGTCAAGTGATGAATCCCGTACATTTTCCTGCCATGTGCAAATCAAGGCTCAGTTTCTTCCACTGTGCATTTCCAAAAACATGTGATTTTGTTCATTGGTAAATTTTCAGTGCCTTGAAACATTTCCAGTAGTTTTTGACACAGAACACATATTATTTCCTCTTTTTTTATATTGTTAATTTATTTATATTTATTTGTTTTCAATTTTGCCTTCTAATTAGTTTTAATTTTTGGCCTGTGGAGAATCTCTTGATATTTATCAAGTCAATCAGTGAAAAAAATAAATGATGATACTTGGATCTGCATCTATTTACCTCAGTTATAATGGCCTTGAATTTAGTAGAAAATCTAAAAGATACTTGGATTGTTTAGTTAAATTATTTCTAAAGGATTAATGTTATATTACAGAGCATACCTACTTAGAGATTGATGGAAAATCATCTAAAAATAAAAATATAAAGAGAATTGATATATATTTTCTCTCCAAATAAGAGATAATAAGAAATTTTGTTAGTTATGGAGCAATGTAATATGTTATCTATCTGTTGATCTGTTTTCAATTTCTGTACTTTAATAACATCAGAGTGTTAGAATACAGTGGAAGGATGAATCTATTACTAAACAAGGAGTCATCATTTTTTTCAATCTTAAAATATTCCAAACATTTCAATTAGAATATAGCCATGTTTCTAATGTAAAACAATGCCTATTTTAACACACTGAAATCATCAGATTTGTCACAAGGAAAAACCAATTCTGTCAACAGTTCTATTGCATTTCTTGTCTGTTTGCTTTTTTTTTTTAAAAAAAGTAAGTAGTTCATAATAGCTAAATATAGTTTAAAATGACTTTTCAGATTTCCATTCAAGTGAGAAGAAAAATAATCTTTCATCAACAGAGAATGTCCTGGCAAGCAGAAATATTGCTTATTTGGTAAAAGCCTATGAAGTATTGCAACTATCCTACTGTGAACATCAATATTTAATTTTTCTCATATGTTTTTGTTATGACTAAGTATCCAAAAAACATAATACATCAAGAGTCACTGTATTAAAAAAACAGATGGAGAACTCAGGGAATTAAATAGAAAAGCTACAGAGCTTTGCTCTCATTTCCAACTACGTTGATTTTGGTTATTACCTGGTGACTAGTCTTTCTCAATAATTCCAAATGTAGATAATTAAAGACATAATTTTTAATCTACATACAGTTAAGCAGAAGCAGACTATATTAAATAGTTCAATAGTTGTGACAAAATAATGTTTCATATCATATATAATTTGGAATACTGAAGAAAATGAGAATTGTAACATGTAGAAGGCTGATGTCTTTCACTTGGTAGTATGCATTACGGTTCATGTTCTGCTTTCATCATTTGGCTTGCCTTTGTTCATTTATTTTTCTTACTAAGTAGTATTTCATTGCATAAATGTGTTATAGTGTGTTTATTCATTTACCAGTTGAAAGAAATTTCAGTGTGTTAATTATAAATAAATTCCTATAAACAATTACAAATACTTTTTTGTATAAATGTAAGTTTTAATTATACTTTGATAAATTCAATTAATTGGTGAGTCAAATCATATGCATATGGAAACTTTATATGAAACTGACAAACAGTTACAAAATGATTCAATAAACCTCAACAGTTTCCATAGAAATAAAATTATTCATGGAGATATTTAATGTGTTATGATTCATGTCTTTTTTTCTTTTAAAGTAATAAATAAATTATCTATAATTTTATGACCTATGCCCTAAAATATAAACCTTAGAAAAGCAAATATTTCTATTTTGAATCCTGAGTGTCCTCAGTAGCTAGTACTGTGTATAAAAAAGCAGATATTCAGCAACTATTTATGCAATGAGTGAGCAATCCAATACTATATAATTTCTGCTTACTCTGTCCTGCTAAAACAAACACCTGAAAATTGGTAATTTATAAACAATAAAAATACATATTTTTATATTTCTGGAGGCTGGTAAGTCCAAGACCAAGATTCTCATGGATTTGGTTGTCTGGTAGGAGTTATGTCCTCTGCAGGGGAGAAATGCTGTCTCCTAACATGACAGGAAGCAGAAGAACAACCAAATACTGTGTGAAGCTTCTTTCACATCAGCCTTAATCCCATTCATGAGGGAGGATCCCTAATGACGTAATCATCTCTTAAAGGCCCCACTTCTCAATACTATCACATTGGCAACACCTGAACTTTGAACGGGACACATTAAAACAATAGCAAGTACAAAATATATCACAAAACACATGTCATATATATATATATATATATATATATATATGTCTTCAACTCAGTCTTTTGACAGTGATAATTTAATTTTTAAATTGTTACTTTCAAAATCTTTCAGTACACCAGTTTTTGCCATATCAAATTTAAAACCATCAGACTGGTTTTGTACTTGCTATATATATATATGTGTGTGTGTGTATATATATATATATTTTGTACTTGCTATATATATACGTATATATATGCATATATATATATATCGCAGTATTGAGAGGCAGGGTCTTTAAGAGGTGATTGAATAATGAGGCTCTGCCCTTACAAATGGATTAGTCCATTCATGGATTCATGGAATAATGGGTTATCATGGAGTGGAAATGGTGTTTTTATAAGAAGAGGAAGACAGAAGTGAGCAAGCCCATGAGCATTCTCAGTCTGCTTTCAGTGTGATGCCCTGTGCTTCCTCCGGACTCTTCAGAGAGTACCCACCAGTTCACACCTGATGCGCCTCCTCAACATTGAACTTCTCAACCTCCATAACAGTAAGACGTAAATTCCTTTTCTTTATAACTTAACCAGTTATAGGCATTCTGCTATAAATAAGAGAAATCAGACCAATATAAAATAGGACCTGGAAGCAGGCTTCTGATTTGCGTACTGCCACTTGGTGGTTTGTTGACATGAGGTAGGTCATTTGACTTCTTGGTGCTTCAGTGTCTTGATAAATAAATTGGAGACCATACTAGTACTAAACATGACGGGTGGTCAAAGAGCTCAAACTACTTAATGTATGTAAAATTGTTACGATATTTACTGTTTGACAGTAAGATCTATATAAATGTTAAGAAGTGTTAATATAAACCAGTCTGATGGTTTTAAATTTGAAATGGCAAAAACTGGTGTACTGAAAGATTTTGAAAGTAACAATGTAAAAATTAAATTATCACTGTCAAAAGACTGAGTTCAAGACATTGACATCTCTTGGCAAAGTATAAAGACAAAGATAAATTGGCCCAATTGTTTCCAAATTAGTGAATACTGGATCAAAAGGTTATTGTCATATATTGCAGAAAATGAATCACAATGCCTCAATAGTTCAATTTTAGAGATGGCATTGTTCAGATATTGTGGAGCAGGTATTAATGTAGTCAGAGTTTTACACTCACAAGTGGTTGTGGGGCTGAGTGATATCTGAAAAGGATACTATTGTGCATTTCATCACTTTAGCTTTTTTAAAAATAATTCCTATTTGAAATTTTTGTGTACTTTTCAGCAATAAGACAGCATTGGAAAATTCATTTAGATACAAAAAATAATGCCTCTGTAGCATCATTTCCCAACTTTTTGTAAAAGGCTGAAGGAGCTATTAAACTGGGTTTAATAGTACGTGTTGTCCAGATATTTGCTTTCAAGTACATCTTTTCCAAATAGGATAAAAGACACAATTTGTATTTCAGTAGAGAATAGCATCCAAGTCGAAGAACTTCCTTTTGTTTTTTTTTTCTCTTGAGACAGTGTCTCACTCTGTCACCCAGGCTGGAGTGCAGAGGTGTGATATCAGCTCACTGTAATCTCCACCTCTTGGGTTCAAGCGATTCTCATGTCTTAGCCTCCCACGTAGCTGGGATTACAGGTGTGCACCACTATGCCCAGATTATTGTAATTTTATTAGAGATGGGGTTTTGCATTGTCGGCCAGATTTATATGGCCTATTAGTATTAGGCTGAAAATTTAGTTATTGTGATTATTATATAAATAGAGGTTTAATTTAGTAGGAGTTTCTTAAGGAGGGGTAGCTGTTGGGATATTCATGAATAAAATATGATATCTGGATTCTGACTGGGCTGCATTTATTCTCTTGCTTTTGGGGTTTGGCAAGAGTACATTTTCCTAGGTTGATAAAGTCAGAGATGGGGGAAGGAGGGTTTGAGGATTTAATTGAAAATAATTATTGAAAGTGAGCGTGTGTACCTGAGTGTATGTGTCTATTGATTAATTGCTCTCTCCTTCAAGCATGAATTCACTAACACCTTATGGTTATAATGCCAGCCTGGAATATTCATTATATGCTCAGCTTCTACAAGTGCTTTGGCAGAAATCAAATCCGAGTTCATCTACAGCAGATTTGGAGGGGACTGGGCCTTCCACAATGGTGAGAGATGGTATTACCCAAAGTTAAAAATACCAAATATATTACAGTGTTCCCATGACCGGTAAATAGGGTGATGTTACTCATCTATCAAGATTTCTTATTTAAGGGGAACACTCAGGTGATCTTAGTTTTATGGCCCTAAAGTAAGAACCAGATGCCAGATATAGTTTCAAGGTAGTCACCCCCATATGGTCTGGGCCCTGAGCGAGTAGTGGGATGATGATTTCTGGGAGATTGGTAGACTAAGAGGCCAAAATTTGGGAGGACATATCCATGTGGACGAGAGGGGTTTTGATTGAAATGTACTATGTCGGATGAATGAATGTATGCACTATTTAATGTTAACAATTTCTAATACAGGTCAATATTCGTGTGGACTAGGTTTTTATTGTATAATTAATGGTAGTAGCTGTACCACAGTCGATTAAGGGACTTTTAATACATGCTTATATGCATGTGGATAAAATTTAGAATGTACTTTTGTATGCAAATGTACTATGTACGAATAAGCAATTATAATACCATATATAATCCATGGGGACTAGCAATAATGCACGAAATACATAAAAGCACTGATGTGTTAGTGCTAGTTGATTAATACAGACATGACAGTTAAAGCATATGGTGAGAAAAGTTCAGGGAGTAGTTTAATTAGAATTTTAGTTTGGGATGTTGATCATGAAGTGAGAATGATTTTTCCCTGAGCTGCCCTGGGGAGGGGATTCTCCATTTCTGGTTTACAAGACCAGAGTATTGAATTATACTACAAAGACATTTTCAATTAAGTAGTTTGTTTTCAACTAAGGGAGTGAGTGGTATAAGGGCGAGCATAGCAGAGATGAATATAATAGATGCAGTCTGCCCGATGGTAATAAGAGTATTCGGCTGACTGTCCTCTGATTCATGTGAGTGGAAACAGGTCAACCACTAAGATTCAGAATAGGCATTGACTTAATGGCCAGAATATTATTTTTGTTGTTTAGATATGTGAAGTATGGGAATAATTGCTAGAATAAGAATGAAGAATACCAGGGCTAGAATGCCTCCTAGTTTGTCAGAGGTGAATCCTAAGACTGTGCAGACAAACAGAAAGCATCTCTCTGGTTTAATGAGAGGTGGGATAGTGAGAGAGTTGGCTAAAGTGTAATTATTTGGATACCTCAGTGGTCAGGGAAAAATAGTACAAGAGTTATTAGAAGGAGGAGGAGAAAAATTAATCCTAGAATGTCTTTGATTGCATAGTAAGGATGGAAAATGATTTTGCTGGGGTCTGATGAAAGCCCTGAAGGGTTGTTAGATCCTGTCTCATGTAAGAATAAAAGGTGAATAGTTGTTAGAGCTCCAAGATGAAGGGTAAGATGAAATGAAAGGTGAAAAATGGTTTGAGGGTGGCTTTGTCAACTGAGAATCCGCCTCAGATCCATTGCACGAGGTCAGATCCAATGTATGGGACAGGTGATAGCGGATTTGTAATTCAATATTAAATATTGAATGACATTCAATATTAAATATCAAATGACATTTAATATTAAATATCAGAATTATATTTGGCCTCATGGGAGCACGTAGCCTGTGAATGCTGCTGCTATAATTGTGAGTAGGAGGATAATGCCAATATTTCAGGTTTCTAGGAATATAAATTACCAACATGTAGGAAGAGGCAGATGAAGAATATTGAAGTGCCATTAGCATGAAAATAGCTGACCATTCAGCTGTTGTTTACATCTCCCTGATATAAGCAACTGAAGAGAAGGTAGTTAAGGTGTCTGATGTATAGTGCATGGCCAAAAATAATCCCTCAATGATCTGGAGAATTAGGCAGGCACCAAGAAGTGAGCCGAAATTCCATCATGTAGAAATGTTAGATGGTGTGGGGAGCTCAATGAATGAATAGTTAATCATTTTTATTAACGCATATGTTTTGCGGATGTTGGTCATTAGTGTTCTTATAGTTGAAATACAACTAATGATTTTTTGTATCATTAGTCATGGTTATAATCCATGTGGGAATAATGGCAT
Organism: Saguinus oedipus; assembly: GCA_031835075.1. Taxonomy (NCBI): domain Eukaryota; kingdom Metazoa; phylum Chordata; class Mammalia; order Primates; family Cebidae; genus Saguinus; species Saguinus oedipus. The sequence continues at coordinate 48,357,541 of CM063186.1, read as the reverse complement.
ATGCTTTATTTGTATTGAGTATTCTCTTGGTTATAGGATTTGTAGGTTTTTCTTCAAAGCCTTCTATTTATGGAGGTCTAGGGCTAAATATTAGTAGTGTTGTGGGTTGTGGTATTGTCTTGAATTTTGGTGGGGATTTCGTGGGGTTGATAGTTTATTTATTTATTTATTTGGGTGGTATGATGGTTGTTTTTGGTTGTACTGTGGCGATACCTATGGAAGAATACCCTGAAACAAGAGGATCAAGTATTGACATTTGAGGGGCTTTTTTATTAGGATTATTCACAGTGCTGGTTTGGTGAATAGTTGAGTACCATGGGGTGGTAATCACGATTGACACTAATAGCGTAGAGAGTTGAATAATTTTTGAGAGTGAGGAGGCAGGTTTATTACATGAGAATTCTGTAGGCATGGCTGCTTTATACAGTTATGGGTGTTGATTAGTGGTAGTTGCTGGTTGATCATTATTTGTTAGTATTTATGTAGCAATTGAAATTACCTGGGCGAATGGATCAGATAATTAATAGTAGGATTAGAATGGGTGGGATAAAAAAGAGAGGAAGTAGAGTTTAATTCAGCCTTTTTGAGTAGATATGGTGATGGAGGCTGAAATTTGAGTTTGTGAAATGGTTTTTGGTATAGACTTTTCAAGTCAAATTAGGTCTAGTAGAAGTGAAGCCAGATTTTGGCTTACGGAAAGGCTTGAGTCTGGGGTTGAATGGTGAATTGTGGCCAGATAAAATCCTCGTGTGTTTAAAGAATTTGAATGTCTGTGATGGTGCTTTAGTTTGAGGTTATTATGAGGAAGTTATGCTTTACTGCTGGTAAGAGGCCCAAAGCAGTCACGCCTAGGACTGTGAGCTTTAGATGGAGTGGTATAGTTGCTGGTAGGGAGAAGTGTGAAGCAGGAATAGTAGTGTTGGTGATGAGGAATCCAGGGAAGATACTGCTGATTGTTAGGCGCATAACTGAGCTAATTAGGAAGGGGGTATTTTCGTTAATGACAATGAGAGTTATAAAGTGAGGTTGTCCTATCAGAGCGAAGAAAATGATACAGGTACAATACACAGTTGTCAGAGGGGTTTAATAAGAGTAATAGAAAGGGCTCAGGCGTTGGCGTATAACATGTTTCCAGTTTCGATAATAAGGTTTTTAGAGTAAAAGCCTGTTAGGAAAGGCATACCTGTAAGTGCAAGGATATCAATAACAGGGGAGGAGGAGTTAAAGAGCAAAGTCTTGAAGGTTCCTCCTATTTTTCAGGTATCTTGTTCATCATTGAGGTTATGGATGATGGATCTGGAACATACAAATAATATAGCTTTGAAAAAGGCGTGGGTGCAGATATGAAGGAAGCCTAGATGTGGTTAATTAATGCAATTGTGGCTACTGTAAAGCCTCCTGGCTTGAGGCAGAAAATGCTACAATTTTTTATATCATTTTGTATTAGAGTGCAGATTGCTGTAAATAAGGTAATAGTCCCTAGACATAATGTAAAGGTTTGGATTAATAAATTATTTTCTATTAAGGGGTAGAAGTGCATGAGCAGGAAAACTCCTGCTACAACTATAGTGCTGGAATAGAATAGGGCCTAGACTGGGGTTGGGCCTTCTACAGCTAATGGAAGTCAGGGATGAAGGCCAAATTGAGCTGACATTCCTGCGGCTGCTAAGAGCAGGCTAATTAATGGAAGAGAGTTGGGGGTAGAATTTAGAATAAAAACTTGTTGACAGTCTCATGTGTTGGAGGATAAGAGGAATCATGCTATGGCTAAAATAAAGCCAATACCACTGATGCAGTTGTACAGGACTGCATGGAGGGCTGCTGTATTAGCATCTGCTCAATCATACCATCAGCCAAGTAGTAAGAAAGACATGATTCCTGGCCGGGTGTGGTGGCTTATGCCTGTAATCCCAGCACTTCGGGAGGCCAAGGCACGCAGATCACGAGGTTAAGAGATCAAGACCATACTGGTCAACATGGTGAAACCACATCTCTACTAAAAAATACAAAAAATTAGCTGGGCCTCGTGGCACACACCTGTAGTCCTAGCTACTGGAGAGGCTGAGGCAGGAGGATCACTTGAACTTGGAAGGAGGAGGTTACAGTGAGCGGAGATGATGCCACTGCACTCCAGTCTGGTGACAGAACAAGACTCCATCACACACACACAAAGACATAAATTCTGCACCTTCCCATCTTAGAAAGATTTGAAAGAGGTTGTTGGCAGTAACCGGAATTAATATTGTGATGAGAAAAATACATAAATATTTGAAAAATTGATTAATATTAGGGTCTGAGTTTATATATCATATTGAGAATTCTGCCATAGATCAGATAACAAAAAGTGCTACTGGGATAAGGGTGGAGAAGTCTAGTTGGAAGCATAGTGAGAATTTAAGAGCATGAATTGTTATTCAATGTCAGTTTGAAATAATTATTTCTTGGTCTGTATATACAAACATTGTTGCAGGTGTGAAGCTAATGATGAAGGCGCATATGACGGATATTTTTACATAATATGAGTATGAACCTTTCCTGAAAGGGTTGCTTAAGGTAATAATAATAGATAAGATTAAGGGGATTGTGGCTATTATAATAGCGGAAAAATACTGTTTGTTGCTTTTATTTGGAGTTGCACCAATGTTTTTGGTTCCTAAGACCAACGGATAACTCTAATCCTTTAAAAGCTGAGAAAACCATGTTGTTAGGCATGAAGGCATGAGTTAGCGGTTCTTGCATACTTTCTCGATATATAAGAAGTTGCAGGCTTCTAGCCGGGCGAGGTGGCTCATGCCTATAATCTCAGCAAGGCAGGTGGATCAAGAGGTCAAGAAATCGAGACCATCCTGGTCAAGAAATCGAGACCATCCTGGTCAACAAAGTGAAACCCGTCTCTACTAAAAATACAAAAAGAATTAGCTGGGCATGGTGGCACGCGCCTGTAGTCCCAGCTACTCAGGAGGCTAAGGCAGGAGAATTGCTTGAACCCAGAAGGCGGAGGTTGCGGTGAGCCGAGATCGCGCCATTGCACTCCAGTCTAGGTAACAACAGCGAAACTCCACCTCAGAAAAAAAAAAAAAAAAAAAAGAAGTTGCAGGCTTCTTTTATTAGATCCACAATCTAGCGTCCTGGTTAAACTATAACTACAGCATATGAATCCCATAATAATTTTAGAGTTTAAGGATAATAGAAGATATGCACAAGATGTGTAAGTATTAATGCATTTTCTCATGTAAAGGAAAGTTTAATACTGTTAATGTAGTATGTAAATGTTCCTCATCATGTCATGATTAGCATATATAGGGAGTAAAGGGATGTAATTCGTATTTCTGGCCTCAAGTGATCTGCTCCCCTTAGCCTCCCAAAGTCCTGGGATTATAGACATGAGCCACTGCGCCTAGCCACAAGCCCATGAACTTCTACTACTAAATTGGAGATCTATCCCTCTGCCCACTGCTGTGAAGTTACTGCTTTCTGAAACTGTCAGATAATATGGGAAAATTATTCCACAACCATTATCATTCCAAAACTATTTAGATACAAAACCCTCAGAAGCAAATAACCAGATAAATAAAACAAAAAGAATAATAAAGTGTTGTCTAAGAAATATATTTTACTGAGAGGGAAAACAAACATCTGTGCATTAGATGGATACTAAGCATAGATCAAAATTTTAACTAGTGTTGGGCCTAAGCTGTATGTAGACACAGCAGTTGTAGATCCAAGAGACTGTGTCAATAGACTAAGTGGTAAGAGAGAAATTTGCATTTGATCTTTCAAAACACATATTCTTTAAAAATCACAGGTCAGTCAAAAATGAGTAAAGTTACTGCATGAGGAATATTACTGCAAAGAGTGGGAGATTAGATTAGCTAAAATAGAACTCTCTTTGAAAAGATCTACCAACAACAAAATATTGACAGTGACTTAAAATATATCTATTTTCCTTCTTTAGTTGAGTCACAGGTAAATTGATGCTCAATATAGCATTACTTTGTATGTTTTATGTATAAAATATTTCATAAAAAGTATTTATTCTTTCCTTCTGATAGATGAAAAGAATGCTGAACATGCAGAGAAAATGTCTTTTTTATAATTTCATTTTTAATAATAAATCTTGCTGTAGAATAAAGACAAAATATCAGATTTTTAAAAAAATGTTCAATGCATATTATATATTATATATAATGAATATTCTCAATGCATATGTATTATGGTTAAATATATATAAACACAATTGAAGTAAAAATTAAAATATAACATTTTCAAAGTAACAACAGAAAACTAATGTAAGAGGACAGACAACGTTAGACAATCAATGGGCCGGGTAGTAGCTCACACTTGTAATCCCAGAACTTTGGGAAGCTGAGGCAGGCAGATTGCTTGAGTTTAGGAGTTGGAGACCAGCTGGGGAAACATGGTGCGACCCCTTATATCTACAAAAAAATGCAAAACCACTGGCCATGATAGCAAAGGCCTGTAGTCCCAGGTACTCGGGAGGCTGAGGTGGGAGGATGGCTTCAGTCTGAGAGGTCAGGGCTGCAGCATTGAGATATGATGGTGCTGCGGTACTCCAGCCTGGGTGACAAAGCGAGGACCTGTCTCAAAAAAAAAAAATGTATGCAATAGAAATGAATAGAATAGGAGATAAGGGTAGTCAAGTTTATACTTGTAGAAATCAAAGTAAAAATTAATGAAATCTTAAAATCGACATTAAAATGAGTAAAAAAATAGTATTGTGGAAAAATCTAAATCAGTAATTTTAAAGTTAAAAAATATCACCTGAAGCAGTAATATAAAAACTATTAGGAAAATCCTGATTTACATGAGGAAAGAGAAACAAAAACAAAAACAAAAACAAAAAAAAAAAAGGAAAACAGCTTTATAAGCATATAGATATACATATTTAAATAGGTTTGGAAATATGTTTATGCATATATCAGTAGATGAGACAAAGATAGGTATAAATAAAGGTAGATAAACATGGGTATGTAAATATATATTCATATATATATAAAAACTATATCCATATATACCTATATGGATAGAGATTCTTTTTGTTTATTCTCTTTTTTCCTTTCTTACAGATGTATATAGGCATAAAGATACAGTATTAGATATAGATATACACATATAGATCTAAAACTAGATGTCTAACTAGTAAATTAATGGGAAAAATGTTTATCTCAGAGCATATGCCCTATGTATTTCAGAAGAATTAAATATATACAAAAACCAAATTAACAATGCAGTAAGGCATAAGGTTGTCTCTGTGTGTGTATTGTGATTGTGTATGTATACTTATTTTCTTGCTACCAAAAGCAGGCATCGTAAAGAAAGTGATCCATTTGTTTACATAAATATGAGTAATTTCTGTTATATTAATAAATGACAAACCTAAAAATGAATAATATTTGCGACATACATTGACATAATATATTGTAAAAGGTCATTACATTCCATGTATACCTAACTTTAATAAAGGCTTAGAAAAAAGACAAGAACATCATTATGTGATTGAAACAAGATATTTGTGCCAGATAACTTCTGTTTAATGCTGAAGATCCACACTCATTCCAGCTTCATTCTTTAGGTTTTCTCACCCACTGGCTGCAGACAAAATGTAACCTATATAAACACTGGCAGAAAACAGGAAGGAGGAGAATGGGTTATTAGTCTTCTGTCTCCTTCCCCTGAGGTTGCCCAGGGATAGCTGCACTTAAGGTTATACATCCAACAGCTGTCCTCTCCATCCAGTTTCCAGTCTCTGGGTGCTAGTGATAAGTTTCTTTCCTTGTCACTTCTTGCCGGTGTTGACAAAGGCTCCTCCTGCTTTTAGTAGTCCGCATATTTTGAATAATCCTTTCTCATTCCCTTAAACATGGTCTGTGCTTTTGTAAGGATCATCTTTATTAATAAATTTCATTTAGGGCAAGCCATCTGTTTTGTCTGGGACATTGACAAGAATAGATTTACAAATGCAGAAAACATGAAAAATAAAAGTTCAAGTTAATTAGCAGTCAGATAGTCAAATAATGTAAAATAGTACTTATTATGCATTATTTCACCCTTAAGTGTTACATATAATTAAAAGTTTTATGTTCACCAGTGTTGCTGATAAATCAAGGAAATCTTAGGCTGGTAGGAATGTAAATTGTAAATTATTTTTAGTATAATTTTGGCAAAACTTTTTAAGATATTTAAATATATGGTAAATATTGACCCAGAAACTCTACCATCAGTACAAAATGCTGATTGTGTTAGAGCTATCAGATAATTGAAAGAACATTTTTTATACCTCTATCATTCAATAATAACCATTTTAAATATTTTAACAGACTAGTCACAACGTTAAGTTGGAAATAACCTAAACAGTTGATGGTTACATACATTTGCTATATTGATACGATATATTAAGCAGTTAAAAACCTAACTGTAAGAAGTAATGATTAGTATTGAAATGTATTATAAATTACTGCAGCATGAAAAATTAAGTTACACAATGGCACACACATGCACATATAGTATGACTTTTGTCTAATAAGAACACAAATAGATGGAAAAGAAGACTAAAACACATAAGAGGGAGAATTAAAAAGTAGTTATGCTAGGGAAAAGTGACTGGGTAAATTTCCCCCTCATGGGGCTTTTACGTGTATATTTTCTTTTTATGTTTTCAATATTGAACATGTGTTAAATTGCAGTTTAAAAATGCTTCAAAAATGTCCACTTTTTAAAAATTATAGTTTCAGTACTGGTATACATGTGTAGAATGTGCAATTTGGTTACATAGGTAAACACGTGCCATGGTGGTAGGCTGCACCCATCAACTCATCATCTATATTGGGTATTTCTCCTAATGCTCTCCCTCCCCTAGTACCCTACCCTACAACAGGCCTCAGTATGTGAAGTTCTCCCTGAGTCCATGTGTTCTTATTGTTCACTGCATGAGTGAGAACATGCACTGTTTAGTTTTCTGTTCCTGTGTTAGTTTTCTGAGAATGATGGTTTTCAGTTTCATCCATGTTCCTGCAAAGGACATCAGATCATCATTTTTTATGGCTGCCTAGTATTACATGCTGTATATGTGCCACATTTTCTTTATCCAGTCTACCATTGATGGGCGTTTGGATTGGTTCCACGTCTTTGCTATTGTAAACAGTGCTGCAATTATCATACATGTGTATGTGTCTTTATAGTAGAATGATTTATAATCCTTTGGGTATACAGCCATTAATAGGCTTGCTGAGTCAAATGGTATATCTAGTTCTGATCCTTGAGGAATCACCACACTGTTTTCAACAACGGTTGACCTAATTTACATCCCCACCAACAGTGTACAAGTGTTCCTATTTCTCCTTATCCTCTCCAGCATCTGTTTTCTGACTTTTTAATGGTCATCATTCTAACTGACCTGATGGTATCTCATTGTGGTTTTGATTTGCATTTTTCTAATGATCAGTGATGATGAGCTTTTTTTCTCATATGTTTGTTGGCCACATAAATGTCTTCTTTTCAGAAGTGTCTGTTCATATCCTTTGCCCACTTTTTGATGGTATTTTTTTTCCTCATAAATTTGTTTAAGTTATTTGTAGATTCTGAATATTAGCCCTTTGTCAGATGACTAGATTGCAAAAATCTTCTCCCATTCCGCAGGTTGCCTGGTCACTCTGATGATAGTTTCTTCTGCTGTGCAGAAGCTCTTTAGTTTAATTAGATGCCGTTTGTCAATTTTGGCTTTTGTTGTCATTGTTTTTTGTTTTTAAGTCATAAAGTCTTTGTCCATGCCTATATCCTGAATGGTATTGCCTAGGTTTCCTTTTAGGGTTTTTATAGTTTTAGGTCTTACATTTAAGTCATTAATCCATCAGGAGTTAATTTTTGTAACCATTGTAAGCACGGGGTCTACCACAATCAAGGTTGGCTTCATCGCTGGGATGCAAGTCAAGTTCAACATGAGCAAATCTACAAATTTAATCGATCACATAAACAGAAACAATTACAAAATACATAATTATCTCAATAGATGCAGAAAAATGCTTCTATAAAATTCAACACCCCTTCATGCTATAAACACTCAATAAACTCTGTATTAATGGAATATATCTCAAATAATAAGAGCTATTGATTACAAACTCACAGCCAATATCATTCTGAGTGGGCAAAAGCTGGAATCATTCCCTTTGAAAACCAGAACAAGACAAGGATGCCCTCTCACACTACTCCTATTCAACATAGTATTGGAAGTTCTGGCCAGGAAAATCAGACAAGAAAAACAAATAAATGGTATTCAAATAGGAAAAGAGGAAGTCAAATTGTTTCTGTTTACAGATGACATGATTGTATATTTAGAAGACCCCATTGTCTCAGGCCAAAATCTCCTTAAGCTGATAAGCAACTTCAGCAAAATCTCAGCATACAAGAATGAATTTTCAAAGATCACAAGCATTCCTATACACCAATAATAGACAGCATGTAAAAATCATGAGCAAATGTACATTTACAATTGCAACAAAGAGAATAAAATACTTTGGAATACAACTTACAAGGGACATGAGGAACCTTTTTAAGGGAAACTACGAACCACTACTCAAGGAAATAAGAGAGGACACAAACAGATGGGAGCACATTCCATGCTCATGGATAGGAAGAGTCAATATTGTGAAAATGGCCATACTACCCAAAGCAATTTGTAGATTCAATGCTTTCCTCATCAAGCTACCAATGACTTTCTTTACAGAGTTAAAAAAAAAAACTACTTTAAATTTCATATGGAACCATAAAAGAGCCCTTATAACCAAGACAATCCTAAGCAAAAAGAACAAACCTAGAGTCATCACACTACCTAACTTCACAATATACTATAATATTACAGTAACCAAAACAGCATGGTAGTGGGACCAAAACAGATTTTATATATATATATATATATATATATATATATATATATATATATATCTCAATGGAACAGAACAGAGGCCTCAGAAATAATATTGCACATCTAAAACCCATCTGGTCTTTGACAAACCTGACAAAACCAAGCAAAAGGAAAAGGATTCCCTATTTAATAAATGGTGTTGGGAAAACTGGCTAGCCATATGCAGAAAATTGTTTATATCTTTTAATATAGAATCTTTCCAAGACTTAATGAGAAGGAAATCATGAAAACGCAAATGTGTCATTGTATCATGTTTTTAACAAATTCACCATTTGGAAGTCATCTAAATGTTCACAATTAGGGCAAATAAACTACAGTATAAATATCCATAGAATTGAATAAAACATGCATTTTTATATTTAGATAAATTACATGAATTATATAAATGTATATTAAAATGTTTTGTATGATTATTTAGGGGTGAGGTGAATTTATGGATCAAAAAAGCAAGAGGTGGAGAAACAGATACCAGAATGTTTAGCAATACATGAATACATAGTGCCAAAATAATAGATAATTTTTATACTGTCTCACCTGTATATGTGAAGCTTTCTGCAGTTAACATAGATGGATTTTTGTAATAAAAATTGCTATATAAAGTTTTACTAGTTACATGAAGCACTCAGAACCAATAATAAATCAAAGAAACAAGTATGAGAGAGACTAAGCAGACAAACCACAGTTAGAAATCTAACCTCAGTGTGAGACTGGGGTTAAAATTACTGTTAGAATGGTGAAAACAAACAAAGAATTGAGAAAAAATGAACAGATTTGAGTACAAAACAAGATATTATAAAATTACCGGGTTATACTTGAGCACAGGGAATCCAGGTGTAAGTTGAGTGATTGGAAAGGCAGGTAAGACTTAGTTTTGTGGAACTGAGAAATATTTATCACCCATGTCTTGGATGTTGAAATGAAATCTATTGAAAGCATTCTGATCATTTTCAATTTCTTATCAGTAATGTAGTGGAGGTTGACAGCATGTAAAAATCTGCTTTCAAGATATCATTTCTTATGTATTTAAGCAGTATAAGATAGAATTAGACATGTATGTGATATGATTTTGTCCCTGAGTACTATGAGTCACTCAGACAGTAGAAAGTAGTTATTCAATAAACAAATGAATAAATTAATATATTCATTATTCAACAGATGATAATGGTTTTTGTTTATGTTACCAGTGTTCATATAACTACAGAATTTTGCTCCCAAAGTGGGAAATTATATCAAAACTATTTCTTAAAGTTAAGCGGTTTTAAAAATATTTTCAGAAATCACAGGATGTCTTTAAAAATTGTTTAAAATTTCTAGACCATTGTGTACAAACTGAAGGCCATTATATGGAAAATTAAGAACATATACAATTTTAAATCTCTTTAATGAAATTGTCAGCTCAATTTATGATTTATTTCACATTATCCCAAATGATCTCAAAATTTCCTTTAGTAAAGATTTTATAAGCTGATTTAGATAGCTAAATGTCATATGTAATGTGCTACTTGATGATTCCTGTGAAAATCATACCATTTCTTGAAAGTAGAAAATCTTCAGTGACACTTTTCTCTATACCTTATGCTTAGTCTTGCACACCCTGAAAAAGTCATTTTCTTTTTATTTAACCTAAGATTGAATTAGCAATTTCATTTTATTTGCAAACTGTGAGACAAAAGAGAATTAATATTTTCACTATAAAGTTAAGGACTACCAACACTGATTGGTAATTTTGTTTTAGGTTTTTAAGTGCAAGATTATTTTACTTAAGAAAAATCAGAAATGGCCCTAAAGTGTAACCTTCTTAAACTAAGTACTGCACTATCTGCCTGGAACTATCATTTACATTTTTTATTCCTTCCAGACCAATTTTTTTTATATATATAATGCAGCAAAGTTGATATTGAAAGAAATATTTCATAAATCACACACAAAATCTATTGTAAACTTATTATCATTTCAGATAAATCACAAAAATTTCCACAAAGTGAATTAAATTTATAATAAATGGTCTATGTGTTGTAAGTGACTCAATGACATAAATTTAAAGTTTTAAAATCTTTACGTCTAATGGACAACTGTTATTAAAGTGAATAATGAGCAGTTTCAAAGTATTAGCATCATCTAAAAGTGGCTTAAATATTCAAATTATGCTGCTGCCCCACAAATAATCTATGGAAGATATAATTAAAATCTGTATGTCCACTTAGGCGTTTTTTTTTTTTTTTGTGTGTGTGTGTGTGTATCTGACAGGTGTGTGTTTATTTTAGACTGAATATGGGGGAATTATTTAAAAGTTGAAACTCAACCCTTGGCATAGAATGACAATCACCTGTTCATACTCTCAGGCTTTACCCATAGAGGCAAACTGAGGCAAGAACAGAAAGGCTAGAGCTGAGGGACACCCTGCTAGTGAGACTATATTATACTCCCTTAAAAAAAAAAGTCTGTCGGTAATGCCATCAATTGTAAAGTTATTATAAGAAAGGAAAAATGTGACTCATATCTCTTAGGTTACCAAATGGAATGATCTACTGTTCCATTATATTTATCTGTTAGTCATTTGGTGCTTATAAAAAACAAAATATATTTGTCATATATACATGGATGCATCTAACCTATCCAATGTGTAATGTTTCATATTTTGGACATTTAAAAGAATCGTATTTACTGCTTTGTGTTTTTTATTTGTTGACATAGGAGCAGAATCAGAAGCATGGCTTATATAGCAGCAGCAGCAAGGGAGAGTAACCATTCTTGGTTCTCAATATCATCTATGTAACTGGTGGTAAATTCTTATTTTTCAGAATTAAAATTTTCTCAGCTCATAGATATGTTTAAAGCATTTACCAAAAGGATTTGTTTTTTTGATCAAATCCAAAATAATCTCATATATCAATGACACCATTCATAGTTTATAAATGATGGGATCCAATTTATATAGAAATTTGTCATTAGCATCATTATCAAGACCAGGTTAAACACAGAAAAACAGCAAAATCAGTGCTTTTGCAAAATAAGCTGTTTGCTGTGGTAAGCTTATCAACCATCATGTACATGAAGGATCCAGGCTCCACACTTCTTCATATTACTGTCTTCTCACGTGTAGGTTCCAAGGTGAGATCGAAAGGGAAGGAAGTAGGAGGCACACTAGATCTTAATAGTTTTAACACAGAGCGATTTGCCTTCTGTTTGCTCATAGTCCTTTAGCAAGAACTTAGCCACATGATCACCAAGTTAATAAAAGAGATAGATTAAATAAAATACATCTACACAAAAACCTAAGGGGTATTTGATAAAAATGAGCTGCCTCTGCAGCTAAGACTAAAAAAGAAAACAGTGACAAGTTATAATCAGGAAGAATGCCAAAACAATTTTTCAACAAATGTATTTTTACAAAATATTGTCTGAAATTAAATTATTTATGTTAAATTCGTTTGTAACTGGAAGGAAAACACTATTATACTTTATTTCATCCTTTAAGGCTACATGTTTTTCTCACACTTCAACATATCTGAAATCAGAATTGACCTTACAGTCACTAGTGGCTGTTGATAGGCATTATGTAATTGTTGTTATCTGCTTAAATACACATAACCTTGCATAATAGATGTCACAATATTGATAAGAAACCTCAGAATCAATAATTAAGCCATCTTTTAATAACTTTGATTCTTAAAATTGAAGACATTTTAAGATACTGTTATGTTAAAAATATAAACAATTCAATCAAAACTTGATTCAACAGAATTTAATTATCAACAGAAAGATTTTAGCTAACTTCATCAGATTTTTCTTAGTCATACCAAGAGTGATATGTAATTTTAAAAATCTCTAAGCGTGAAATGGATCTTTCAACAAGTGTACAAAAATTAAATTACTATGAAAATTATTTCATAATTCTGTTGTATATATCTATGTTTCCTTCACTCATGATGCCTAAAAATCTTGTTCGTTGTACAATGGCAAATCACAGATTTGAAGAAATTAATGAAATAATTTTAAATAATTATTATTTCTGTTTAGACATAATGACAATGAAATGAGTAAAACTAGCTTCTTTTAAGACAAGACTTTAATTTTTTTTCATGAAAATTCATTATACATTTGAGCTAGGAGTGAGTAAGATACTCCAAAAAGTCATTAGTATGTAGAAATATTAATATTACACATTATTCAGTAAAACCTTTTATTCATTTATAATTGCCACCTGTTAACAATTTAAAAGCAAATTTCAAAAGTTTTATCATAGGGCAGTGAAAATGGAGTTTTGTTTCCTAAAGAAAAGTTAGTACACTGTAGCTAAACAAAATTTTAAAATACAACTTAATGTTCAAATATCTCATTCAATATCACAGATTGTATTTTTTAAACAACACAGTTGGCTCAAATCACAATGGATTTAGTATTATTAATGCCACAAGACTTTCCAGTTAAATAATTTTGTATATATACATACATGTTGATTTATAACCATGAACTCGTTCAAAGCACAGGGCATAGCTGAATGATGTCAAGCATTTGGCAACTATGCAGATCAATCACAGTAATACCTCATTGCTCTGGAGACAATGGCAGGATTTGATGTTGAATTTGACAGGTTTGCTGACATTAGCTCTAATAAGACTGCATTTCATTGCAGTCACACTAGGCTGGACACAGAACTGCTCCCTGCCTGTAGTCCTTGAAGAGGGGATGTGAGTCATGACATCAGGTACTGCACAGACAAGAATTGAGTAGTTACAGCTCAAATTCGATGAAGTCAACATGCTTTATTCCTGCCATAATCTTCTTTAAATTACATTTGTCCAAAATATCCCGCTATTTCAAACAAATAAAAACAACCCAAAATAGGTTTCCTTACTGGCATTAACTCTGTGAAGGCAAAAAGAGATGTGTATATAAGCTGCCCTCATGCAGCTTGAGGAAATATATGTACCTGGTCCTCTTTCACACTGACTCTGTAGTCTTGGCTTTTATACTCATAACCCCACTGGGAAGCAATACACACACAACAAACTATTTCATATAGAACTTTATGCTTATATGAATGATGCCTAAAGATACTATTGAGATGTCACGGAAGAGATTCCACAGCATGATTCTTAAGAAAGCTTGACTTTTAGTTCAGCCTTAACTGACATGGGAACTGGATGAAGAATAACGAAGGAAAGATATTAAGAGATAGGAAATAAAATGAAGTCATGAGAATATGAAAAGTTATGGTGGGATATATGTGCAAGAGTGACTTCCTCTAAAAGGAGTTGTTTGTAACCTAAAACTGCAAGTCAGAAAATTAGGGAGTAATAAAATTGGGTCAACACAGTGATAAAAGCTATCAAGGCTTTGAAAGGGAGAATGACAGACCTCAGCAATATTTCCTACATAGAGTCAACTAAGGTTTTAAAGCTGCAGAGTGACACAATAAGATATCCCAAATTGTAGGGAAAATTAACCAGTTAGTGGGTAAGTCAAAAGTCATTTATAAAGCTGATCATTGGAAAGCCGGTGTTTCATCTGCCTCAGAATAAATGCAAGGGTGCAGGACAATACAGTATCAGTAAAAATAGAAAGTGACAGATGTACCAGACATTTCAGAGGATTAGTACGATGTGATGCTTATTTTTATAACAAGTAGAAAGAGCAATATGTCAAGATTTTAAGTTACATTTTAGTATAATAAATAAGAGCAGGGCTTGAGAAGTATCGTATAATGAAAGAACACATTTCACATAAAATCCCATTTTTGCTATGACTAAATAGAAATGTACCAAGCAAGTAGAAAGAGTAATATGCTAAATTTTAAGTTACATTTTAGTGTAATAAATAAGAGCAGGGCTTGAGAAGTATTGTATAATGGAAAAACACATTTCACATACAGTCCCATTTTTGTTATGACTAAATAGAAATTATCAAACTCGTAACCATGATGATAAAGACTGTCCTGTGAAATGTTGAAAAACATTGAAGTCATTTACTTTTGTCTCATTTCCTTCCACTGCATTATACTCAAGATGAAGAAACCTTTGCATGACGATGGCTGTGTGGCTGATTGATGAATGAAAATATAGTGACTCCTCACTTTTTGAAAAAAAAAAAAGTTCAAGAAGACGGGCTCTTTTTTAGTGTGTCACAAGAGTCTGCAAGGTGTCACGTAGTTTTACTGGGTCTCAGTCGATATTTTCTTGCTTCTTCCTCATAGTTTTATGGATCAATATTCCTGAAAATTACAAAAAATGAGACTTGCTTTTCTTTGACTTCCCACAGCAAAACTTACCTCACCAGAAGTGGGAGATGTACTGCTTATAATCCCAGTTGTTTCATAGTCATAAAGAAAATGTTAATAAAACAAAAACACATTTTTGCCTTGGCAGGTACTCAGGAGAACAAAATTGCTTTTGCTATTAGAAGACTGCTTTTTATTCCTTCAGCTCTTGTAAGTGAGATTTTAGGAGAACTCTATAAAAAAAATTAACATTTCAATTCATCTTTCAGCATCTTACTGTCCTTTTTATTTATCTGATTTTTTTTTTATTTGTTACTCATCTATTGGATATTTGAGAATAAACATTTAGTTAAATACATTTTGGCAAGAAAAAACTATACTTGAATACTAGGCATTGCCTGAAGAGGGAATTTATTGATAACTTAAGTCTAATGTAAAGTGAAACAAACGCTGTTAAAAGTAATTTATGGTGAAACTGTAAATGCATATCCCACAATTTTCACTATATGAATTGCTTTAGTTGGTGCCCACCCCACTCCTGGTTCTTTAAGTCAGCCAATCTGCACATAGAAATTATGCCCCCAAGAGATAAACTCTACACATTACTCTAATTTCTGGGTCATCAGAGGACTTCTCTTTTCCATTTTACAGGTTTATCACAGCCTTGTAAATAGTATGTATGCATTTTCTATCTGGAATCTGATCATCGGCCATTAACCTAAAATCAATCTCTCCAGCATTGTCTAGCCCCTCTGCTTTTATGTTTCCATGAAGATAGGTACAGAAAAGTAGAATTAGGAGCAAGATAAAGAATATTGTATGTTACTTTTTAAGGTTGTAATTGCATGCAAAATAATGCTCCCTAAGGAATGCTTAATGTTACCTGAGACAGAGACAGAGAGAAAAGGTTGGGGTGAGCGAAAAGTTAAAGCAATATATATTAGAAACAGAAACAAAATATTTGTCATTAATATGTAAAGAAGGTAGACAACATAATGCATTTTGAAAGTGTGTGCTTAGACATCTGATTATATGAGTATAGATGCTGAAAAATAAAAAAGAATGGGATAATATATAATAATACTAAATTAGAATTCACTGCCACTGCAAAAGTAGTATGCCACTTTGCTACTCAAACAAGATGGTATTCAATGGTTTGTTTGTTTACTCAACTCTAATACACTAAGAGGAAAACCTCTTAGTTAATTTTCTCTTAGTTTGGGTTAAGAATCATGAAGCGTTTTTGAAAGTGTTTTAAAAAAAATTAAAAATCTTTATAGAAATAAGTGTTCCTTATTCACAGATTTCTATCAGCACTTTAATTGCCAGGAGGAGATATCAAGTTCCATTCTAAGTCAATCTCTTGCAAGGGAAATGAATGGAAGTAACACCAATGGGTAGCCCCTAAAAGATTAACTCTGTTTGGGAACAAATAGAGATTTTTCTTCCCTGAATATTCAGACACAGGGAAGAGAGTAAACCTCCAATGGTGCATACCATAAAAAACGTAATTATCAGAATTTGCAAGTGAGAAAAAAAACATATTTCCCTAAGATTTCACAATTTGTAATTATTATAGCTGTAATCAAAATGTTTTGATGTAAAAGTCACTTTAAAATAAATATTTTCCTTCATCCTCACTCTGAAGATAACCCCTATTCATTAAACAATTTTTAATAGTCACTAGCTATACTGTGATTAATCATATATTATCAAAAATTAATAAGAAATAGCAACTATCCCATAGTCTGACAGTCAGACATAAGGTAGATAACCTATTAATAAATATATGGTAGATAAAAGTGACATGGGACCATGACATTATGAAGGTGGAGAGGTAGAGCCACCAGCAAGGCACTGGGAGTCCCCTAAGGCAGAGATGATATGCTATATAGCTGAACCACATATTAAAAAAGGAAAAATATTTCTATAGAAACAAAAGTATAGGTCCATGTCTTACAAAATAATGGGTTTATGAAAATTCAACTAATTTATATCTGATAGTGTTTGAAAAATGTAATTTGACTTTTTGTTAAGAATGTAAGAACAATTACTCGTATAATTTACTCAGAAGTAACTAATATAATTTGCTCAGAATTACATAATATAAATGTCAAAAGAAAGTGACAAAAAAACTAAACAAATCATAGTAAAAATTTTTCCCTAAATATATAGTCAATTATTTGTCATAATATTTACAAAAAGTAGGTATTTATTTTAGGAGTTTGTATTTTGTTGTTGTATATATTGTTCTTCTCTTCTTTGTAGATCAGCTGGTGCTATCATCAATAGGATAACCCTTTCTTAACCTATTGATTAGAATGGAGTAAACCAATTATTGCCACTTTCCAGGTTAACCAGAATATACATAGATACGAGGACATAGGTGGAATGGTCAGTAAGATCTAATCAAATTCTGACATATAAGCCTCTAGGAGACATTCTAGCATTAGTCATTTCCATTCACAACTTTCAGTCATGTAATATAGAGATGATGGTAATTATTAAAGCTTATAGCACTAAAATATTCTTTAACCGTGAAAACATTAAATTCTTGTTAAAGGTAAATTTATTCTTTTGGTAGCTGAGGAGGTAAAAGGCATCTAATATTATGCTATAAGTTGTACAAATAAATGCTAATTTAACAAAAATTATGTAAAAATGAACATTCATGAAATAGGAATTACATAAGTTAATGTTAAATATATATCTTCTTTTTTTTTTTTTTTTTTTTTTTTTGCCAATCAATAAGAGCTTGTAAGGTTGCTGAGGTTGGTTGGCCTTGAACTCTTGGCCTCGCCTTCGCAAGCGCCACGACATCCGGCCGGAGCCACTTTGGGCCCCAAATATATATCTTCTTAAGCATAAAGGAAAACATACTCAAACAAAAAAAGTCCAAATCAGTATGTCCTAATTATACAGTTTATTTGGGCAGAACTTTCTGACAGTCTGGGGCCAAAAGTAATTAGAAAAAAATCAGGAACTCAAAGATTTCCCAGGAAGGAGCAGACAAGATTAAGCTAGGCAGAGAGAAATACATGAAAACAGGAAAATTAATGGATGAGATCTATACTTCATGTTGCAGGGCTGCACTGATGCCCTTCCTTTATGGAGGTGAGAGGGATGGTTTCACATGCCTGTTCAGCTATTATCCCCTAGGTTTTCTCAGGAGTTAAGGAAACAATAACTATTACTTTTTTTTTTTTTTTTTCTGAGACAGAGTCTCACTCTGTCACCCAGGCTAGAATACAGTGTCACAGAGGTTGTGTTCTTGGCTCACTGCAGCCTCTGACTCCGAGTTTCAAATGATTCTCCTGCCTCAGCCTCCTCAGTAGCTGGAACTACAGGAGTATGCCACCACAGCTGGCTAATTTTTGTATTTTTTGGCAGAGATGGGTTTTCACCATGTTGGTCAGGCTGGTCTTGAACTCCTGACCTCCAGTGATCTGCCTGCTTCAGCCTCCCACAGTGCTGAGATTACAGGTGTGAGCCACCATGCTCAGCCAACTATATGACTTATACTTTGAAAATTGGCTCTTATTTAAAGTGTAGGATTAAGGAATATTTGAGGACAGAAATGGAAAAATTTCAGTCATATTACAATAATTCTGTGACTCTGACTCAGTGTTTATATTGAATAAATGGGTGTTAGAATCCTGTGTGTGTGTGGTGTGTTTTTAATTTCCTGGTTCCCAAATTCTCGTAAGTCCTTACAATTGTAATTGTGTTAGTGATACATACTGTATGTTTTTTTGTTTTGTAACAATTATTTATTTCCCAACCTTCCTGTAGATAAAGGACACTATCTCATATCATTGACAAGAGGCTTGGGACAAATGTAAGAGGTGAGATGTGACCTACACTGTATTTGAGTAGAATTTTTACATGTCATTGTCTGGTTTGCCTGTAGCCCATCTGCTCAGACCTTCACCATAAAACATTCTGTCCATATGCTGGCCCATCCTTCGACCTGAGTCTCTAATGAAAACAAGTGGAGATCCCAGCAGATCAGCAGCTGACATACATCTCTAAAATAATATGAGGAAGAAATCACGCTGTTCATGATAGAGTAATGGGACTTGGGGCTGTTTGTTCCTAAAGCAAACGTTGATAAATGCATGCTATCATCTTTTCATATTTTATAAATTTATTGTTTATATAACAATACATATGGTAACTAGTATAAATTGATTACTTTACCGTTTACTACAATTTATTATTTTATTGCTTATTCACTGAGTTGTCTTTAATTAATAAAAATCACTATTATGAAAGTAAAAAGTTTATTAAATAAAATATTTGAAAATATGAATTCAATGAAGAATGAGAAGAAGGCTTAAAGAAAGCCACTTTATGTAACATTAGGGGGAAATTGTATTATAAGTTTTTTTTTTTTTTAGACAGAGTCTTGCTCAGTTGCCAGGCGCCAGGCTGGAGTGCAGTCTCAGCTCACTGCAACCTCTGCCTCCCGGGTTCAAGCAATTCTCCTGCCTCAGTCTCCCGAGTAGCTGTGACTACAGGCACCCACCACCATGCCCAGCTAATTCTTTTGTAATTTCAGTAGAGACCGGGTTTCACCATGTTGGCCAGGATGGTCTCGATCTCTTGATCTCGTCATCCACCCACCTAGGCCTCCCAAAATGCTGGGATTACAAGTGAGAAGAAGGTCAGTGGTAGTTTGATGTAGATAATATTGAATCTATGGTTTACTTTGGGCAGTGTGGCCATTTTCATGATATTGATTTTTCTTAACCAGGAGCACTGAATATTTTTCCTTCTGTTTGTGTCCTTTCCTATTTTCCTGAGCAGTGGTTTGTAGTTTTCTTTGAAGAGATCCTTCACCTCCTTTGTTAGTTGTATTCCTAGGTATTTTATTTTCTTTGTAGCAATTATGATTGGGAGTTCACTCGTGATTTGGCTATCTGTCTCTTATTGATGTATAGGAATGCTTTAAAAAATCAGCTAAATATTTTGATTAAAAAAATTAATTTCTCACATGTAGGATATGCAGGTTTGTTCCATAGGTAAACATGTACCTCTTGATTTGCCTCACCTATCAAACTATCACCTATGTATTAAGTACAGCATGCATTAGCTATTTTTCCTAATGCTCTCCCCACTCACACTCCCCCACATGTGTCCATATGGTCTATTAATTAAGCTCCCACTTATAAATGAGAAAATGTGGTGTTCAGTTTTCTGTTCCTGCATTAGTTTGCTGAGGGTAATGGCTTCTAGCTTCATGAATGTCCCTGCAAAGAACATGATCTCATTCCTTTCTATGACTGCATAGTATTCCATGGTATATATGTACCACATTTCCCTTACCCAGTCTCTCACTGATGGGCATTTGGGTTGATTCTTTGTCTTTGCTATTGTGAATAGACTACAATGAACATACACATGCATGTATTTTTATAATCAAATGATTTATATTCCTTTTGATATATAACCTGTAATAGGATTGCTAGGTCAAATGTTATCTCTGGTTTTAGATCCTTGAAGAATCGCCACACTTTCTTATAAATTACTTCCAAATGTTTGAACTAATTTATATTCCCACCAACAGTGTAAATGTGTTCCTATGTCTCTGCAACCTCGCCAGCATCTGTTGTTTCTTGACTTTCTAATAATCGTCATTCTGATTGGCATGAGATGGTATCTTATTGTGGTTTTGATTTAAATTTCTCTAATGGTCAGTGATATTGAGCTTTTATTCATATGTTTGTTGGCTGCATAAATGTCTTCTTTTGAGAGTGTCTGTGCATGTCCTTTGTTCACTTTTTAATGGGGTTGTTTGCTTTTTTCTTGTAAATTTGCGTATATTCCTTGTAGATTCTGGATATTAGACCTTTGTTAGATGGTAGATTCCCCAAATTGTCTCTCATTCTGTAGGTTGTCTCTTCACTCTGATGAAAGTTTCTCTTGCGTTGCATAAGTTCTTTAGATTCCAATTGTCAATTTTTGCTATTGTCGCAATTACTTTTGGTGATTTCATTATAAAATATTTACCAATGTCTATGTCCTGAATGTTATTGCCTAGATTTTATTTAGGGTTTTATAGTTTTGGGTTTTACATTTACGTCTTAATCTTTCTTGAGTTAATTTTTGTATAAGGCATAATTAAGTGATCCAGATTCAATTTTCTGCATATGGCTAACCAGTTTTCCCAGCATCATTTATTAAATAGGAAATCCTTTTCCAAATGCTTGTTTTTGTCAGGTTCATCAAAGACTAGATGGCTGTAGATGCATGGTCTTATTCTTGAGTTCTCTATTCTGTTCCACTGATCTATGTGCCTGCTTTTCTACCAGTACCATGTTGTGTTGGTAACTGTAGCTGGTAGTATAGTTTAAGTTTGGTAGCATGATGCCTCCAGCTTGGTTCTTTTTGCATAGGATTGTCCTCGCTATAATAGCTCCTTTTTTGATTTCATATGAATTTTAAAATAGTTATTTCTGATTCTGTGAAGTTAAACATTAATACTACTATGTTAATAGTCGTTTAATGGGAATAACATTGAATCTATAAATTGTTTTGGTCAGTTTGGCCATTTTCATGATATTGATTCTTCTTTTCCACGAGCATGGAATGCTTTTCCATCTGTTTGTGTCCTCTCTGATTTCTTGTGCAATGATTTGTAATTCTCTTTGAAGAGGTCCTTCACTTTTCTTGTTAGATGTATTCCTAGGTATTTTATTCTCTTTGTGGCAATTATGAATGGGAGTTAATTCATGATTTGGCTCTCTGCATGTTATTGTTGGTGTATACAAATGCTTGTGATTTGTGCACATTGATTTTGTATCCTGAGACTTGCTGAAGTTGTTTATCAGCTTAAGAGGTTTTGGGCTGAGTCTATGTGGTTTTCTAGATATAGGATCATGTCATCTGGAAACAAAGACAATTTGACTTTCTCTTCTGGTGATTTCATTATTCGAATACCCTTTATTTCTTACTCTTGCCTGATTGCCCTGGCCAGAACTTCCAACACTATGTTGAATAGGGTGGTGAGAGAGGGCATCCTTGTCTTGTGCTGGTTTCCAAGGGGAATGCTTCCAGCTTTAGTCTATTCAGTATAATATTGACTGTCAGTTTGTCATACATGGCTCTTAATATTTTGAGGTATGTTCCTTAAACATCTAGTTTATCGAGAGTTTTCAACGTGAAGGAATGTTGAATTTATCAAAGGCCTTTTCTGTGTCTACTGAGATAATCATGTGGTTTTTGTTGTTTATGTGATGAATTATGTTTATTATGGTGAATAAGCTTTTAGATGTGCTGCTGGGTTCAGTTTGCCAGTATTTTGTTGAGGATGTTTGTATTAATGCCCATCAGGGATATTGTCCTAACGTTATCTTCATTTTGTTGTATCTCTTCCAGGTTTGGTGTCAGGATAAAGCTGACCTCATAAAATGAGGAAAGGAGGAGTCCCTTCTTTTCAATTGTTGGAAACAGTTTCAAAACAAATAGTACCAGGTCTTCTTTATACCTCTGGTAGAATTCAGCTGTAAATTGCTCTGGATGGGGGCTTTTCTATAATTGGTAGACTATTTATTACTGCCTCAATTTCAGAACATGTTATTGGTCTGTTAAGGGATTCTACTTCTTCTTGGTTCGGTCTTGGGAGGGTGTATTTCTCCAGGAATTTTTCATTTATTCTAGTATTTTCTAGCATTTGAATAGAGATGTTTATAGTATTCTCTGATGGTTGTTTGTACTTCTGTGGTGTCAGCGGTAGTATCCCCCTTACCGTTTTTTATTGTGTTTATTTCAATCTTCTCTCTTTTCTTCTTTATTAGTATAGCTAATGGTCTATTTTATTGAATTTGAGAAAAAGTTTTTTAAAAAAAAAAATCCAGCTCCTGGATTTGTTGATTTTTTTGAAGCATTTTTTTCTGTCTACCTCTTTCAGTTCTTCTCAAATATTGGTTATTTATTGTCTTCTGTTAACTCTAAGGTTTGTTTTGCCTCGATTTGTGATCTTTCTAGCTTTTTGACATGGAATTTAAATGTTACAAATTTAGTGCTTAATGCTGTTTTAACTGTGTCCCAGAGATGCTGTATTTGATGACTTGGTTAAGGAACTGGCTGCCTAATTTCTCCATTTAGGAGATACACTTTTACAGTTGCAATTACTTTCAGTTTGTGAGGTGAAACTATGCTCATAAACATATCTTTCAACTCAACAGGTTTTACCTACTTATTTTAATGTTCATTGATACTGCTCACTAAAAGTGAATGTTATAAGTGCTACAATGGTATTTTTTAAAATAATTCTAAAGAATTCCATTCTTTTACATTTCAGAAACTTTATATTTTATTTCTTCATTATTATAACTTTGCATTTTATTTCTTATTTCTTATTATTTCTTAATTATTTTCTTATACTTCTTATATTAAACACATATGTTATTCCTTCAGTAACAATTAACTACTTTTATGTATTTATTTTTACATCTCAGGAAATTTGTGGAAATTGTACTGAACGGAATTTATTTCCTTCTTTATCTAATGTGTCTCCACTGTTACCATCATTATTTTTTAAGACTCATATGATTTTCTCTTTTCAAAACCTTTTATAACTTCATACTGCTTCTCCTTCATTGTTTCTCTTATACAGATTTAGAGATCCAATGACTATCATACTGTTTATATATTTTCCTTCATCATATTGTTTATATATTGTTTACATATATATATTCTAATATGTTCTGTTATCAGATAATTAATTTTATAGTAATACTTTTAGTTTGTTCACTTTTTCAAGCTCAAAGTGATTTTATTCTTTAGAACCTCTATATTCCTTCATATGTGTTGTGGAATCTTCTTTATTCAGTTGTATTTCAGGCAGAAATGTATATAATTCAGTGTTAACTATCAGTGGATATAGGTCACATTGAATATTTTTGAGTTCCTGTTTAACAATTTCAAGCCCAGAAAATAAAATAATGAATGTTTAAATTAAATATATGTATATACCTAAAAGCATGTTAGCATTGTGGAGGAGATTAAATAAAGAGGTGATGATTAAGCATGGAGCAGTCCTAAGAAACAGATTTCTTCTTGACTAAGAAATTTATTTCAATTTTATGTTATCTGCAGTGAAATCCAAAAGTTACTCTGTTACTGATTATTTCCATTTTCCCCGTGAATGTGCTCCACTTCTTAAACATAATCCCTGGATGGGGATTACAATGTACTGCAATCTTCCATGCCAAAAGTATGTGTGCCAGAAAAAAAAAAAATGTCCAGCTCTATGTGTGACTTCCTGACTGAACTATTTTATCCTAGCCACTGATGTGGTCCTTATTATTCCATCTTAAAAAAGAAACATTTTCATATTTGAAAACATCAATTAGTGTTACAGATATCATTCTAAGTGAAATATAATCCAATTGCTGATGAAAAACTACTACACAATTCCACTTAAATGAAGGATCTAAAATAGGCAAGCTCATACAAGCATAAATTAGAATGGTATTTGCCAGGGGATGGGGGAGAGAGAATTGGGGATGCTGCTGTTAGTGGGTATGAAGTTTCTGTTACACAAATTAAAGTTCTAGAAACCTACTGCACCACATGTGCTCATGGTATACAGTATAATTAAATGTTTGTTAAGGGATCAGATCTCATGTTATGCATTTTATTCACTATAATACAAATAAATTATAGGTCTGGTGATGTGGCTCATGCCTGTAATCCCAGCATTTTGGGAGGCCAAGTTGGGTGGATCATGAGGTCAAGAGATCAAGATCATCCTGGCCAACATGGTGAAACCCTGTCTCTACTAAAAATAAAAAAAAAACTGGGCTGGGCGCCGTGGCTCAGGCCTGTAATCCCAGCACTTTGGGAGGCCAAGGCAGGTGGATGCCGAGGTCAAGAGATCGAGACCATCCTGGTCAATATGGCGAAACCCCGTCTCTACTAAAAATACAAAAAATTAGCCGGGCATGGTGGCGCGTGCCTGTAATCCCAGCTACACAGGAGGCTGAGGCAGGAGAATTGCCTGAATCCAGGATGCGGAGGTTGTGGTGAGCCGAAATCACGCCATTGCACTCCAGCGTGGGTAACAAGAGCGAAACTCCGTCTCAAAAAATAAAAATAAAAATTAAAAAAAATTAGCTGGGCATGGTGGTCCGCACCTGTAGTCTGAGCTACTCGGGAGGCTGAGGGAGGAGAATCACTTGAACACTTGAACCTAGGAGGTGGAGGTTGCAGAGACCCGTGATCGCATCACTGCACTCCAGCGTGGCAACAGAGTGAGACTCTGTCCCAAATAATAATAATAATAAATAAATAAATAAATAATAAAATAAAAACCTGAGAAGAGAAAAATTATAAAATAAAACATTAACAAGAGTAAAGCAAAAACTTCACAGTAGTAAAAACTTTTGACAAATTATAGTTTATTTAAGCAAAGGAAAGATTTATGAATTGGGCACCACCTATAACCAGTAAATGTTCATCAAGATTCGCCAAGTAACCTGGGCAGGCAGTATTTATAGACAGAAAGTGGAAGTGACACCCAAATATAGCCTGGGTGGTTACACTGTGGTGTTTTCCTTATTTGGACATGTCTAGGCAATTTGCAGTGTGTGATTGGCTGAAAGCTCAGCTGCTATAATTGGCCAAGATTTTCTTACTTTGATAAAAATATACCCTCAAGTTAGCTTACAGTTTGCTACATGAGGAGTGAGTTTTGATCAAATTTAGTTTAATTTACAAATGGAATGCTGACAAATCTTAACTGTAAAGCTATCAGTCAGTGAAATATGCCTAATGTAGTTGAATTTTTTTTTCAAAAGCTTTTTCACATGTACTCTGAAAGACGGATAACCTTATGTATAACATACTTAATCTTTAAAGTTATTTAATCTGTCACAAGCTTTCTAAAATGTTGCAAATATAAGAGCACATCAAATCAAAGAGAATAATTGAAGGAATGATTAACTACATGAAGTTTTAGGCACATTTCCACTATTGCATACTTGATTAGATTCTATCCACAAATTTTTCTTAAATAAAAAGAAATATGAACTTTCTTTTACTCTGAAATTTGAAAATACAGAGGTTTGTATCTATATTTATAGAAACCTATTCATCAAATCTTACCCTCTATGAAGATTGTAAGAAAGTAAATACTTTAAAAAATTATGTGATGTATTAGAAAGTAAATTTAAATTACATATACAGCAAAATAAGTATAAAATTTTAGTTATGTAAAAACATACATTTATTTTATAACAAATTTTGCTCTGGTCATTCTAAACACCCATGATTATAATTCCCACAAATATTTTTTTTTCATAAATTTTTATACTATAATCTGTCATCTGAACCTGATTTTTTTTAATTTAAAAAGAATCTGATAATCTACCTAAAATAATCTATAAATTAATTTCAGTCATGCAAAACTATTTTAAAGTTTAAATATATTAATTTATTTTCTGTAATTTAGTGGATTTAAGCATACCTCTCTGTCTTATGTACTAAATATATTTCTACTTTACTGTGTTTATTATAAGAAATCTCATTTTTAAAATTTTCTCTTTAAAAAAACACATCATTTTACATTTTATTTATATCTCTCTCATTGCCTTGTACAAATGTAAAAGTATAGATAATGCAGTTGAAAGCATAAAAATCTCAAAACAGAATATAGCATGCTTATCAACTTATTAGTTAGGGAATTCAAGAACAAGCTAAGTCCTATCATTACCAAATTGCTCTAGGTTTTTTCTAGTACCAAATTTCAGAAAACAGTAAACTACATTTCGTCTTCAGTTTCAAGGTTCCCAAAGAGAACCAAAGTATCTCTCTTTTTCGTCTCTTAACTATCACTCTCCATCTCTTTAAGGAAGACAGGTAGAGGTCTCATAAGATTGTATAGAAAAGTATGATCAACATATAATGACCTTTCTTCTTGTCAGACTGCCTCACACCTGGTCAGTCACCTTTGATAACTTGCTATCTTTCATTCAGCAATGAGAAGCCAGTCTTGACAATTTTTCTAATCCACTCTTTGATTTTTATCATGACTTTTCTAACTCTACTGTTAGAGCACGGCCTTTAATTTTAAAGTTTAGAATTTTATGTTTATACACTCTTTTACATTAAAAACTTAACAAATAATACTATACAACTTTATGTCAAACTTAAATGGTCTGGCATGGGTGAAGAGGGATTGTCTATTAACACATTCCAGTTGAAAAGTCCTAGCCATGTACTTACCCCTCCTTATAAAAGGCTACAGTGAAAAGGAAAGAAAATTGCATTTCCTCTCGTATCAATGGGTCCCAACTGAGAGGCTTTATTTGAAGAGTTTGCTCCTGGAGAAAGCTTAAATAATTGGCCTTGCGGAGTTTATGGATGAAATTAAAAAACAGGATATGCTAAGGGGGATGTGATGTTGTCTTGTAAGTCTTTCAGCTCAGAGGATTCTTTAATAAATGGTTCATTTTAAAGAGATTGAATACACGAACAATTCTGGAGGAATATACTGCCCCTTCTGATTCAGGCTTTTTCTTAATAGCATGAAAGAGTTAACACTTGCACTGTTTTACAAAATAAAATGTTTACCTAATAATAGATACACTTAAGGGTAATTTGCAAAAAGACAATTGGCCCTAAAACAGACTGTATCTAACAATTTACAATAGACTATTTCAAGAAGAGATATAATCAGCATGAAAGTAAAAGGCAGGGATATTAGAAGTAAAATTACTCCTCTCATATTTCTAAATATTCAAAGGAAAAATGTCCTCTCCAGTAGATTTTAAAAGATGGTATACTCAGTAGGTATATATTATTGTTAAGATGCAGGTATTCTGTATGGAGTTAGCTGTATGTCATTGAGATTCATAAAATAAAAAGTTCTCTCCTCTGAGTTCATACTTACCAATATCTTACTGATTAAAACTTAACTTTCTAGATTTCTTAGAGTGGCAATAAAAATGCTTATAATTAAACATGCATATATCATGACATTTGCATTGGTATTTACAAGGTAAAATTTAAATTACAGTGTTTTAATCAGTCTTTGTGAGTGTTGGTAATATGAGCTACTTCCTATAAGAATAACCCTCTGTGACTGAGGGTGGAGGCTAACACCTGTAATCCCAGCACTTTGGGGGGACAAGGAGGGCAGAGTACTTGAGGTCAAGAGTTCAAGACCAACCTGGCCAACATGGTGAAACCCCATCTCTACTAAAAATTCAAAAGTTAGCCAGGCATGGTGGCACATGCTTGTAAGCCCAGCTACTCAGGAGGCTGAGGCAGGAAAAATCACTTGAACCCAGAAGGCGGAGGTTGTAGTGAGATGAGATCCTGCCACTGCCTGGCAACAGAGGGAGACTCTCTTATCTCAAACAGAAAGAATACTCTAGCTTGGAAACTGACAATTTAACTGGTGAACTGTAGTGGCTTTATTTAAAAAATGTCCCTGTAGTTTTCTTAGATCATTTAGCTAGCCTTCTTCAGGTAAAAACAATCCTAATCACAACCCCATTAATCTTTAATACCTACATCTTATAGAAAATAAGCTATCTGAAAATGGTCCTAAAACCTAGAATACTTTATTGAAACATAAGTGAAATATCTTCCAAATACTTTGTTTTTACAGAAGATTGTTACAAACTGACTTATTTGCCTTATTTCCAAATGACTGAAAGAAATTTCATTACACCATGTACGCATACATATATGTATGTAGGTATATATACAGACGTACAAAATATGTTGTAAGTGGCAGGTAAAGTTGACACTGAAGCATTGACATGAGTTGAGCCTCAGTCAAAGGATATAAGGTTACATGAGCTATTTTAAAGAGAGTTTTAATAATGATGGAAGGCACTTCAATCTGAATGTAGTAGTGGTGGGAAGGGAACCCACTGTATGAGAAAGACAAAAGAACGTGAGTACTGTATAGATTTCCTCCTTGACTCATCAGATCTTAGTTGTTAGTGTCTAATTGTTTTTCTCTTAATTTGTGTAAACAATTCAGTATGTGAAAGAACACGTGATTCCTACATTGGATGTAATTTAAGGTGGATTCATATTGTAGCCTAGGTTGATTTTAGACTTTCATTTGTTTTCTGTTTCATCACATTATTCAGGGAGATTATCTGGTGAGAGAATAGCTTGGATACTCATCAAAGAAAAATCTATTGAAATTTTAATTAAAATACTTATCGCTGACCCCTGATGATCAAAGAACAATTCCAGATAAGTCTTGGGAGTTTTTCCAACCTCATTCTCACATACAAATAGTTATAACAATTCCAGATAAGTCTTGGGAGTTTTTCCAACCTCATTCTCACATACAAATAGTTATAAAATTGAACTTCTTCACAGGATAACCTGATATCAGATCATGGCTGTGACTTGCATACCTTGCTTCATAATGACCTGGATTCATAATCTTTTCTTACTATTTTTAAATTGTTTTTATTACCTGGCAAATAAGGGCACACTTTCAGGGTAAGGTAATTTTTGGATTCAAAATTCTGGTTTTAACTCAGTTTTATCTCTCCCAGAGCTAAAACATCTGGGTTTATTATTTTTTTTTCTGTTTTCTCAACATTACTTCCTTTTTCCCATCCATTTTTTAAAATTTCTCTTTTACAAGTGCCAACATTTTACAATCAACTTTATCAACATTGGCTGATTTAAAATCCTAACTCTTAAATGTCAGGGCTTGTAAAACTTGCTTGGAGAAGACCTAGCTTAATAAAATTATATCAGTGTTTAATAAGTCCAACATGACAATGATAAAAATTCAAAGGGCAGGTTTTTTCCCACAATAACATCAGTGCTTTGTTAGCAAGCAAGCAGAGAAGATTGCATTTTACCATTAGCTTTCATGTACACATGACCTTTGTTTGTTCTGGCAAAATATCATTACAGCTTAAATTACTGTCCCTTCAATTTTAGTAAGAACAGCAGAACAGACTTACCAATGTTTAATTATTCGCCTTTGCAATGAGGGATTTTTGTTATGCCTGTAGATGGCAGGAGGCTTTCGGGATTCAGGCTTCTCAGTAGATGTTAGCAAGGGGAAGGGTGGAGAGGAATACACAAGAAATAGTAAGTGTGGTTGGTCAAAACATCTGTCATGTATGAAGCAATGTCAATAAGAAAAGTGTTTTATAGTGATCTCAAGGCATAACACAGACCATTTTATTCATGCATTATTTTTAGAATTTTTTTGAGAGCAGAAATGAATTTTTCAAAATAGCTCATCAAATTGGGAGTGTGCAATGCATTCTTATAATCTGATGGAAACTAATATCTTCCCATTATTTTACTTGAAAAATTATATCATGTTAATAGTAATAATATAGTTTAGAAATCATACTAGCCTGGGGGCATTTTGTAATAGAAAGGAAAATAACAACAATAGAAGCTGTGGCATTATCTTCTGTCCATTGCTTCTCATTTTTCATGTTTCTGCTCTCAGTTTCTTTGACCCTGCTCTTTGGGAGCATTCAATCTCCAGCAATATATATTAATTTCTTTAAAAGAAATTAAAACAATCAAGCACATACACTTGGCCGTCAACTTCTTATTGCTCTTGCAGTACAGAACTATATTGACTGTAATCTATTATTGGTTGTCTTTATTTTATTTTCCTACTTTCTGGTGTCTTTTTCTGCCCCTGTTATTGACTTTTCTTTCTCTTTTTCCCTTTAGATGTTTCCTAATGTCCTGTCTTTGAGGATTTTCTTTTCCCCTCCTTCCACTAGTGACACAATCTGCCTCGAAATTTAACCAATATCTCTAAGCTGATGAAATACAAATCTGCCTGTGTCATTTCCCACCCAAGAAGAATATCAGAATCAGATGTTTCTAGCAGGCTGAGGCTGATTTCATGAGGGTGTCTTATCAGGGTTTGGGTTTGTCTTCTGAATGGAATGAAAATTTAATTTTAAGTGTTTCTTGTGAGCAATATGTTGATAGACCAAGAGCATTTAACAATTTTCAGGCAGAGCATTTATCAGTAACAGCAGACATCATTTTTAGTGGTTATGGCCTATGTATGCAGAATTATGGCATTTTTAGAGTAGGAAGATAACTAAGAAATCACATAATGTGAATATCTCATTTAAAAAATATTTTATCTAAAACTAGTTTAATTTTTTTATTTTTATATATGACATATGTTTTATTTTGCTTTTCCAGTATTTCAAAATATTATCATTTTTTTAAGTCAAATAACTTTCCAAGAATATGTAATATGTTCTTGTCAATAAGAATATGTCGGTAATAATGAAATTTTCATGGCCATTTTGATCTTTATACCAATTCTTACTTTTCTTATTTTTTATTTCAGAATATTTTCCTGAAAGTTTAAATACATATGTTTTCTCTAACATTACTGTGCTTGTTTTCTTATTATGCAATGCATGCATGTTGAATCTCCTTGTGTCTCTCACTGTTAGTATTTTGTTTTTAATCCTTGCTGGCATAATCAACTAGATTATACTACAGTAACCAACCCGAAAATTTCAGTATTTTAAAGAACTTGATTTTCTTATTAAGTTTTAGAATCTTCTATTCAATTTCTCTAGTGGCTTGCCATTATCTTTTCTGAATGCTTCAATTCAGGATTTAAATTGTTTAATATACAGGATGCCAATTTTCTAATGACTATTGTTTTGTCCTTATTTTTTCTTTTTTTTTTTTTTTTTGTTTTTGTTTTTGAGACGGAGTTTCGCTCTTGTTACCCAGGCTGGAGTGCAATGGAGCGATCTCGGCTCACCGCAACCTCCGCCTCCTGGGTTCAGGCAATTCTCCTGCCTCAGCCTTCTGAGTAGCTGGGATTACAGGCATGCGCCACCATGCCCAGCTAATTTTTTGTATTTTAAGTAGAGATGGGGTTTCACCATGTTGACCAGGATGGTCTCGATCTCTTGACCTCGTGATCCACCCGCCTTGGCCTCCCAAAGTGCTGGGATTACAGGCTTGAGCCACCGCACCCGGCCCCTTGTCCTTATTTTTTTCTTATAGTATTTTTGTATTCAATAGGGGATACACTCTTTCGTTTTTATTCATAAGAAATTGGACTAGAATTTTCTGTACCAGCTAATCGAAGGAAGTTAACAAAAGTGTAAAGATGAGTCGTGAGAGTCTACCAGACTTCACAACAGAAGTCACCCTGTTTGAAAAACTAATATTCTAGATAATTGCATGTAATGTTAAAGTGTAGTATTTTTTTGTCTTGATAAACACCATCTACATGGATAAACTCATAAAATTCTCACAAAAAGATGCTAGTAGGTAACTAGAGTCTAAATATTGTCACTAAGTAGAGTGTGTTTCTGGATGAAATACATAACTCCATATGTCTCTATTTCTTCATTTAAATTAAGGGTATCAGTGCAACATAATTCTGAGGTTTGTTGTTGAGCCATGATAACAAATGTAAAGACACTAAAATGGCATGCTTGGTAAGCACTCAACAAAGAATTGCTATTTTTCTTACGAGTATGCATGAAACTTACTTTGTTTCTTATAGTATCTTTGTATTCAATAGAGGATATACTCTATTGAATATATTAAATTGTTTATTTAATTTTACTGAGTTGCTTAATATCAAGAAAAGGTATTGGTATACTACTTTTACTCTCATAATTTGAAAAACACCATTTTTCAGATTTCTAGGTAAGGTACTATACCACTGCGAAGGGATGAACCTGAGCATGAGTTACTGACTGGCTTGTGACTGACCCAGGGTGTTCTTGCCAAATTGTATGACAATAAGCTGGCTAGGCTGTTGGCTTTTCTTTACCTTAAGGGATGTT
The DNA here is from genome assembly GCA_031835075.1 of Saguinus oedipus. Taxonomy (NCBI): domain Eukaryota; kingdom Metazoa; phylum Chordata; class Mammalia; order Primates; family Cebidae; genus Saguinus; species Saguinus oedipus. The sequence continues at coordinate 48,324,582 of CM063186.1, read as the reverse complement.
CAGTAACTGGCCCTTTAGCAAGTAAGAGGGGCTTCACATGAATTTAATCAACATCTCCAGATAGTTCTCTGGCTTTTCCCAACCCTTGTCCTAGTAGCTCTGTTTGCTGCCTGTGATTTTTTTTCCTCCAATTCAAGTTTATTCTTATGTTTATGTCACAAAAAATAAACAATTATGTAGGGATCTTCCTCTCTGTTTTGAAATCAGACCCATACTGTGTTTAGCTATATTCAGGTCTAAGCACAACTCTATTTTGATGACTAGCAAGTGACCGTAGGTAGAAATGCTCAACATTCAATTGGTAAGCACCAGACTGCATTGAGTCATGTGTATGAGCTTCCCTTGAGATCAATAAACAGCAATCATCTGAACTTGTTAGTCCTTGACTGTAGACAATTTCAATGTGTTCTTTATTCAATATTATGTTTGTCTTATTTAATTACTAGTATTTTCAGAAAATGGTAAATTATAAAGTTAATTTAAAAGCAAGCTCAGAGTTAATTCACATACAGGTACACACACACACAGCCCTTTCTAAAAGGTAGCATCTGATTCTGTTAACTATATGTTTAGGAAATTATTCCACTATTTGAAATTTTAGTATTTGAATGAAGGAAGACTTGGAAATTGTACTTTCCATTAAGAAAGTAGTACATTCTGGGTTCACAATGCAATATACAGAAAATCCTGCTTTCCAGAAGAAAGGAAAACCTGTAAAATAATCCACTGTCTGTCTATAATCTAAAACAAAGGCAGTAAAAGAAGTTGTAAAACAGAACACTTTAGAACAATGTGTTAATAAAAATTACAAGATTTTATTTATTTATGTTGACTACACTTTATATTAAAATAAAACATCTGTAGTGTCAGACAATATTTATCTGAATATTAAATTTAATGTTTAAAATAATGTGTTAAAGCAAATAATAGACTAAAAATGAATAAATTTATTTTAGCTTTAAATATGTTTATAGTCCTAAATCCTGTTCTCTGTGCAATTGCTTCCTTTATTACTATGATTTTCATCTTAGGTGAACTCTTTCAGAAAATATGCCATTGGTTTGGTTATGACATGAAGATATGAACCAGTTTATGAAGTACAGAGATATGGACCCATTTATGAAGCACCAAAATGTGCTGTTATTTATTTATTTCATGGTATAAATACATCATATTGCATAAAAGTTTAGACGTTATTTCTCACTCTCCTGATCTAGAGTTCCTTCATAATAATCTCATACCAGCAACCCCTTTATTGATCTTGTTTTCAAAAGAATGACAGATATGTTAAGGAAATAAATAAAATATTAACCTGTACTTAAATAACATATCCAACTATTTCTAATCATTTTTGAAAATTCTGATTATATATATTTTGTTTTAAAATGCTTTAGGGACTCACAATTTCATAACAGATTAAGAAAGCATTCTCTCGGCATTCAAGTTATCACATAAAAGTAGAGCATTCCTAATCTGAAGATATGAAATTCAAGGTGCTCCCAAATCCAAAGTGTTCTGAGTACCAATGTGACATCCGAAGTTGAAAATTCCACACAGAACCTCATGTGACAGGTTGTAGTCAAAACACAGTCAAAACTATTTCATGCACAAAATTATTAAACTGTTTTTTAAAAATCATCTTCAGTTTATATGTCTAACGAGAATAGGAAACACAAATACATTTTGTGTTTATACTTTGGTCATATATATATGTATATACACACACACATACACACAAATATTACAAAATCTGAAAGAACTCAAAATCTGAAACACTTCTGTTTTTAAGCATTTCAGATAAGTATCCTTAACTTGTATTATGTGCTTTTATTCTATTTTTACTTCTCATCCCTAGATATTTTAGTCAAACCAAACTATACACTCATTCTAAACTCACCCTGTAATCTCAACCATCAAAGATTTGACTGCATGGTTAGGCATCTCTAGAGACTATTTCACTCCCATGTATGGTTTGCCGAATGCTGCCCATTGTTCATATCACAGTTGGAGCTAAAGTTTCTACATAAAGATATTCTGAGCATCCTCAAACAGATATACTTTTCTTGGACTGAACATAGTATTTTGCTTCTCTATCATGTTATGTGTACACTATAAAAATTATAGAAGAAATTAGATGCCTTGAAAACAAAGCTAGATTTTTCTTACTTTAAAAAATTATAGCATTTATAAAAATTATTGCATTATAAAATATTGCAAAACATATTCAATAAATATATAGTAATTGAATTGAATTTAACTGTAAGCAAAATAAAATATTAATGATTTCTCAACTAATTATATATGTCATTATTGCTTTGAAAGGAAAATAAATCTTGGGGTCACGAAATCACTAATCTAGAGAAAAAATCAAGCTGTGGACTGTTTAGGGCAATCCTGCCTCCCATTCTGTTCAAACTCATCCTTCTGCTCACTGAGATAAGTGCGTATTTCATTGCCTTCTTTGGAAAAGCCAATCAGAAACTCAAAAGAATGCAACTATTTTCTCTTATGTATTTTGTTGAGGAAACTCTCTTTCCACTTTGAGTTGTCCCACTTTTGCTTTGAGTTGTCACCTTTCTAAACCAAACCAATGTTCATCTTACATATATTGATTGAAGTCTCATGTTTCCCTAAAATGCAAAATATCAAGCTGTGTTCAGACCACCTTGGTCACATACTGTCAGGACCTCTTGAGGCTTTATCATGCCTGTTACGGGCGGACATCCTTAACTTTGGCAGAAGAAACTTCCTGAACTGACTGAGACCTCTTTTAGATATTCAGGCTTCACATTTTGACAACCACAAAAGAATTCTGAGTGGAGGTGACCCTGACCTTTGACAGATATGTTATTGGTGCTTGGTATCAGCCTGAGCTATCTTTACGGCTCACATCAACAGAGCCATTTGCTGAGGCCTGGAAGCACCTCCTTCAGAGAATCCCTGATCTTCCAAAATTTTGTCAAGATCCAAAGTTTATTTTTCTGTACAACTTATTTTCTTGGAGTTTTACTTGCTTCCAACATAAGAAAGGCAAGTTTTCCTGCTTCTATGATGATGAGAAGCAGAAAATTACTTTCTGGAGGTTGAACTCACTCCAAACAAGGAAGGCAAGTTTTGAGTTGTTTTCCTTCCTTCTAGGATAATAGCAGTTTTCATCCTGAAACCCATCCCTAGGTAAGTAACTAAACTGGCGTTTGTCTTGGCTAACATTAAGAGTAACAACGATCTAGTCTTAATATCGTTGTACCATTGGAGCACTTAGCGACTGTATAAGTGGTATGATCATTTGTTTTGCTTAACTGTTTTCGTCGTTGTTGCTTGTTTGTTTCTGTTTGTTGCTGTTTTAGTCTTTTTCTTATTTGATCTGACCAATTGTATCCACTTCTATCCAACGTTTCTGAAGGAAAGTTCCAAATTATGGGGAACAAGGTCTCAGAAGGGGCTACATTTTAAAAATAAAACTAAAAAATAAAGATGATGTGATATAGGACAGAAAAGAACCAGAAAAGGAAAAAAAAAAAAAACATTTTTTTTCTTTGACTACTTAAGGGGCTTCACTTACATAACAAGGCCAATTTTTGCTATGCCAATTTTTGGCTGAAAGATCAATGGCTACATCCCACACTGCAGTTCCATAGCTAAGGTTCTGACTTCTTGTTTTTCACCACGGCAGCATGGGTTTGGTTCCTAATTCAAGCCTTTTCTGGTTTGATATTTGGTACTTCTGAAATAATAGCAACATATCCTAGCTGAAATACAGTTATGAGATTTTAGAAGACTTTTTAAAAAGGCACTTAATGGTTAAAAGTCAGCTTAATTAAAATCTAACATCCAAGATGTGTGTGCAAATGTGTGTGTGTTTAAACGGCCTTCATGTTTTTGCTTTTTTCTTTCCTAGGACCTTGTCTTTTTTTGAAAAAAAATTTGTTTTTATTTTCTTCTCAGTTGACTGCATTCTGCTTTCTTCATTTACTTCTGCTGTCTTTCTTTTCTCTTGCACCCTTTGCTGCATGAGGGACCTAAAACAGTTTATAATAGTCTGGGGTTCCTTAAAGTTATGGAGAAGGCACCAGGCTCCCCTTTGGGAGAAAACTCCTTTTTTTAGAACTCCAAGTGATAAACAGGCAAGTTTATTTCAGCTCTTACACTACTGCTTGCTTTTGTACTGTGTTACGTGATTTTTTTTTTTTGGTCTAAAATAGTTGTTACAACAGAAGTTACTTGAGTTTTTAAAGAGGAATTTATTTTAGATGGTTGAAAATGTCTTAGTTTAAAAAACAATCTTTTAATGTGCACTATAAAAGCATCATATTATCTAGCCTCGTAATAATTCTCTCTTTTTGGAGACCCAGGATTCCATGTGATCTCTGCCCAGAGCTCAGAGATGCAGTTAAAAGATTGGTAGTTCTATCTAAATAAAATTAATCTCCTTATACAATCCTGTGATAGATTTCTATAATTTTATGTTTGATTTAGCATACAACTTTAATCTCCCTCTTGCACCACCCGACTTTTTCTCTCTATACCGTGGGATGTAAATTTCACTGTGTGATTTATCTGGCAAGTGTCAGGGTAGTAAAACAGCTTATCATGAATTTGCAATTTTAAAATAGGACAAAAAAGTTTTATCAATCTGTAACATGTACTTCCATTGGTATGCCTAATACATCTATGTATTATGTGTTGTATACACAGTGTTTGACTATTAAAAAATATACGAAATAGCTCTAATTGGTTTAAAGAAAAATAGAAGCCCTTAAATGAAACACTTCATCAGAGAAAAGGATTAGTCAAAAGCATTTTCAAGTTTACATGACTAAGTAAAAACTTTAATAACTAAGCTAGCTTTAAAATTATTGAGAAAGTAACATTACAAATGCCTTAAGAATTTCCGACATATATTTTGTTTACATTTATTAATCAAGAGATTCATACTTATCCCTGCCAAATAGTATAAAGTGTCAAAATTTGGCATAGTGGTTACAAAAGTATAAACCCAGCCCCAAACAGAATAATCTTGGCTTGTGTAATTTTAAATAAATGAGACATTGAAACTGATTGAACGAAAATAACAAAATATTGAATTATTTACTAAAATAAACATAACATCTAATGTTGTGGCTTTAGACAGTCTAGTCCCCAGGCAGGAAGAAGGTATGTTTTTGAAAAAGACTGCTACTGACTTTGTTTCAAAGCTAAACTATAAACTGAGTTCCTCCCAGTTACTATAGCGGATACAAAATCTGAAATAAGTAGAATATTTGTATGAAACGTAAAATTACTTTAATGAAAATGAAATATTCTAACACAAAACATTGAAATAAGAGCAAACTCCACACATTGGGGCACCAAAAGAAAATGAGTCCAATTAGTGACTACGTGCTATGGTTTAGCAGTGATCTGAGATTACAGTATCTCAGGCTGTAAAATTCACATTGTGTGGTTGTAAAAGATACAAATATTGTCAGACACAAATCCGAAAACCTCATCCCTTGTGACAGAAGTTTTAGCAGCAGGGTGAAGCAGAGCCAGCTATGATAAGCAGGTAAGGCCAGCTATTTGGAGAGAAATAGGAGAAAGTTGAAAAGGTACATTTATGAAGACCTTTGACAGCAAGTATTAACACTATTCATAGAAGTATCTAAAAATAATGAGTAAAAAGATATCAGCAGGCTATAAACCCTAAGAGATCAGATAATGCTTTTCTTCCTGTTTGTAACCCTAGACTGAACTTACCTGGTAGGAATGAAGTTTGAAATAAATATATTTATATAGCATATGTATTCATTTATCATAAAAACATACTAATAACTTTTAAATAGAAACATTATACGAAATTATGCATTGTTAGTTCTCACAGTTATTTGGATCATGATACATTTATTGCAATACATGAATATCTACATATTTTAAAAGTATAACAAAACTGTTTACAATTATTTGAATTACATATTCTATTAAAATGTTCCTTTTATCAGGGGTCAATGCATTTTTTTCAGTAAGGGCCAGATAACAAATAGTTTAGGCTTTACAGGGTAGTCTTCATGGAAGCTATTCAACTTTGCTTAAAAGCAGTCACATATAATAGAGAAATTAATGTGAGTAACTGTGTTCTAATAGACTTTATTTTAAAATAAACACACATACACACACACACACAAACAATTACAGCAGGTGGAATTTTGTCTCCAGGCTGCAGTTTACAGATGCCAACTTTAACACGTATGATATCCTCAAATTTTGCTTTTTATTGACTTCTATATCTTTTATATAAATAGTTCTGCACATTAATTTCTCTACTTATATGAGGTATCGAAAATAAACACATAGAAGTAGGTAATAAAGGAGTAGTCACTAAGGGCTGGAGGTATGAGGAAATGGATGATTGTTTCTCAATTGGTTTAAAATTTTTGTGATGCAAGATATGAATTAGTTCTAGTGATCTATGTAGAACAAAGTACATTCCCAAAAACAGAAAAGGCCAACATTTTATCTGTACATATCTAGCTTTAATTTTTTCTATTTATTTAATGTGGTTTGCAATAACTCTTTTTGATACACAGATTTAGATTTTCTGATGCCTCATCCACAGCTCATACAGTTGTTTCTGTGTCTTTAGTTTGTGATTTTGGTCATTGTATTCTGAAATCTTTTTCGGAAAGTACACTCACCTGTTTATTAGCTGTATCTAATGTTTCTCTGTATCTATCATCTTCCCTCTTTTTATTTTAATCTTTTTATAGTTTCCCCCTGCATTCTGAATGATCTTTTTTGTCATTTTTATTTACTAGAAATAGTTTTGTATTAATGTTGAAGTCATTAAGGCCACTTATTTCTTCCCAAGGTGAATAATTTTTCTAAAATATCCTCTTTTCTTGTACAAGTTTGTATAACAATTTAACTTCAATAAATTTTCAAGAAGATGCAATAGGAAAGGCCTTCCCAAAAAACAGAAAGGACAAGAATTTTCTTCCTAATAAATGCTTAGGAATTATTTCCTAAGTAATTGCTTCCCGACTCAAGCAATCCTCCCGCTTCAGCCTCCTGAGTATCTGGGAGTAACTGGGCCGTAGATAAGCATCACCAAGCCTCGCTAATTTTAATTTAATTTAATTTGTTGTTGTTGTTGTTTGTTTGTTTGTTTGTTTGTTTAACATTTTCTTCCTGAGAAAAATATTTCAAAAGTTTCTGATTGAGTTTGTAACAGTAAGGGTATTTAATTCATCTTCTATTTATAAGAGCAGGTCTATCTAGAAAAAAATGTTGAGCCAGAACAGTGTTTGTGGATTCCCTTTGGACTTCACAATGTGTACATCCTGTGTGAATCCTCCAATCAGACGTTAATTAGGTCAGATGCCAGATGTAAATTTACATCAGCATCTAGAATCAACAAAGCTATGAAGATCGTCAGTGAGCAAGACCTGTCGACACTGTGCCCACTTTATCACCTTTCTTTGCATGTCCATATATCTTCTTCTTATATCTGGGCAAATACTTCTGCTTTCTTATTTTATACTATCTTTATGCATGTACAAATTGAAACCTTGACTGACTGAGGCAGTTCGCACAATACACCAGTGAATTGGTAATGTTCAAAAGATGCAACTAGGGAGATAACTTGGTTTCAGAATCAGCACTTTTCTATATCAAGGAAAACATGTACATCTGCTTTTTGTTAAAAACTCATGTTGAGTTTATTATCACTTTCCATTGCTTTTTGCCCTAGAATCCTTTTGAAATTGATTTTGCATAATGATATATTATTTGTTATAACTTTTTATCTAATTATAATTTCCATCTGATATATATTTTTGAGTACAACACAATGAACCCAACATAATTTATTAAATGACCAATATCTCACTACACTTTTAAAAGCCATCTTTATTAAAACAGGGAAAACATTATGTTAAACAAAAACTTTTTCTTCACAGCTCCTTTTTGAACTATACATAAATAATATATTTTCATTCAATTTTGAGGAAAGTACAGGAGTTATTTTGGTGGAATCTCATAAATAATAGATGTCCCAAGTATAACATTATGAATTAGAGATGAATATCTATTCTGAATTTTTATGCGCATTTCTATTTGTCTATCATGGAATAAGTCCCAAAAGTTTTAAGTTAGTCTAGCTTTATAAAGAATTTTAATATCTGAAATTTCAAGACCACTCCCCATATTAACTTACTATAGGACAGATGCTAATTATTTGAATGAAATTTATGTAACTTTGTCAATTCAGGCCAAAATAATTTTGTATTTTGATAGTGAGTTTATTTTACTTAGATATCAATTTGTGAGAATAAACATATTTGAAAGATTTATGCTTATCTTAAGGGGCATTCCCTATCTCCTCATTCAGTTAGTTTAACTTTTGACTATAATTAGAATTTTACATGTTTTTACAGTCTCTGCACAGGTTTGTGAGATATTTTTACATAGTTTTTTAAGATGAATAAAATTGATTCATTGAGTTTTTTTAATATTGATTTATATTAAATCATATTTAGTGGCATAAGCAAACTTCTACCTATGTACTATACAAAATTATATGTAACAAAGGTCACATTTGAATTAATTCCTTTTTAAAATAGATTTTAAGTTATTTTATTACTTTTTCACTAACACTGGGTGTATTAGTCTATTCTCTAGCGACTAATAAAGTCATACCCAAGAATGGGTAATTTATGAAGAAAAGAGGTTTAATTGATTGACAGTTCTGCATTGCTGGGGAGGTCTCAGGAAACTTAAAATCCTGGCAGAAGGCACCTCTTCACAGGGTGGCAGGATAGAGAATGAATGCTGAGCTGAGGAAGCCCCTAATAAGACCATCAGACCTCCGGAGAACTCATTCACTATCACAAGAACTGTATGGGGGAAACTGCCCTCATATTCAATTATCTCTACCTGGCCCCACCCTTGACACATGGGGATCATTACAATTCAAAGTAAGATGTGGGAGAGGACACAAAGCTGAACCGTATCACTGAGAAATACATAGTGTACCCTATCATCTTAGGCAAGTTACATGTGTATTAAAATCAAAGCAGAAGACTGGGAAATTATATGTTACTCATTAACAAGCAACCATAAAAAGAAGACAACTTTGAAACTTCCCTTGAAACTCTTTTCCAATATAAATGGCACAGATTTCCAATATATTATAAACAAAAGTTTCAATATAGTTATTTTACATGATAAACATAAATATCTGATTTTATTCAGTTTGAAAAAAGTATAGAAGTGATATTAGTAGAAATATATGAATAAAATATTTACCAACTAAAAAGAGTATGCTAACAATTTGTCTTCAATAAACCAATTGCTAAGTAAGAAAATTATTTTCGTCAAACAGTATTATGAGATGAAAAGAATATTGGGTTCACTTCAAGGATATGAAATACTTTTAAATTTTTCTCTTAAAATTGTATAAACTTATTGAGGGAAAGCATCACAAAGTATTCAGCTTTGTATTTCCAAAATAACACTAGACTAGGCACATACCTTTTCAACAGTGTTTGACAGAATTGATGATGTGCTTCTCTTCATTTTCATTTCTCCTATTATACAATATTTGAATGAGATAATTCATCTTTCAGATTTCTTTGAGTGGTAAGACCATGTTTCTATATTGCAAAATTAATGTTTTATGGTGATTTTATTTTGAAATTTGTGAGAGTTGTAAAAGTTAACTTATTGGCTGTTTTAAAGGAATATTATAACAAAAAAATTTGTCTCCTAATATCTTCCAACTAAAAAACAACAAGCTTATACTTAAAATTACACAACACTAAAATCATGAGAGCTAAACATTAACAACTATTTTATAGGAAAAATTATGACGTGACCTTTAAATATATTATCTAGTTTTATTATGCTCATTGTATAAATGCAAAACACAAAATTCAACAAAATTTTAAAAACAATAAAATTTGCTAATTGCTACTGAGTAAGGGATAGAAACTGAATTTGAACTTAGCCTTTGATGATTCCATTTTTGGTGATTCCATAGCAGGAAGGAAAAGAGGCATAAAGGGTAAGCTTACCGAAAGAAGAGCCCTTCATCACAAGTATTTAAACTTTATACAACGGGATGTTAAATGTATTCTTTGGCCTCATTTGAAATTTGTTTTGTATCTTAAAAAGACAGCTAAATAGAATTTATCTTATGCATTTTGGCTATGAGCGCATATTTGTATAAACAGATTTTCTCCCTTCCCACCAGAATTTTGAAAGATTATTATTTGGGGTGTTCCCCAATTTTTCCTGTTAACATGAGAAATAAGTAGAGGATATATAGATGGTTATCTTCTGCAATGAATGGTCACATGTACTTGATTGTATATGTGCATATACACTGAAATAAGATTTATTTTTCCCAATAAAAGCAACAGAAGAATTCCAGAAACCTTGATGTTATCAACAATTTATTATAAATAACTCTATCAAATCCAGTTCATCACAAGAAGTCTGTTTATTAGAATTTAGGATGCTCTCATAGCTGTCAATGAACACATATCTATGGAAAACAACTTTTATATGTGAGTTGGGCACTGCAGAGAAAATTGCAAAATGAGTGAACAAAGATCAAGCCTAGCATTATCTTTCCTAATCAAACCCATTGTTCCAAACCTCCCCATTTTTTTCTCAGCACCGTGAGTAATTACCTTACAAATACCTCTGCTTTCAATGTAGTTAAGTTTCAGATGTTAGTTGTCCTCATAGATTAGTTCTCCCAAGTGTTATTCTCTCATTAACTTGATTATTTTAAATTTCCTTTAAAGTTTCTCAAAATCGAAAATCGATTTCTTTGAGTGGTAAGACCATGTTTCTATATTGCAAAATTAATGTTATATGGTGACAGTATTTTGAAATTTGTGAGAGTTGTAAAAGTTGATGCTTAAGTTCAACCATGTGCTACTGAAAAGAATTTCTGGAAAGTGATGCTCAGTCATGGACATGAGCTCCTTGTTAAGTAGCAGTAAATTACATATGTGCCTACCTTTGTGGTTGATGAGTCTTTATCTGGAGATTTGAGAAAGCTTCTAAGTTTGGCCTGAACTTAATTATATTTACTCAGTACCACCTCAATAAAGTTACAAATTATGTATATATACATATGCATATATATATGGTAGCAAATAAGTCCATGTGTTTCACTTAACATTGACATGCATATTTTTCTCATCTTAACATATCTACAGCATCTTTGTCTGAACATTCTGTACATATTGAGTCTAAGCATGTCAGTGGCACAAGCTAGAGTCATAAAATAACTGTATCAATATCTTACCTTTTCTCAAAATCTGTGGTTCCAGTATAGGATCAATTAATTGTCTGAAGAAATAATTGCTGAATTGAATGTGTATGTGTGTGTACACACACACACACACACACGTATGTGTATATATATGATTATTCATATAGATGTGATTATTCATATATACATAGCAATTGAGGAATGATATATATAGGATTATTCATATATATACATACACATATACATATATACATATACATATATATACATAGATATACACATATACATACACACACACACACACACACACACACGGCAATTATTTCTTAGGAAAATTAATTGATCCTACAATGGAACCACAGATTTTGGGAAAAGGTTAGATATTGATACAATTATTTTATGTGTACATATATATGTAGTTTTTTTATATATACATATGTATGTAGTTTTTTTTTTTTCTATTTTCAACACCTCTCTAAGCTTCCACCCTTCTTCTGCTGCCCTTTTTCTATACCAGACAAGATATGGGGAAGAAAATTCTGACCAAGGAGAGAGTGAGAGGGGAAACAGAAAACTTAGATTCTGTTGTGAGTGTCATGCTATCGTTCTTCTCCTCTCAGACCAGAACCCCAAAGGTAGACAATAGGCTTTCCAGAAAATACAGAATCCACGAAAGTCACATAGAAAGTAGAAGACAAGTTAATATTTACTGTAGAAAAATTAAAATTACTGTTTCCTTCTTCAGGCCTTCCCCTTTTCTGCTGGTTGGAATAATTTCTGATGGGTGAAACTCACGCGGCCAACTTTAGCTCTGAGGTGACGGCATTAATGGTGAGAAAGGGTAGAAGAGCCTGGAAACAGAAGGGCCCTGGCTTCCGGGGACGTGAAGCTGTCTTCAAGCTGTCTTGAATCTGTCCTCCCAATCTGGACTAGATTTCAGTTGTAAATGCAAGGCAGAAATGTTCTTTAATCTTGTTAAAGACATATTATTTAGAGGTTCTATCCACACAGAATATGTAGGATATCTCATGCACAAAAATTTAAAACAGTGGTAGAGGGAGAAACTAGAGAGAACATTCTGAAGGGGTTTTTTTTACATAAATGGATTAGAGAAGCTGTATCTGATATATTAATAGTTTCAATCAAAGGACCAGGAAAATGACACTAAGAAAGAGCCTAGCACCTATGACACTGGAGGAACAGCAGACCAAACACATCCTCACACATGCCCCTACTAGTGACATTCAGTAATAGAAGGGATACTTCTTTTTAGGTGGGGAAGTGGGGTGGAAACACATTAAGGTCTTATAATTCTCAAAGTAAGGACTATTAAGGTAGTTAAATTTGGACATTATTACATGTCATGAGATGATAATTTTTTTCTTTTTTGTAAAATGTAACACATTGGGAAATTAACTTCGAAACCCTGCATCTTGGCCTTGGTTCCTGCAAAGCAGAGCTGAAGGCAAAATTTTATTTTGGAAAGTAGAATCACTGAAAAGGAAGAGAGAGAAAAGGCAGAGTGAGAACTACAGGCTTTTACATATACTTTAAAGTCAACATGATTTTTTGATTTAGATCATCAGCCTGAAAGGCATTCATTCACATCACAAGTGGAAGCAGAAAGGCAAAGCCTGGGAGACATTTTCTAGTAGGGAAAATGATAAAATGAAACAAGGTATTTATTATATGCCATAATTTTTCAGTTTATTTGATCCCTGTAAGGTGCTGTGGTTTGAATATTTGTCTCTTCTGAAGCTAAAATTGCAATTTGATCCCCAATATAGCACTAATGAGAGATGGGTTCTTTAAGAGCTGATTGAGTCATGAAGGCTCTGCCCTTATTAACGGATTAATAAATTTCTGAGTTATTAGAGTAATGGAATCTTTAATTAATGGGGCATCACAGGAAGGGGACTGGTGGTTCTACAGAAAGAGGAAGAGAAACCTGAGTTAGCTTGCTCAGCTGTGCCATCACATGGTGCCCTGCCCTGAAATGGCACTCTGACAAGCCCCCACCACCAAGTAGCTTCTCACTCCATGAGGCCCCTGAACCTTGGACTGACTTCTCAGTCTTCATAACTGAATGAAATAAATTAATTTGCTTTATATATCACCCAGTTTCAGGTATTCTGACACGAACAACATAAATGGACTAAAACATGAAGAGCAGAAGGAGAATATTTTGTTGATGTAGTATATAAATTAAATAGTAACAAGTCTTAATCTTATTAATGTATAAAATTAACTTTGTCGTCCAAAACAGATAACTTTAAGCAAAATTTTCAGTGCCAAAGTATTCAAGGAATGTAATGCTAGTTTATGTGTAAGCTGTTTCCTTACCAGAAACAACCAATTAAGGACGGAAGTTTTAATAGGGAACGTTGAGAAATATTACAGATTTCATATATCAAGATTTTGTTAAACCATTTTATTTTGATATGAAAACCCAACTTTTAGAGAGATAAAGAACTTTTTTTGGAGAAGGATTCATGTTCCATTTCAGTTTATTAACCAAGACTCAATCCAGGGAGAGGCAGCCTCTAGAAAGTCTGTTAGAATTTGCCATCAACTTGCAAAAGTGTGTGCTTTAGATCCAAGATAAAATTGAGTAACAGAAATTTTAAAAATTAAAAAAAAATAAGCAATCCATTTCACATTCCACAGTTTGTAAACTCTGATTTGTACCCATTTAATGCAGAAACTACATCTGGGCTTGCTAAGATTTCAGGCCAAGGAGTATCTGCATAATGGACCACTTAAAACGCCTGGAATTGCGGTGAGCTCATTTTGACAGATGGTTATGAAGCTGTTGGAAATGGTTTGCTGAGATGAGTGTGGAATTCCAAAGTACTGCTTATTGCTGAATTCCAATGGATGGTGAAGAGCCCGCTTTGGAAAGGTAATTTCACAATGATTTTCAAACACTGGGTGGATTTCCAATAAAAAGAAAGGTAAGAGCTTATGAATCTAGCCAGTTGTCCTGTGGCATTATATTATAATCCCTATTGGGACTAAGAATAATGAGAAAAGATAAGCAAGAGAGAGAATTTTAAGTGTCTTTATCAGACTCGAACAGCCTCAAACAAAACACAACAGAAATAAGTGCCCTGAAAAACATTAAATGTCAGGAGAGGGATTCCATTTAGTCCCAGACACAGTAAGTCTTGGGGAGGACTGTTAAGGTGTTAGCATCTCAGGGAGATCTGAGGAAGTAGGTTTTATGTAAAGTAGAAGTGGTAGCCTGCCATAAGTGAGAGACGAAAGGTTTGTTCATTTGTTTGGTTTTCATGCATACTTCTCCCAAGAAAAAGAGAAATTTCTATTTTAGCCAGAGCAAATGTCTCTGCTTATTTTAGAAAATGTTGCAGCAATGGCAGGCACCTAATTCCCAGAAGCTAAACTGCCAAATGAACAGTGTAAAGACAATAACCTCTGAGGCCATTTGGACTCAGAACCAACAAGGCTACTATGACTTCAGCTGAATTCTGGTGTCTTTTAAAGCAAGTTTTTGGCACAACGAAAGTCTCTAATATTCAGGATACATTTATTAAATTTGTACTTGAATGTGGGTGAAAGTTTACTAAAATTTATACTAAATTAGAGTTTTTGATTCTTGGGACACTGACTCAAAGACAATGACATTTAGAAATCCTGGGAAAACAATGTAGAGCTAGCCATGCCAGGAAGTGGCCCTTCTAGCTCCAGGCTTCATTTTCACGTAGATCATTTGCCATCCATGGAAACCCTAAAAATATAGTGGGTGGATGCATTTGTTTCCTGTTGCGTCTGTAAGAAACTACTCCAAATTAAGTGGGTTATAATAGCACAAAATTATTATCTTACAGTTCTGGAAGTTGGAAGTCTAAAGTGTGTTGGCAAAACTGTATTACTTTTGGAGGCTCTAGGGTAGAATCCATTTCCTGGCCTTGCACATCTAGAGGCCATCTGCCTTCCTTGGCATCTCTCCTTTTATTCCATATTCAAAGACAGCAGCATAGCATTTTCATGAAAAAAAAAAATGTATATGCATGAAAAATACATATGCATATACATGAATATATATATACATATATGTGTGTGTGTGTGTGTGTATATATATATATATATATATATAGAGAGAGAGAGAGAGAGCATGAGCCCTGTCATTTATATCTAAATGATGATGTATCATCTATATCTACCTTTCTATTTATCTATCGAATTATCATCTATTATGTATCTATCTATCTAATCTATCAATCATCTCTATCGATCATCTGCCACCTCTGCTTTCATTGCCACATATCCTCTCTGACTCTGACACTCCAGCCTCTGCCTTATAAGGACCTGTATGATTGCACTGGGCCCACCTGGGTAATCCAGAATAAAATTTCCATCTCAAGATGTTTAATCATATCTCCGCAGCTCATTTTTCACTGAAGGTAGCAGACTCACAGATTCCTGAGGATTAGGATGTGGAGGCCCATTATTTTGTCCATTATTCTGTGAATCACAATGAGGATATGCAGTTGGCTTTCATTTCAGTGAGTCAAGCAGCCAGGTAGAGACAGTGAAACTACTGTGGTTCCAGCATATGTCTTGAAAGCAGGAAACATAGAGGGGCAGCAGAGTAGATAAAACCTTCAAGAGATGTTCTCAGGCATTTAAAAGTCACTAACTTGTAATACACTCAATCAGGCTGGCGAAAACTCAACACTAAGGAAAAGCATATTGGAATCTGGATCATCAGTAAGTCCTATTTTAGTAGATAGAATAACGCTTCCCATCCCAAAGATGTCCATGTCCTAGTTTCAAAAACCTGTAAATATGTTAGCTTTCATGGCAAAGGGAAATTAAGATTTTAGACAGAATCAAGGTTTCTAACAGCTGGCTGAAGACAAAGAGATAACATTCTGATTTTTGGGCCAAAAAATCAGGAGGTTTACAAGTAGAAGAAGGAATCAGAAGAAGACGGTCTGTAAAGGTGATGTGATGTGAGAAAGATTTGACCAGTGTTTACTGACTTTGAGGTTCAGGAAGGGGCAGCCAGCAAAGGAATACAAGATAACTCTGAGAGCTGGAAAAGAAACGTGCGTAATGATTCTGCCACACAGGTATTGACACAATACGCCCCTTAACAAGCAACAAATGATGTGAATCAGAGTCCATCTAATGGGAGACTAAGAATAAAAGAAAGAATTCCAAAAAGAACCTTGTATAGAGCATTTTTCTTATTTCTGAGAAACCTATTTCGTTTTTATGGAATCAGAAACTGCACTCAGGGTTTTCATGTGGACAAAACGGTCATTCTATGGCAGACAGAACATTCGCTCTAGAGGCGCTACTGATAAAAACTGTCAATATCAATTCTTTATAAATTTTTCTAGAAATAAGGTTATCAACAAATAAAATAACATTTTACTTGGAAGTTTACCTCTATGTATGGAAAATTGCACATAAATATTTGCCGAGAAAGGCTCAAAAGGTCTAGAATGGACTACTTAGAATCATGAATATTTTTATTTAAAGTCAAATAGTATTTCTTTTTATTTGACAAAATACTATATATGAGAGAGTTTGCCCTTTTATGTCTATTTAATTGAATCTTTCATTGTCTCTCTCCATATATATAGTATATGATATATGATATATATATATATATATATACACACACACATAATAATATACATAATATAAATCCCTATACACTACTAACTCAGTAAATACTATGTGTATCTTAGAAGAAATGTGTATCCATGCCTACAAAGGAAATGAAAATACTATGATAACTTTTATCTTGCTTATTATGGGCCCTACCAACTATAAAACTTTCCTTGTTTCCATTTCTTTGATTTTTTAAATAATAATAATTTGATTTCTATTTTCTATATAGCAAAATTAAGGAAACTATATTTATATTTGCTAAGTACATGATCGGTTCAGCTAAAACTACAGACCTTATTTAGAAGTCTGCTATTTCTAACTTGAACCAGCATGCTTATCTTCTAAAGTGTATATATAAGGTACTTGTGTAGGCTTTTGTTAGGTAATATGGCTTTGTTAAATTATGTTCCAAGGACAAAAATAAGGCCTAGATATGAGTTCCAGGGTAGCTTCTAATATAACCAAAGCCTAGTTCTAAGTGTTACACCAGTTCCTGGGTGACAGGGAATGCCTTCCTCTTTGTCATCTTCATATTTCAAAGTTATTCTGGGCCGGGCGCGGTGGCTCAAGCCTGTAATCCCAGCACTTTGGGAGGCCGAGGCGGGTGGATCACGAGGTCAAGAGATCGGGACCATCCTGGTCACCATGGTGAAACCCCATCTCCACTAAAAATACAAAAAATTAACTGGGCATGGTGGCTCGTGCCTGTAATCCCAGCTACTCGGGAGGCTGAGGCAGGAGAATTGCCTGAACCCAGGAGGCGGAGGTTGCGGTGAGCCGAGATCGCTCCATTGCACTCCAGCATGGGTAACAAGGGCGAAACTCTGTCTCAAAAAAAAAAAAAAAAAAAAAAAAAAAAAAAAAGTTATTCTGACTTGAAATAATGTTTTTAGACTTATAATTAGTGAGAACTTTGGATCTCTGACTCTATTGTATTTTAGCATCTAACATTCTAAAATAAAAGTGAGATGACAGTGAGGGCTTGCATTAATTTGGATCTAAATTATTAGATATATCATAAAACTAATAAAACTAATCATCAAAAATATGTTATTTTAAATAACTTTATTTTTTCTGGCAGAAGCTTTGAGTACCCTGAGCAAATATGTCTACTTACTGTTCAGATCCTGAAAGAATTTGTCACCTAATTGTCATAGGGTCACCACTTGAGTTTGGCATTGGTTACCCAAGCTTAATGCTGTTATTATATATTAGGGTCATATTTTCCCTGTAGTTTAACTATGCTTAACTGCTGAAATGGTTTGGCTGTGTCCCCACCCAAATCTCATCTTGAATTATAGGGCCCATAATTCCTATGTGTTGTGGGAAACACCCGGTGAGAGGTAATTGATTCATGGGGATAGTTTCCTCCAAACTGTTCTTGTGATGGTGAATAAGTCTTATAAGATTTGATGGTTTTATAAGACATTTCCCTTTTCACTTGGCTCTAATTCTCTCTTGCCTGCCACTATGTAAGACATGCCTTTATTCTTTTGCCATGATTGAGAGTCCTCCCCAGCCCCATGAAACTGTGAGTCCATTAAACCTCTCTTTATTTGTAAATTACTCAGTCTCAGGTATGTCTTTATAAGCAGCATGAAAATGGACTAACACAACTCCCGAAATTTGGTGTTATCTGTAGGCAGTTTGGTAGGCAGATGAGCAAACCTGCCCTATTTCCTCTCATTAAGGGTTTCATTTTTCCAGGTTTTTTGGCTATTGATGATAAAACACTCCCCAAAATTTAATGGCTTTTGTCGAATTCATATTTTATGCATTATATTTAATGAAATAAAACTCATAAATAGCCTAGTAAATAAAATGAAAGCAATTACAAAACTTAGAAAAACCATTATTCATGGGTTAATAAATGATTGTTGCTTAGCATCTGAAGGATCAAGATTCCACAAATGTATGTGAATTTTTTCAAATATTTCTATTCCAATCATGGAATACTATATTTATATTCTATCCATCAAGTCAAAATTCTCAGCAAGAAAAGGCAAAAAATTTGTTCAATGCGATTTGGCAAGGCACAAGCTTCTTTTCTAGATCTAACCTCTAAAAATTTTGCTTTTGTAGCCTTTATTTTCAACGGAGTCATCCTGAATTAATGAATGCTTCTCTCTTCATATACACTATTGCAGATACACATATATGACTAATGTGTGTGGGTATATCATGCTTCGTAAAAATATTAATTTCCAAAATACAAAGTTTTGTGAGTTAAAATGAAGAAATTGTATATGTCAGTTACACACACACACACACACACACACACACACACACACACAGTTACATGGAAAAAGCATTAAAATGCTAGTGAATAAACCATAATGAAACAACTTCCAAAGTTGATGGTCAACTATACAACTTATTATGTAGATTTGAAAAATTATTTACATTTTTCTTCAAAATGTTTAGCAGATGTAAGATGAAATAACAAAATTACTCCTAGAATTACACAGTTGTACGGTTTTTGTCAGAAAATTTTTTATATGTGCAAAAGACTTATCAAAATTTAATTTATGTTAAAATTTTATATATAAATATATGTATAATTAAAACCTCCAGCATATAACAATTTTTAATCTAATATCTACTTTATTTATAATCTACTATATACTTAAGTGACATTATTGGTAAGTAATTAGGTATAGAGCATTAAGTGTGGAATTGGATTAGAGAGCTTGATTTGATTCTTGTCGCTATACGTCATTTCTTGTGAAAATGTGAGTGAATGTCTTATCTATGACTCCCTGCGCATAGCAATTCTAATGTAGTACCAAGACTGCATTACTTGGAATTGCAAATTTACCTGCCCCAGCTTAGGTTTACTAAATTACATTCTCTGAGGTCCTGCATGTTGTCAATCACCCTTGAGGGGATTCTAATGCAAGCTTAAGTTTTAGAATGACTTGTATAGTGGGCTCTTTTATGTCCTTCCCAAATTCCTTACTCACAATCTGCACATTCAACTCCTCAGATTTCAGACTATCAGCTGCCAAAGATGCTTAGCTGTAGAATTCTCTCGGATTCACCCTTAGCTACAACCTTGCTCAGAAGGTAGATCAAACTGCAGCTTGGAGCTGTAGAGAGGCAACAGATGATAATTTTGTCTGTCATTCTATATCAGTGGCCTGACAATCCAGAGAGAAAGAGTATTATTTTTGAATTGGGGATTGAAATATGAATTAACACTTTTGACTGGAAACTTTTAATTCCTAAATCAAGAATAGGGTTTGTCACTTAACATGAGTAGATACATTTAATACACTTAACATGTATTATTTTGCTACACAGTTAGTGTTAATGATGGAAGAAGAGATGAATAGGGGAGCAGGAATATTCTTTCTCAGTGTGTTATAGGTGGTGATGTAAGCTAGATGCTCTATAGTCTCTGTACTGGCGGCTGTACAAAGCTGACACTTTCATGAACTTTTTGAGATACTCCACAGAGATTTTTATGCTGTACCCCCATCACAATTCCCATGATGTGATCAATGAATGTTTCACCCATTCCTGGCATTACCGTAACCCCCTACTTACAGACTCCTACTATTGAAGTATCTTGCCTTTCCCTCTGGTTCTCTTAGACTCACCTTAAAATGGCCCTTAGCTGACTCTCTATTCCTTATGGGTCAACTATGTCCCCATACCCTCAAGAGGGCAGACTGAACTCAAAGCAACTGTTGCCTTAGAGAAGACATTCTGTGATGTTCTCCAAAGGCAAAGCATATACTCCAAACTCTTAGTGATTTCATGAATCCAATTTCAATAGCCTTGAGACAACTGGATAGCAAAAACCTTGTATCACGTAGAAGCCAACTGCTCTCTCCAAAACTTTCCTTAATGTCGCTTTGCAAACCATAATTATTTCCTTTGTGTGAGTTTGAGCCATCTGATTGATGGTCAACAGCCTACATTTCTAAATTATGAAATACTAGCTGTGACATCTCATAATGTGATTTTAAGGTAATGTGTGTGTGTGTGTGTGTATATATATATGTGTGTGTGTGTGTGAATACATATAGATTTCTAAATGTAATATTTATTGTGAAATCTTCATTTCATATTCTTATTTTTAACATATCTTCATGTACACTGAGTGATGCACTAACGATAGAAACTATTCTTTTACTATGCTATCCATTTTTAAAATATTTTACTTTTTAAAATTCAAGACATAAATGTTCACAAGTCTTATTAGTTATGAGTTTGCATTATTCTTTTAAAAATCTCTGTATTCATTAGAATCTCAATGAATCTTCATCACTCTTTGAGCCTTTAATATATCAGCAGAAAAGATATTTAAGCCTTTATCTGATCTGCCAGACATGACAGACAGCTGCTTTATAAATCTTACATAGATCAATAAGAAGGAATTATGAAGATTTTTTTCCCTGCAAGAAGCAAAATCAGAAGACATTTTCTTAAAGTGACATTATAATACTAAATACCTGTAAAGGAAAAGACATAGTGTTAAAATTACATTTTTTTTTTTTTGCATTTGATGGAGTCTGATTAATCACAAGCAGTTAGAAGAAGCTTCATAAACTTCAGTAATTTAGTAAACAGGCAAAATTGTATTTCTTTTGAAATATTTTTAGAGCAAAAATGAGTTGAGACATATTACAGAAAAATGATGGAGAACTTTCTAAGATGAAGAAATGGCCCACATCTCAAATAATTTAACATTGTTTACTGATTTATTAAAAATTTACTCATAAGATAGTTGTCATGCAACAATATTTTTTAAAATGACAACACACTTATCAATATCCAAGTGCTGTTTGTGTAAATAAAATAAGTTGCTGTAATCGTTTTTATTTTTATATTTGATATCTTGGTACTTATGTTGGTAATATTAATAAAAAGTTTGGCAAATGCCATGTGTTTAAAAAAATCATGTTTTGTGTATTTTCTGTATATTAGGTATTTAAAATAAATTTTGTTGACATGCTTGAAAAAATTTTGAAATATATTTATGTATATATATATAAATGTATTTATGTATATATATGTATTTATATATATATATGGCAAAAATGGCAGTGGAAAAATAAATAAATTTCAAAATACACACACACACAGACATATATATATATATATATATATATATATATGTCTGTGTGTGTGTGTATTTTGAAATTTATTTATATATATATATATACACAGACCTGTTTTATTTGGTGAGCAGAGTACTTGTAATAGCAAGAAAAGAAACACTTTCACAGAAATTATCTACTCTTTAATTCTCCACTGCTCAATTCTTATTGTTGTCTTCATCTATATACCCATAGATTTACAAAACACACATGATCCCTGAGGCACATTAATTGTGATCATAATTCTGATATCAGAATTAACAAATTTGTTCCATTTAAAACATGAGTTAATTATCTTTCTGTTTGAAGAACAGATAAATAAACATGGTAAAGACTGCTAAACAAACTAATGTGACTATGACATTTAATAAAAACCTGTAGCAAATGATGTTAATAACTTAACAAACATTTTTCGAAATATACTTCGGTGACAGCCTAGTTTTAAGGGTAAGTTTATTGTATTAAATGAGAGAAACAACATTCCAGGGCTCAATGTTACTGTATTCAAATAAGGAAAGAAAAAAAAATCAGAAAAAGACAAATAAGTCAATAATGGTTTGTATTGTGATAAACACTGTAGTGGATATATACTGTAGTGGACACATATACTGGGAGGGGTGTGTGTGTGCGTATGTGTGTGTGTGTTTGTGTATGTGTGACAAAGAGGTGGGAAAATTGTCTGTGTATGAAAATGTGAAAATCAGTATGGTCTGCCTGTATAAATGATATTACAGCTGAAGCTAAAAAGCTGATAATTAGTCAACTAAAAAATACCCAGGAAAATGGGGCTTGAGAGGATAACAAGTTGCAGTTTCAAGGCCATGAGACAAAGAAATTCCACAGGACAAAAAACAAAGAGAATCCAATAAAAAAAAAGAGAAACACAGAATTGTGAAGTTAGCTTAGGGAAGTAGGCAGGGACCAGATAATGTATGACTGTTGAGTGTCCAAAGGAGTTTACAACCTAATTGCAGAGCAAAGCAAAGTCATTGTGTATATGTGGCTGAATATAACATAAATTAACCATTTTAACCATTTACAATTGTATAATTCAGTGACATTAAGTATATCATTCACAGGTCTGCAACCATTACCAACATCTTCGGAAATGTTTCATCTTCTGCAAGTGAAATTCTATACCCACTAAACACTATCTCCCTATTCTTCCTCCTTCCAGACCATGGAAACTGTTACCGATAAACCAGGAGTTGGGCCTACATCCTGTTGCTTGCTGTGCAGAAAGTCATTCACTGTAACGATGAGTATCATCAGGGAAGAAGACTTAATTTGTATGTAACAGCCAGTGAGATGGGAGATTAGCATCAAATTCATCCCTCAATCCACTAAAATTAGGGCTTTATTCAGTATGAAAGATATGTTACCATGTGTAGGATAACAAGTAGAGAGGGGTAAGGAGAGGAATTGGTCAACAGGAAGCAGGAAGCTGATCAGGCAATCGTAATGGGTAAGAGGTTTGGCATCTCATTCTCCAGAAGCAGTGATCTGGTAAGTTTGAGTTCCTTGATTCTGTCTGCAAGTGCTGATAGTTGGTTTCCTGAGGTAGGAATTCAGATAATACAAAGGCAACTTTCTCAAACTTTAAGACTGACAGAGTTAATTTCTGTGTTTCTTTAGAAGAAAATATGAATATTAGTTATATGAGACAACTCGGCTGATTTCAGTCCTTCCACTTTCTAATTACTAATTCCTCAATCATGGGAATCTGATCGTTAATTTCTTTTTATTTTTCTTTTTGGCTGCTTTATGCTGAGGAGGGGTGTTCTGGGCAACTCCATACCATGAATGACCACTTGGCCACCCAAGAATTAAAGATTAATTTAATAGGATAGTTTCTTTTCTGAAACACAATTTTCTTCAAGTCCCCCACTTTTCTCAAGGACAAATGGTAGCAGAGCTAACCTCTGTGTAAAATATGCTTCAGTCTCAGTATACCAGGCCTAACTGCCCACACAAAGTATAGCATGAGCCATTGTCCATACAGGCTCTTCTAAACTGGCTTTGATGAAACCTCTCACAAGGAATTTCAGACTGGACTTCTAAAGGCCTGTGGAGCTCAGCCAAGGATCCATCAGCACCTATAGATTATCTACATGAATTATGTGAACTTTCTTCTTGAGGTCTTGAAACAACTTGAGGCTCCTGGACCTGTTGGAAAGTGATAATGTCTACTTATCACAGGCCAGGATCTCCGCAAACGAACTGCATAGAAAAGATACAAGGCTGTTCCTCCTTAGGCATTTTCATTGGCTCTATAAAATAAATCTTAATTTTTCAAAGCAGTATTCTCATACCTGAAAATATGCCATTTCAGCCAAAGTCCTGGAAAATAAACAGTTCCTCTCTCCGTGTCTTGTTATAAACGTAAACAGATTTTCACTGACAGAAGTCTTAGGACAGCCAAAGTTAAAGAAACAGCTGACAAGGTAATTTGGTTATTCTTAGGCATACAGTTATTTAATAAAATTATAATCATTACTGTCAGCATATATAAGACATGTTAGAATTTTAGAAATCTCATAAAATTTTAGAATATATATTATAATTTATGAAAATATAACTTAAATAAATTTTAACACGTTATGTTTGACAATTTTTTTTTATATTAAATAAGCCTAATATGTCTCTCTTGGACTTCAGGGGACCCAATATCCAAAAAAATTTAGGCTGAGGTAAAAATACTAAAACTACAACTTGAAAGTTTGCTTTTGGAAAGTTTGTCAACGTTTTTCAAATATCACACTTGATATCACAAAATAGGATCACAGATCACTATAAAATAGACTTTTGTTTGATCAAAATGATAATTTAAATATTTTTTTAAATGAAAATCTTTCTGTCTGATAAAATTCAGTTTTTCAAACAATGTTACTTAGTAAAGACAGCATGGTCCAGGCATGGTGGCTCACACCTGTAATCCCAGCACCTTGAGGGGTTGAGGTGGGCAGATCGGAAGGTCAAGAGTTCGAGACCAGCCTGTCCAACATGGTGAAACCCTATCTCTACTAAAGATACAAAAATTAGCTGGGCATGGTGGTTGGTGCCCATAATCCCAGCTACTCAGGAGGCTGAGGCAAGAGAGTCATTGGAACCTGGAAGGCAGAGGTTGCAGTGAGCCCAGATTGTGCCACTGCACTCCAGTTTGGGTGACAAAGTGAGACTCTACCTCAAAAAAAAAAAAAAAAAAAAAAAAAAATGATGTCAACTAAATCTGTCACTTTCCTCTTCCTTTGATTTTGCAATTTATTTAAAAGGTAAATAGAATTTTCAAAATTATTTTTATGAATATTATATAAAAATTTTTGTTTACAAAATTTTACCTTTGTAAGTCATATTATTAATGTTAAGGTTAATTTTAATAAAACTTCATAAATAAAGATATTTGATTTTAATTAGTTTGACCATAAGGTAAAATTTTTGAAAAGCATTTATAATTTTTATTAAAGAGCATATTAATGCTCCAAGAAAACCCTATTTTTTTCTGACACAGGGTCCCAGATGCTGGCCTTGCATTAGTGTGCTTTTGATATCAATGTTTATCTTACAGAAAAACTGAATTAAATTTATCCCTCAAAATCAGATCTTAAAATCTCACATACCCACCTCTTCTGAAATAGTGCTTGGGCCTAGAGGAATTGAATAGTTTTAATTTCTGGCCCCCTGCTGCACAAAAGCAGTTCATCTTGATTATTGCCTTCTCCCAGGTCTGCAGATGAGGCTTTGACTGATGTCAATGTCTAAGAATTAGCAAGATTTGTTAACATTTTAGACCCAGGAGTAAAACCCTGTGATTTAACAAATCTCTCTCTACTTCCACAAATTTGATACAGATGAATTTGGGGGAAACTCCAGGATCCCTAACACAGTTCTAGAGAAAAATCTCATTAATGCCAACCCAATCTCTGCTGAAGATTTTGGTATTCACTTGAAAATATAAAAATAAGCACTGCTGCAGAGTCCTGACCTCAGCAATCCTGAGGTAACAAAAGATAATTCGGGTGGGTTCTATTTTCACCTGTAATGAGGCTGTGCTGAAAGGGTTTCCAGGTCGAACTTGGCCCTTGGTGTGGCCCATTGCTTCATGTGTGGTGAGAAAGAGCCACCTTCATAGGGTACTTGTGATTCCTCCGCTTATACAAAGGCGTTGCTAAAAGAAAAGAGCAGTTACACATTTGAACAGTTGGAACAGGTGTTTGGTCAGGAAGGATGGGATGCTCAGTCCTGCCAGCCTGTACCTGTTAGCAGTAGCTTGTTTCAGGAATTAGAGTCAGATGCCAGCGCTATGGAGGACTATTCACAGGCTTACGGGGAACCAGCAATCAGGATCTCCATCGCTATCCAACCGACAAGAAACTGGATGAAATATCTGTCACAAAGGGATCATTAAAAATTAAACAAGAGTCTTCTGAAGAAGCACAGAAGAGAGACATGATGCAGAATATTGTACAGATTTTGGAGTCAGTAGAGTTTAAATGGGAACTTTTTCAGAGGTGGACAGACTTTTCAAGGCTCCCTCTTTCTAATAAACGGGCCACTTTTGGAATTGTTTATAACACCATTTGGAAAGGGGCTATCCATTATCATTATGCTGAGATCAACTTCCAGGTTCCCCTTGGCAAGCGACTTCAGGAATACTTCAACTCTGAGAAGCCTGAGAGTCAGATCATTATGACACGAGTGCAGAAAATGAACTGGAACAATGTTCACTGCGAAATTTTAGAAATCACTATTAGCGAATCGAGGTACTTGGAGCTGCACATGGAAATTGGTTACCCATTGCCCAACCAACCAGTGGGAATGTTGCTCAATATGTATTGCCTGGAGGTATTCCTACGAGTCGAGGCCTTTATGCCATTAACTATGAAAAATGTATTGAGAGCGCTTGGGACAGGGTCCACTCCGAGACCAGCTCGGCCAGGGCCCTGGACACGAGCTCCTATATGGCTGGTCAGGATGTCTTTGCTGCCGACCACTGGGCAGCCTCCCTCCAGCTGCTTGTACCCTGTCTCCATCAGCCGCTCATCCCCCACACTGTGATAAGCGGGTTCCTCTCTGCTGACGTCCACGACATGCCCTGACAGGCGACAGCCCTGCACTGCCGCCACCAGGGGAAAAGGAGATAACAAGCTTGTCTGGCTTTTATGTGAAGTTAATGCTAGTCTCATAAAAACAGTCGAGTGACTTTATTTTTCTCTCCTAAAATGTTCTTGTATTCTTGGTGTTATTTTTTTCAATGTGTGAAAAAATCATTTGTAACTAGGATTTTAATTTTCTAAGATTTTTGGAGACGTACTGTACTCTGTTTTATGTTTGGTTTTCTTTCCCTTTTTGTTTTTTAGCTATTGGATTATTATTCTTTTCCAAGTTCAGGGGGCCCAAAGTGGCTCCGGCCGGATGTCGTGGCGCTTGCGAAGGCGAGGCCAAGAGTTCAAGGCCAACCAACCTCAGCAACCTTACAAGCTCTCAATGATTGGCAAAAAAACACAAAAACAAACAAACAAAAAAAAAAACAAACAAACAAACAAACAAAAAAACAAGTTCAATGTTTCAATTATTGCTCTAAGAATTTATTATATCTATGTTGTTGCATAAAATTGTTTATAATAGGCATTATTGTGTTATTTAGGTTAGGAGATATGCTGAAATGTTCCTTTCTAATTCCTGAGCCTGGTGATTTTTTTTTTCTGTTTGCTTTTCAAAAATTAGTCTCGATAAGGGATTAACAATTTTTTGATTTAGTTAAATTTTGCACTATACATAATCCTATCTTATTTGTTCTGGTCTCTTATAGTTTCTTATTTCCTACTCTTATTACATATGATTTGCTGGTCTTGCTCTAGATTTTGAGATAAAAGTCTTAGAGTATTGATATTCAAATTTATTTATTAAATTCACTTTTTGTTATGAATTTCCTCTAAAATCTGTTATAGCTTTATCCTATTGTATTTTATGCCTTGTGTGTGTGTGTTGGGTATATATTTATGACTTAAACCCCAGAAACTGATTTTCTTACACTTCTGCTGACTAGAAGCCCAAGGTCATGGTGCTAGCAGGGTTGGTTTCCTCTGAGAGCCATATAAAGAATGAATCTGTTCCTGGCCTGTCTCCTTGGCTTACACATGGCTGCCCTCATGGTACCTCTACACGTGGTGACATGGTGGTTGCTCTGTGCATACCTGGCCTTTTTGTCTTTCTCTCTCTTCTTGTAAGGACATCAGTCATATTGGGTTAGAGATCAGCCTTATTGGCCTCACTTTTAACTGAATCTTTGAAGGCCCTATCTCCTTCCTCAATAAAAGCCCCCTACTGAGACAAATTGTGCATTCTAAGTCACTTGCATAATCATAAGCTCAGAAAGACCCTAAGGTAAAGGTATCTATTTAACTCATCTTTTAAGAGTACTTCTCTGAGTCCTTAACATTTCTCATTCTTGATTCTTATAAAGCTATTCATTGTTTAAATATATTTTTTCATTATATATTAAGTTCTTCTGATAATTATTACTGAATAATGTTCTACTCTGAACTATCACATCTTAATAATGCAGTGTTAATTCATAAAAACTGGAAGCAGCAGTGTTATATATGTAGTGTTTATGACGTAAAACAAAATAACGAATAAAAATAAAACCTATATTTACATAAATATAGCACAAGAAAAATTAAATAACCTAAAATCCATATAATGTATTTTGAAGTCACTGATCGAACTATGAATTCTGTTATCTTTTTTCTATTTTTACTGTAGATAAAGCCCTATGGTATTAAATAAACTTAGAATATCACAGTTCCATTCTAAGTTTATATAATTGAATGAAGCTATGAAAGATTCAGTTTACAAGGCAAACAACCTGAAGTAATAATTCTCATATCTATCTCAAGTCAACTGCAGATTCTATTTTATGGGTTTTACTGCAACTGAAGTCCTACACAAAGTCCTAATTGAAAAGAATTTGACAGTCTTGGTTTTAGCTTCCTCTAGACAATATGACACATCCCCAAACCATATTGTACAACTTGGTACAAATTGAAGTTTACTCAAGAGAGACTTAAAATGATGATGAATGACAGGTTTTGTTAGAATAAGTTACATATGACTTTGAAAGTGATTTCTACTCCACATTGAGATGCCATAAAATTGAGTCACGTAAGCTAAATCAAAGCTGGCAGGGAGAAATTCGGAAATCTGGAGACATTCTTTGTCATGAGAGCCTACTTTGAAACTTAAATAAGAACAGATGCAAAATAAACATTTTGAACACTGGATTTTCAAAAATTATTTTGACTCTTAAGAAAATAGAAGGTTCTGGATATACCATGTAAGAAAGAAATGGAGAAGGCATTGACTACAACAACTTTTAAAAAATATTCGAAATTCAGTTCTTGTTTTTTAAAAGGTAATTGGAATTGCATAACTTATTTGATTTAATTAAAATACATTAAGACTTACGACTGGGAATAAACTGACATTAATTCGTATGGTCCATAGCCATGAATTCCACACTGTTTTGTGGCCGGAACCATGCCTTTCCTGTGTTTTGTTGCCCATGGCAGACACATGGTAGAAATTACTAATAAATTCAGACTCAATCAATATATAATAAGTAGACAATTTAACCAATTTTTAATTTTTTTAATTACTCGATAAACCCAGTGTAAATATTCTAATTCCAAAATAAGAAAGAATACATATAAATAAATGTAACAAATTGTGCCATATTGTCTATGAAGTAAGGGTCATAGCTAGGTTTCTAGTTAATTTCATCTGTTCTTCAGCATCTGCTCTTTCTGTCATAGGTCAAAGTCTCCAACAGTATTCATCTCTTCCTTCATTTGGTGCTTTGTGAAACACTCTTTAAAAATATCTTCAGGAAAATATTCCAATAGGAAAATATAGCTGCTGACACTTGCCAGCATTAAAACATGCATATGTATGAGTGTGTGTGTGCGTGTGTGTGTGTATTTAAGTGTGATTCTTGATTAATTATATACTTTTATATGTCTTCCTATCTATGGTGATCTCGAGTCAATATATTTATGTTTCCATTCTCATTTTATTCTCTACTCTATATATGATCTTTCCTAGTGCTAGACCTAGACTGTGTATATGATCCCCACTTCTGTTTACCTGCATAATTAATCATAGCTATCACTTGTTAATTTTAAATGTGAAGGCATCACTTACGTTCTTCATGAAATTTTAGTTTTACAATTTGGAGCATATGTATACTTGATTATGTGTGTATTTCACTTATGTATTTAAGTATGAATACATATACCTATGAATATATATTAATCCCCACATATGTATTAATCTTAGATGAAAATAAACTTTGGAGCTCTGAAGTAACAGTACAGAATTCTCAGGGTTTTCTTTTTAATCATGTACAATAAGTGAGGGAGAAGAAAAGGTAAAATCAATTAGGTAAACAGTTAAGGCTGGTCTTCCAAGAAGCAGCCTGCTTGAAATATCACAGCTACAGGCAACAATAGAGCAGCCTCGGGAAAACTCAGGCTGCACCTGCACTGATAAACAGGCAGAATCCAGTACAGAAGCCTTTTGTTCTTTGTGTAATTGGTGGACTCCCAGAAAAAAGTTCCCTCCCCTTTTCAGACATGTACATGGGGGGATCCCTGGGAACTTGCACAGGAAGGAAGGGAGCTTACCTAAAACAAACACACAGTTATACAACAAGAGAAGCAGTGCTTTGTACTTGCCTAAAGACATATTCATAACTACATAAACAAGAAGGAGTTGTGCAGATGGCTTGTCAGATAATTACTCAAACTGCTACAGAGACAAGAGGAGCTTCTGATAAAAGCTATTGAATTCAGCCGTAAAAATGGTAGCTCACTCAGGCTCCCCTCTCTGCTGTGGAGAGCTTTCTTCTTTTGCTTGCTAAACTTTCATTTCAACCTCGCAGTTTGTGTCCATCCTCTTTAATTCTCTTGCTTAATAGATGATGAGCTCAGATGGTACCTTAGACAAGACCAGTGATCCTGACCTGTTTCATAAGTATCTGAAAAATTGATAATTGAATACATTTAAAGGGAAAAACTCTCCCCCAAAAAAGTAATAAAAGTCTATCTTTAACTTACCAATCATGTTCATCATAAAAAAAAATGAACTTCCCTGAGGCAGAACGAAAAGCAGAATGTTTAGATAACTCCAAGAATACATACATATTTGAGTTTATTTTTATTTTCCAGATTTTTTTTCCCAATTCTGTGACAAAATAGTTGTAGTTATGTAAAAGGAATGTAGGCTCTAAGAAGTTAGAATATGAAGGTAAATATTTTAATTTTATGTCACGAAGATGATAAAAAAGAAAATACGCTAATAATTGAGACAGCATAAGAATTTTAATATTGGTAAAGAGATAGCTGTGAGCAAGTATAAAATGGGTATAGTGGTCATCTATTGTTGTATAACCAACAGTCACAAAACAAAGTACATTTTATTATGTTTTACATATTTATGTGCAAGAATTCAGGTGGGAGCTGCCTGGGCAATTCTTTAGTTAATTAAGAAATAATTTGTGCCAAGAATCCACCACAGTGTGCATGAAGTTGTCATCAGCAACGAATGATGCATGGTTTATCTTACTGATATTAATACGAGAAGACTTATGAAAATGTAAAATAATTCCAACGCTCATTTTTCCTTATTCATGTCTTAGAGGCCAAATACACAAACATAATCAAATAATACAGAGGAGAAATAAAGATAGTAAATACAGAGAAAAGGGCAACTACATCTATACTAGGAAGAAAGCATAATTATTTTGAGGTGCACTCAGTGTAATAATATACTGAGAGACTTTATCAATAAAAAGAATGACTTCAAATGTGTAGTAACATAACAATACTGATTGGAGTTCTAAACAAACTGTTGCCACACAATGCTTTTATAAGTTCAAGGTAACTATGAAAGCAGAGTAATCGGTTACATATGAGTGAAAACACACATGCCCACAAATACGCTGCTTAGTGGTCTTAAAAGCAACAGAAAATAGAATCAAAAGAATTCATAAAAAGTGAATACATTAGTCAACACTCAATTAATATCATCATAGAGTAATTTCCATATTAACGACATACGTTATAGTTAGGAGAGAAGAAAGCAATTTGTATTAGAAGAGACCAGTTTATCAAAATTTCTACATTGCCATCTAGATTTAGATTATTCTAAATATGAATTCTATATCAGATATTTGGTAGAAAAAACAGACCCTTTTCTTAGTGATCAGTTTTAAAAGTGCTATCCATTACCTGCCCTTTTTTAATCTTTCCTCTGATACAATGTCAAATATTTCCATGATATGATTGGTTATAACTGATAAATGTACTGCTACAAGGGTCTTCCTGTACAATTTCTTAGCCATTCTGCACCTTAAGCATCACCACCATACGGTCTCTACAGCATATATTCTTGTTTTTGAATAAAGTTTTGTCTTTCACTGATCTCTCTCATCAAGCTCATTTGTCACAAAGTGTGTGTTATGTTTCTGATTGGTTGTTTTACTTTTCATAAACACTATTAGAAATAGGGAAAGATAGATTAGTTGCTTGTGATGCAAGTATTACATACTACATATACAACGTGATGAAATTATTACATACTACATATACAACTATTCTGTATATGTAAAATCAAAAAGTCCAATTCTCAGGACCCAATTGTTATTAAAAAATTGTCCCGCCGGGCGCAGTGGCTCGTGCCTATAATCCCAGCACTTTGGGAGGCCGAGGCAGGTGGATCACGGGGTCAAGAGATCGAGATCATCCTGGTCAACAAGATGAAACCCCGTCTCTATTAACAATACAAAAATTAGCTGGGCACGATGGTGCGCGCCTGTAGTCCCAGCTACTCGGGAGGCTGAGGCAGGAGAATTGCTTGAACCCAGGAGGCGGAGGTTGCGGTGAGCCGAGATCGTGCCATTGCACTCCAGTCTGGGTAACAACAACAGCGAAACTCCATCTCAAAAAAAAAAAAAAAAAAAAAAAAAATATCCCTCATGGATATATTTAAATGATATACACTACACCTGAACGTTCATACATATTTATTAATATAAGAAATTATGCAGCATATTTTATGTCATTTCCATAGATAGGCTGTTATTTGGTTATATTTTCTCTTACAAAATGAAGTACTCCCAAGTAAAATGTTAAGAAATATTATTTTAAAAATACTTGAGAGCCAAAATAATTCATTAGAAAGAAATGGAATAGGTGAAAAAATTCAACTGACCTAAACTAGTTCTATTGTACTTAATTAATTCTTCTCAGTTATTGCTTTATTACTAAGTATTCTAATGCATATTGTTTTCAAAATGAAAACGCAAGTTTTTTATGATCGTAAGAAGTTATTTTGGGTTGGAGGCAGATAAAGCTGAAAGAATAAAAATGATAGTGTAGAAATAGAATCTGTAGATTCTTCTGAAAAGTCTGCATATGACTTTGTAATTTGGGAAAAATTTGTGCTTCTGCTGATAAGTTATTTTTTTAATTAATTATCAGCTATAAAATGCACATTTAAAGACTAATTAGAAATTAGAAAATATTTCCCTATAAACAAACAAATTTTTGGTTCTTTTTCATGTGAGAATTTTTAAATAACAGTAATATCCAGTGTTATTTCAATGAGATAATATAATTATGTCAGTACTATGACATACAATTGGTAATTAGGAGTACAATAAAATCAACTGTAAATATTCTTATTATATCCTATTGCTATTCTGATGTTTCGACTTGGAAGTCATTGTGAATGATTTATAATTGGTTATATAAGAATTAGGCTATATAAAGTTATAATCACAGAGTTTTCATTACACATTTGAGATCAATTTTTATAAATTAAAATTCTGTCTCTTTTCATAAGTTCCTCATATAAACAACTTTTCAATATTATTACATATAGCTGTCTAGAATTGGAAAACACTATAGAGTATTAAAATCAACATTCTGGTACAGGTGAACAATGTCATTATTACTTGCTATTATTTATTTGCCAAAGATAAGTCCCTGATGATTTTTGTTAATTTGTAAAATAGAAAGAACCCCTATTCTATATGGTGACCATGAATTAATGCATCACATGAAAATAGCTATCTTAAGCCTTATTATATGAAAGAAAAATACTATTAAGTATCCTATATTACTCCCATAATTCATTGACCTAAACATAAAAATTAATGTTGGTCCTATGAAGAAATTCTAAAGAACTTTTACTATACTATATACTTTATAGTCATTTGTCCATTAATTTTACAATTACTTTCTAAGATATGTAATATACTTCTTCATATTTCACAGATAGTTGGCATTTATTTGTAATAGGTTAATGTCATGTTTCATGACATGATTTACAATGTAAGGCATTTGTTACCAAATTTATAGTTTCGTTATTTGCTGAAGATTTGTATTGATGTATCCTCCACTTCTCTAATGCAATGTAAAAACCCTTTTTACAACACAGAATTAAATATACTGTAAACTCTAACAGTCAGACAGGAAATAATGGGCCAGTAACCCAGATCAAGGTTACAGGCGCATTTGGCATTTTAAAACAACTTTCTTTCTGGTTCTAATTAGGATAACATTGCAGGAGGTGTGATCAGACTTTCTATATAAAAGATAACCCTATTTTATAAACTGGAAATATAAATAACCTCAAAGGGTCAGTTTAACGAAACACTTTCAAGAATTTTATTTTTGTCACAGCTTGGTATCTTCTTTAAAGTTACATCAAAGATGGGATGCCATGACCTAGAAATGCATTTTTTAATGCATTTGACCAACTTCTCAAAATTATAATTTTATGATGCACATGTAAGAAATGGCATATCAATTTCTCAGTGTTATGGCACACAATGTTTTGTAAATTTAAAAGGTTATACAGTTTTTATCAATATTATTCAAAAATCAAAATAAGTGGGAAATGTTTTTTCAGAAAATATTTTTACATGATTTATAGACATACTCATTTCTAAAACTGATAGAAAAGACAAAATTTAATTTAAAGGCTGTTGATTACTGTTGTACATATAAGCTGTGATTCAAGATTAGAAATATTATTTATCAATATTGTATTTTATTCAATCACATATAATAAGAAATGATTATTTTTTGCAGGTATACACTATACATAATTTTAATTCATATGGAATTCATGTAAGCAATTGGAAAATTTGATATTATTTGAAATAAAGTTACTAATATTTTATAATAATTTGGTTCTAAGGGCAAGTGGTAGGTTAGCAAGTCTGATAGATTCCAGGGCATATGACTTATTATATTACTGTATCTCTGATTGCTATTTCAGTAAAGCATTTAAGCTTTCCAGATTTGATATTAAATTAGATTATGAAGAAAACAATTTTTAAGTTCCACTGAATTAGTAATTTATGTATAATAAAATAGTAAAATTTTTATACATCCAATAAGTGGAAGACAAAATTAATAAAGTGTGCATGCATTTCAAGACAATTACTAAGTATTGATACTATGGGGAATAGTTATAATTATAAAACTTTGAAAACTCCAACTAAAACCAGAAATCATTACATATATTATTAGCATAAGTTTTATATCTATTATGAGACATATTATGAGACTAAATATCTAAGGATTCTTTCCAAATTAAATATGAAAAATCACATGAAGTATGATAAAACATGTGCAACAATTCAAAAAATGATTTTGAACAGGGAAAGCATTGCAATGAGTAAATGAAAAATTGCCAGGAAAATTGAAGAGATACAATTTTCACATACACTAGAAGAGCAATGAAACGGGTGGTATCCATGGTTGTCTGTGAAAATGTAAAATTAAAAAAAAAAGTCATTCTAGAGGGATTATTTTTCATTTTTTAAATAAATGTGATTTTTTTATGAAGACGGTACAGCAATGAAAAAAAGAACAGTGCAGGGTAGCTTCCACCATCTGGCAAGGCTCTAGTCTCTCTGGCCTGGCTTCCCAGCTCCAACTCAGCCTTGATGTTCTGTCTCCTTTGTTTCAGGAGACCCTAGGTCGCTTTGCTACAGCCTCTTTTGCCCTGTGACCTGCAGGCTCTAGGAGATCCCTAAGCAGGATGCCAGAGATCCTGGAACCCAAAAAGTGGAAACAAATTGGAAGTCTAGGATGTTGAATAATTCTGGAAAAAATCTCAGAAGTTATATAGTATGAAGACTCTGTAAATGTAAAGAACTTAGTCACTGTGAAGAAATCTTCAGCGAGATTCCATATCTTAATCAGAAGAAGAAAAGTTCTGCTGATTTAAATTCAAGTGAATGCCGTGTGCGTGGACAAGTTTTTATGTATCACTCATCTCTTACTAGGTACATCTTATATCATTCTGGATGCAAACCATGAGAAAGTAAAGAATGTGGAGTGAGGTGATATAAATGTAAACAATGTGGGAGAAACCATTATCTCTTTCATAAATGTCTAAAGACACATGGTAACACATACTAGAAAGAAACTCATAAATGTAAGAAATGTCAGAAAACATTTAAGTTTCTCTATTTACTTCAAATACATAAAGGAATTCACATCAAAGAAAACTCCTGTGAATGGAAGAAAGGTGGTAAAACCTTGAGATTTTGCAGTTCTTTTCAAAATCATTAAAGAACTCACAGTGGAGAAAAACTTTATAAATATCAGAAATGTGATAAAGCCTGTGAATAGTCCCGTTACCTTCATAACCATAAAAATACTCATATTGGACAGAAACTGTGAATGTAGGAAATGTGGGGAAGAGTTGAGTTGCCTTAGTTATTTTCAAGGACATAAGAGAGTTCACAATGGTGAAAAATCTGTGGTTCATTAAGATGGTAAGGAATTTACCCTTTCTAGTTCCCTTCAGAAACATAAAACAAATTATACTGGAGAGAAACCCTATAAATATAAGAAGTGTGGTGAAGGCTTCAGTCATTCCTCCTCTATGCTAAGTCATAAAAAAACACATACTAGAGTGAAATCCTATGGTTGTAAAAATATATGGTAAAGCCTTCAGTCTATACAGTTACCTCAGAAGACATGAAAGAGCTCATACTGGAGAGAATTTATATGAATATCAAAACAGTGGTAAAACCTTCAGTCTATGTAGTTCCCTTAGAAGACATGAAAGAGCTGATTCTGGAGAGAAACCTTATAAATGTCAAAAATGAGGTAACACTTTCAATTGTTTCAGTTACCTTCAAAGACATGAGAGAACTCATACTGGAGAGAAACCTTATGAATGTAAAAAATGTGGTAAAGCATTCAGACATTTAGGTTTCCTTCGAACACATAAAAAGAAAACTTATACAGGAGAGAAAACTTATACATTTAAAAAATGTTGCAAAGACTTTAGTTGTTTTAATTACCTTGAAACACATGATAGAATTTACACTGAAGATAAATCTTATGACTTTAAGAAATGTGGCAAAGTCTTTAGTTATTCCAATTCTCTAGGTGAACATAAAATAACCTACACTGGAGATAATCCCTATAACCCTAAGAAATGTGGTAAAGCCTTCAGACACTTCAATTCTCTAAAAAAACATGAAATAACTCACACTGGAGAGAAACTCTATGACTGTAAGAAATGTGGCAAAGTATTTAGATATATTGTTCTGTATGTAAACATGAAAGAACTCATACTTCATAGAAATTGTAGGACTGTAAGGAATGTGGGAAAACATTCAATCACTTGAGTTTTTTGAAAACATGTAATTAAACAACTGAAAAACTCCATGTGTATGAGAAATGTGATAAAACCTTTATATGTTCCAGTTCCCTTTGAAAACATTAAAAAACTCAATGGAAGAAAAGCAATGACTAAGGAATATGGGAAATCATGCAATTATTTCATTTTTTTGAAAATATAAAAACTCATACTGGATTGAAAACTTTCATGTAAATAATGAGGTAATGTCCTAAGTGCTTCCAGTTCTAGTTGAGGATGTGAAGGAACTAATTTCTGAACGACCCTATAAATATGTGGAATGTGGGAGTGCCTTTGTCTCTCTCAAGCACATTCAAAGACACATGGCATATCCACACTGTTGATGGATCTTACAAAGAATGTATTCTGTATCTAAATTCTAGTAGATTGCAAAATTCAGACAAGTTTTCATTTTGCTAATTATTTCAAAAGCTATCTTAGAACTCCCATTGGCAAAAAATCTTATAATTTTGAGTAATTGGGAAAGCCTGGTACAAATTAAACATTTCATAGTGCTCAAAACCTACACATAATTGAAATGTTATATAAGTTATAAATATATTATTTATCAGTGGCTTATTCTTAATGAGGATCTTTGGACTATTGATTTCCACTTATTTTACATGAAAATATTGAGGTGAGATTTCTGTAGACACTCCTTAAGCAATAGTACATGAATTCAATAGGTAGTGGGTTGTTTTTCTCAGTAAATACAAAATTTCTTTATATGGCTAAAAAGTTGTTGTATCTATGGGTAAATTAAAATCTATTTCTTTTTATTGCTTCCTGGGTTCAAGTGCTTCTCCTGCCTCAGCCTCCTGAGTAGCTAGGATTACACGCATGTGACACTACAGCAGGCATTATTCAAAGCTACTAAACTGTATTATATATTTCTTATAGTAATAGAAATTGAATGCATTTATTTAGTTATTCCTTTCTAGGCTCATTTCTTCTGTTTTGCATTCTACACCATATAGTCAATATTCGAAGCTCTTTAACGTATATCATTTTGTAAATATTTAAATAAAATAAGTAGGTTTTAGTTTCATATGTTCAAGTAATTTAATTTGTATAAATGATTTTGTGAGATGCCTTATTTCCTTTTAGTGTTTAAAACTACCTGTTTATCTGTATTTATAGGATAATGCATCTAAATTCTGCATAATTTATGGAGTGCAACTAACATATCTTACTTTTCCATTTTACCAGTAATAGACTCCAAAGCAGCTTTCATTTTTTCTAAACAAAAACAATATTTCAATGTCCATGCCCACAACTAATGATATAGCTATTATATACACATTCAAATTTTATCTAAGTTCTTCATACTTTATAGAATTGTTATACTAAGTAATTGTGTCCTAAGATAATGAACTATTTTTCCCTTAAGCTCATAATACATTTTATTTACTTTTCCCAGTCCAATTCTATAAACATCTTAATATCAGTGTTGTTTGAAAAATGCAGTTTTTTCTTTATTTAGCAAGGTCAGTAGGTCTTCATATATTTGATACATATTCAGTTTTTCCTATCTGAAACCTGTTTTTCTTTTGCCTGTTTTTCTTTGGTTTACCTGTTTGTTATTGTTTTTGTTGTTGTTTTTTCAGAAGTTCTTCACATATTCTTTTAATTGTGGGTGTTTTTATTACCATCATTATAAGATATAACTTATATACAATCAAATTCACCAATATTCAATATTGTTAATATTGGAGCATTATCAGATAGTTGCGTCTTTTGTTTTTTTTTTTTTGGTCATTTATGTGTGTAGGCAGTTGTGTCTTCTTTTCAATGTATTAATGGTATGGCAAATTACTTAGGTATAAGTGTGAGTTTGATGAGTCAACAAGATTTTATTTTTCTTTAAACCTTTCACATTGCCATCTTGAACAAGGTATTAGAAAGGCAAATAAAATAAAACATGAAAATATTCAAAGCATTTTTCGATTTTTTAACATTTACTAAAGTATCTTTTAAATGTCATACAATCAACAATTTCATATGAATAAATCAAATAATTTTAGTAAATTTACTATGATTAAACCATCATCATAAACAAGTTTTGGAACATTTTTCCCCATCATGCCAATTTGTAATTGATTCTTGTTCCTGCCCAGACACAGGAAACCACAAAGATACTTTGATTTTGCTCTTGCTTTTTGAGAATATTTCATATAAATGGATTCATGGAGTATGTGGGCTTGTCTAGCTTGTTTCACTTCCCATGGGTTTTGAAGTTTATTCATGAGGTAGCATGCTTCAGTAGTTCATTTTATTTTGAATAATATTGTTTTCTATGGACATATTATATGTTGACCAGCATATAATGCTTGATAAACATTAAATTTTTTGCCATTTTTCTCTATTAAGAACAATGTTGCTGTAAAAAATTTCAGGCAAATTTTTTTGACTGTGTTTTTATTTATATATACTTAGATACATACATACATACATACATACATACATACATACATACACACATACGTACATAGTGTCTTAGAAATGGTCTTACTGATCATCTGGTAGTTTTAGTTTTAACATTTGGAGAAAATGTCAAACTATTTTTCACAGTGATTGTACCATTTTACAATACCATCAGCAGTGTATGAGGATTCTAGTTTCTCCACATCCTTGTCAAGGACATGGATGATATTATTTGTCTTTTTGATTAAACTTGTTATGAAAGCTGTATCTTATTGTGGTTTAATTTGCATCTCCTTGATGACTTATAGTGTTGAGTAACACTGTATTTTGAAATGTTATAATTAATTGATTTGATGCATAAAGCATACCATTTATTTACAACATACCCAGTTTGATTGATAAATATAATTTTCTGAGTCATATGTAGTTGAATAAAGACAATTATGTCTAAAATATTAATACAAATCACTTAAAAGTACTCAGGATACTGCTTTAAAATGTCTTAAAACTAATAACGGGAACAAAGTTTTATATAGAAAATTTTTTTTTTTTTTTTTTGAGATGGCAGTTCACTCTTGTTACCCAGGCTGGAGTGCAATGACGCGATCTCCGCCTCCTGGGTTCAGGCAATTCTCCTGCCTCAGTCTCCCAAGTAGCTGGGATTACAGGCACACACCACCATGCCCAGCTAATTTTTCATATTTTTAGTAGAGATGGGTTTTCACCATGTTGACCAGGATGGTCTCGATCTCTTGACCTCGTGATTCACCCACCTTGGCCTCCCAAAGTGCTGGGATTACAGGTGTGAGCCACGCACCCGGCTTATATAGATATATTAAGGATTGTAGACCTTCTAATAGGTATAATCCTAAATTAAAACAAGCAGGTTATAGTAGTATTCAAATTATATATATATATATGTATATGTATATGTATATGTATATGTATATATGCATATACTTTTGAGAATGATATGAAATTAAATCATGAACTTCTCTGATAATATTAATTTATGTTAATCAGAAAGATACCCAACAAAATATTCTTTCCTATACAACCTGGGTTAGATTTGACCAGAAGAGAAATTTTGGACAAGCTTTGAAAGGCAAAGTGAAGCATGAACCATCACAAAAGAAGGTTTTATGATTATATGAAATTTTAATATACAGGTCATATTGTATAGGACCAAAACCACAACATTTTGGGATATCTCTTCTACCAGAAATTATTTGTCTTCCCAGTGGATGAAAAATTATTCATTAGCCTTAAACCCTACAGCTCAACAAATAAAAAATCTAGCTAGGTATTATCTGTAGACAAAATAATGACTTCTTTGCTTATTTCCCTGAAACAAATTCTAAATCAGTTTCTAAATAGTAACACTCACCTCAGGTTTTTGCCAATTGTTGGTGCAGTATGTTCTAGAATTTCTGATTCTACAAATAAATTCCTCTTCTCTCTTTCTTGCTAATTCTCTGATAAATTTCATCTAGCTAATCACACACCTATCTAAGAAATCTTTCTTTTACTTTCCAACCACATCATCTTGATTACTTCCCAGCTTTATTTCTTATTTTGGTTAAAAAATACTCTAAAGTCAAGTAAAAATAAAAACTATGTAAATTTTTTAATTGTTTATTTTAATTTGAAATTTGATTCTTTACTGTCATATTTGTGATAGTTTTATTATACACATAATTTTAAATTTGTTTATTTTCTGCAATATATTTAGAATATTATTTTGTTTCATAATTCAGCAGTACTATAGCTATTTGTCATAGTTATTCATTTTCAGGTAATAGATGCTTATCTTTCTGAACACTTTTAACATTTTCCCTTTGTCACTAATGTTTTAGAACTAACTATATTGTGTGTAGTTCCTTGTGGAATTGTGATTAATTGCACATGCCAGAGAAAATTTAAAAAAATCTAAGTAGGAGAGGGATATTTGAAGAAATAATTATTATGATTCCACAAACTACATACATCATTATGCAACTCAAAGGAGAAGGTTTCAGAGAGAGCCAAACCATGTCATTTATCATTTAGGTAAGTGAACACAAACACACAGCAACACACACTCTAACACAAATTTACACAAGTCCACCTTTTGTCTTCAAGTATTTCTCTCCATTTTGGAAACAATATCCTGCCTTCAATTAAAGCAAGTTGATTCATTAATATTTTTGGTGATAACAGGAAGATATAGAAACATGGCCTTACCCCTTCATGTACTTTTACACTGCTTTCTTCTGTCAGTGATATCCTGGGAAGAAATTGGTTGGGTAGACGTTTTTTTTTTTTGCATTCGGTGATGTTACATTAATGAAAACATTCAATGATGGCATGAGTTGATTCATACCAGAGGTAAAAGTGGAAGGTCTTTTATACCTTGAGCGGGTTCCAATTTCAGTCAGTCTTCTGGGTTTAATATTTGACAAGTTAAATTTAACAAATCATTTCTCTTCCCAGTAAGACCTATATTAGAGCTGTAAAAATCATATGTTCTACTCTCCTACCCTGGGGAAATAATTGAGGTGAAGGCCACTGGGCTGAACATGATTTAAACAGAGGAATAAGCACATATCAGTATAATATTGGCAGAAATATTATTCTCATTGCACTCATTCTGAAAAGTCTCAAGTTTCCTTGTCATATTTCTCTAGAATTATGAAAAATCTCACTACAGTATTGGGTTAAAGTCACACTATTGTCTCCTCTTATCTGTTACTCATAAACACTCAGTTTTCAACCCTTAGCTTCTTCTAAATCTTCAAACTCCCCTATCTCCAAGTTAATATAGCTTTATATTTTCTCTTCCTCTCCCTTCTCTGGGAACTTTAATGTTTGACTTAATTTGACTTTTAAAAAATTAAATACTTCTTTTCATTTTCCAGATTTTAAGTGTATATTCTTCTCCCATATTTGTCAACCTTTCTTTTCATGGAAGCTCTGAAGTTGCAGTCTAATAATTGAACATCTCTTACAGAACTGTAATTAAGAAGTATTGGGGTAGGAAATTTCTTGAGCAGGAGGTAGATTTATATCATATACCAAATATGATATTAAGTACACTAAGTACATATAGAACCATAATATATTTTAAATTGGATACAATATTTTTACTCCATTGTTGGTATTTGTATTTTTTCAAATGTAGTTATTAGCATTTATTATAATTGCATTATAATATTTTAAGAGGAAGGCCTGTAATAGGCTAGGTCAACATTATATCTGTAATTTCATTTCTTTTACATTTCTTGTTGACATTTATATCTCTTGAAGTACATAAATTAGTAACATGATTTCAAAATTAAAAATTTAAAATTTCCTATTCCAAGCCCCAATCAAGCCAAACCCAGCTTAACATGGGGCCTGCCAGGACAAACTCCCACCAAGAAATTTATGATATAATTTTACTTATTTTTCAGTTCGTTATTTTTCTCTTAAAGTTACTTAGGATTTTGTTATTTTGCATGTAGAAGTTGAAGTTTTTGGTAATATAACTGAATTAATAAAATTCATCTTTCCTGCACCTAGTTTGAAGCACAATTTAAAAGTTTAATTATCATACCCAGAGTATGAAGAAATTCCCTTATGTATTTTCCAGCATTTTATTACTACATTTTTTTAGATTTATATGGTTGATCATTATGATGTTTACTCTTGTGGTTTTGTATGTGGTTTGGATCTAATTTTATAATAACCTTTTGTTTCAATGCTGTTTATTAAAATATTGATAAATAGCACTACATTTTCATGCATTCTGTTTTCATATTTGATTGGGACTAATTTGACTCTGTCCATTTTATCACACTAAGCTTCCTGTCAATTCAAGGAACCAATTATTGTATTTACAGAATTTCTGTAACAGCACTAATTGCCCATCCCAGTTCTTCAATTTCATGACTACATTAGCATTCTCTCCTGTTATTAATCCATAAAATATTCATAAAACATAGCACTATTTACTAGTTCCAGAAATTCAAGCTTGATAGTATTTTTACTAGTATCACATTAAATGTGTAAATTAACTGAATGAGAGCTGGCATGATTATAATAAAGCATTATTTATAGTTGCTTATACATTTGTTCAAATCTATTTGGTGTTTATCAGGAGGGTTTCAAACTTTTACTAATATGGGGTTTTGCAAATTTCTTGTCAAATATAGTTCAAAGTGTTTGATCTTTTACTT
The DNA here is from genome assembly GCA_031835075.1 of Saguinus oedipus. Classification (NCBI taxonomy): domain Eukaryota; kingdom Metazoa; phylum Chordata; class Mammalia; order Primates; family Cebidae; genus Saguinus; species Saguinus oedipus. Next base: position 48,280,213 of record CM063186.1, on the reverse strand, counting down.
CAATTTTCTAAATAAGGCTTTTCTTCTCTGTTTAATTCAATTTTCCTTAGATTAGAAGACTGAGTGAAATTCTCTTTCTCTTTGAAATCTTCTCTAATACCAGTCTGTTAAGAGGAAACTTCCATTCTGGCTAGCATCTTTTTCGTTTTTTGAGGTACTGTGTAGCTTCAACTGTTATATAATTGAAAAAAAAAAACAGAGTTTTGAGAGTCAAACAAACTCAAAGGCCACATTCAAAGCTCCATGACCATTGTGTCCATTTACAAATCGTTATTGAATCAGGGACCTCTTTTCTTTATATCACTGTGATTTCATTTTCTAGTCAATAAGAGTAATGACACTCCCCTTAAAGTAATTGGGAGAAATACATTATTTAAAAAGCAATGGACATCCAAACATTCATGGAACTTTTTTGCTCAAAACTATTACCTGTATTCACTATTTCTAGCAAAGAAATAAAGAGATGTGTTACTGATTTTCCAGGTACCCGTTTCTTAAGAGACATCAGTGTGCAAGAGAACTGAGATAATTAAAAGAGAAGGCAAGTGTTTCTTTACCAAGTCATCCACTTCTTAAGAGAAAACCAGTGGGAGAAGGCCAGAGTGAGGTATTTTAAAATTTTAATAATCAGAAATTGATTTTGGAGAGCCAAGATAATTGTTTAGGTAGCAACAACCTTCAGCTCCCACATAAGAGATGGAGGGAAGAAGTTAAATACATTTTTGTTTTTACTTCAAACTTCATGTCACCAACAAAACTAGTTGCTTTGATGAATGTTCCAGATTTTCTTGTCTCTAATGTGAGGAGTGTTTTTCCTTCCTACTCAGAGAAACAATTGACTTATGAGAGACAGAAATAATGTTCATTTAATTGCAAGGTAATTTTTTTTCAATGGAGACGTACTATAAAATTGAAAGAAAGTAGTTTTAATCATTGCCACTTTAATTTTACTGTTTCATGATCTTGAACCAATGGAATAGAAAAAGTTAAAAATCTTACATGGTTGTGACAATTACATGTATAGTAGAACAGATACAACTATTAACTCTATACTTTTTTTCTTTAATTCCATTCCTCATCTGATTTATGAGATTTTTCATTTCTCACTGGACATTTCTCATCTTACCTATGACAGCTAAATGCAGATTTTGCTTTCCCTCTCAGCCCTAAATAAACAAATACAGGAATTATAGCAAGATTCATTTTTTTTTGCTCTGTTAATTTTTCCATATTCTTGAAGAAATTAAATACTCCAAAAGTTACCATTTTCCTGTCACCTGTTCAGAAAAAAATCTTGAGTTTGTAATGAAGTAGTTATGGAGAATCTTGTCACTATCTCTTCATCCCCCGTTTCACTTTTCATATTGAGAAAATGGGGGCCAAAAATAAAATAAATAAAATAGCAAAATTAGAAAAAAACAAAAGAAAATAAAAAAAAGAAAGGAAAACAAATATTACAACAGAACAAAAAGAAAGAAAATATGGACTGGCTAGAACCATTATGGTATGCCCTTCACATATGAGAAAATCAATATGTCTTCAAACAAAAGCATATCTAAACTATAGTCTATTAATAATTTTCTTTGCATTTTCATTAAAGAGAGTTACAGTAAAAACCTGAGTTTATAATTATCATTTTGCTTGTCATCATCTATCTTTGAATAATACTATTTAGTTTAAAGGTTAATTAGTATGAACCATCTATGATAAAGTGAATAATTTCAATCACCTTACTTTTCTGCTACACTTAGTTTTCTGAAATATATTATATTTTACTTCTGTCAGCCTGCATATTTCCAATTATTTAATAATCCACTGATGATAAATAGGTATGTTAACTTTAAAACACATGGCCCTAACATTGTTTTTAAAATATGGTTATATATTGATAAGTCAAGCTTTTTATAATGTACTGAAATATTGAAATATATATCTTAGTCAAATACTTTGTGTCTCTGAGAATGAGTTCTTATAAATAATTGAATGTCTAAGATACTTAGCATTTACCTCCATAAAGTATAAAACATTTTATTCTTTTAAGGATTATAAGAAAATGTCTAAAATATACTACACATATTAGGATTTCTCAGAAACAACACAAGCCATAGAAATTTTCATTAAATGAGGTCTACCTTTTTATCATGTAGTGCACTGGATTCTACTTAGAGTTACTTTTATTTTGCTACTTTTAATGAAAAATTAAAATTTTATATCTAAATTCTTTAGATTATTATTTCTTTTTTATCTTTATTGTTTTCTCCTGGAATAGCTAATGTTCATATTTGCTACTTAAGACGTTATAGTAAACCCTGACTGAGAAAACACAGCTCTCATTTTAAAGGAATTACAATATGTCTAACAGTACCAAGCTCCTTCCCTGATACAGGATAAACACAAGGCACTCTACATTAATGACTGACTGTACAATGAATGAAGAAACAGCATTTTGAGAAGTAAAGGAATCTTCATCATAAAATGGATGAAGTACATTTGTTGTTGTTAATAATCTTTTCAGCTGCACAACATTTAAACACATAATTCAATATTAGCACTCAAGTAACTTTTACCTCGAAGTTTCCACCTACCAAATGAAATCAGCCCTTCCATCCTAGGCCCAAGCAATAAGTCCTCTGCTTTTTGTTTTTTTGCCTAGTTTTGGTCTGTTCAAATTTCATATAAATGTTTGGCTTTTTGCATTCAACATATGCTTCTAAAATTAATCCATTGTGTACAATAGTTCTTTCTTCTTTTTATTGTACAGTTGGATTTAATTGTATTAATGTATTAGAACATTTTTATTTTATTTATTTCTTTATTTTTGAGACAGAGTCTTGATTTGTTGCCCAGGTTGGAGTACAGTGTTCATTGCTTACTGCAGTCTCAACCTCCTGAGCTCAAGCAATCCTTCCACCTCAGCCTTCAAAGTAGTTTGGATGACAGTTATGCATCAACACATACAGTTATTGTTTTGTGTTTTGTAGAAATAAGTTCTTGCCATGTTGCCCAGGCTGGTCTCAAACTCCTTGAAGCAATCCTCCTGACTTTGCCTCCAGGGTCCATTGATTTTATTATAAATCTAATTTTAATTTTCTTTTAAGTTCCAGGATATATGTGTGCAGGATGTGTAAGTTAGTTACACAGGTAAATGTGCATCATGGTGGTTTGCTGCACCCATCCACCTATCACCTAGGTATTAAGCCCAGCATGCATTAGCTATTTTTTCCTGATTCTCTGTCTTCCCCTGACCCCAGTGACAGGCCCAAGGCATGTTGTTCCACTCCCTGTGTCTATGTGTTCTTATAGTTCAGCTTCCACTTATAAGCGAGAACATGCAGTGATTGTTTATATTGTTCCTGTGTTAGTTTGCTGAGGCCAATGGTTTCCAGCTTCATCCATGTTTCTGCAAAGAACATGATATTTTTACTATGATGGCTGCATAGTATTCCATGGTATATATGTGCCATATTTTCTTCCTTCCTTCCTTCCTTCCTTCCTTCCTTCCTTCCTTCCTTCCTTCCTTCCTTCTTTCTTTTCTTTCTTCCTTCCTTCCTTCCTTCCTTCCTTCCTTCCTTCCTTCCTTCCTTCCTTCCTTCCTTCCTTCCTTCCTTCCTTCCTTCCTTCCTTCCTTCTTTCTTTCTTTCTTTCTTTCTTTCTTTCTTTTTTTTTGAGGCAGAGTTTCACTCTTGTTACCCAGACTGGAGTGCAATGGCATGATATTGGCTCACCGCAACCTCCGCCTCCTGGGTTCAGGCAATTCTCCTGCCTCGGCCTCCCGAATAGCTGGGATTACAGGCATGCGCCACCATGCCCAGCTAATTTTTTGTATTTTTAGTAGAGACTGGGTTTCACCATGTTGACCAGGATGGTCTCAATCTCTTGACCTTGTGATCCACCCGCCTCAGCCTCCCAAAGTGCTGGGATTACAGGCATGAGCCACCGCGCCTGGCCCGCCATATTTTCTTTATCCAGTCAATCACTGATGGGCTTTTGGGTTGGTTCCATGCTTTTGCTATTGTGAATAGTGCTGCAATGAATATATACTTGCATTTATCTTTATAATTGTATAACGGTTAGCCCTTTGGGTATACAGTCTGTAATGAGATTAAGGGATCAAATGATATTTCTGGTTCTACATCTTTGAGGAATCACAGTGTCTTCCACAATGCTTGAACTACTTTACATTCCCACCAAGAGTATCAAAGTGTTCCTATTTCTACATGGCCTCATCAGCATCTGTTGTTTCTCAATTTTTAATGTAACCATCATGACTGTCATGAGATGATCTCATTGTGCTTTTGAATTACATTTCTCTAATGATCAGTGATGTTGAGTTTTTTATTATATGTTTATTGGCCATATAAATGTCATATTTTGAAAAGTGTCTGTTCATGTCCTTCACTCACTTTTAATGAGGTTGTTTGTTTTATTTTTGTAAATTTCTTTAAGTTCCTTATAGAATCTGGATATTACATTTTTGTCAGATGGAAAGATGGCCAAAATGTTCTTTCATTGTGTAGATTATCTGTTTGCTCTGATGATAGTTTGTTTTGCTGTGCAGAAGCTCTTTAGTTTAATTAGACACCATTTGCCAATTTTTGCTTTTGTTGCAGTTGCTTTTGATGATTTTGTCATGAAGTCTTTGCCCGTGCCTATGTCTTGAGTGGTATTGCCTAGATTTTCTTCTAGAGTTATTATAATTTTGAGTTTTACACAAGTCTTTAATGTATCTTGAGTTAATTTTTGTATAAGCTGTAAGGTAGGGATACAGTTTCAATTTTCTGTATCTGGCTAGCCAGTTCTCTCAGCACTATTTATTAAATAGGGAATAGGGTCCCCATTGCTTGTTTTTGTCAGATTTGTTGAGGATATGATGGCTGTATATGTGTGGTTTTATTTCTGAGTTCTTTATTCTGCTCAATTGGATTATGAGTCGTTTTTGTACCAGTACTATACTGTTTTGGTTACTGTAGTCTTGCAGTATAGTTTGAAGTTGGGTAGGAAAATACCTCCAGCTTTTTTTTTTTTTTTTCTTACAATTGCCTTGGCTACACAGGCTCTTTTTTGGTTCTATATCTTCCTGATACCAAAACCTGGCAGAGATTACAAAAAAAAAAAATGAAAACTTCAGGTAAACATACCTGATGAACATCGATGTAAAAATCCTCAATAAAATATTGGTAAATTAAATCAAGTAGCACATCAAAAAGCTTACCCACCATGATCAAGTCAGCTTAATTCCCAAGATTCAAGGCTGGTTCAACATACACAAATCAATAAACATAATTAGTCACATAAACAGAAATAGAAAATTCAATATTATTTCATATTAAAAACTCTCAATAAACTAGGTATTGAAGGAACATACCTTAAAATAATGAGTCATTCATGACCTACATTCAGCCAATATAATACTGAATGGGCAAAAGCTGGATGCATCACTTTTGAAAACTGGTACAAGACAAGAATACCCACTCTCATCAATCCTATTTGACATAGTATCAGAAATTCTGGCCGGGGCAATCAGGCAAGAGAAACAAATAAAGATATTTAAATAGAAAGAGAGGAAGTCAAACTGTCTCTGTCTGCAGATGGCATCATACTATATCTAGGAAACCCCACTGTCTCAGCTCAAAAGCTTCTTAAGCTGACAAGCGTTTTTAGCAAAGTTTCAGATACAAAATCAATGTGCAAAAATTACAAGCATTCCTATACACCAACAACAGACACGCAGAGAGCCAAATCATTAATGAACTCCCATTCACAATTGCTACAAAGGGAATAAAATACTTAGGAATACAGTTAACAAGGGAAGCAAAGGACCTCTTCAAGAACTATAAACCACTGCTCAAGGAAATCAGAGAGGACACAAACTAAATGGAAAAACTTCCCATCTTCATGAACAGGAAGAATCAATATCGTGAAAAAGAGCACTTTGCCCAAAGTGATTTATAGATTCAATGTTGTTCCCATTAAACTACCAATTGATTTTTAAAGATTCAATTTTTTTTGTCATTTTCCAATTTCTTGTGCCTTCTTATTATTGAGTTTTAAGAGCTCTTTTTCATATTATAAATAAAAGTTCTCTATAATATATATGTATTGCAATTATCGTTTTCCAATCTGTGGCTTGTCAGTGCTTTCCTTAAATAATTTTGGTGAAGTCTAATTTTAGAGTTTTATTTACTTGCACATTTGTTTATTATTAATTCTGCAGTCTTTTTTCTGCTCCAATGACCTATTTGTCTATTCTGCAGCAGCACTGCACTGCCTTCACAGTTGTAACTTTATAAGTAATTACAAATTCAGGTGATGTAAATCCTGCAAATTTGTTCTGTTTGTTTCAAAATTGTTTTGCTGTGATGAGTCACTTACCTTTTTCTGTAAATATTCTAATCAGCATGACAACTTGTACACAATCATATTACAACTTTGGGTGATTGTATTGTGTTCATAGGTAAATTCGGAAATAATTATAGCATAAACATATTTCTATCCCAGTTCACGAAAACACTGTATTTTTTATTTATTTAAGCCTTTTGCAGATTTCCAAAAATATTTTAAACTACAGTTAAGGGACTTGCTCAGACTATAAGCAAATTTTTTCCCAGAAATTTCTTTTTTAGAAGTGCAATTTTAATTTTGTTCTGTTGTAGTTGCTCTCTACTAGTATTGCAGTTTTTAATATTTTGCCTTTCATCTCATATTCAACTTTAATTTCTTCTCTGTGAGAATGGATCAGGGCAATTTAAATATTTTCTATTTGCTGACTGGTATGATGTTAATCTTAGTCAGTAAAAGGCACTGGTGGACAGTGAGTGAGGACATGAGGGTTCCAGTGTCTGCCAGCACCCACCTCCTATTGTATAGTGAATTTCTTCCATGGAGCACTTGTGGTATATAACAGAGCTTCAGATCCCAGAAACTGCACACGGGCAACTTCTCCAGCACAGGTTTCTGCAGTATATCTTGCACCAAGATCCTGAATTACATGTTTTATTTCCACCATCAAGTTTCTATAGCATATACAGTTTCTACTGCACTAAGGTCCAGTAGCAGCAAGATTTGAATTTTTAAAACCCATGTTCTAGAACATGTAAATCTCCTCTGATGTCAGGGTCCGTTAGTATGGATGACATTTCCATTATCAAGCTATATAGAATGTACAGATTCTCTCACACTAGAGTACTGTGGCAAAAAGGATGCATTTCTAGCACCAAGCCCCTAGCATGTGCAGCATTTCTTGTGCCCAGGTTCTATAATACAGATGGTATTTCCAGAACCATGATTTTCAGTGTGTACAGCAACCCTTGCATTGGAGTTTTACAGTGCTTGGTGACCAGAAGAACCCATCTCCTACCACCTGCTGATAGGTGACATCTCTATCGTGGAGTTTTGCAGTTGAGAACCACTGGGGAGACTTGATCCCAGGACCAAATTTCACTAGCATCAAACAGGGTGGATTTCTAGGAAATTTCTGAAGTACATTTCCAAAGAGATTTCTGCGCCATCCAGTGATCCACGGCAGTGCCCTGTCCAAAAACGTCCAGATTTCACCTCTAGAAGTAAAGGGATGGTCTCTCATGTGCTTTATCTCAGCCTTATGTGTAGTGGCTGCTACTTACATATGTAACTTGGTGAAAACGCATTGCCATGTTAATGTGTTGCTGGATTTATTTTTAATAAAACATGCATTTATGTTCTTGTAGTACGTTACTCTTGCATTTATCCTCTTGGAATTTTCGTTTCAGCTATCAGGGTAATCCTGCTATTATAATAGAGTATAATTTCTTTCCTCTTTTTCTGAATTCTGGGAATGTCCATATAGAATTTTTACTTTTTTTTTCCTTAAGTGTTTGATACAATTTGCATTAATGATTTCTGGGTTTAAGGCTTTACTTTGAGGTAAGATATTTAACTAAAAAAATCCAAATTTTCCCACATACATAGAACTGTACAGATTATGTTTTTCTCTTTACTGAACTTAGACAGTTTTTTTATTTTTATTTTTATTTTTTGGCCGAGTCTCCCTCTGTTGCCAGGCTGGAGTGCAGTGCTGTGGATCTTGGCTTAATTCAACCTACACTTCCTGGGTTCAAGTGATTCTCCTGCCTCAGCCTCCTAAGTAGTTGGAACTACAGGTAAGCACAACCACACCCTGCTAATTTTTGTATTTTTGGTACAGATGGGTTTTCACCATGTTGGCCAGGATGGTCTCGATCTCTTTACCTCGTGATCTGCCTGCCTTGGCCTCCCAAAGGGCTGGGATTACAGGCGTGAGCCACTGTGCCCGGCCTGATAGTTTTCATCTTTCAAAGTATGTACTCTTTTTTTCAAAACTGTCAAAGTTATTAGCATTAATTTGTTTACTGTGTTTATTATCATCTCTGTAATGTCAGTAGGATCTGTAGTGATACCCCCTCAGTAACTGCATTACTGACAGTTGCTGTTTGTTCAATTTCTCTCTGCTCCTAATCAGTCTGGCTAGAGATTTGTCCATTTTGTTTATCTTTAAACAACCATGATAATCTTTCTGTTTTTACTTTCATTGATTGCAGCCTTTTTATTTATTTTATTCTTTTGCATCTTTTCAAAAATGAAAATATATCTGATCAGTAACTGTAATTGTTATATCTGTTTTCTTCTAATTTGTAACTCTTACTTGTTAATATAATTCCTGAGTGTCTTTAAAGTATCATTCAAGTAAGCATTATGTATGAAGTATAATGCCTTAAGCAGTAAAAGTGTTAATAAAATTTAAGCATGTTAAGTGACTCCAAAAAAGTACTATGTTGGCAGATACCATAAAATTTAAGCATGTTAAGTGACTCCAAAAAAGTACTATGTTGGCAGATACTAGGTTGGATTGTCTTCCTAGTGATATTTCAGATCCAGGTGACATCTCTATGTTTCTTTACATTTTCCCTCATTGCCTGAAGATTCCTGAAACAATTCTAGGCATCATTTCAGCCTAGTCCATTATCCAAAGGGGGAAAACAAAGGGTGAAAAATAAAATGAATTAGACAATTATTGCTCTCATTTTTTAAAATCAAAATTTCACACTCTACATTAAGTCTCATGGTTAGAACTGGCCATGCATCTAATGGCAAAACCCTATCAATATAAAATTGCTGAGGTGGTTGGATGGCATGAGCCTGCAGATTGAGGCTGCGGTGAGCCATAATCATGCCACTGCATTCCAACCTGTGCAATGGAGTGAGACTCTGTCTAAAAAAAAAAAAAAAAAAAAAAAAAAAAAAAAAAAAAAAAAAGACAAAGAAAGAATAAAACAGATGAGTTAATTGGATAGTCAAGTAATAGTGTCTGCTTCACCCCAGATGTGGAAATCAAACTATTAACTACTAAAGAACTTTGCTCATGCTGAATTTTGAATGAATTTAATTTTTACTCATTAATTTAGCTGGTAACATTTTAGTTTTGTGAAAAATACTAAAATATTAAGAAAGAAAATATAATAATTATTATTGATATTGTAGGAAAAATTTCAGGTAAAATATAGAGTGTATTTTTATTTTTCCCCCATTAAACATTCAGACAATTGCTCCATTTGATTTAAGTTTTCTTTTACTCTAGTTTTGACCTCATTAAGTTTAAGCATCTCTGCATGGTTGTGTATATTTGCTTTTGTTTCTGTGGAAAGTGAATTCTGATATAGCACTTGTAAGTGATATTCAATAAGTACCAGCAATGCAATATTATTTTATTGTGCTTAGATGAATTTCTTCAGTATATTCTTCATCTCATCCTGATAGAAAGATGTAATTTATGAGAGTTAAGTACAGAATGCCATATTATTAAAACTCAAAAATTTGATTTTGAATTTGGTGTTTGCTTGCATTCTGACCAGTCTACGAAATGAAGAAAAATGATTTTCAAGAAATAATCATAGTGTGTATTTGCATATTTATAGAAATTCCTGATGCTATGACTACAAAATAATAAAATAGAAAAGTTTCCATGTATTTAATCTCTGCTCATTATTTAGTAAACTGATGAAAAATAATTTTATATTGAAATTCTATAACATCTTTGACATATTAATTTATTATTGCATCCATGATTATTCTTAAAGATGACAGTATCTGTCAATACTCATTTCAAAATAGTAAATTTTTCAAAATGCCACTTTAACAGATCATTCAAAGTAGACTTATCTGAATGGTTTTCTTGACCTATACATTTGGAAAACATTTGGACAATTTCGAATTAGTATTTTAAATGACTTTAAAGATAAATATCCAATGTGCTACACTATTCTAATATTTTCAAATCATTAGCTCTGTGAAAGCTAACTTATAAATAAGAAAGTAAAGTAAATCAAACAGCCTTCAAAGGATTCGATGATGCTATAAATAATATTTCTTTTCAAGATTAAGGATATTTTCATATATTTTTTTAAAGCTCAGCGCTAGAAATCATGCTTTGAATTTGAATTAAAATACAATTGCTTTTAATTTAAATTATTCTATTCCTCCAATATAACTTGTTAAAACTATGTAAGTTCTTTTATTTTTAATATTAAATGTGGGGTATTACTTCCATCCCAATGCAAGTGAGGCTTCTTGGAAGGGGGCTAAGGAAAGGGAGTTTACTTTTTCAAAAAAAATACACTAAGAGCACATTGATTTATACAGATAAATGCTAAAATTGGTGTAAAATCATTATTTGTTTGCAAGATTGAGAGCATAGATGGTATGCCTTTAAGAAACAAAATATTGCAAGAAATTAAATAAATGTGGAACTACTGAGCTAAAATTAATAATGATAAAAATAATAGGTATGACAGGGATAATAATCATGTCTTTTCACCACAATCTTAAGGCACAGATAGCCTTAAAGCTGCCTAAATATAAGTAGTGAGTTAGTTTAGACACTTTAATGTCAACTTACACAGTATGATACTACTGGAAGATGATGAACTCATGAAATGCACATGGAAATTGCTTTGGATAGAAAGTTGGAACTCTGAGTCAGTCACCATTTAATTTGCAGATATTAAGGTAATATATTTCTTAAATTTACTATAGTTAATTATACACACGATATAAGATTGCAACATTTTACAGATTTGGAAGAATAGGTATTCTAGATGAACTCTTCAATTTACCCAAGAAAAAATTTCCAAAACAGATAATTGGGGTCTATTTGGTTCTCAGACACCACTCAGGAGAAGGAGCTGTTTTGAACTATCAGTTCTAGTTAACAAAAGCAACTCCTTCACTTTCAAACAAATCCTGAATCCTGAAATTCTAGTGAATGCCCTTCTACTCCCTCATAAAATATAAAACATTTTATTGTCTACATTTGAGTAAATACTCCAAAATTTGTTGATGAGTCAAAATACATTTTATCAGGCTAATGAATTTAAAGGTTTTCAAGATATGGCATTGCCACTCAGACATAATGATTCTGTCTCCTAGATCTTTTACCTTTCTCTCATATCCTGTTTGGCCAGGGGCTCTAGAGATTTATTTCCTCCAGAGTGAGTGTCAGCAGAACAGGTGATGTTATTAAGATATTTGGCACTAAAAGCACAGCCTCGAGGACAGATCTGTCTTCTTGTCTATACATTATCATTGGAAGTTTGAAGCATATTAGGTGTCCTAGTTTAATATCTTCCAAATGTGGAAGCTGATACAACAATTCCTGTTTAAGACTTTTATTTGAGAAGTTATTTCAAGAAGTATGCAGGGAGTCTGAAAATGATAAAGGAAGGGAGGAAACTGAGAGAGTTTCATAACTGGCAAGTTGCCTACATAAAAACCTGGAACTCGACACCACTATTATACTCTTTACAGAAAAGAAGTTGGGCTAGTAATCTACCAGCTCAAAAACCATATCCCTTTGAGGACACTCCTAGGCATTAAAAACTCTGCAGATCTGGAATGCAGGAGCAATGTCTGAATAAAAAACACCCTCAAGCAGAGAGATGCAGAGAAGCACACATCTGTCTTATAGTCTCTGTACAATCTCTATATTGAGTCCACAAAGTAGGTGGGTGGAAGGAGTGCCCACTCTGACCCACAGGAGCCCCACATTAAGTTCTCATGGCCTGTAATAAGGTTATTCAAGTTATCTTATTTTAAACCTAAAGGTAATTCAAAAATAAAATGGAAAAAGTAAATAGAGATACTTATAAAAAAATCAAAGATAACAATAAGGACTTGGAGTAGATCCTTGTATTGCAAAAATAAAATCATTTTTAAGGCAACACATTTATTTTTAAACTTGTATTTGAAGCAGGCATCGGCAAGCAAGTAAGAGCCAAAATAATAAGAAGAACCTGATTGTATATAAGGATTTACAATAAGATACAGCCGTAATTTCAGACTATTAAATTATACATAATTAAAAATCTACAGGTGGAGGATGTTTACTAAGAATTTGGTGAAAACATTAGAATTATAACATATTCTTCATCATTTAATTATTAAATATAGAAACTAAAACACATGTAAAATCAGAATACATGTCAATATTTTACTTTGCAAACAAATCTTTGAAAATATAAACAAAGGAAGAAATCACAGTTTTTCCTCATTAATAAAGAAGCTTAAAAATGGAAAACACAGAAAACATAATTTCAAATAATGGTGATTTAATGATTTTATTCTTTTTCATTGCTTACTGATTTGTATTTTTTACATGTCTCAATTATAAAATGCATCAGTATTATTATTTAACATACAAGAAACTACAAAGCAGTGACAATGTTATAGAACATTCAAGAATTATTGAAGGAACATATCTAAAAAAGTATAGATAGGAACACTCTTACACTGTTGGTGGGAGTGTAAATTAGTTCAACCATTGTGGAAGACAGTGTGGCTATTCCTCAGGGACCTAGAAATAGAAATTCCATTTGACCCAGCAATCCCATTACTGGGTATCTATCCAAAAGACTATAAATCTTTCTACTATAAGGACACATGCACACGAATGTTCATTGCAGCACTGTTTACAATAGCAAAGACCTGGAACCAACCCAAATGCCCATCGATGATAGACTGAACTGGGAAAATGTGGCCCATATACACCATGGAATATTATGCAGCAATCAAAAATGATGAGTTTGTGTCCTTTGTAAGGACATGGATGAATCTGGAGAACATCATTCTCAGCAAACTGACACAAGAACAGAAAAAGAAATACTGCATATACTCACTCATAGGTGGGTGAGAAAAATGAGAACATATGGACACAGAGAGGCGGTATACTATACACTGGGGACTGTTGGGGGAAATGGGGGAGGGACAGCGGGGGGGGGGCTGGGGGGGATAGCCTGGGGATGAATACCAAGTGTGGGTGAAGGGGAGGAAGGCAGCAAAACACACTGCCATGTGTGTACCTATGCAACTATCTTGCATGTTCTGCACATGTACCCCAAAACCTATAATGCAATAAAAATTAAAAAAAAAAAGTATAGATATGTGTAAAGAAATGTCTTAGTTACTGAATAACTTTTAAAAGCAAAAGTTTTAAACTTAAGTAAGGACAATTCAACTTTTTCTTCTGAGAGAAAATAGCATTTATGCTCTGGTAAGTCACTTAAGTATTTCCAGCTCATACTTTATCTATCTTAAATGAGACAACTGAATTACACTGCAGTGAATTTAAGATGCACTAAAAACAACTTTAATGAAACTATGGCATCAAATAGACAAAGAAACTGATATCTGGTAACAAAAATAGAAGAGTCTTACTTAACAACTATCCAGAGCTTTGCATGAGAGTGTATGAATGAGGCATTTTGCAGAGCTTTGTAAATTACACATTTATAAAGCTATACTCAAGAATTAAAATACTCAAATAAATTATTACACAGAGAAAAAAGTACCTTTTAAAATTAATACTCTTGCTTTACTTTCTCTGTATTATAACTATGGGAAATTATAATAAAATAGTAATTCTATTTTTATGTTCTAGACTGCATTTTCCAATTAATTAAAAACTATTAATCTTTATTATGATTATTTATTTCATGTAAATTTAACTTTTTCTTTAAAATATAAAGTAGGAATAAAAAAGATGTACAGAAAACTTTAGGTATATTTTACCACTTTTTGAGGCAAGGGCAGGAAGGTGTCACATTTGTAATGCTTCATGTAGTCAGCAGTTTATAGTTTATTTACTTTTTAATTCACAGTTAAAGAAAGAACAAAATCAGCAGTACAAAATAAATGATTGCAAATAAAAAGTATAAGCGGAATGCATTTACAGCTCTTTAGAGTGAATTCTACACATTATCTATTTAAAAATATGCTGCACATTTGATTGAGTTTTGCCCTAAATTATATTCCTCCAATGTATTTATTATATTTTCTATTATCATTTGAAAAGACATTTTGAATTTTGTGTTTTCTATAAGACTGAGAACACCTCACTCTTAAAGTGATAGTTGTTTCAAAGTAAGGTAATTTGAAAAAAACAAAAACAAAGCTGGATAATTATTATATTACTGCTTAGGAAATTGCTGTGAAACTTTAATACCTCACCCAGTTTCTGACAGGAATCTAGCAGAGGCTGAGCTGTGAGTTTTTTTTTTTTTTTTTTTTTTATTGCATTTTAGATTTTGGGGTACGTGTGAAGGACATGCAAGATTGTTGCATAGGTACACACATGGCAATGTGATTTGCTGCCTTCCTCCCCAACACCTATATCTGACATTTCCCCCCATGCTATCTCTCCCCAACTCCCCACCCCCTGCTGTCCCTCCTCTATTTCCCCCCAGTACACCCCAGTGTGTGATGCTTCCCTCCCTGTGTCAATGTGTTCTCATTGTTCAACACCTGCCTATGAGTGAAAACATGCAGTGTTTGATTTTCTGTTCTTGTGTCAGTTTGCTGAGAATGATGGTTTCCAGGTTCATCCATGTGGTTTTAGCTCAGCACTTGTAACAAGATCCCAGTTCTCCTGTGGAGTAGCAAGGATCTCAAGATCTAACTTCAGCTTCGGAATCTGCTTCCATGATCACCCACCTGATTGTTGGCAGGTCCCAGTTTCACAGGCTTTGCATGAAAATACTAGTTATTCACTACATGATCCTCTTCATATAGCTGCTCCAAAAATTATGGCTCATTTCTACTAGAAAGAGTAATGAGAGATGTAGAATCACAGAGAAAGAGAGAGAAGACCAGCAATATTTTCCCATATGCTATTTAGCACATTGACACACCCTGGCAAAACATGGTAGGGGAGTATTTAAAGGTGTGAATGCCATGAAAGGAATTTTTGGAGGTTATATTGGAGGCTGTTATTCCAGTCCTTCCTGGCTTAAATTATTTATGTTTCTCCCATAAGTGAAATACAATTACTTCCTCATAAAATCCCTCCTAAGGTCTTATCCCATCACTGCATCAGCTCAAATCCAGATCTACATCTATACTCAGTACAGTAGTGAATGAGGCGGCTTCGTACAGTTTCTTAAATACAACCCCTGAGTACAGTTTTCCTTGATCTACGAAACTAACATGACAAGACATCCGCTCTTAATACACCCAATGTAAAATGATGTGATTGGCATAGATAATATGTTTTAAAGAGGAAGAAAAAACAGTAGTCATTTTTGCAAAGCTACATTTAAAATTCTAAAACTCAGACAGTCACATGCTGTAAATTCTGTAATTATATCTCAAGACCAACAAATAATTGTTCCGGGCTCTTGATTTCATCCTGTGAGTCCTCCTTCCTTTTTAATGAAAGGTAACATGGGTTGCTTTTCACTCACTTGCTGCCAATAGAAATGTGTGGGGGAAAAGCCCTCTTTTATTTTTGTGTTATATTTGTTCTTTTCAATTCAATACGGTATCACATCTGAATCTGGAATTTCTTTAAAAAGTGTATAAATCTCGTTAAGCTCTGTAACATTTGACAAAATCCATGTTCATAATCTCTTAGGGATGAGACCTTCTTTACTTTTCATTTCACCTGGGAAGGCTGAGGGACAGTGACCTCGTGCTTCTTAAAAGCTCTACTGTTTTTAAGAAAATATGAGGCACACATTTAATCTCTTTAGAGAGACTTTTGTCTGATATAAAACCTTTGATTTTTCTGAGGTCTCCACCTAAGATGTTTTAGTCACATCTTCATCTTTATATTTTGTCTGTATTTTCCTAGGAGTGTGTCTAACTTTTATCTTTCCTCAGAAAGCTATCCTCCTTTGTGAAATGAAAACACTAAAAAATTTCAAAACCATCAAGTGTTAATACTTTGGTTACCAGTCTTTGTTCCATCTCTCACCTCTGACATTACTATAAGCAACAAGAGGAAATCAGGGAGCGTGTTCAACACTGATTGGATATCTCATCGGGAGACAATTCTCCATAAGTCTCTGGTATATCTGCATCTCTGACATCATTATCTCACATTTCTGAAGGTCAGAAGTCAGAAATGTGTCTCAATGGGCTAAAATAAAAATGTCAGAACAGCTGCATTTATTTCTGGATCCTCTAGTGGGAAATCCATTGTCTTGATATTTCCAGCTTCTAAAAGCTGCTTGTATTCCTTGGCTCTTGGCCCCATTGACTATTCTAAGCCATAAGTGACTAATCCAGTCTTTCGCATACTAAGTCACCCTAACATTAAATGGTCTTCCTTCCTAGTTTACTTATAAGGACCCTTGTAATTACAGGATATTGCAAAATAATTTGGGATAATCCCCATCTCAAGGTCTTTAACTTAGCCACTTCGGAAAAGTAAGTTTTGCCATGGAAGACATATAACATATTCAGAAGTTCCAAAGTTTAGAATATGGGTATCAATGAGAGGCCATTATTCTGCTTATGATAGTTCACTTTTTGGACTCCAAAGATTCAGTTTCATCCCACATGCAAAATGCAATCACCCCATAACAAAATCTCCAAATTTTCAAACAACGAATGAATAAACTTAAATCCAAAACCTCATCTATGTCTTCTCAGCTCAAAGTCTCAAATTTACTCTCTAAATCAACGAAATCATGTATGAATGAAGCTCTGGATGTAATCCATTCTGGGACAGAATCCCATATGTGGGCTTGTGAGACTAGAAAACAAGTTATCCGCTCCCAGGATACAATGCTGGGTGGGGATAAAACAGCAGTTATATATATTTCCTTTCAAAATGGGGGAAAAATGAAAGGAAGGCAAGTATTGAACAGTCCAACGTTTTGAAACCCAGTTGGGAAAATAACACTAGGTCTGAAGACCTAGTAACAATATTCTTTGGTTCCTGGCTCTACTTGCTCAGATGATGATACCTCTTCCGTTGGAGCCATCTCTAATTTTTAAGAAGTGCAGCACATGTTCTGAGGTAAGTAATGTTATCCATTTCATGCTTGTAGAATTTGGGGACCAACATTTTCTTATTATCTCATTATTTCTCTGTCTCTTTCTATCTCAGCTGGTAAAAATTTTTCAAGACCCTTGTAAGTTGCCTGAATTCATGGGAATTCACTCTAAGTCAAGACATTATCACACAGATATTTTCTGAATTATTCATTTATCTTCCTGGCTTCTTTCCAGATAGCTGTGCTTTCTTTGATTCACTAATATATTTCAAGAGACTTCCATGGGAATAACACTGTAACTATTAGTTTCTTCTTAGGTACTAACAAAAAGCTTTCCGGTCAAATGCTACTTTTAAAATATGCTTTCTTGACAGTGAACTTCTTAATTTATTTTGCAATCTGAATAAGCTCAGAATTTCTCAAATCATCAAGTTTTGGTTCTTTCACTTCATAGTTCTTCCCTCAGTGTATGTTTTTCCTCCCACATTTTACCGTAAGCACTAGAAGCAACCAGATCACATCTTTACCACTTTCTTTAGAAATCTCTTCAGCTAACTATACAAGTTCTTTTACAAAGTTTTGTTTCTGCACAATTGTAGGACACTATTCCACTAAGCTTTCTGCCACTATATAGCAAGTATCTCCTTTCCTCCAGTTCCCAATAACATATTTCTCATTTCTCACGAAGACCTCAATAGCAACAACTTAACGCCCATATTTCTAACCATAGTCTGCACACAATAACTTAAGAATTCTCTAAAGTGACATATGATTTCTGTGCCATGATCATCAGTTTCTTCTGAAGTTTTACCAGCAAAGTCTTAAATGATTGTATCGCAACTAACAGTCAACACAAGTCAATCCAGGCTTTTTCAAGCATGATCTAAAACAACATAAAAACTTATGATCTTATAGTTCTGGAGGGCAGAAGTCCAAAATGTGTCTCACTGGGCTAAAATCCAAGAACAAGAAGGGCTTCCTTCTTCTCTGGGGGCTTTAGGGCGAAGGCTTTTTTTTTTGTTGTTGTTGTTGTTGTTGTTGTTGTTGTTTTGTGTTATTTTTTGGGTTTTGCTCTTTTCAGCTCCTTCTTCCATCTTCAAAACCAGCAATGGCCAGTCAAGTCTTTCTCATGATGCATCACTCTGACACTTCTGCTTCTCTCTATCACTATTCAGGAAGACCCTTCTCCTTCCTTTGTGTCCACCTGAATAGTTCATACTAACCTCCCCATCTGAATATCCTTAACATAATTACACCTGCAGTATCTCTTTTTGCAAGCAGTGTTCTAGATATTAACACACAGTCATTTTTGAGAGGGAAGATTATTTTGGGTACCAGTTTGCTAGCAGTTCTCTCATAAGATCAGTGTTTTTATTTTGCTCTTTTGTTTTTTACTTGCTTTTAAAGTAGTTCTTTTATTTATTTATTTTTAATTGATTTATTTTTTAAATTATACTTTAATTTATGGGGTGCACGTGCAGATCTTGCAGGATTGTTACATAGGTGTACACTTGCCATGGTGGTTTGCTGTCTCCATCCCCCGCATCCCCTACCTTAGGTGTTGCTCCCAGTGTTATTCCTGCCCAATCTCCCCATTCTCAGCTATCCCACCCTTAGCCCCTAACCATCCAAACAAATTCTACTGTGTCATAGTCCCCTCCCTGTGTCCATGTGTTCTCATTGTTCAACACCCGTCTATGAGTGAGAACCTGCAGTGTTTGATTTTCTGTTCTTGCATTAGTTTGCTGGGAATGATGGTTTCCAGCTTCATCCAAGTCCCTGCAAAGTACGTGAAATCCTCTTTTTTATGGCTGCATGGTATTCCATGGTGTATATGTGCCACATTTTCTTTGACAAGTCTATTACTGATGGGCATTTGGGTTGATTCCAGGTCTTTGCTGTTGTAAAGAGTGCCACAATAAACATATGTGTGCATGTGTCTTTATAATAGAAAAAATTATAAGCCTTTGGGTACATACCCAGCAGTGATACTGCTGGGTCAAATGGTATTTCTATTTCTAGAACCTTGAGGAATCACCACATCATCTTCCACAATGATTGAACTAATTTACACTCCCACCAACAGTGTAAGTGTTCCTATTTCTCCATATCCTCTCCAGTATCTGAGTTTTTGATGATCACCATTCTAACTGGCTAAGATGTTATCTCAATATGGTTTTGATTTGCATTTCTCTAATGACCAGTGAAGATGAGCATTTTTTCATGTTTGTTGACTGCATAAATGTCTTCTTTTGAAAAACGTCTGTTCATATCGTTTGCCCACTTTTTAATGTTTTTTTTTTTTTTTACAGTAAATTTGCTTTAGTTCTTTGTAGATTCTGGATATTAGCTCTTTGGCAGATGTGTAGCTTTCAAAAATTTTTTCCCATTCTGTTGGTTGCTGGTTCCCTCTAATGACTGTTTCTTTTGCTGTACAGAAGCTCTGGAGTTTAAGTAGATCCAATTTTTCTATTTTGGCTTCTGTTGCCAATGCTTTCGGTGTTTTAGTCATGAAGTCCTTGTCTATGCCTATGTCCTGAATGGTATTGCCTAGGTTTTCTTCTAGGATTTTTATGGTGTTAGTTCTTATGTCTAAATCTTTAATCCATCTTGAGTTAATTTTTGTATAAGGTGTAAGAAAGGGTTCTAATTTCCACTTTTTACCCATGGCTAGCCAGTTTTCCCAACAGCATTCATTAAACAGGGAGTCCATTCCCCTATTGTTTGCTTTCTTCAAGTTTGACAAAGGTCAGATTGTTGTAGATGTGTGGCGTTACTTTGTTCTTTCACTGTGATAAAACTCCCTTCCTATGTCACCCCTGGGACTTGAGAAACAAGGAAAGTTGAACAAATGTGAAACTTGTGCTGCATTCAGTATTTTGAGGAAAAAGTTATTTTTCTCTGACCTAGGAGTTTAATAGCTTCTGCTAGCAGCAATGGAACTGTGGCAGTTCCGTTGTTAGCTTACAAAGGAGACTAAAATGTCAAATGTGTCACAGTATATGACTGTCTTAGTCTGATCAACCATTTATGACTTAGTAATTAACTTTAGCTAATTATGGTGGTGCTAAACTCTCTGCCATTACTTTAAAACAATCTCCTTTCTCTAATTTCTAAAAATGTTTGTCCCACTTTTCTGCCCCCCTTCATGCACAGACTTATCCAAGAGCATAAGTCTTCTATTAAGAGCTTCCTCAAAGCACTTTGGGCTTTCACCGTAATTCTCCTCAAGGTCTAGTTTCTAGTTTCAAACTCTTTCTATGTTTCAAGTTTGTTTTCTTGCATCTCACTTTTGGTTCCAAACAGATATTTTGGTTCCAAAAAAATTCAGCTTTCTTTTGTTGAGTAATGAATTATTTTAAAGTCTAGGAGCTTAAGGCAACACATACTTCTTTTCTCTTATGGTTTCTCAGGGTCAAGATTGAAATTCTTGGAGTAGTTTGGGTGAGAACTTCTGGCTATGGAAACCAAGAGATTGCAGCTAAACTGTTAGCTGGTGATTCAGTCTCCTCAAAGCTCAAATGAGGCTTGTGAACCTGTATGCAAGATCCTTCATATGGGTTTTGGCAGATATCAGTTGTTTGGTGGCTCTTGGCTGTCACAGAGTGTGTGATGAGAGCAACAGTGAGAGAGACAGAGAGCACATGCAATATGAAAATATCAAATACCTGTATTTTATAACCTACTCTTAGCAATGACATATTTTACTTCTATAATATATTATTTGATATTCAGACCAACCATAGTGCAATATGGGTGGAAATTACTTGGAGTTAAGGTAAGTGAGGGCTTTGTTGAAGGAGGGGCATTATAAACTGTATTCTTCGATATTATTATTTTAAAATTAGCCTTCTTTGTACATACAAAATATTGATATTTTAAAATAATATGCAGAAAGCATTTCTATCTATCAAATATATTTTGTTACATATCTAAGATAAAAGAAATCATATTTTATACTTATACCAAGTAAATTTTTAAACTTTTATGGTCATAAATAAATATTTTAATAGCACATTTATTTATCTGTATTACTGTATTTGCATATGGAATCATCTAAAATTCATTCATAATATTAGACAGAAAAACCTGATTGAAATTCTGAATAACATAATTCATGGCCCACAAAAATGATCAGTATGTGTCTTTGGCTGGATGACCATGAACATACAGCTTCATCTCGATGTGGCCCCTGCTCATCTCTCCTACCTCATCTATTCTCATCTCCCTCCACCAGAGACACACTCCGTTTTCCTTGCTAATTCTAAACTCAATAGATGTATTCTGGACTCAGTACTTCTACTCTAGCTATTTCTTCTACCTGCAATCCTCTTTCACAAGTATCCCCATAGTTTCCCACTTTACTATTTTCAAATTTTTGATCAAGTGCCATCTTCTCAGTGAGACTTTGCCTAATTAGAATTTACATTAACTCAATACATAAAGCTAATTCCTGATTTCTGCTTTATTTTTTTGCATGTACTTACAAGCCTTTGTAATATTGTGCACCTTATTTGTTTTTTTTTTCATTTTTATTGTCTGACTCCCATACTAACCTGTAATTTCCACAAGGCAAGGTTTTTGTCTATCATCTTCTTTAGTCAAGTGACTCTGGAACATAGAATACCAAATGAAACTGTGATAATTCAAAGAAAACTGCTGAAAGAATAAGTAAATATATGGGGCTTTTGGAGATAACAGGCTAGTGAATTAGTCAGCAGGTTGAGTCGTACATACTGGATGTTTTCTTTGCCTGAATGAGTAAGTTGTTATATTGAAATATAAGAAAGTGGACTAAGTTAGAGACTTCATACGATATTTGAATAATATTTTCTCTTCTGCCATTAGATTCTGCTAAACATTAAACCAATTAACAACAGGCTTTTCAATATTCTTATATATTTGGAAATACTGCTTTTCTTCTTAGTTGTCATATTGGGAGCTATAAAGGGACGTTAAGACTGTTCTAGATTAGCATGGTAGCTTCAATATACTTGTTATCAATTAATATCAAGTGACCATTGCTGAACTGCACAAAACAATATTAATGGTTTAAATTTTCAAATTATTCCATGAATATTTTTAGCACAACTTTAAAGTAATGGACCGAAGTTATGTTCTATAGTGACATGAAAGGCTGTATAATCCAGTTGAATTTGGCTTTCCTGTGGAGCTTGAATTGTTACTAAGGTTATATGATAATAAACTCTATTTTTCCTATTGAGCGTCATGCCAATGTATATATATGTTTTTTCAGTTAATGGAATTTCTATTGTATTTTATGGTAACATTTGCCAATTCCATATCTCCTTTTCTCAAAGCTAGATCAAAGGACTTTTTGCTCTCTGATCTCCAGTTCTTCAAACATCGTTGAGTGACATTTTTCATTACTTTCTGAAAATACCCAGGGTAAGGCAGAATGTTTGCAATATAATACATAATCACTTTGCACCAAAAAAGACAGTGGCTAAAATTA
Organism: Saguinus oedipus; assembly: GCA_031835075.1. Classification (NCBI taxonomy): domain Eukaryota; kingdom Metazoa; phylum Chordata; class Mammalia; order Primates; family Cebidae; genus Saguinus; species Saguinus oedipus. Next base: position 48,257,452 of record CM063186.1, on the reverse strand, counting down.
TTAATTTTATGTTTGCCAGAACTGCTATCAGCAATTCTGTCATCACTTTTTTAAAAAATGCTCAGCTCATACGATATTTGAATAATATTTTCTCTTCTGCCATTAGATTCTGCTAAACATTAAACCAATTAACAACAGGCTTTTCAATCTAAGCTCTTGTATCTTCTGGAGACTATCAGACTAAAGGAAAGCAATGAGGGTACTGTGACCTAACACTTCTTACCCTGAATTCTGTTTCAATCAGATAAGCTTTGACTATTTCCATTCTGTTTCTTGATACTTCATATAAAATTTACATGAATAAAACGAATATTCCTTTGGGTAGAAAAAATATTAAAAAATAGTTTACAAGCTATATTCTCATGTGGTTCTCTTGCCTCAAAAAGATATATTACTAAGTGTAAGGTAATGAAGTGTCCCTAACCCGAAAGTAAAATTCATGTCCACCCAGAAACTCATGTGATTTTATTTGGAAATACGGTTTTGCAGATATAATTAGTTAAGGTGAACTCATACTGACTTTGTGGGCCTGAATTCAACAATGGATGACCTTATAAGAAAGCCATGTGATGACTCAGAGAAATACCAGGATAATTCCATGTCAGAGGTGAGGCTAACTGAAGTGACATCTGTAAGCCAAGGAATATGTCAAACAGGGCCCATAAGCAACAGAAACTAGTAAGAGCCCAGGAAGTATTCTTTCCTAGCTCAAATGTCACAGCTTTGCTGACACCTTAATTTTATAATTCTAGTCTTGAGAACTATGAGAAAATAGGTTCCTATTATTTTAAGCTACCCTATTTATGGTATTTTGTTGTATCAGACTTGGGAAACTAATACACTAATATTGAATCTATGAGAAATGTGTTTTGAATGATTATTTCAACATCTTTTGAAATTCTATGTATTTTCCATAATGCATAAATTTCTGATGTACACATTCTTCTGAAGGCTTTCCAGGTTAATGTCATAATCAGTTGTGATTACCCCAAAAATCAGCCATTTAAAAAACTTTTAACATTCTTAAGTGTTTTTCTTGACTTACCTTGTATCATGTGTTCTATGACTCAAATTATATTTTTTTAGATTAGTTATAGAATTATAAGAAATAAGACAGTGTGGTATGTCCTATAGAACATCAATTTGCATATGATTCTTTAAAGGAAAAATGAAGATATTCCAGAGATAAAGGGGATCTACATTATATTCCCTGACTTCACTTCTTTTTCCCTTTAAACTTGGATAAGCCCTTTAACATATCACTCATATGTGCCTGGGTCATATGAGGGAGCCAAGATAAATTAATTGAACTCATGGAGCTAGAGAGTGAAATGATGGTTGCCAGAGGTTGGAAAGGGTGGCAAGGATGGGAGGGCAATGAGGTGATGGTTAATGGATACAAATAAATAATACAGTTAGATAGAATGAATAATATATAGCATTCAGTAGCACAACAAGGTAACTATAGTGAACAATAATTTATTCTGTATTTTAAAATAACTAAAATAATGGAATTGGAATGTTTCTAATGCAAATAAATTATTCAGGTGATCAACTACCCTGATTTGATCATTACTCATGGCATGCTTGTATCAAAATATCATATCTACCTCATAAATATATACAACTATTTTGTAGCCATAGTAATTACATTTTTTTAAAACCCTGTAGAGAATGAATGAAGTCACAAATTAAGGGAAAATAAACAGCTTCAGGTGACAAAGAGTTTTATCTAGAATAAATAGAAATTTATTTCAATTTAAAAAATTCTTAAGTAACAAAAACATTTAAAAAGTAAAAAGAAATAACAAAAGACAAGGATGTAGAACAACTTTAAGACTGACACATTCTTGGTGGGATCTGAAAATGTTAAAATCACTTTGGGAAATATCTTGATATATTTTTATAAAATTTATTTTCCCTTGCCATATTACCTAGCAATTCTAGTTTTCTATTTATTCTATATAGAAGTAAATACTCAAGTCCATAATTTTTTTGGTACAAAAATATTTACTTGATGTATGTTATAGATGTTTAAAGCTTGAAATGACTCCAAATATCCATGAATGGGTGAAAAGTTACACAAATTCCAGAGTATTTATATACTAGATGAATCACAAATTGTTTTGCTAAATAAAACAAGTCAAAAAAAGGAGTATGTACAATATCATTCCACTGATTTTTTTTTAGAGTGGACAAAACTAATCTACATTGAGAAAATCAGATAAACAGTTGTCTGAATTAGCAGATGTGAACACCTACAGTTGGTTGGAAGTAATTTTTATTAAAGCCTGAAGGGTTTGAAGATATGTAGACTCATGGGCAAAGTCTCTTACAGAGGAGAAACTAAGGTAAAAAAATAAAAACTTAGCGTGAAAAAGTTAATGGAGCCTCAAATGTAAGGAAGCTTAGATAAAATTTTGGAATTTAAGCAGTAACAGGAGAGTTAAGAAAATTAAGCTAATATTTTTGAATCTTTCACAAAACTAGCAGTGGAGGAAATTCTAGAACTACAAAATTAGACAGGCTAACTTTAACCATTTTTCTCTGATTCAGAGTAAAAATGTAGTAAGACATCTGATTAAGTATATAACTCATGCAAAATTATGTTAAAAATTAATAACAGTATATGTTGGAATTATATCCTTATAAATAAGAAAAATACATTCTAAAGATATGCCCATTGAATATATAACACTGTTACCTGACAGTATAATTTTTTAAAAAAAGAAGAAAAAAATGAAAACAAGTTGTTAAAAAACAGCATAAATATGGAAAGAACTAAAATAAAAGAAAATAATTTTAGGAATGAAGATTTTTTACTCTGAGTAACATAAGAACAAACAAAAACAAGTCATATCCTATGTGAAAAAGATTCAATGGAGGAAGAAATTAAATTTAAAAGAAATAAAATTAAAAGAAATAAAAAGAGAGAAAATTAAAATTAAAAGAAATAAAATTAAAAGAAAATTTTAAAATTAAAAGAAAGAAAAAGAGAGAAAACATTGATTTAAGACAGAAGGGCTGGGTGCGGTGACTCAGGCTCACACCTGTATTCCGAACACTTTGGGAGGCTGAGGTGGAAGATCACATGAGGTGAGGATGTTGAGATCAGTCTAGTCAACATAGCGAAACACTATCTCTAGTCTCTACTAAAAATACGAAAATTAGCCAGGCATGGTGGTCGGCGACTGTAATCCTAACTACTTGGGAGGTTGAGGCAGGAGAATCTCTTGAACCCAGGAGGAGGATTTTGCAGTGAATTTAGATTGGCGACTGAGCAAGACTCCTACTTAAAAAAAAAAAGAACAAATCCGAAATTACATTTTGAAAGGAAACATGGATTTATTGGAGAAAATTAATTATGAACAACCGATACTGATACAGATTCCAGTATAGTAGACTTGGCATTTCTTTATTGCTGCTGTAGCAAATTGCTACAGACTTCACAACTAGCACATTTTTTTATCTTTCACTTTTGGAGGTCAAAAGTCAAATGTTCCTTCCGGAAACTCTAGGCAAAACTCTGTATCTTCCCTGTCTTTTTTTAGCCTCTGGAGTTTCTTCACATTCCCAGACGTGCAGTCTCACATTATTTCCCTCTCTGTCCCCATCATTACAACCCTTTCTCTCACTCTGATCATTCTTCTACCCTCTTATTAAGCACCCTTATGATTACATTGTAGCCACCCAGATAATCCAGGTTAACCTCCCCATCTTGAAATCATTAACATTATCACATCTGCAAAGTCTCATTTTTCAAGAAAGAATTTTCATAAATTCTGGAGATTAAGAGATGGATGTATTTGGGAAAAATAATGGTGCCTACCATGGATTATAAAGAAAGAAAAGACAATGCTTCGGACATCCAGACCAAACTGAAGCCACGAAAAATAAAAGGAATTATAAAATATAATCAGATTATCATCAGACTTTCCAAGAGTAACACTCAGGCCAGAGAGAAAGAGAAAAGTATATTTTTAACAGTTAATAAAATATATATGAGCTACAGATTTATTTTCTAATTAAACATATTTCAAATATAAAATCCCCTGAAAAACTCTCATAGAGTATTTTAAGCATTCATAGAATGAGACTTTGAGAGTTTATTAAATACGCTTCAAACAGTCAAAATGACTTGAGAGACATCAAAATATATAAAAACTAGTATATAACATTGAATATATATATATATATACACACACACGTAGAACTAAGAATACTTGATATGAGATATAAAATACATTTTGATTGCTATATATCTTATGATATAACTGTAAATAGAGAAATCACACAAAAATAAACAATTTAAATATAATTAAAATGATAAAAAAGGATACCTACATAGGGTAGAAGAGATAAGCAGTCTTCAGTGCTGAATTGCAATTCAGTATCAGAGGTCAATTAATGCTTTTCCATGTATTGCTCTGTCAATTGAAAATGGCTTGAAACATTAACGAAATCTGTATTAAGAAGTATCCCTAGTTACTAGATTGCCACAATGAAATGTCATTTCTCACTAAAACAAAACAGGGCTTCTTGAAGCATAGTTGATCCATACACAGGTCAGAAAGCGCCCAGTATGTGCCAAGAACATCTTCTCATAGCCATTGACAGAGCCATGTCCGAAGGACTCAGAAGCCAATTTGAAAAGGTTTCCACTATCCAAAGAAGTAATAATTAGGAATAATTAAGGAAAAGCATGGTTACACATTGAAACCCATCAGATATGTTTAAATACATAAAATTGCAAACAACAATAATAATAGTAAAGTTATAAACTTTGGACAATGCTAGAGACCCAATTCATTCTTTAAAAAGTTAGTGCTATAAGTTGAATATGGTTTGTTTGGCCCCACAAATCTCATGTTGAAATTTTGATCCCCAGTGTTGAAGGTAGCACCTAGTAGAGGTGTTTGGATGCAAGGAGATCCCTCATGAAAGGCTTGGTACCATTTACACAGGAGTGAGTGAGGTGTCACCCTTAGTTCCTACAATATCTGATTGTTGAAAAGAGCTGACACCTCCTCTTATCTCTCTTCCCTCCTCTCTTGCCACTTGATTTCTGTACCCCCTTTTCCTTGTTTTATGAGTAGAAGCAGCCTGAGTCCCTTGTCAGAAGAAAATGCTGGTGCAATGTTTCTTATATAGCCTGCAAACCTGTTAGCCAAATAAACCATTTTTATAATAAATTACCCACCTCAGGTAATTCTTTATAGCAACATAAGCAGTTAAAAGCCATCAGTAATTAAAAGAAAAGAAGAGATGGAATGCTTCTTTTGTAAGAATGAAACCACTGGTAACCAAACGATAGATGTTTCTTTTTTCAGTCAAACAGCTGAAGAAGAAATAATAAAATTATAATATCATGATTTTTCAATACCTATTGAAAAAATTGATCTAGTTTTTGAGCAATAAGAACTGTTAAAACTATAAAAAGAAAGAATTATAATATATGCCCCCTGTTGAATAAATTGCCACCTGTAAATTAGACAAGCAAACAAAACGGATCTTTAATTGTGATTAAGTCTCTTAATTTAATTATAAATTTATAAAGAGTTACACTAACCTATACCATGTAGATATATATGAAGGAAACTCTACAGAAAAAAATGCAGTGGCTTTTCAATGAGTTAATTGCAAAGAAACCTAGTCACAGTTTATTTAGACAATTAAAGGATATTTTCACATCCATGCAGTACTGCTAATAATAAAGTTGAAAATTATTTTCTGTGGGTCTACTTTTCAAGAAATACCAAACACTGAAATGATCACAATCCTTGATACAATCAAGAATTTTTTTAATTGACAAAGATGTGAAGAAATTGGAATTCTTGTACACTGTTTGTAAGAAAGTAGAATAATGCAGCCAGTATGAAAAACAGTAAGACAGTTCTGTGAAAAATTAGAAATATAACTATCATATGCTCCAGAAATCTCACTTGTGGGTATTTGCCAATAGAAAGTGAAGTCATGGTCTTAAAAATATTTTAGCACTCCCATATTCACTGCAGCATTATTCACAGCCAAAATTTGAAACAACTTACATGTCCATTGATAGATTAATATATTGTTAAAAGTGATATACACATATAATGAAAGGTAATTCAGCCTTAAAAAAAAAAAAAAAAAAAAAAAAAGGAAATCCTGCCATATGTGACAACAGGGATGAACTTTAAGGACACTGCACTAAGTAAAATAAGCCAGTCAGAGGAGGTCAAATACTGCATCATTCAATTTGTTGCAGGCATACAAAATAGTCAAACTCCTAGAAGCAGAAAAAAAAATTAGATTGCAAGAGGCTGGAGAAGAGAAAACAAGAAATTGTTGCTAAATGGCTACAATATTTCTGTTATACAGTATTAATGATTTCTATAGATCCATTCCATGACACAGCACCTACAATTAACAATACCATATTGGCCCCTTTAGAAGATATATCTCATTTAACTGTTCTTACCACATACACATGCACACACACATATACATACATATCGCAAATGAAAAAATACAGACACAAAAGAATAAGGGAAGGACTGGGCATGGTGGCTCACATCTGTAATCCCAGCACTTTAGGAGACCGAGGAAGGAAGATCACTTGAGGCCAGGAGTTTGAGACCAGCCTGGCCAACGTGGCAAAACCCCATCTCTACTAAAAATACAAAAAAATTCTGTGGGCCTGGTAGCACGTGCCTGTAGGCCCAGCTACTCGGTGGCTGAGGCAGGAGAATCTCTAGAACTTCTGAGGTGAAGGTTGAAGTGAGCTGAGATCATTCCAAAGCACAACTGCCTGGCCAACAGAGCAAGATTCTGTGTCAAAAAAAAAAAAAAAAAATTAGCTACGTTAAGATCTTAATTGTGGTGGTGGTATCATGGGTGTACACAAAGCCTAAACTTATTAAACAGTTTATGTTAAATATGCGCAATTTTTACACATAACTTATAACTCAGTAAGGCTAAAAAAATCTACAAAAAACTATTTTTTTAAATTTCTAACCAGAAATTATGATAGACTGTAATATATATATAGTATATTATGTATTTAGAGTATAGAACATGAGAAACAATATAGATATTGAACTTAAAAATGTATCACGTGCTTTAAATTAAATCACTTTTTCAGTAACATCTTAAACACATTGAAAATAATGAGTAATATCATTTTCAATGAGAAACATCAAAACATGCTATAAGTGAGGCAGGATTTTCATTTTGAAAGTTTGCATGTGCCTAGAAGCATGTGTAATAAAAATCAAATATTTAAGAGATTAAGTCAGAGTGCACTCGCCTGTTGACCATGAATGAAACACAATGAGAGATTCTGGAAGATTTCTTCCATGCCATTTCCATTTATTCTAAACTCCTTTCTATGGAACTTTCTACATAGACAGTTTTGACTTCACATCTCTCTTTTGTTCCCTTTCTTTCTCTCTTTAGCACTTGTCATTATGTTATTGATGTTTAATTTGCCTGTTTTCTTGCTTATAGTGTCATTAAAAGTTCTATGAGGGCAAGAATTTTTTCTCTATTTGGGTCACTGATGAATCTCAAAGACTTAAAATAGTGTGTGTAACACAGTAAAATCATAACAAATATTTATTAAACTGATAGATACATGATTCAGTCTACATTATTTTATAATTCAAAGAATATCATTTTTAAATGTATATAAAAATCTTGGAGTAATGGAAAATTTATAGACATTACAAATATCCTTAAACTTATGTCAACAATTACTTTGATGATCATAGGAATGACCATGTTTTGCTCTTCTTTCAATTTTTACAGACCTTGACATTTTTTATATTTCAACATCAATAATACTACTTTTAAAATGTTAAATTGAGGTCTGTACTCATGCATTGGCCTTTCATAACCCAGTTTTATTTTTTTAAATAACCTCCACTATAGCTAGTTGGTTTTCAAATGTTACCTTCATATGAAAAAATTACTATTGACATGCACCTTGTATTTATTTTCAACTGGAGCTGAATTGTATCAAAGAAAATCTCATGTTTCCCATTTATGGCAGGAATGTAACAGACTAAATACCACTTGTCTAAAATGTTCCCTGATTGTGTTGTCCCACTAAATACATTTACATTGAAATCCCAACACTTTTTAACAGAGAAAATGAGAACTGTGCATTTTCTATTATTTGACAAGGACATGACATTATGTGTTCAATGTAAGTTTGTGAACTGCATATTCTAAAATGGGTTTATTTTATAATGATTAAGTTTTCCTTTCAAATACATCTTTGCTGCTTGAATTAAATAACTGCTAATGTAGGAATTCACAGTTATTTCAATAAAGAAAACTCAGCTATTGTGCAAGTATACAGAAGCACACTCCATTAACCTTTCTGTCCTTGAAATCAGACTGATATATTGTGCAACTTCAATTAGCTTGTCAAATAAATGCACTGCCACTACAATTCTTTTCTTTAGTTCAGTTTTAGGAAACAAGGTATGCCAAAAACAGGATAAGCATGACAATTTTCTTCTCTGGGAAAAATATTAGGCAATGCATATTGAAGTACTATTTAAAACTGAGGATATTTCTTTATCAAATGTAACATGAATGATAATAGACATGGTCCCTGATTTGACATTTCATTCAGTTTTTCTTTTAATAATGAAGATCATGAAGCCCATTTAAAATTGAATAAGGATGGTATTTTCAAGATGTTGGCTATATACAAAGCAAAAACGTGACTAGATTTTTGTTTCTTGTAGATAAATAACTTAAGTTGTTGGCTATGCATATATAGAATAACAAAAATGTAAAAAATGGAATCATATATATATATCATTATATAGATATAGCTATAGAAATCATATATCCAAAGATGTATTTATATTCATATCTATCTATATCTAAATAGATAGACATATACATATCTATCTATATCTGTTAATATTCATATGAATACATATTCATCTATGCATATTAATATAGATAGAAATATTCATATATATCTATCTAGATAAATAGATATGATTATGTCTATGGATATATATAGATAGACAGATATGAACATGTCTATGGATACATCTTTGTAGACAGATATGAAAATGTCTATGGATATATCTATATAGATAGACAGATATAAATTATTCAAATGATGGTGACATTTAATTTGCCATCATTAAAAATGTTACCTTATTGCCTGGATATAAATGTATTTCTCTTCATTGTCAATTTACATAAAATACAAATAATAGCAAAAACCTTCATCTTCTTTTATTACAGGCTTGAAACTTGTGTAACTACTGTTTACTTTCAACAATATATTTGACAAAAATACAAGTACTCTTCAGGAAAAATAATCACAATTATTTTTACAAATATTCTTCAATATATTTTTACAACAAATCAAATATAATTGCTTAAATTTTTATTGCAATACCCATATATTATGGTAAACAAAACAAATTTATCCATTAAAATGTATGTGAATGAGCACAAATATTTAGACAACAATCAAAACTTGAATATCATAAATATAAAGAATTACAAGGTCAGGTTCAAAAACAGTCATCAACTCTATTTTTTTCTATCAGTATAAATGCACAGTTTAAATTTAAAGAATTGTCTCTTTAATGGAATGAAGCCATTTATTTTCTAATGTGTATTAGTATGTCAATAATTTAAGTTAGCTTTCCATCTTTATTCTTCCCAACATCACAGTCTCCCTCATCTCTTTAGATATGATCCAATATTTATGTACAGTTCTCAACTTCTGGTCTTATCTGATACAAGTTCTCTTTCTATTTTAGTGACAAATATCGATGATGAAATTGAATTCAATCTGTAATACATGTTAGGAAAAAATATCTTGGTTATAGCAACATGTAGAATTTTTATAAGTATATATTAATTCATCTGTGATGAGGTTATATCTACATGTTGATGTTTTAATATATATCCACAGTGTACTCACACTTATTTGGTTTATAGACATGAACTAAATAAATTAAAGGGGATCCTTGTGTGATTCAATACCTACTTGCCAAAAGATGTATCTATTGTGTTCTATTTTATTATAGAAATAATATATTTAACAAAGATTTCCAAATGATCTTCAGAAGATCTGGGGACTGAGAGCAATTTTAAAAAGAAACACACTTTCTTTGATTTCATTTCTGCAAATATTTTGATTAAAAAACCAAATAGGCTGGGCACGGTGGTTCACGCCTGTAATCCCAGCACTTTGGGAGGCCAAGGCGGGTGGATCACGAGGTCAACAGATCGAGACCATCCTGGTCAACATGATGAAACCCCGTCTCTACTAAAAATACAAAAAATTAACTGGGCGTAGTGGAGCGTGCCTGTAATCCCAGCTACTCGGGAGGCTGAGGCAGGAGAATTGCTTGAACCCAGGAGGCGGAGGTTGTGTTGAGCCGAGATCGCGTCATTGCACTCCAGCCTGGGTAACAAGAGCAAAACTCAGTCTCAAAAGAAAAAAAAAAGCAAATAATGTGTTAATCAAACTGATTCATGGCTGTACAAGTGGTGTACTAGCCTGAGTTATCCGAACAGTAGTGTCTTAGGCAGTGATTCATAAGATACTGTTTTATTAGGGAACACAATCTCTGAGTATGAGGGGAATGGAGTGAGAAAATTGGGTCATTGTTTTTCTAGAGTCCTGACCCTTACTACTGATTACATGATCCCTCTAAACCAACAGTTCCAAAACTTTTTTGGCTCCAGAGACTGGTATATTGGAAGATATTTTGTTCCACAGTGGGGTGGGAAGATGGTTTCAGGATGACACTGTTCTCTCTCATCATGGGGCATTAGGTTCTCATAAAAAGTACACAACCTAGATCCCTTGCATGCACTGTTCACAAGAGGGTTTGCCCTCTTAAGAGAATATAATGCTGCTGTGATCTGACTGGAAATGAAGCTCAGATGGTAATACTGGCTCACCCACCACTCACCTCTTGCTGTGAGGCACAGTTCTTACTGGCCACAGACAGTAACTTTCCATCACCCAGGGTTTCAGGATCCCCGACCTAAGGGATCCAAGAAACCAACTAAACTGCATGTCTAAATTGCCTATGGATGAGAAGTGAGCAAAGACTTTATATTTTAGCATTCATTAGCCAAAGTTGTTGTTGTTGTTTTTTTTTAAGAGCCTGGCCTTTATGCATGCCCCCACGACCAAATGCAGTCAGAGACAAGGCCCTTGCTGAAAACAACTCCAGGGTCCTGGGACTCTTGGGTCCCCTACTGCAGACACTTTGCTGTTGAGCCAGAAGTGTATAAAGTGCTGGTGTGTGACCATCCTCTGGGGAAGATTAAAGGGGCACGAGCCCAAGGGGCCCTGAGGAAGGGCAGGGCAAGGCCTGGCTCCCAGAGCACTGGGAGGGAGGGCCCGGGCCAACATCTTGGGGCTGGGAAACTTCAATGCAGTCCTGGGCAGGAGGGAACTGAGAAGTGAGCCATCAGCATGGAGCCTTCAGGAGGCTGGAGTTGTAGGGTGATAATTTCTGTACCCATGTGAAGGGAGGGGGCATGTAGGAGAGGCCTTGGGGGTCTCAGAGAATGAGACACACCTCTGGCACTTGTTCTTGCAGACCTGGAGGCCATCCCCAGTGGCCATCTCAAACACCTCCCACACTCCTTCCTTGGTCTTGGCTGAGCACTCAAGGTAGCCAAAGGCACTGATCTGGTTCGCCATGTCTCGGCCTTCCTCAGACTGAACGGATCCCTGCTTCGTCTTGGCCAGCTCTCTCCTGGTGTGCTCATCTTGCCTCAGGTCCTTCTTATTCCCCACTAGGATGATGGGCATGTTGGGGCAGAAGTGCTTCACCTCTGGGGTCCACTTCTCAGGAATGTTTTCCAGGCTGTCAAGGCTGTGGATGGAGAAGCACATGAGGATGGCATCAGTGTCAGGGTAGGAGAGAGGCCACAGTCAATTATAGTCTTCCTGCTGTGTCCCACAGAGCCAGCTCCACCTATTTGCCATCCTCTTCAATGTCCACAATACAGTTCTCAAAGGCAGTAGGGACATGGACCTTTGGAAACTGATCCTTGCTGAAGACAATGAACAGACAGGTCTTCCCACAGGCACCATCCCTGAAAATCACCAGCTTCTTTCGGTTTGCAGCCATGGTAGGGCTACAGCCGGCTGAAGTTCCCAGGCTGCAGGATTTTTTTTTTTAATTGTATGTTCTTACTCATAAGTGGAAGCTCATCTATAAAGATGCAAAGGCATAAGAATGACACAGTGGGTTTTGGGGACTCGAGGAAAGGGTGGGAAGGGAGTGAGGGATAGCAGACTACAAATTGGGTTCAGTGTATACAACTCAGGCGATGGTGCACCAATATCTCACAAATCACCACTAAGTAACTTACTCATGTAACAAAATAGCACCTGTTCCCATAAAATCTATGGAAATAAAAATTTTTAAAGTCTTATACTGAAAGCCAAATATAATAAAGTGAACATATCGAACTTTCCTGCACTTTATACTGATGAATGAAAGCTGTGACTAATCTCTTGAGGGTGAATACTTAAAACCACCAGAAAGGAGACTTTTCCTTTGCTTCAGTTCTCTGCTTTGAAGGAACTAGAATCTTTGCTATGGCTGCCAAATAAAATGTAGACAAGTCATCGTGTTTGAAAAATAAACCAGGTTTATATCTTCTAGGATCTTCTGGAGAAACCAGATCTTTACCTTGGAGTTGGCCAAAATGGAACTAACGGCAGCAACCCTCTATAAGATGGGTCCTGGAGAAACATAACTCATGTTGGTTCGGAAGCCTTGGCCTGGTCAGTCTGTCATTTCTTTCCTCCTTCCACCTCCATTGTGCAGTATACGATCCGATTCGGAGCCAAGGATTTGAGGCCTTGGACTTCCACGATTACCACCTCCAATGAGAAAGACAGCACAACTTCTGACTTGGAGAGCTGGTTCTCACTCTCCTCCCCCATATCGATGATGGAAGCATTGTGGTTGCATTTGAGTTTCTGGAGTTTGAACTTGCCACCTTTGGATACCAGCATGCTCTCCGAGTTGACCATGAGCAGGTTGACAGATGACTTCAGTTCCTCAATGTACATGTTTTCCATTTCTTTGGATACAAACTTGGGAAATTTGCATTCCCTGGTTATTTGGTCTGCCATTTGGAGATGTCCATCCAGCTCTTGTCTGATCTGGGTTGCTTGTTCATCTGGATTGTCCAGCTGGCAAGCACTGTACAGGAGCTGATGCTCGAACGTCTTAATCCCAAGAATGTTCTGGAGCATCTCATAGAGCTCCTTGCTCAGAATCAGCTCAGAGACTGCTCTGGCCATCATCTGGGCCTGCTGCTTCCAAGGGTCCTCTTCCTAATGGTAGATGGCATCAAACTTGGCCATCCAGGAGCTCAGCACAGTCTCCTTGCTGAGGCCGTCAATCTCAGGCAGACTGCGCACCATCTTCTCAATGTGCTTCTTGAAGACACCCCTGGAGTCATTGGTTGAACAGCCTCCACTCTGCACCATGCAGGCCACATGGTCACTCTTCAGGAACACCTCATAGTAACTCTGCACAGCATTCGTAAAGCTTTCGTCAGCCTCCGTATTCTAAAGTTGGATCTGGAGGCAATGAGCAGGATTCTATTTTGGTAATGAATGGTAAACACTGTGAGAAAAGGAAAAACTACTAGGGACATACAAGGCTGGGGCAGAGAAAAACTATGAGGTTTTGCTCCCATGAAGCAAAGTAAAGCCAATGTGCTGTGATAGCCAGGGCAAGAGACAGATGATGTCAACAGACCTGCAGCAGTGAAGGAGTGTCTGATTTGGTAAGTTACCTTTGCAATCTCATAATATTCAATCATTGTCTTGAAATGATTGTAGATTTTCATTAACAGAGACTAAAAGAATAATTACTGTATTTAAAATTATGGATAGCTCTTTTTGTTTCTACAACACTTAAGGCTATTTTTGAAAATGTCAAGGTGAATAAATTATACATACTTTGGCTATAGTTTGATTATCAAATTGGAAGAGACACCAAAGGAAAAATACTTTCCTGTTAGTCAAATTTAAAGTTTATTTTCAATCTTTGCTTTCTGTTTGTATTGCAGAATAGGAAAGATCCCCAGTAAAATTTTTAAGTACATATCAGAATAAAATTAAAGTTGACATTATATGAAAATGTCAGATAATGTTAACTGGGTATGGAGAGGTGCTGTTTAAAAGAAGAAAGGAAGAGAAGTGGCTTAAATGTTGATGTATAGAAAAACTATGAAAAAATATTTGCCTATGTTCATTCAGAGGTTCATAATTGGAAAAAGGCAGTTCTTATATAAATGCCAATAGTATCAAAATGTGGTTTTGTGCTAATGCAACAGCTTAGTTTCAAGTAGCAGACGAGGTTGCTTTATGTATTGTAAAGAAGTCAAGCATTATATGAGAGATCTTAGTAAAATAGGGTGGGAAACTTCCAAGTCTTTCTCCAATATGTTGGAGAAAATTTTTCTTTCCAAACAAAGTTTAAAGTGAAAGAAATTCTATGTATTCTGAAACAGAGCACGTATAAATGTTGACAATACAAATGCCTTCTCCACTTCAGTAAAGAATATTTTCCTCAATATTTTGTGACTCTGTATTCCATGATTTTCTTTTAACAGCAAGTACTCTTCACACAATACAAGAAAAAAAAAAAAAGCTTTGTGTATTATAAATATCATCCATCACATTTCATAACAACAAGGCTTAGAAAAATTTGCAGGTATTTAGAAGCTTAAAGATTATTAAAATATAGAGCAGAATAACAAGAATAACAAGTTGTTCTCAATTTCTTTACACAGAAGTAGCAAGAGTTTCTGGAGGACACACCCAGAAAGAAGCATTTGACTAAAAATGAATTCCTGATAAAAAATAAAAAACTAGAGATATTGCTAATGTAATAAGGTTGAGCAGATATTTTTAAGAATATCATTAGGCAAAATTTTGACTTGGGGATTTACAGTTATTACATTGTATGTTTCTGAAAATACTTTTGTTAAATGTTGGCTCTAAAAATGTAACTTGAACAATTATATCGTTTTTTTAATTTTAAGGGAAATCCTTCTTTAGACGTATCAGAAAATTGTTTTTTGAAGCAGAAACCATGAGCTACTACAAAATCTACTGAATTGGCAAATTAAATGCTTTGTGAAAAGAACATTACACCTAAATTATTAATTTGTAATTTTGCTCTTGCTCTTATAAATAGCATAACAAAATGTAAATTGTAGAAAAGAATTTCACTTCCTCAAGAAATAAGAAATGAGCAGTATAAATTTAAAAATAAAATTCTTGAAATAGCCTGGTAAAACACAGCTTAATTCATTTCTCATGTTGTAAAACAATCTAACACTTTTGTTAATGTTCCAAGCACTTTTTTTTTTTTTGCCATCAGTGTAAAGAGTAAAGCATATTGGATGCCAACAATATTGTCATTTCTCACATTGGACACCATGTCAAATTTCAACATTTAAAAGTTTTTAGAAAAATAGCATCTTCAAAAAATAGGTTTTGTTGTGAAAAGTTAAGAGAGTTGGGAGTAGTTTCCTCTTTTTGGTGTTTTCTATAATGCTCTGGTACATAATAAAGGAAAATACAGATTTAAATATATATTTAGTACTTACATTTGATCATGAAAATGACAAAAGTAGAATGTCATAATTACATTTTATGAAAAATTTGCTTGTATGAGTTTGTATGAAGTTCATAGAGAGATCAAAATTTGATTGCCTAAAGAATGAAGCTAGGAAAACAATTTATCTATCTATCTATCTATCTATCTATCTATCTATCTATCCATCATCTATCTACCCATCTATTTCTTCATTCATCAGTTTCTCTAACTGATAATAAAATCTGTCTCTTCACGAAAGTTTGGGAACATACATGGGCTCAGTACTTCTGATTGTGAAACTATCAAGGCAAATGATTAATAACTGGAGTAAAGTGA
Source organism: Saguinus oedipus (assembly GCA_031835075.1). Classification (NCBI taxonomy): domain Eukaryota; kingdom Metazoa; phylum Chordata; class Mammalia; order Primates; family Cebidae; genus Saguinus; species Saguinus oedipus. The sequence goes on along the minus strand of CM063186.1, from coordinate 48,241,493 downwards.
ACATAGGTTTTCTCAAAGTTAGATTTCAGTATTGTTTTTCCAAATTTGGAAAAGTGTATAATCCATAATTTTTACTTTACTTACGGTTAAGTCATGATGGCAACAGTAGCTATAGCAATAAATGTAATGGTTAGTCTGAGAGCAGTGGAGAACCTTCCCAGTTTCTGTCCACATAGATAACATCAGAAAGGAAGACATTCCAAACTATGTATGTGACTCTCAGTTGTATTTATAACTTTCTATTCATTTTTAACATTCACTATTTTAAAAATTAGGTTAAAACCATAGATTTGCCAAAATATAATAGTGATAAATATAAAATAACCAATATTTAGCTATATATGTTTATCTCTCAATTTATTTATATATTTTTTCTCACCATATCATGATCTTTCATTTGTGCTTATTTCCCCAATCATAAGCTATGTTTCAGAACTTCTTTCTACTGATAAAATAAAATATATCAAGTCACTTTTCAAAGCATCAGTAACATATGTTGTAGGCAAATGAAGAGGAATACACAATTCTGCATTCTAATATTCACCATGAATATTATGTTACAGAAATCTATAAAAGAGTCAGGAACAGAATGAAATAAATTTCATTCATAAACAGTGTTCATTAAACACTAATCATATTATCAAAAACAAGTCAATAATGTGTATATTGCACTATTCGCAATTTTTAGGCAAACCATTAAATACCATGTTAATTCTAACAGTTTTCTTGTTTTGTTTTGTTGTTATTAAAAAAAGAGAGTATATCCATTGCTTAGATTGTTGTGTCATTTCAATTGTATGAAAGATAAATATTATGCTAAATGTTCCTTATGTACTTACAAAAATTTTGATATGTAATTTTTTATTATTTGAAAAATACTCCGAACAACATACCTTCTCATGTATACAAAGCATATTCCTACCTCTGGGCCTTTCTACCCACTGTTAGTTAGGCATGAAACGACACTTATCCAGATTTTTTAGAGCTCATCCCTAAACTATAATCAAGTCTTTTGAAACATTGCCTTCTTATCCCAAACTGAAACAGACAAAACGTGTCTTTTTATGCCCAACCTTCCCTGATATTCCTGTTTGAAATCATAACTCCCATCACTTTCTGTCTCTTTATCTGGTTTATTTTGATTGTATATAAAATCCTAATGATGCATTACATATTTATTTATTCATTGTTTATTTCCACAGTATCACTCAGGGATCTTAATAGCAGTGGATGGAAGTGATTCTGCTAATGAAGCGAAAATCTACATTTTTTTAAAAAAGAAAAATAAAATGCATTCACAGAATTGTTCGTAAAGTTGGAGAACTAGCCTCAGAACTCAACAACATGATGGCGAAAAAAAATTGCCCATCGGGGAAACATCATGATTGCCACTGCCTCACTGAGCCCTACAGGCAACTGCTGCTTCTAATGATATTGCCAGCTTCATTGATGCCTTTCTGAGCCCAAAACTCAAACCACAGCTGCTCCTGAAATTAAAATGCCTGTGGAATCAGCCAAAAATTAATTCCCATCTCCTTAGAGTTTCCTTTCTCTATTTGCTCACTTCCAAATCAAAGTCTCACATTAATAAGTTTGAATGGTAGGGATTTGGCTCAATAAAGTTTGAATGCATTTTACAGATTGTGATTGTCTTGAATATTGTATCTGCGCACTTAAGCTGCCGTAACAAAATCCCACAGACTGGGTAGCTTAAGTAAAATTCATTTATTTCCTCACACTTTCATAATTAGGAAGTCCCAGATCAGAGTGCTGGCATGGGTGATTTTTGATGATGGCCCAATACTTATCTTGTAGAGAGCCGAATTCTTATTGTGTTTTCACAAGATACAGGGATGGAAGACTGAAGGGGTAAAAGGGGGGTTAGAGAGAAAATCTCTTTGGTGTCTCTTCCTATAAGGGCATTAATTCTATCATGAGGGCCTCAATGTCATGAACTCAGTGAGCCGTACTTACTCCCCAAAGGCCTTATTTAAATTATTTAGGAAAGAAATTAGTCTGATGATTTTATATTTACAATTTATTTTACTGAATTTTACAAAAAAAAATTATAACCTTTAAAAATGATCTCAATGCAGAGATATCCCAAAGCAGGACAAAATTATTGTTATATTAATTATGCTTCCAAAACAATAATATAAGTGTGGTTTCAAGTGTACGAAGTTAATTTAAGTCAGTCATGATTATTTGAAGTTTTGAGAAAGCAGGTTATGATTTATTCAAGTTGGAGAGTTGAGATGTCAGATATATGAAAATATTGCATATAGCTCCCAATTTTCTCAAAATTGGGAAGACTCCTGTATTTTGTGAGTAATTGATTCAAGTCTCCAAATCATTTTCTAGGTAGATTCAGAATTTTATATACGTATATACTAATAATATATTAGTAAATAGATAAAACATTTCTTGTAATAACATATTACACTAAAGTGTCAATAAAAATTGTTGGTATTATGAAATCACCTGAAAAGATTGAATTATTTGGTGATTTAAGAAGTGTGCAATTATTGATACAGTGAGTAGGTAGGACAGATGTTGGAAGATAACAAAACAGATGCTAAATGATTCTTTTTTTACAAGACATTTATAAAAGAGAAACAAAATTAAATGTCAAAATGATAGAGCTACTCTCAGTTCAGAGATATAAACCTCCCCAAACTCATTAAACTGGGAACAACAGCCAGAACAGGTGTTTATATAAATGGGAGCTTAAAACTTATATGATGTATGGGAAAATGCATTTTAAAGATACATATGCCAATTTTTCTGTTCATATTTAAAATACTTTACAGTGATATTTTGATAGAGTCTACTTTATTATCTCTATCTGTGGGTGAATTTAAAGGAATGCAATTTCACCATCACAAATGTAAAACCATAGAAAAAATGTCCCTATGCATGAAGCAAAATAGAAACATAGCAGTTAGAAACAAAGATAAAGTGCCTTATTTAAAAAATAATGCTACTTTCTTCAAATTATCAAAAATAGATATATTTAATTGTGGCATTTAGAAACAAGCTCAGAGGAAATTATAGACACAGACACAGATGTGATTTTGTGCAGCTGATATTAAAATAATACATAATTACTACCACAAATAGAATAAATGTCTGTGTCTAGTTCTGTAGGTATTTCTTTCAGTTTCTGGGGATGCTTAGATTTTAAAAATAAAATGTATAGTTCCAATGTGTTTATAATGAAGCACAAAGAGAGAAAAGTGAATTCTCCTTTTGTCCAAGAAATGCAGAAGGCTATCTGATAACCATTTGACTCACAGTCACTGATACATTGTAGCTTCTGAACTGAGGTGACTTTAAATCAGTTATTAAACAATAAAATAACAGGTCAGTATATTTTAAGATGCTTAAAATATGGTACTTAATTGCAGTCTAAATTGATTAACATACATTTTTCTAATTGTTTCGTAAGTCATTTGTTTCTGTCCATGAAAGCTAATGATATGAAAAGTTGTAAAAATTTATTGCATTTCTCCTATACATATATTTATCTTCATTTACATTTAACTATATATAGATATACATTATAATTTTTAAGTGCAGGACTACATGTGCAGGCTTGTTACATAGGTAAACTTGTGTCATGGTGGTTTTTGTACAGATTATTTTATTATGCAGCTATTAAGCCTAGTGCCCATTAGTTATTTTTCCTAATTTTTTCACTCTTTTCATTTCATAAGATTTTCCAAAAGATGCAATTTTTTATTGATCATTTTAAATTTAAATATTTGTGTAAATAGGGAAATAAGTTATCCTAGGTGCTATGATTAAAAAAAAAATGTATACTTACCTTGCCAAAAGAATCATTGAATTTAAGATTGAAATTTACATTAATGTTATTCTGTTTTTTTTGCTAAAAAATATGCCACTGATTATTTTTTATTATAAATTTATATTGAATATTGAGAGTAATATAAATTTCCTTTTATTAACTCTGCTAAGCAATAAGTTGATTTACATCTTCAACATGCAGGGGCATAAGCTAAGTAGAATGCAATTCTCTTGCATTTCAGTTGGCATTCTGAATTGAAGATAAGCAACATTACTCTAATGTGTTAATTGAATTCATTTACTTAGTGTATAGTTGTTAAATGTTGACAATGTCTAAGCATTGCCCTGGAATAGCAATAATATGCTGGAGAACAGATTAAATACAATTCCTAGATTCCTGGAATTTCGAGCATAGTGTGGGTAAAAAATACTAAGCCAATATTCACAAGAAGCATAAAAGATGCAAATGCTTATTTAACTGTTGTGGATTGTTTCCTTTCTAGAAAATTGTTCTTTCTTTCCTCATAATGATGTATTTTATATGCAGTATTATTGGGGAAATATTCTGAAAAAAATACTCTATTTATATGTGTAACAGAGAATATACTTGAGAAGAGAAAGTTTCCCCTGAACATATAGAGCCAAAAAATTGATAGTGGTACCTGAACAATGAGTATAAAGGGTGAAACTGGAGACATTTGACTATTATAGGTTAAGAATGCAGCAAGGTTAATGTCCTGAGGCAGGTGGAGGGATAACAAGTTTTAAAATCCTCAGGGTCAGTGAAGAAGTGTTTTGAAAAACCCAGGAGAGTTGTGGACATATTATATAAGGCCATGTTAATTATATTAAGAAAGTTAAGAGTTTAGCCTTGAAATATGGAAAAATCATTGAAAGGAAAAAAACATTGTACTTTTTACATGGTTGATATTTTATACTTGTTTATGATTTGATATTGTTTCATTTTACACAGAGTTTGATTCAGTTGGTGTTAATTTGACTATTGTGGAAACAATTTTCCAAAGAACAAAGCAAATCATATTAAGATAAGATTACTATTAAGTCAATTAAACATTAAAAAGTAAGTTCATTCCACCTTCAGAAACTTTTTCCAACTGCAGTAATTAGGCTAGATTAATAAAAAACATACTTTGGTTTGAAGTAGCTTTGTAGAAAGTTCAATTCCTTAACTCATTCTTCCACTGACACCCTATGTCACAGAAAAGCCTAGTGACTTGAGTATTGCCACTTGTTTATCGAAATGCTAGTGAAACTATTTTTAAAGAGAACCCATTGGGTTTAAATTCTATATACAGTCCTTGAAGAGAAACCCTTGCTTTATTTCTAGCAACAATTCTCTTCTAAGTATCTTGTGTCCAGAGATGAGTACCCAAACCACTGAGCCTCAGAGAAGTTAACTGGTTTCAATTGCTTTATGTGACAGGCAATAGAATAGATGTGTGCTGATGATTTGCCAATCTCAAGATGTATTGGTATATGAGTGACTTCCACATTTATTTAAGGTGGTTCTGAAAAGCCCTATGAAATAAACACAAATCAAATGACCTGCTCAAGTTATAAAGCCATTAATATATAGGGCCTGATACATTCTATATGATACTTTCAGGCTTTTTGCAATTACATTTCACTGTCTCTATGATCCATTTGACCCAAAGCACATTTACTTTTTTTTTTTTTTTTTAAATTTTTATTGCATTATAGGTTTTGGGGTACATGTGCAGAACGTGCAAGATAGTTGCATAGGTACACACATGGCAGTGTGTTTTGCTGCCTTCCTCCCCTTCACCCACACTTGGTATTCATCCCCAGGCACATTTACTTTTAAGGCCACATAATACCTTGTAAGTGAGACAGTGTTAAACCAGTGGTTTTATAACTTGAAAAATAGAGGTGGGATTAATTTTTACTCAAAAACTATAACTCTTAAAAGTAGCACATTCACTTCCCTGACCTAATGACAAACCATGTTGCATTCAATACAAAACAAATTGAATGTACCTTTGGTGGTATAACTTATAGATAATACTGTAATTGTTCCATATAGATGACTTAAACACTACCCAAATTAACCCTTGTAATTGCCGAAACATAACCATAATGCTCTATGTGGAAAACAAGTTCAAGATACAACACCTGAGCCTCAATATCCATAAAAACTTGCAAAGTAAATGCCATTAAATAAATAAGTCAAAAGCAGCATTTAAAGAAGAAGTATTAGTAGGAAATTGATACTCTGACATGACTGCATAACAGTAAAAATGTCATCTGACTACATACAGAAGTGTAGATGCAGGATTAATTGAACTCTAAAATGTAAATTAGAGCACAACAGTACCCGCATATATGATGAATACCACATATTTTTCATTAGCCTAAAAATTTATGAGGGATATGAAACATTCTCAAAAGGTTAACATTTTTGTGTCAATAAGACTAGGATACCATAAAAGAAGCACTCTTCTACATAATTCAGGTTATTTTTTTTTTCAGAAATCACTTTTATTCTCATGAAAATGGTGAAGGCAAACAAACAAAAAAAAGACAAGACTTATATGTGATTTTATATGTTCTTGATCATGTCTAAAGTTGTCATAGATCAATGCAATTAGGGCCTATGCAATTAGCATTCTATAGGTAAGAAAAAAACAATTTTTACATATGGAAGTATTAGCAATAAGTAAAGTAACATGTTAAATGCTAAAACAGAAAAACAACATGAAAACAACTGTCAGCAAAAATGCACTCAGCAAATCTATCCTTCAGAAAGGAAGAATAAATAAAGTCTTTCCCCAACAAGCAAAATCGGAAAGAATTAATCACACTAGACCTGCCCTACAAAAAACGCTTACGGAAATTCTTCAAGCAGAAATGAAAGTACAGAAATTACTGTCTATCATAAGCACATATAAATTAACAAAGATAAATGCATAGTCAAATACATGATACTTAAATACCATAACGGTTATATGTAAATTATACATTTCTCTAGTAAGAAAGTTAAAATAATAAAAGCAATGGCAACAAAAGTCAAAATAGACAAAGGGGATCTAATTAAATTTAAGATCTTGTGCACAGCAAAAGAAACAATCATTACATTGAACCAGCAACAAAGAGAATGGGAAAAAATTTAGGCAAGCTACCCATCTGATAAAGGGCTAATATCCAGAATCTACAAGGAACTAAAACAAATTTACAAGAAAAAAGCAAACAACCCAATTAAAAACTGGGTGAAGGATATGAACAGAATCTTTTCAAAAGAAAACAAGTGTCCAGTCAATGAACATATGAAAAAATGTTCATCATCACTGGTCATTAGAGAAATGTAAATCAAAACCACATTGAGATACCACTTCATGCCAGTTAGAATGGCAATCATTAAAAAATCTGGAGACAACAGATGCTGGAGAGGATGTGGATAAATAAGAATGCTTTTACACTGTTGGTGGGAGTATAAATTAGTTCAACCATTGTGGAAGACATTGTGGTCATTCATCAAGGATCTAGAAATAGAAATACCATTTGACCCAGAAATCTCATTACTGGGTATGTACCCAAAGGATTATAAATCATTCTATTATAAAGATTCATGCACATGCATGTTTATTGCTGCACTGTTTATAATAGCAAAGACCTGGAACCAAACCAAATGCCCATCAGTGATACACTGGATAAAGGAAATGTGACACATATACACCATGGAATACTATGCAGCCATAAAAAGAATGAGTTCATGTCCTTTGCAGGGACATAGATGAAGTTGGAGACCATTATTCTCAGCAAACTGACACAGGAACAGAAAACCAAACACTGCATGTTCTCACTCATAACTGGGTGTTGAACAATGAGAATATATGAACACAGGGAGGGAACATGACACAATGGGGCCTGTTGGGAGGTAGGGGTGGATAGCAGGGGGGTCGGGGGATTGGGGAAGGATAACATTAGGAGAAACACCTAATGTAAGTGACAGGGGAACGGATGCAGCAAACCACCATGGCACGTGCACACCTATGTAACAATCCTGCGTGATCAGCACATGTACCCATAACTTAAAGTAAAAAAAAAAAAAAAAAAAAAAGAAAAAGAAAAAAGAAAGAAATAGAAATTTTAAAAAAATAAAATATTGCTTTCGGTATCAAATGTTTAAAAAAATCAATTGTTTACCTTTGGATTTGTATTTAAAAAAATAAATTCAAACAGTCAAAAATAACTAAAGCAATTCTAAGTTATCAAGAAAGACAAAATACAAGGTATTGTCAATTATAAAATCAAAAATACAAATGGCAGGGTACACTGAAGTCTAGAGATTTTGGATGTGAGTGTAGTTATCATTTAACATTTAATTTTAACTATAAGATGTTTAGTATAATCCAAATGGTAACCACAAAACAGAAAGTATAGCAGATATACAATGATAAAGAGAAAGGAATAAATGTTTAGCACTTCAGAAAATAATTAAATCATAAAGGTGGACCAGAGAAGAAGAAAAGAACAAAGGAGCTTAAGAAAACCAGAAAATGAATAACAAAATGGGAGTTATAAGTCCTTATCTATCAATAATAACCTTGAATGCAAATGGAGGACATTTTTAATCAAAGGACATACAGTATGTTACCAAACAAGATCTACATATACATTGCCTATAAAGACTTAAGATTTAAAGAGTAACATAGAAATAAATGGGGTTAAAAAGATATTCTATGCAAATGTTAGCCAAGAGTTTAGGAGTATCTATATTTATATTTGATAAAATATACTCCAGGTAAAATCATGCCACAAGAGACCAAGAAGGCCATTAGGTAATGATAAAGAGGTCAATTCAATGAGAGAATATAACAGTTGTGAACATATATACTTTCAACAATGGAGCACCTCCATACATAAAACAAGCATTAGTAAACATAAAGGTAGAAATATATAGCAATATAATAATAGTAGGGGACTTCAATATCCTACTTTTAATGATAGAAAGATCACCCAGACAGATAATTAAATCAAAAATACTGGATTCGAATTATATTTTTGATCAAATGAACATAACAGACATATACAGAACTTTCTACCCAACAGGAGCAGTATACATATTTTTCTGTAGTGCACATAGATCATTTTCCAGCACAGACTATGTTATGTGGTAGACCACAAAACAAGTCTTTAACAAATTTACAACGGCTGAAATTATATCTAGAACCAGGCAACAATAGTATAAAACCAAAATCAACAAAAGGAAGGATCTTGGAAAATTCACAAATATGTAAAAATAGAACAATATTCTCCTGAATAACCAGTTGGTCACTGAGTAAATGAAAAGGAAAATTTAAAATATATCTTAATACAAATGACAATGGAAGACAATACTTATAGAATGCGGCAAAAGCACTTCTAAGGAAAGTTTATAGCAATAAATGCCTACATTAAAAACTGAATATCCTAAGTAAATAATCTGACATTACACTTCAAGGAACTAGAGAAAAAAAACCTCAAAATTAACAGAAGTAAGGATGTATATAAAAGTTAGAAAAGAAATAAATCAAATAGAGAAAAAATCCATAGAAATAATGAAATAACTTTTTAAAAAACTTTAATAAACAAAATTGGCAATACCTTCGCTAGTCTAAGTAAAAACAGAATATTCAAATACATCAAATCAAAGTGAAAATGAAGAAATCACAATGCTGCAGAAATAAATCATAAGGGACTAATCTAAATAATCTAAATAATCATATACTTGCAAATTGGACAGCCTAGAGGAAATGAATAAATTCCTAGAGAAATACAATCTTCCAAGATTGAGTCCCGAAGAAATAGAAAGTCTGAATATAACAATAACAAATAAGGAGGTTGAAGAAATGATCACAAACCTCCCAATAAAGAAAAGCCAGGACCAGATGGCTTCACAGCTGAATTCTACCAAAAAGTTAAAGAAAAAAAAAAATACTGATACTTCTTAAACTCCATCAAAAAATGGAGCTACAGGAAATATCTCTGAGACTAGTTTATGAGGCCCGTCTTACCATGTTACTTCGACGAGAAAAATATACTCTCAGAAGAAAACAAACAAAGAAGCAAACTACTGGCCACTCTCGTGAACACTGATGCAAATATTTTCAAGGAAATAACATGCAAAACAAACGCAAAAGCATATCAAAAACCTTATATATCATAACAAATTAGGATTTATTCTTGACATGCAAGCTATATGAAATATATGCAAATCAACTAATATGATAAATAAATAGAATGAATGATACTGAACACATGATCTAAACTAATGCAAAATGAATCCACCAAAGTCCAACAGGCATTTTTGATGAAAGCTCTCAACAGTATAGGTATAGAAAGAAAGTTCCTTAACATAATAAAGGCCCTTTATGGAAAACTCATAGCTGACATTACAATCAGTGGTGAAAAACAGACAACTTTTCCACTAAGATGTGGTGCAAACCAAGCAGGCCCAGTTTTACCACCTCTATTCAAAGTATTACTAGAAATACTAGCAAGAGTTTGGATATGGTGGCTCATGTCAGTAACCCAGATCTTTGGGAGCCAAGGTGGGCAGATCACTTGAGGTCAAAAGTTCAATACCAGCCTCGTCAAAATGTTGAGTCCCCATCTCTACCAAAACTACAAATATTAATTGTGCATGGTAATGCATACCTGTATTCTTAGGTACTCAGGAGGCTGAGGCAGAAGAATTGCTTCAAGCTGGGAAGCATACATTGCAGTGAAACAAGATCAAGCCACTGAACACCAGCCTGAGTGACAGAGCCAGATGAAAAAAAAAAAAAAGCAAGTTCCTCAAAATACTAGAAAGAGAAAAACAAAAGACATCTAAATGAGAGAGAAAAAGTACAATTATCTCTATTTTCAGATTATGTAATTTTATATGTTAAAGAAAACCCTTCTCATACAAAAATCAGAACAAATTATTGAATTCAGTAAAGTTTCAGAATACAAAATAAACATACAAGAATCAATATATTTTTGCCCAAATAATGACTTAACTGTGAAACAATCAATTCCATTTTGATAGCATAAAAATAATAAAATACGTATTAATAAATGTTGAGTTGTTTTTGTGTGAATAAATTTAATCAAGTGTGTGTGAAAAATCTGAACATAATTGGATTAAATGAATTAGATAGACCTCTACAAATCTCTCTATCAAAACCCAACAAAACATTCTTTTTGTCATTGCCAAATGGCACATAGAAAAAGTCAACCATATAACTGGAAATAAAACCTCAATAAATTCAATAGAACCAGAATCATACCAAACATACTCTCAGACCACAGCTCAATAAAAACAGAAGTCATGATAAATAAAATTACTAGAAACTATGCAATTACATGGAAATTAAACAACAAGCTCTTTCATGATTTGGGATAAATAATGAAATTAAGGTAGAAATCAAGAAGTTTTTTGAAACTATTGAGAACAGAGATGTAATATACTAGAATTTCTGAGATACAGCTAAGTCAGTGTTAAGAGAGAAATTCATAGCACTAAATACACACATCAAAAAGTTAGAAACATGTCAAATTAGCAACATAACGTTAAAACTGAAAAAATTAGAGACACAAAAACAAATCAACCCCAAACCTACCAGAAGACAAGAAATAACCAAAATCAGAGTTTTACTAAGGAAATTCAGACAATAAAAGCATTCAAAAAAGGAACAAGCCCAAGAGTTGCTTTTTTTAAAAAAAAATAATAATAAGAGAGATAAGCGATAGCTAGACTAATAAAGAAGAAAAGAGGAAAGATTCAAATAAACACAGTTATGAATGATAAAGTGTTTCTTACCACTGACTCCAAAGAAATAAAAATAACCATCAGAAACAACTTCAAACACCTCTATGCACACAAGCTAAAAAACTTAAATAAGATGGATAAGTTGCTAGACAAATACCACATCCCAAGACTGAACCAAGAAGAATTTGATTCCCTGAGCAGTCCAGAATGAGTTCCAAAATTGAATCAATAATAAACAGCCTACCAACCAAAAAAAAAAAGCCCAGGACAAGATTGATTCACAGCCAACTTGTACCAGATATACAAAGAAGAGCTGGTACCATTACTACTGAAACTATTCCCCCATCTCGTTCTATGACACCAGCATCATCCTAACACCAAACCTGGCAGACACACACACACACACAAACACAGCCCCCACACACACCCTTTTGGCCAATACACTTGATGAACATTGTTGCAAAAATCCTCAACAAAATATTTGCAAACTGAATCCAGCAGAACATCAAAAGCTAATCCTCCATGATCAAGTAGGCTTCATCCTCAGGTTGCAAAGTTGACTTAACATACACGAATCAATAAGTGTAACTCATCACATAAACAGAAATGAAGACAAAAATCACATGATTATTTTAATAGATGCAGAAGAGTAGTTGATAAAATCCAACATTCTTTCATGTTAAAAACTCTCAGTATTTTGGGTTTGAGGGAATATACCTGAAAATAATAAGAACCTTTTATGACAAACCCACAGCCAACATCATACCGAATGGGCAAAAGATGGAAGTATTTCCATTGAAAATTGGCAAAAGACAAGGATGTGCTTTCTGTCCAACATTGGAATAAATGCTATGGCCAGGATTGCACAAAAATATCTAACATTCTTATACATCAGCAATAGTCAAGCTGAGAGCTAGAACAGGAAAGCAATCTCATTCACAGTTGCCACAAAAAGAATAAAATACCTATGTATACAGCAACGAGGGAGGTGAAAGACCTCTACAATGAGAATTACAAAAGACTGCTCAAATATATCAGAAAAGATACAAATAAATGGAAAAACATCCGATTCTCCTGGAGAGGAAGAATTAATATTAAAATGACCATACTTCCCAAAGCAATTTACAGATTCAATGCTATTTCTCTCAAACTACCAAAGATTCTTCACAGAACTAGAAAAGTCTATTTGAAAATTCACATGGAAACAAAACCAGCCCAAATAGCCAAGGCAATTCTCAGCAAAAATACAAAAGCTGGAGGTATCATGTTACCTGGCTTCAGTCAAGGCTCTAATAACAAAAATAGCATGGTACTGGTATTCTCTACTCAGTGAAATGGAGTAGAGAGCCCAGAAATAAGGCCACACAACTGCAACCATCTGATCTTCAACAAAGCTGACAAAAACAAGAAATGGAGAAGACTAACTCTTCAATAAATGGTGCAGAAAATTGAAGTTGGTCACCTTCCTTATACTGTACACAAAAATCGACTCAAGATGGATTAAATATTGAAATGTAAAACCAAAAACTAAAAAGAAACCCTGGAAGATAAGCTAGGCAATACATCCTGAACATAGGAATGGGCAAATATTCCATGACATCGAAAGCAACCAAACAAAAGCTAAAATGGATGAATGGGATCTATTTAAAGAGCTGCTGCACAGGAAAAAAAAAAAATACTATCAATAAACAGATAACCTACAGAATGGGTGGATTTATTTGCTAACTATTCATCTAATAAAGGTCTATACTATCAATAAACATATAACCTACAGAATGGGCGGAATTATTTGCTAACTATTCATCTAATAAAGGTCTATATCCAGCATCTATAATGAACTTAAACAAATTTGCAGGGGAGATAGAAACAACCACATTAAAAAGTGTACAAATGACTTGAACAGACACTTTTCAAAGAAAAATGTGGCCAATGAACATATTTTAAACAGCTCAATATTGCTGATCATTATTGAAACGCAAATCAAAACCACAATGATACTATCTCACACCAGGCACAATGGCTATTATTAAAAAGTAAAAAAAAAAAAATATTATAAGAGGTGGTGGCAAGATTGCAGAGAAAAGGGAACACTTATACACTGTTGATGTGAGTGGAAATTAGTTGAGCCATTGTAGAAAGCAATATGGTGATTTCTCGAAGAGCTAAAAACAGAACTACCATTTGACCCAGTAATTCCATTACTGGATATTTAGTCACATGCACACAAATATTCATTGTGGAACTATTCACAATAGCAAATACATAGAATCAACCTAAATGTCCATCAGTGACAGACTGGATAAAGAAAATTTGGTAGAGATACACAGTGGAATACTATGTAGTTTTAAAAATGCTTGAGTTTTGCAGAAACATAGTTGGAGCTGGTGGCTTTTATTCTTAGCGGACTAATGCAAAAATAGAAAACCAAACACCACAAATTCTCACTTTTAAGTGGCAGCTAAATGATGAGATATTTATAGGAGAAAATCTAATAATCTGCTTAAAATAGGTAAAAGATCTGAATAGATATTTCACATAAGAACACATACAAATGTCAAACAGTCATATGAAAAGATGCTCAACACCAGTGATCATTACAACCATATGAAAAGGTGCTCACTGACTCTGATGTGATTTGCATGAAATGCAAATCTAAACCACTATGAGTTATTATCTCATGCCAGTAAAAATGGCTTTTATCCAAAAGACAGACAATAACAAATGCTAGTGGGAATGTGGAGAAAAGTGAACCCTTAAACTTTTTTGGTGTGAATATAAACTAGCACAAACACTATAGAGAACATTATGAAAATTCTTCAACAATGAAAAAATAGAACACCCATGTGACCCAGGAATACCACTGCTAGCAATGCCCCAAAACAAAAGAAATCATTATTTTGAGGACGTATCTACATTCCCATATTTATTACAGCACTTTTCACATAACCAGGTTTTGGAGGCAATCTGAGTGTTCACCTACAGATGAATGCATAAAGAAAATGTGGTATGCATACACGATGGAGTGCTATTTAATCATAAAAAAGAATGAGACCTGTCATTTGCAACAACATGGGTGAAACTAGAGATCTTTAGGTTAAGTGAAATAAGCCAAGCAAGAAATACAAAATTGCATGTTCTCATCTATTTAAGGATCCAAAAATCATAATAAATACACTTATGGACATAGAGAATAGAAGGATGATTACCATAGGCTGGAAAGAGTAGTAGGGGTGGGAGGGGGGTGTAGAGAAGGTGCAGATGTTTAATAGGTACAACAAATAGTATGAATAATTAAGACCTACTATTTGGTAGCACAACAGGGTGACTATATAACTTAATTGTACATTTAAAAATAACTAAGAATACAATTGGATTGTTTGTAACACAGAGGATAAATGCCTGAGGGGATAATTATCTCATTCTCCACGATGAGATTATGACACATTGCATGCCTGTATCAAAATATCTCATGCACCCCATAAATATGCACACCTACTATGTACCCACAAAAATTAAAATTAAAAAATCCAATAAAGAGTTAATACCCAAAATTAATGAAGTACTTACATCACTCAATACCAGAAAAACATATTACCAGAGTAAAAGACCTAAATAGACATTCATTCAAAGAAGACATTAAAATGGCAAACAGTCATAAAAAGTTGCCTAACATCATCAATCATCACAGACAGGCAAATTAAAATCACTATGAGATACTGCCTCACATCCATTTGGATAAGTATTATAAAAAAGTCTAAAAATAAATATGATCATAAATGTATGACAAAAAAGGGAAACCTTTTACACAGTTGTTCAAAATGTAGATTGTTACAGTAGCTGTTATAAAAAATACTGTACAGGATTATAAATAATTTAAAATAGAACCAGCATATGTCCATAATATATGTGCAGATAATATATATATATATATATTATATAAACATATGTGTATGTATAATACATAGTACATGTGTACATATCTAGTAATGGCATAAAACCTACTAACCAAATTGTCTAAAATAATGTATTCCCCCAAAAATAAAGACTTCAGAGCATGAGTAGATTTTTATTTTTACATAGACAAAGATACTAGTCCTTTCATAAGATACAGCATCTCTCAGTTGCTGAAATTATGGTTTCAATATATCATAATTATTTTCTCTGACTCAATTAAAATAAAAAACCTGGAGAATAAAAAAAATGCTTACTGAAATTTTCATACTTTTAAGAATTTTTTGATAGTGTGGTATGTATTACAAAGTGAGCAGGCTGTGAAAATTTGGCAGTAAATTTAAACATACCCTACTGATTGACATATTAAGGATATTTATAATGAAAAACCCATCAAAAACAATACAAACATTTTTTGGTTATATTTTTTGGCTTTATTAAACACTTGATCAAATTATTCAATCTCTTTTAGATAAATGATTCTTTAAACAAATGTCTACTGTGTTAAATATTCAGGTTTAATTTAACCAATTTATGCCTCCTGTTCCATTATTAGAACACTAAGCATGTGGGAGTTATTTATATCCTACTGCTCAAGGTCATTGCCAAGGTCGGATTACAGAAATTCAAAAAATTGCAACCTCAGGCATAAATGGGTTAAAAATTGGTAAAATCAGATACAAGAAAACATATAACTGCTCCGGAAGAAAAACCAAATATAACCTTTCAGTAAGTGGTTTCCTACCTTACTCATGAAACATCCAGATAGTTAATCATGAATACAGATTCAACCCAATTCAAACCAATTTGATTTGATCCCACATATGTTTATTCTGCTGACACATAGTGTAGGCTGCTCTATAATCTGCTTGTCTGATTTACACGAAGATAGTACCTATAGAATAAAACACTGACAGTTTAATTGTGGGGAACTAGAATAAAATGATTGAAGAGTTCCAAATTATCACGTGATAAAAAAAGAAAAGCAACCTTAATGTTTGAGGAAATCTTGTTTCTATGTATTGATGTTTATTTCCTACCACTAACTCCAATTATAGTTGCCTTTCATTCACTCATTCTATTCATTTATTTACAACTCTTCTGAGCGTCAATTATGTTTCAAAAATTGTACTTGATGTTGTTGACACAGTGTGATAAAAGAGACTTTGTCCAAGACTCCATAATATTTATTGTCCAGTAGTCATTCAATAATATGTACTGGTGATTTAGAAATAATTAATTTGAAGAAGTTTTAAATTTTCCTTAAATCAATACATTTCATGTATTGATTTATGTATTAGTATATACTATATGAGGAGATATATAACAATGGCAATCAATGATCTTTACTTATAAGAAGAAATTGGCATTTTTTTCCAACTGTACGTAAGGTAGAAGATTTGAATGATGAGATAAAACTCCCAGAGCACTGAGACAAAGATCTGATCATTTCGTTGCTAAACTAGATGCAAAGTCATTGATGTTGATGGAGCAAAAATAAAAACTAAAAAGCAAAGCTCTCTTTTTTTCTAAGTCTTCTCCCTTTCCTAAATCCCTAGGCATGAGTAGTAAGTTTCCAAACAGTTTAAAAGCTGTCATGAGGTGAAGATGTTTATGGCATGATAGAACCACACATTATTTCCCACAAGGGAGTAACTGTTGCCTAGAGGTGTATCCTTCAGTCTTTGGGCCTCAGAAAATACCCTGAGAAAGCAGGCAGAAAATTGCAAAGAAGGACTCATCCCACTCAAGTCAATCTGATGGATGGGAAGAAAATTCAGGGTGAATTTTTAAGAAGGAAAGATCAATAGTATTGAGGAAATGTGTTCTCTTTCTGGGTCCAAAAGAGGATGTAGTTTTAAGGGCAAGAACTTCTCAGTGCCATGCCCGCCTCCCACCTCTCTCCATCTGGGAGATTTAATGGTTTTTATTTAATTTTCAGGTGCGGGAAGAACCAAAGGTCAATCACTCCAGAAGAATTTTAAAGGAACTCTTTTCATTGGTGGGGGTGGGGGTGGGGGTGGGGGTGGGGAGGCTTGGAGGGGAATTCGTCCCAGGTTACAAAAGTCCCTGTCTCCCTCCTCCAGGCAGATTTCCCCTTTGGGGTCCCCTTCCATACTCTTCGTGGGAGCTTTCTCTCTTCTCCTTTTTCTTTCTCTCTACCTAAATAAATCACTTTCTGCAAACATTGTTTTGGAGTCCAGTATTTACTTTACCAGCGCACTGGGCCGTGGTCTCCAATCTCATTCTTGACAGAGCAAGGGACCAAGAGCCTGGAGAAACGTCCACTCAGGGGAGCTGAGGGCACCCCTGAACCCATGAACCTCTGAAACCCAACAGTATTACATGCTATTGATTTACAACTTCATTTTTTAAATATACTTTTGAATGCTAGTATTGAAAAAAGTAAAAAAAAAAAAGATTAGTATAATCTATTTTTGTCCATATTTTAGATATCCTTTGGAGTACTGGCAGAGGAGATTATTACAATGAAGGCAATAGTCTACTAAATCTGGGATACATGCTTGTGAAGTTCAATAAAATAAAGATGATATGAAATATAAAAGTTCAAAAATATATATATATATATATATATTTTTTTTTTTTTTTTTTTTTGAGACGGTGTTTCGCCCTCGTTACCCAGACTGGAGTGCAATGGCGCGATCTCGGCTCACTGCAACCTCCGCCTCCTGGGTTCAGGCAATTCTCCTGCCTCAGCCTCCTGAGTAGCTGGGATTACAGGCACACGCCACCATGCCCAGCTGATTTTCTGTATTTTTAGTAGAGACGGGGTTTCACCATGTCGACCAGGATGGTCTCGATCTCTTGACCTCGTGATCCACCCGCCTCGGCCTCCCAAAGTGCTGGGATTACAGGCTTGAGCCACCGCGCCCGGCCCTCAAAAATATTTTTAAATAAAATTATAAGAAAGAAAAATTGGAGAAACAGAAATGAACCTTTAACAGTTCCTTTCTTTTTGGAAGTTCATAATTCCAAATTATATTCAGACACATTAAAATTCTGAATAATCAAATAAATTAATTATTTATTTTTTCAGAGGGTAAGAATAAAAAATATTCCATAAACATATCTGAATATGACAAAATGCACAACCCAGCTACTGTGCTTATGTTCTAAAATGCTATCCAGTCTTAAATATTTTCTGTCTCCCATTTTCTAATGACTCCTGTAACTGTAAAACATGCCATTAACTTTAGATGTCCTATAAGTTTTGAAAATTTCACTTAGCTTGTACTGCTGCATAACATTAATATAATTTCCTTTGCAAATATCATTCATATTGAGGGCATTTAAACTAATCTTCCATTTTAATTAACTAAATTAATTTTAATACATTCACCATATTAATTCTTCATATTGATTATCAATTTTAGAAATACAAATCACTTAAAATCTGTATATATTAATTTAAGTTTGGTAAAATTATTTGTTTGCTAGGTTTAAGTAGCATAATTTTATTCTTGTTATAAATTAATTTTATGAGTCAAGTTAAAAATTTAGGTTCATGCAAAAGAATAAAAATGTCTTATAGTACTATCACCCTTCACATATTACTATACCCAGACTTCTGTTAAGTTCATTCTTTGAGAATCAAATAAAGTTGCTCTGTCTCTTTTGTGGTTTCTCCTCTTCAGTTCCAAGACCAAAAGCATCATCTATACAATGCATCTTGGTGTACAGCAAGCTTAATTAACTTCTGTTATGACAGTGAGAGCTTACCTCATAGCCCCATGCAGAAAACAGCCAAAACTGAATATTAGACCCAATTATTTTAGTTAGTGCAAATTTTAAAGCATTACTTTTCCTGTTATAAAGGGCCAATTTTGCATACTTTGTGCTTTTGCAATAACAAATAAATGTCACAATATTAACATTTTAATCTTTCTCTATGAATCGTACAAGGAGGCAGATTACTTATGTCACAAATTTGCTATATTACTATATCATCTATTATATCACTAGTAAGACCTCATTGAGTTGAACTTAAATGAAATTAATGAGTGATTATATAACCAATGATTTGTTAGTCCTGTATCTCTCAATATTTAATCATGCATTTAGACATAAGGAATCACTGTGTGTTTGTTATAGAGCATATAGTATTAAAAACCATTTAATTTTTTTGATTTCATGTTTTTAAAATAATTCTGTATTTTTATATCTGGTAATAAATGCCTATATGATTTGTCTTCTTCCTTAACCTTGCTTATACCATTTGAAATAATTTTACTAAGTGTTAGAGAAAAAAACAAAAGTTGTCAATCAAAGATAAGCACAGACATCATGAATGATATACTGCAGGGTCAGAACAGAAGAAAATGAAATCAACATTATGTAAAACAAAAATAAATTTACAAACACAAGTTTCTGAGGATACTAGAATCCTAGTATAAAATATTTTTATTGGTTCTAATATCTACTTTTTATTTATTTTATATTTTACATTCTTTTTTAAATTTAACTTTTGCGAGTACATGTCCTTGTACATATTTATGGGGTACATAATGTATTTTTATCCAGATATATGTAAATGGAGATCCATCAACCGAAACTTTTCTTTTTGTTACAACATTCAACTATACTCTTTTAGTTGTTTTAAAATGCATAATATTGTTTACTACAGTCACCCTGTTGTGCTATGAAATTATATTTACATTTTATAGAGTCCATTATCATTTGTCTTCATTATTCAATCATTTTGCATATATTTTCTAAGAATAAATTATTTTTCCCTTTGAAATAACATAAAAATTTAATCATGTACTTCATATTGAAAACTTGGCAGGACGATAAACAGATGATGATACACAATAGATAGATACACAAATAGATAAATGATAAAAAGTAAAATAGAAACTAAAATCTGGGTCGTCTTAATATTTCATATGATCAGCACAATATTTGAATAAAAGCGTTAAAAATGATGAGAACTGAACTGTGAGTTGTTAGGGGAAGCTCACTTCAAGCAGGTGGAGGCTGGAGGAAGCTCAAAGCCCAGAAGGTGGCCGTGTGTTTGATTATATCTGACCAAGAGCACACAGGGCAACAAATGCTGCAGTAGTGTGAGTGAAATGGTGAATTTTAAGAGGTTAAATGAAGGTCTAGATGCTGTAGGCTATTGAAAGTCATTGTGAACTTTATGGCTCGAATTGAAAGCAATGAAAAGTGCTTAGTTTGAAGATGAGAAGTGACATGATGAGATGTGGTAGACATTGTGATGTGCAGGTCATCTTACACTTTGATGAGATCTGGTTGCCTCAGCTACTAGGATAGTGTTGGCAGGCAGGCAGCTGGTCTTTTCCTTCCAGATGATTCAGAGTTTGCCACAGCTGCAGAGAGCTTGCCAAATATCATGCCCTTTTCAGAGTATATCCCACCAGAATGGCCCTCTAAGCGCATCTTGGAAAAATTTGGGATAGCCCTAAAAGATGTTTACAGCTCCAGAGCACCAGTGAGATTGGCTGTGTCTGCAACTGGATCTTCTTTAAACTTTAACTTCTCCTTCTGCCTGTGTTGCTTCTTTCTTCTTCCATCCACAGCTGTCAAAGGAAAAGATACACCTTGATAAATATACTACATATTAAACCCCATCTGAGAACCTGCTTATTGAGGAGACCAACTTGTGAGTGTGTGACATAGGTTTTAGCAAGTTAAATATGGTGGTTATGCTGAGAGAAAAAAAAAAAAGAGAGTGAGATGGAAAGAAGTAGAGAGAGTATTTAGCATACTACTGAAATCATACAGAGATTTTGATGTCCTGGACCTAGTTGATAGTAGATGAGGTTAAAGAAAAAAAAAAAGTAGACATCTTACAGATATATTATCAATTTAATATCAAATATAGGATGTGAGAGGAAGATAACAGTCAATCATGACTCTAAAATTTTAAAGACTAAGAAAAAGAAAACAGTTGCTATTGAATGAGACAAAATAATTGTATTAGAAGTAGATTTTGGGAAAAGTTCCTAAATACAGTTTTGTCATTCTACCTGTAGATGTTTTTTATACTTTAGACTGCAAACACACAAGAAGCTTGGAAATGCCAATCTGGAGTAAAGTGTGAAACATAGTAGCAAACATTAAAAGCCATGTTTACTCATTTCTGCTTGCCAGGATAATTTCACAAAGCCTCTGGCTCTATGATGACAAATAGCTCTCCAGAAAAAATGCTTTGAAGATAGAATAGAGAACACGGTCCCCTATGTCTCTTGCCTGAGCCCCTACATCCCTTCGAAGGTATCTGACCTTAGACCTTTCCTTTTCTTACACATAAGATAATGTCTGACAGGGTTAGTTATTATGCTTCTGTAATCTGGAACTAGATGTCCTCCTACACCCAAACCACAATGTGATTCTACTTTAATGTAACTTGTGAGCAAGTGTGACGTGATTTTGCAAGTACTGAACCTCCACCACATGTATATAAGAAGTGGGCTGAAATACTGTGGTGGAACAGTCTGGTAGAACATCTCTCAGGGGCTGCTCCTGAGATTGAGGCTTCAGTCTGTAGTCCATGATACGATTACTGAATAAAAGTAACCTTGATTCTGTATAAGGTTGATTTATTTTTGTTAGTCAATGTGAGTATAGTCCCAGGCAAGATGTATATGTTTAGAAATAATGTAGGTTTAGATTACATTTAAAAACAATGAAGCTGGTTGGGAACACAAAATAGTATATGTGGAAAGATAAAGGATTCAAGGACTCAGTGTAAAGAGGTGAAAGAAATGAGATGAAACTAAGAAAGAGACACTGAAAATGGGTTTTAGTGAAGGAGAACAGTGGTATTCCTGACTTAAGTAAAGAAAATGTATGAATGAGGGGAGACTAATAAAGTGTGATAAATTCCTTGATGAGATTAAAATGAAGAGGACGAAGAATTGACCACTGGATATGAAAAAGCAAGGTCCTTGGTGATATTGACAAGAACAGTGTTGGTGAAGCAATGCTTTGGTCAAAAGCCTAAACACAGTTGCCTCCGAAGAGAACTGAAGAAAAGCTATAGTGAACAGCAAGAAAAGGAAACTCTTTTGAAAGAGCTTTCTGTAAAGGATGTAAATAAATGGGTTAGTTACTAGTGGGAAAATTAAGTCCAGTGAAAGTGATTTTAAGATGGTAGAAATAACAGGTTTGCCTGCTGCTGAGAAAGAACAGCAGAGAGTGGGAAGGTGAAGCTGTAGCCGTAAAGAAATGAAGCTGGAGCAGTGACCTTCAGGATATGAGGGTGTCTGGGATCTAACCTCTGAGAACAGGAATACGGATTGCCAAGCCAAAGTAGCAGAAAAGAAAGTATAGTACATGGGGTCAGCTATGGGTAGAAGGGTAAATGGGCCAATATGAACTTATAGGAATTTCCTTCTTATCATATATATTCCATTTTCAGGTAAGAATCAAAGCTGTTTGGGAGGACTGAAGACAGATGAGGAGATGCTAGATTAAAAAGAGAGCAGAAGGTCCTAAGTACAGTTGTGAGATAATCAGTTTTACGTTCTAAGAGCTCTTAATTCGTATATAGTTGTGGCTTAATGTTGCATTCTACAAATTAATTTATATCAATAAAATCATATTAATCATTTGATAAGAAAATTGGTGGTTTGTTTATCACCACAGTGTTAGAGATGATAAAAAGATCGTTTACTTTCTCAGCAGCTTTCTTTTTAATCTGATTTTAGGCTGGAGGCAAAGCCTGGCATTGATTTCCCCAAGCAAATTGCTTATACAAAACTCTGGTAGCAACTCTTCTGGCAGTTCTTAGATCAATGATAACCAATAAACAGTGTCTATGTCTTTTTGAATTATTTGCTTGCAAGCTAGAGAAATAAATTAAGCCACCTTTAGCAAAATAAGGTAATTTATTGGAAAGATATGGGGCAACCCACAGAATCAAAGAAAAGGCTACAGAAAACAATTCTTGAAAAGGACTGAAGCAAGAGAACTCCTGTAGTAGTTTTTATAAATCAATGGGCAGTCTCCTTAGACAAGAAAGACAGAATGGATTAACCTAAACAATGGCTCAACATATCTATATCTTTTACGGGATTGTAAAAACAGTGAAACACTTGCTCATTCTTCTGCCATTTAAAGCTGCTGCTCTGTAACATCTCATTAGCTCAAGGTTGTGAAAATTCAAAACAATAGACGATTGTTTTGAGTTTAAAGCTGAAATTAAGCCATACGCTTTTTGTTTCATCCATATGATACATTGTAATGAAGCCAGTTATGGTGAATCATTAATTAGGAAAATCAGTGGAATTTATGACTAAAAATGTTGGATCTTTATGCACTGTATCTCTTACATTACTTACCACTCAATGGTAAACTGCTACTCTGCTAAGTAGCTTGCAATTCACTTACTCTTTTAAAATAGTTGATCAGAAATAGGTAATATCTTTCTGTCATTTTTCAACCTACCGTCTGCTCATTACATTGATTACACTAGGCTTAGTGTAGTATTTCAAATTCTAATGGGCAGGTATAAATTCTTAAACAAAATGTCAAAAACTGGGCCTCTGCCAACAGAATCTCAATATTTATTCTTTTTCAAATATTTACGGCATGGAGTTGAATATACTAGTGTACTTGATGCACATCATTTTCTCATTTCAATAGAAAGAGCATTTTGTATTTGCTGATATATTTAATTGTATAATTTAGAATTTACAGTACAAAACTGTAGCTAGACTACAACTTCTCCAACTTTATATCATCTCAACCGCTAAATCTCTTAATAATTAACCATATTAGTATACACCAAGACAGTCTTGTCTGTAAGTTTATCACAATAAACTTAAACATGCCATCATGTTCTAGGTTTCCTCGTTAACCAATTCCATGCCAGATATTAAGTTTATTGGAAATAAAAATAATGCAATCACAGAATAAAGAAATAGAATGAGAGCACAATCAAGAACCAGACAAAGAATGAGAAAGAGGCAGGAGAGACAATGACTAGAGATAATTGAACTATTTTACTTGATTAAAGTAGGGGGAAATGATAGTGATGAGTAGCATTTCTCTTATGCATAAAGATGTCATGAAAATCTGAATTTTCTGGCAATGTGACTATGAATAGCTAATAAAACTTAGAATTCTATCAGTCTCCTTTCAATCATTTTTAATTTATAAGAATTTATTTTCTATCATAGTTTTATAACTTCCAGATTTTTGTGGCCACACCATTTGTTTCCAATCATTTAACAATATTTAAAAATAAGATCCATCAAAAATTATAGATTTTCTACATGTATATTTTAGGTAACTCAGTTTTATTCCTTTTCATGTACTCTTCAGCATTCGCCTCTCCACTTAGTATTTTGCTACCTTTCTCTTCTCTCTCTTTCTCTCATTGCTTTAAAGAGGTTCTGATACGGTAGAAGAGAAACATCTTTTCAATTCATTCCTCATCTAAGATATGAAACATGTCTTTAGATGACACTAGACTGTTGCAGCAAAATAATCTGCAGAGAAGATGAAGAATCACATTTCCTACTGTCACTGATTATGATGATGGCCTTGCCAAAGTAGTTTACTGGAGCTTGTATCTAAGGCAAACTACACACGGGCAAGGCCATTTTTATTTTAACTTCATAGTGAAGGATGGATAGAACTTCAATCTTCAGGTTTTCTTTGAAATTTATTTCTTTTAAAGTTCCACTCACGCATCTATGATTAATGGTTAGAAAGGTAAACTCACTCTTCCATTTAAAAATAAGTGCCTCAGGGTCAATAATGTAATTTCTCCCACTGGACATTTTATAGGTACAAAATGGTCAAATAGTTTCTTGCTGAAAATAAATTGTGTGTGTAACATACAGCCTGATTTTTCCCCAAGTGTGTGCAGAACTTCTGTTTCTATAGTTGTGTTTGTTTTAATGAAGTGAGATTGCTGCATTAGGATGGGCATAGAGTTTGACTCAGTGACTCACTGGTTAAATGTAAGATTCTGTTTATTTGTGAGAATCATTATTAATCTGTGTGAGATACTGTGGCCCATATGCAATAGATACAAAGTAGAAAAGTGAACAAAACGCAGGGGGTAGAATTTTTATGCAATAAAAATCCACATATTTTTGTAGTGGGAAAAACAAATCTGCTAATATACCTCAACCTCATCTTTGTAAATTATTTTCAGCTTTTTTCTGTTTTTTTTTTTTTTTTTAATACAACACTGTAGATTAAAAACATTTAATTACATTGTGACCCCATGGTAGCCAATAATCCTACAATTGATTTTAAATCAAATAGTCCCTGTCACTTTTCTGCTATCCTTGTAAGATTATTTAGGTGTTTTTTTCTAACTAAATTTCTAGAAACAAGCTCTTTATTCATCTTTTCCAAGCCTAGAAAAGCTCATTTTGTCACTACATTTTATTTTCATTTATTAATAGCAGAGTCTCAAAAAAGTGTTGAAGGGTAGATTAGTATCTCAGGAGGAGTAAATTCCTCCCTAATAGGTGCCTTGGAAATAACCTGTTGGTAAAGGAGCAGATGCCTCTTTCAAAAAAGGCGCAGAAGAACCTCCTGAGCTTGCTGTCACCAGGTATGTCGGCGTTCCTCCTTCAAGACCTTACTGACCCTACGTCAGACTTGTTAGAGTCTAAGGTTCTTTTTCCACATAAAATAATCAATTTATGCACAATTACAGGTGACTCCAAATACTGGGAAATCTCAAACAGCAACGAGTATTAGAAAGCAGTTTTCAGCCAGTAGAGATCGGTTATGCAATTTAGATATAGTGAAGCCTCATGGGTCATGGCATGGAAACAAAATTTCTGTTTTCATGTAACTAAAAGTATCTTCCTCTTAACCCCACATAAATACTTGGCTCCTTCTTTCTGTCATTAACCTGGGATTTATTGTTATCTTATGATCAAATTTTCTCTCTTGCAAACATTTTGTATACATATTTATGATATTATTGCCATTATTATTTTAGATCAGCATCATAATCCCTAGTCTATTACATTTACTTTTAAAACTATATTCTCAACTCCACCCTTATTTCTATCTAGTCTAACTTTCATATCACTACATCAGAGCTAGCTTTTTAGCATAATTTACCATAATTTTATAAAATATAGCACAGAATTTAAGATAATTTTAGTAAGAAATTTGAATTTATATTTATGTCTCAAAGGCCAGCCTTGTTTTATTAAATAGTCATTCTCTAATTTTTAACAAAGTTTCTGACATAAATTTGGTGATCAAAAGTATTCACTGAATTGAATATTTAATAAAAAACATTAGAATCTCCTTAAAGAAATAACTGTCATTTGTAATTGTACATTGGTTGAAAGAATAAACAGTGCTTGGCACGTTGTAGGTCTTCAAATGATTATTTGAATGAACAACCTGGAGTACCTTAAAGATTCAGTCTAAAATGTAAAATAATGGTAATATTTTAAAAGTGTCTCTGCTCTAATGGGGATTCCTATTTTCAGGGCATCAAATTCTTAACATCTAGAGTGGAAGTTCAGCAGGTGTACAAACATCAACAGTAATAATGCATTTAAAATGTTAGAGATGCATGATAATGGGTATTGTGACTATTGCTTTCATGTCTACAGATTCACACACAAATATTAGGAAAATTGTGGTAATTAAATTATTCTTGCCTCTGGCTGTTTTAGAAATGCAAATGTTAAAACTTTCTGCCTAGTGACACAGGAGGCAGCTTCTGAAAAAAATGTATTATTTATCCAGTGAAATAGCCAGCAGGAAGGACTGTTCTGTCTCTTTGTCTGAATCTGTCATGTTACGATAAGATAACCAGAATTGCTGCAGCAATCTTGCTACAGCATGAGAGTGAAACTAATCCAAGGATTAGACAGTTAAGATATATGAAGAACTTAGACACTTGGAAAATATTGCTAACCTGATAATTAAACCAACCTGAAATTTACCCCAGTCTTGAATTTCCTGAGGAAAACACTGTGTTTTCTGAATATAATTGAGTCATATTTTCATTATTTACAGTTCACAGTAGACTAAGGGATTGACAATTGTTTATGTTACTTTCCGTGATGATTTTGTGTTTGCTTTATTTACTTAGTGCTACTCAAATTCAGTGCCACAAGTAGTTAAATTACCTAACAAAAATGTACAGAATAAAATTGAATTTAAAATTAGGATAAGTAAAAATGAAGATAAATAAGAGAATTATAGCAAGTTGAAGGCAAAATGAATTCACTGATGAGAATATCATCGACTATTCCATAGTCAACAGTGGTAAGCTGTTAATTTGGTTCTAAGATTCCTGTAAGCCTACATGAGGAAGAAATCCTATTAATTCAAAATGTGTATTCAATCAAGTAAAAAGAAAGCAGGCCTGGCACAGTGGCTAACATCTGGAGCCTGTAATCCCAGCACTTTGGTAGGCCAAGGTAGGAGGTTCACTTGAGCTCAAGGAGTTTGAGACCAGTCTGTGCAACACAGTGAGATATCCTCTCTACAAAACAACTTGAAAATTATCCTGGCATAGTGGTGTGTGCCTACAGTCTCAGCTACTTGTGAGGCTGAGGCAAGAAGATTGCTTGAGCCCAGGAGATCAAGACTACAGTGAAAAATGATCACACCACCACTGCACTCCAGCCTGGACTACAGAGTAAGACCCTGTCTCAAAATAATAATAATAATAATAATAATAATAATAATAAATAATAATAAAAAGAAAGCAGTTGTATAGAAAAGAAACATCATCAGTTTTATTTGTATGCAGGGTGTGTGTGTGTGTGTATTTATTTTGGTTTGTTTTTGGCATGAAGTATAGATATAAGTCTTTATTTGACAACTGTAAGAAGTACTGATAATTCAATGTTATTTCCAAATCAACCTGAGGAGGTAGCTCTCTTTCAACATGAGAGAACAAAAGACAATGTATTTTTGTGTTTATCTGTCTGTGATAAAAGTATGAGCTTCCAATGCCTAAAAAAAGCCAATTCAAACTTTTAAACATTGAAAAAAATATCGTTCGTATATGTTGCTACCTTAAAAGTTAAAGACGGCAACATTTGACCTAAATCTCCTCATCAACATCCCCAAAGATCCAGCCTCTGCCAAGTACATTTTCTGTTATTTCTCTGAGACCCAGCCTTCTGGGAGGCCATGGGTTTCTCTCAGGCAGAATGAGGTTTGCTTCTTGGAGTCACATGGGAAGGCCGAGGTCCCTCCTCACAAAATTGTTCTTCAGATGGAGAGATCGCTTCACTCTCAGAACAGCTAAGCAAGCACAATTCCTGAGACTGGTTTTCAGTGGCTTAGAATCTGTGAGACTCTTTCCAGAAACAAATGAATATAATTAAGCTGATTGGATGAAGCCAAGTTACTAAGTCTATATAGAAGTGAAGGTGTGGTCTATCCCACCAAAATTTATTGAGTGTTTTCCAAAATATTGTGAAAATTAATATTAAAGAACACAGATAGAACAAAAAGTCAGAGGAAAGGAGATCTTCCTCCCTGTCTCCCTGTCCCAGTTTCCTTGTCTACCTTCTTCCTCTCTCTCCTTCTCTCTGTCACCTCCTCTCCTTCTCCCTTCTATCACCTGACATCTCTCTTCTGGAACTGGTACACCTTTATTTTCCTGCCTTTGGACATCAAAACTCTAGGATTTTTGGCTTTTAGGCTGTGAAACTTACACCTGCGGTGCTCTGGGTTTTCAAGTCTTCGGCCTGCAATTGAGAGTGACACCTTTGCCCTCCCTGGTTCTGAGACTTTGGGACTTGGAATGAGCCACACTACTGCAATACTGCAGGACCTCGAGCTTGCAGAAGCCCTATGCAGGAAATTCTCAGCTTCCGTTATCATGTGAGCCCATTCCCCTAATAAATTCTTTCTGATCTATATATCTATCTATCTGTGTATATCCTACTGCTTCTGTCTCTCTAGATAACTCTGACAAACACAACTGTCTTGTAAATTAAAAAAAAAAATTAAAGTAAACCAACAAGTAATTAATTCATACAGGAGAAAAAACATAGCATAGGATTTTTTTATTAAATAGATTTGATATGAGATGAAGATTTAGTAACTGGTATAAGACAGCATCAATAATTTTATATTCTCCTCTTCACTTTTGATATGCTGTTGTAAATTTAATACTGCTGTTATTAAATAACTTTTTGTTTCATGGAGATTATTACTGAGGTCATGCCATGGCTCCAGTAAGCAAACAAAGGAAAGACAGTAGAAATGCAGCTTTGACTATCTGGTCTCTACTCTCTAACCTCTACTCTAGGCCCATTCTGAACAGACATGATCAAGTATAGAAGGAATTATGTACCTACTGAGACAAGATCAGGACATCTCAAAAGAATAAGCAAATATTGACCAAGTTTAAAAACCTGCCAAATAGAATGTGTTTGATAGAATTGGATATCCATGACAATTCTAATGAGACTGTCAGATCTAGGCTCATGGTCAGCGCACCATGGTTCAGGAGGGGAACCATTAGAGAAAAAATACTGTTGACATCAAGTTATTTTTTCTTAATTAAGATGGACAGAGCTTTACTAATACAGTGGGGAAATATATATATTTTTAAGCATATATTACTTGATGTTCTGTCTTTAGAAAATTATCCCTAAATTTTACAGCGATGTTTTAGTAATTACTGTTTTAATCCTATTGACTTTCATCTACCATTAATTTTCAGATCAGTGATGTTATGGACAGTTAATTTCACCAACATTTAATGATTTTTTTCTTGCTGAAATATATGCTACTTTTGCCTCCTACTTTCCTTTCATCTGAGCTCTGCTGGGAGGAGCATCATATGAAGCAGTGGGACAGAGTAGATTGTGTGTAGACTCTGGAACCAAACAGCCAGGCTAGGAATCCTGAGTCTGTCACCTGGCAATGTTGTAACTTTTGGCCAAGTAGTTAAACTTTCTGTATTCCAATATTCTCAACTCTAAAGTGAGATAATAAGGCTAACTTTGAAAATAACCTTAGCCCATTCTCATTCAAAAATGTAATGTTTGGCTCCCTATGGAGCAAAACTTTGTATACATTCTGTAAAGTTGTCAGATTCCTAGACAAACTTGGGTGCTAACTAATTATTAATGGCAAGTATAACAATTTGATTAAACACACTTAGTATAAGGTAGCCTCTTGGGATGAGTACATTGATGGCTATGTCAGGTAAAACAGCAAAATCACTAAAAATGTAGAGAAGAAAACAGTAGGAAATAAAAGAGTATGCAACAATAGTATAAAGAGAAGAATAATACATTGGAAAGGATACAAGATTACAATTTTAAAAAATACTATTATTTCTTTGTTTTCAACATTCAACCTTGAATAGTTTGGAAAAGTCATTTAATCAGTCCAAACTTCTTAGCTATAAAATGGATCTCAAAGTAAAACTATTCCTTTAGTTGCTATGAAAAACAAACAAAATAAGAACTACTAATAAGAAATGCTATATAATCCCCTTTATATTCATTAATATCATTTTATTTATGAATTGGTACAAACATTACACACCAACATTATCAATACACATTACAATCTCTCCACATACCACATGGTGGCCCTTTGTGGATGAAATGCATTTACTCTTATAATGAGAAAGTATTTGATAATAGGCACATCCATTTGCCAAACAGTCCCAAAAGATTTGTACATTTTTACAAAGTTCCATCTGATCAACCCAGAATTTCCACTAGACAAATCATGCTGATTCTATCATAAACACTCACATTAATTCTTGAACACTAATAGTCTTTTAAAAACCTTTATACATCATTAAACTTGAAAAAGATTAGTTAATAATTTTAAGAAAAATTCATCAGATGCCTCTCATCTTCATAAGAGAATTGATTAAAGAATACAATTTAAACATTATCAGCTGTGATTCATGGTCTTGAGAAACAGCAAATATGTATATTTACTTTTATAGTTGACATATCTTTTTGGAGTCTTTTAAAAACTATGTTCTGGTTCTCAATATTTTCATGTCATTTTATAAAACCTTACTTGCTCTAGGCAAATGTGTAAATAGTTTCACTCTAGGTGAGCATCATTAGCTGAGTGAGTACTGTTTAAAACATACTATTTTGGATTATACTAAGTAATAATTTGGAGAAGCATTAAATGTGTATCCTTGTAAATTGAAATTATTTAAATATACAAATATATGATTAGTATGTTTAAATTCTGTTATTTATTTGAATAATCATAATAATATTTATTTCAAGTGATATTTATTAATTGCTTGTTTTTAGATAAGATTCTGTTTAGTCTCAAAGTCACACTGCCACTAAGTTGGACAGATAGAACTTGAAACATAGTTCTAAATTCAACAACTCTGTGTTATTACAATCTCTGCCATTCTTATTGAGAACAAGTTATCTATACACAGAAATTTAACATTTTATATGGTTAATTGGAAAAATAATTTCAGGCTTGTAGACTTCTATGACTTTTCTTGAATATACCCTTGGTCACAGTGTAATAAATACATATGAAGGTTTGCTTTCTAAGAAAACTATTCAAGCATGTAATCTCAGTAATAAACATGTTTTAGATTTGAAAATTAATTCAGGGACGTATGAAATAGAATGTTTTTATATGTATACATACATATTTGTGAGGGTTTAATAAATTCTAATGGAGAGATAAATTTCTTTCTTTTTTC
This sequence comes from Saguinus oedipus, assembly GCA_031835075.1. NCBI lineage: Eukaryota > Metazoa > Chordata > Mammalia > Primates > Cebidae > Saguinus > Saguinus oedipus. Next base: position 48,209,301 of record CM063186.1, on the reverse strand, counting down.
AAGAGACAGGATTCTGCTCTGTCACTCAGGCTGCAGTGCAGTGTTGTGGTCATAGCTTACTGTGACCTTGAACTCCTAAGCTCAAGCATTCCTCCTGCCTCACCCTCCCTAGTAGGTAGAACAACTACAGATTAACTATCATGCCTGGCTAATTTAATTTTTTTTAATAAAGATGGTGTTTAACTGTGCTGCCCAGGCTATTCTCAAACTCTTGGACTCAAGCAATCCTCATGCCTTGGCCTCCCAAGTTGCTGAGATGCCAAGCATGAGCCACTGTGACTGGCCTGGAGAGGTACATTCTAATCAAATAATGAGGTATGATCTTCCTATTCAGTACTGGGGACTCACTGATTTCTCTTTAAAATATGGTTTCTTTATTCTGTGAGCTGCTTCACTTATTTATTCTTCATTAATTAATTCATTTGTTGCTATTTGATTTGAAGTACGTGGGACCAAAACACGACAAAAAAGTGAGGTACCCAGCATCGGGAGATGTGGCAAGACAGGATATGAGGCCAGCAGAGGTGAGCAAAAAGAAAACGAGGCTGATGAATTGAACAGAAACAGCACGTAGACCTTGTCATCCAGGATAAAGATTTTAGTCACTATGGTTGGAGCAGTGAAAATCAACTAAAATGCTGTAGAAATTGGATACTATAATCAGGTCTTTAAAAATCCTCTTTTTAAGTATCAAATATAAAAGTTAAATTAGCAATTTACCAAGACTAACAGATAATAAATAATAATCAATATACTCTGGCCGTTTACAATCACATGCTACTTGATATCTTTGTTTGACATAAATTAATGCATTGTCAACATTTCAATTTCTCATTTTAAAATGGAGATAATACTAAAAATTAATAAAAACATTTGCAATTCAAGGTTATGGTAACTAAACAATGTTAAATTTGTAAAGAGCTTAAAAAAGTGATTGACACATAGTTAGCACATGAAGATTTACTAAGTAAAACAGCTATTTAATTTATTCACAATTCTACAATTTTTATTTATTGCATTGATTTATAAAGAACATCAACACTGTCAAAATTTCACTCTTCATCTATGTTTTTCAGTCTTATTTAGTTTTGGTAAAATTTCATTTGGCGATCATATACTAAGAATTTTGAGCTATGTGCTCTTGAATTGAGTAAGTAAACTAGTAGAAAATAATCTTCTCACAAAACGAGAACAACAGAAGTGAAATCACACACATTTATTACCTTTTCCTTAAATTATTCTGTGTATGATTCCCAAGGTGGAAACCTGAAAAACGAATGCTATGTTATTTTCTATATTAAGAAATCAATTTTAGTCTACTCTAGCTTTAAAAAAAAAAAAAGAAAAAGTGGCATCACAATTAACAGGAATACAATGTTTTTCAATTTATGTAAGGCTGAGTTTTACTTCCCATAAGACAACTTAAAATATGACAATTTTTCTTCATGACTTTAAAAACACAGTGCAATTCACTTTTAAGCGATGCCACTTTTCTTATCAGAATTGTAGAATTCTACTTCATTAATCATGCTTCCTGGAAGAAACAGAAAACGTAAAGACACTGTCTCTCTACAGGAGAGTCTATAAATTTCTATGGGGGAGAGAGAGAGAGAGAGATAATAAAAGATATTGATTTATTGATTGACCAGTAGTAACGAATTGGGTCATATGACTATGGAGTCTGTGAAGTTCCAAAGTCTAGAGTCAGCAAGCTAGAAACCCAGGAGAGGCATTGGTGTAAGTTCCAATTTAAGGGCAGGAGAACCCCAATGTTCAAGCTCAAGTACAGGGGCCAAAATGTTACCTTTCATTTAGACTTTGTGTTCTATTCAGGTTTTTAATGACTGCATGAAGCCCATCCACATTTAGAAAGGATACTCTGCTGTACTGAATCCGTGGGATTCAAATACTAATCTCACTCAGAGGCACCCTAACAGACATAAAAAATAATGCTCCACCACATGTCTGGGTACCCCTTTCCCAGTCAAGATAACAGATTGAATTAATAATCATGTCCAATCAGACAAAAAAAAATTATTTTGAGCAATAGTTAATTAATAACTAATTAATTCATAAATTTGTATTGAAAAATGCATCTGGTGTATGTTCTTCTTTTTTGCAGGCCTTCATGCATTTTATTTAATTTTCTTTCAATTGGTGTTTGAGGAACAGGCAGTGTTTGGTTACATGAACTAGTCCTTTAGTGGTGATTTCTGAGATTTTGGTCCACCCATCACCCAAGCAGTGTACACTTGTGCAGTATTTTATCTCTCACCTGTCTCCAGCCCTTTCCCCTAAGTCCCCAAAGTCAATTGTATCATTCTAATGGCTTTGTATCTTAGCTCCCACTTATGAGTCATAACGTACAATGTTTGGTTTTTCCATTCCTGAGTTACTTCACTTAGAATAGTGGTCTCCAATTCTATGCAGGCTACTACCAACGCCATTAATTCACTATTTTTTGTGGCTGAGTAGTATTCCATGGTGTGTGTGTGTGTGTGTGTGTGTGTGTGTGTGTGTGTGATATGTCACATATATACATGTATATGTGACATATATACAGGTATATATGTGTGTATATGTTACATATAATATACACATGTATATACATATATACATATACACATATATACACTCTGAGTTTTCTGTTTACTCTGCTGATTATTTCTTTTGTTGTGTAGAAGAAGTCCCATCTATTTATTCTCATTTTTGTTGCATTTGCTTTTGGGTTCTCGATCATGAAGACTTTGCCTAAGCCAATGTGTAGAAGGGTTTTTCCAACGTTATCTTCTAGAATTTTTATTCTTTTGGGTCTTAGATTTAAGTCTTCGATCCATCATCTGTTGATTTTTGTATAAGGAGAGAGATGAAGATCCAGTTCATTCTTCTCAGTGTGATTTGCCAATTATTCCAGCACCATTTGTTGAACAGGGTGTTCTTTCCCTTACTTTGTGTTTTTGTTTGTTTTGTCAAGGATCACTTGACTGTAAGTACTTGGCTGTGTTCTTGGGCTCTCTATTCTGTTCTCTTTGTCTATAAATCTATTTTCATACCAGTATCATGCTGTTTTGGTGACTATGGCCATATAGTAATGTTTGAAGTCAAGTGATGTAATGCCTCCAGATTTCTTCTTTTTGCTTAGTCTTCTTTTGGCTATGAGGGCTCTTTTTTTTTTGTTCCAGATGAATTTTAGGATTGTTTCTTTCTAGTTCTGTGAACAATGGTGATGGTATTTAGATGGGAATTGCATTGAGTTTGTAGATTGCTTTCAGCTCTGCAATCATTTTCACACTCTTGATTCTACCCATCTATGAGCATGGAATATATTTCCAGTTGTTTGTGTAGTCTATGATACCTTTCAGCAGTGTTTTGTAGTTTTCCTTGTAGAGATCTTTCACTTCCTTGGTTATGTATATTACTAAGTGTTTTACTTTATTTCATTTTATTTGCAGCTGTTGTGAACTGGGTTGAGTTCTTGATTGGATTCTCAGCTTGGTCACTGTTCATGTACAGCAGAGCTACTGATTTGTGTAGTACATTAATTAATTTTGTACATTAATTAATTTTGAAATTTTGCTGAATTCATTTAGCAGTTCTAGGAGCTTTCTGGAGGAGTCTTCAGGGTTTTCTAGATATACAATCATGTCATCAGCAAACAGCAACAGTTGGATTTCCTGTTAACTGATTTGGATGACTTTTATTTCCTCCTCTTGTCTGACTTCTCTAACTAGGACTTCCAGTCCTATGTTGAATAGAAATGGTCAAAGTGAAAATCCTTGTCTTGTTCTAGTTGTCAAGGGGAATGTTTTCAACTTTTCCCTGTTCAGTATAATGTGAGCTGTGGATTTGTCATAGATGGCTTTTAATACCTTAAGGTATGTCCCTTCGGTGCCAATTTTGCTGAGGGTTTTAACCATAAATGAATGCTGGAATTCGACAAATGCATTTTCAAGGGAAATGATCATGTGAGTTTTTTTATTATTATCTTTGTATAGTGTATCACAATTATTGACTTGCAGATGTTAAACCATCCCTGAATCCCTGGTATGAAACCTACTTGATCATGATGGATTATCTTTTTAATATGCTGTTGGATTTGGTTTACTGCGGATTTTTGCATCTATATTCAGCAGGGATATTGTTCTACAGTTTTCTTTTTTGGTGAAGTCCTGTCAGTTTTGGTATTAGGCTGATACTGACTTCATAGGATGATTTAGGGAGGATTCTCTTTCTGTTTCTTTTGGAATGGTGTCAATACCATTGGTATCGAGTCTTTTTTGAATGTATCATATAATTCAGCTGTGAATCAGTCTGGTTCTGGACTCTTGTTGTTGTTGGTAACTTTAGTTACGATTTAAATCTCACTGCTTGTTATTGGTCTGTTCAGCATTTCTATTTCTTCCTGATTTAATCTAAGAAGGTTGTTTATTTTCAGAAATTTATCCATCTCCTTTAAGTTTTCTAGTTTATGCATGTAAAGGTGTTCGTAATAGCCACAAATGATCTTTTGTATTTCTGTGGTATAGTTTGTAATATCTCCCATTTTGTTTATAACTGAGCTTATTTGGATCTTTTATCTTCTTTCCTGGGTTTATCTCACTAATGGTCTATCAATTTTATTTACCCTTTAAAAATAATCGGTTTTTTGTTTCATTTATCTTTTGCACATTTTTGTTCCAATTTTATTTAGTTCTATTCTGATCTTTGTTATTTTGTTCTTCTGCTGAGTTTGGGTTTATTTTGTTATGTTTCTGTAGTTGTTTGAGGTATAACCTTAGATTGTCTATTTGTGCTCTTTCAAACTATTTAATGCAGGCAGTTAAGGCTATGAATTTCCCTCTTAGCACCATCCTCGCTGTATCACAGAGGTTTTGATAGGTTGTGGCACTATCATCATTCCCTCCCTAAAAGCACCAAGTTTATTTCCAAGCAGCTGGTGAGCAGGGTTGAGAAAATGCCCTAGGCTTCAACCCTCCCAGCTGAGAAAGCAATTGAACTCACAGTTCTTCAGCCTTTCCATGGAGCCTGCAGCAGCAATCCACCTCCTTCAAAAGATCTGTGCAGTCTCTCTGCTTTCTTGGTATGATCCTGTGGTAGTTCTTGGAGCAAAAGTTCATGGCATTGGTCTCCACATGCTGCTCTGTTCTTCCAAGTGTGAGCTGCAAGTTAGTCCTGCCTCCTATCTGCCATTTCCCTCCTAGTGCTTGTTATTCTGTGTGGAATGTGCTTTATACTTTTGTGACATCAAATCAATCATAGTTAAAATAGAAATGAATACTCCAAAAAAGGAAAACATTCTCACTAATACAGATATTCAGTGGAAAATAATTTCTGCTGCCCTTTTGTTTGGATGATATAGGCTTTATAGTGAATTGCAGGTTTGAGATGCATAGAAGTAGCGGATTGTATGCTCCATAGATGACCATAAAAATATCTCCAACCCACATGCTATTCTCACAATGTAACTTTGAAGTTATTTTGTCTAAAAGATGAGTGTCTGTGTTTCTTCATTTGGAATTGGGTGGTAGAATTTTGATTTTGGCAGATATCACATATGACATCTGAGGCTGGTTCATTTAAGGAAGAGTTGAGATCTTTGAAGCCATAAATGTCAATGTTAAGAAGTCCAAAGTCTCTATGCTCTGAGGAAGTACAGGATGTGTAAAGCACTAGTCTGGAGGACTAAGCTGGTAGAAATATTGCTTGCTGCCAGCATCAACCATCAGACATGTGAGTGAACATGCCACCACTTGATTCCCTTGCACATAAATTGAAGTCTCTGAAGTGAAGCTTCTGCTTTCATGAGTGGATGAAAATTATTTTTGCTTATTTCTGAATTCCTGCCCCACAGTATCTGCAAGCATAATAAAATCGTTGTTTTATTCTGAACATTTGGAGGATTTTAATATGCATTTGTAAATAATTGAAGCTGATACCAGAACTACTAGTAGGATCTACCATAACCCAAAACTGAAACATATACAATTTCTTTCAGCCTTAAGGTTTCTGTTAATGACAGCCTAAAGGGAGTTAGGAATAGTCTTACTGAAGCCTGCATAGCCTGGAGAAATCTGTCAGTGAAATCTTAAACGAGATTAAGGGAAATGACAGTGGGAACTAGAAGAAAGGTGACACATCATACCGTACCACTAAATTTGAATATACTCTTACCTGAATTAATTTGCAAAAGAAAAGCATCCCTAGTGAACTCAATGATCTGGCGAAGGAAATCTCCAGGCAAAATTTTTGAAGATGCCACCTGGCCTTTTCTCTCTGCGTTTAAATTAAATGAAAGAGAAGAGATAGGAGCTAAAGAATTGATGGTTAAATATTTATGTCATCAGGGATTGCAGGGTTTTAAATTAAAACTGCATCTTTTGCCAACCTCTCCAGATGGTAAATCATTCTTAATTTAAGAGATAGCTTCCAGAAGTAGATTCAATCAGAGGTAGAACTGCAAGATCCTACGTTAAGACCTTAGAAAACATCTAAGATGAGGTCTTATGTAACTCTTCAGAGGGACAAAAATTCTTCCAAAAAACATGAGGTTATTCCTCAAAGGTCTTCTCTATTAAACAAGTGGTTTTCTAAGAATCTTAAGGACTGCCCTACAGCAGTACCATAGGGAGACCAAATAGGTATGTGATTATCTTGATGAGATTGTGGGTGTGATCTTGTCTATGGAGTAATTTATAAATTCATACATACCCTAAAGCTTTAAAAGTTTTGTTTAATAGGGCTCATAAACTTGTACTTAAAAGGACAGTAATAATTTTTTTAAAAGTTTGTCCCTCAAAAGTCTATAAGCAAAAAACAGAATGCAAGAAATCTTTTCAGAGATACACATATATACTACCCCCGATGAAAAGAGAATGATGATTTAGATGGTGAAACAAGAAGTCCAGTAGGCAGAGAACAAAAGTGATGGAGAATAAATGAGTCTTAATCTAAATGATAAACATGTCCAATGAATTTTCAAATAACTGCCGATCAATGACTGTGGTGTGCCTCCTGATTTTCTCATTTTAACCTGGGAAGGTCTACCATGATTACATATGTCTGTCCCACCACAGTATGATGATTATGTGGTAGAGAAGAGAAATACATTTTCTTTTTACCTGTAAACATATGTATTATTACTTCCCTGGTCCTAGGTATGTCTGTTTGTCACTTGGATTAATATAAGGATCCCAGTTTTTCCCCTACCACATGACAGAATATTTACAAAAATAAAAAATATAAAAAAAATACTGAAGTGATTTTTTCAACATTCAAGTCAAATGATGTCCCCCATTGCCCAAAATTCTGCAATAGTTGCACATCTCACTCAGAAAAAATACTCTTTACTATGAACAGAAGACCATCCATCTTCAGTACCAGAGTAATGAATGACTGATTCAAATATTTCTTTCTGTGTAATTGAATAGTAAGCCCACACTCATTGCCACGTAGCTCTGTGATGCTCCACCTTTGTGGATTAAAAATATTTGTTTCCCATATTAAAATGATATGGCTATGTAACTTGCTTTGGCCAATGGAATATTAGCCTATTTGACATAAACAGAGGCACAAAATGTGCTTCTTTGATCTGGCTTCCCATCTACTATTTTCCCGGAAAAGAACACACCTCAGCTGCAGGTCCAAAGAGGGACAAATGGAGCAGCTCTTGACTCTTTGTAGAGACAAATAACAAATCCTTAAGGCCATCTTCCTTAAGTAGAACAACTAGCCAAGTCCTACCAGGTCAGTTGAACTCCAGGAGAACCACAGAACCCAGAGTGTGGAAAATACGTATTTTTCTGGTAAACCCGATATCTGTATACCTGCTTCCTTGTTGTAATCAGAAACATTTTCACAAATATTACCTCTACCCTCCCATATTTTAGCCTTCTTGATTTTTCCTTTTAGTATTTGTACATCTGATAATTGCATATTTATTGTTAATGTCCTTTAATTCCCTGCTCCCCTCTCAAACTTACAAACTGTATGAAAAAGGAGAAATACATTTTTGGCTTAGTTTTCCGTGTGCTCACCACACCCTAACTATTGCATGGTTCATAATAAGTCCTCAAAATGTATTTAATAAACTACTAAAATATGTAAATACCTGACAATGTGTTAATTCACTATGAGTTTTCATTCATGTTTCTGGTCAAAGTGACCAGGATACATCTGAAAAAATATATGTAATCCTGTAGAACCAGAAAAAAATTAGCTATATCCAAGGACCTTTAGAGTTTATCTTTACTTATATGGTGAGTTCATGAAACGAACATTAGAGACAGGATTTTAGTGAGTACAGTTTACAAAATACTGCTTTCATTACATTCTATTGGAAATAGAAACAATGAGTAAAAGTAATTTAAAACATTTTAAAGGAATATTGATTTAATAAAAACAGAAATATGCATAATCATTTAATGGAGATTTCACTTTATTGTCATTCTTTATAATACCATACATAGCAAGGATGTGATAGCTCCATTAAATAAGTCTTATATCTGAGATTCTTGTTTTTCTTACCAGCAAAATATTATAAGATAAAGCTTTCATTTTCAATACTTTTCTACCTTATAACATAAGTTTTCAAATATATCTCTTCTATATGATTATTGTAGGTTGGTACCTTTGAATATTTGAGGCATATAGGAAGACAGTCCTGTAATCATGAGGTGTCTGTTGATTAACAATGCAGAACACTGAAGCTACTTGCTCACTTCTGGTTTAATATTACAAATTTTATTGTTATTGTGATAATACTTTTGGCATAATGCATGTTAATACTGTTACATAATAATAATGCTTTTTATTTAAGAATTGTTTATATAATCTGTTCATTTTATCTTTTTATAAATAGAATTCAAATTATTTTATAATAAAATGTTAAAATATTTTACTTTATATTTTAATTCTTAAATTTTTGGTACTTAGTACGTATATATAATTATGGGGTGCATGATAACTGGCATAAAACATGAAATAAGCACATATTGAAGAATAATGTATCTATCCCTTTAAGCATTTATACTTTTAGTTATGAGCAATCCAATTGAACTCTTTACTTTAATATGTATAATTAAATAATTATTGAATAAAGTCACTCTTTTGTGCTATCAAATAGTAGTTCTTACTCATTCTTTCTGACTAATTTGTGTACTCATTAGCTATCCTCACCTCCTTTCTTTCCCCCTCCTTCTATTTTGAGCCTCTGGTAACCATCTTTCTACTCTCTGTTCATGAGTTCAATTGTTTTGATTTTCAGATCCCAAAAATAATTGAGAACACATGATGTTTGTCTTTCTGTGCCTGGTTTATTTTACTTAACATAATAATCTCTAGTTCCATTCACGTTGTTGCAAACAAATGGATCTCATTCCTTTTTATGACTGAATAGACTCCATTGTGTATGTGTACCACATTTTACTTATCCATGTATCTGTTGATGGACACTGATAAAGACGTACCTGAGACTGGGAAATTTATTTACAAAAAAAGGTTTAATGGACTCATAGTTTCATGTAGCCACAAAGGCCTCACAACGGTGGTCGACTGGATGGTGAAAGGCACATCTTACATGGCAGCAGACACGAGGGAAATGAGAGCCATGCAAAAGGAGAAATCCCTTATAAAATGATAGATCTCATGAGAGTTATTCACTACCACAAGAACAGTATACTGGGGAAATCATTCCCATGATTCAGTTATCTCCCACCCGATCCCTCCCACAAAAGGTGGAAATTACTAGAGTTACAATTCAAGATGATATTTGGGTGGGGTAACAGCCAATCCATATCAGACACTTAGGTTGATTTAAAATCTTAGTTATTATAAACAGTGCTGTAACAAACATGGGAGTGCAGGTATCTCTTTGAGGTACTGATTTTCCTTCTTTTGGGTATATACCCAGCAATGGGATTGCTGGATTATGTGGTAGTTCAATTTTTAGTTTTGTGATGGACCTCCAAACTGTTCTCCATAGTGGTTGTACTAATGTACATTCCCATCAATAGTATACAAAGGTTTCCTTTTCTTCACATCCTCACCAGGATGCATTATTGCCTATCTTTTGGATATAACTCATTTTAACTGGGATGAGATAATATCTCCTTGTAGTTTTGATTTGCATTTCTCTGATGATCAATGATGTTGAAAACTTTTTCATAAGCCTATTTCTCATTTATATTTCTTATTTTCAGAAATGTCTATTCAGATTGCCTATTTTTGATTGGATTATTAGATTTTTTTTTCCTATAGCATTGGTTGAGCTCCTGAAGTGTTCTGGTTATTAATACTTTGTCAGATAGGTAATTTGAAAATATTTTCTTCCATTCTGTGGCTGTCTCTATACTTTCTTTGTGGAATCCTTCTCTGTAGAGAAAGGATACAACTTTCTTGATTGTATCCTTTTTAACGTATGTGAAATTTTGTTTTGTTTCCCTGTACTTGTGGGGTATTGCTCAAAAATTTTTTTCCTAGCCTATGTCCTGGATATTATCCCCAACATTTTCTTGTAGTAGTTTTATTGGTTTAAGTCAGAGACTTAAGTCTTTAATTCATTTTGGTTTGATTTTTGTATACGGTGAGAGACAAGGGTCTAGTTTCATTCCTCTGCATTTGGATATCCAGTTTTCCCAGCACCATCTATCAAAGACTGTCTTTTCCCAGCGAGTTAACTGTAGGTGTGCAGATTTCTTTCTGGGTTTTCCGTTCTGTCTGTGTCTGTTTCTATGCCAGTACCATGTTCTTTTAGTTAGTATAGTATAATTTGAAGTCAGGTAATGTGATTCTTCCAGTTGAGTTCTTTTTACTTAGGAAAGCTTTGGCTATTCTGTGTCTTTTGTAGTTCCATATGCACTTTAGGATTATTTTTATTTGTCAAGAATCTCATTGGTAAATTGATAGGAATTGCATTGAATCTAGATTACTTCTGGGAGTATAAATATTTTAACAGTGTTATTAATATTTTTTCAATCAATAAACATATAATCTTTTTCCATTTTTTTGATGTCTTCCATTTCTTTCATCAGTATTTTATAGTTTTCATGACAGAGATCTTTCACTTCTTTGATTAAGTTAATTACTAGGTATTTATCTCTATGTGCAGCTATTGTAAATAGAGTTATTTTTACTTCCGTTCATACTGTTCACTGTTGGCCTATAGCAATACTACTGAATTTGTATGCTAATTTTGTATTTTGCAACTTCATACCAAATAGTCACATCATTTCGCATTTCTTCAAACTGTGCTGTATGTATCAGTGTTCAGCAAATGCTTCCAATAATACTGGTACTCAATGATTAATCACCTTCTATAGTTACATTTCCTTCTACAAAAACAGTATTATTGACTGGGTGGTACACTATGCTTCTATTAATTATTATACTATCGGAGAAACTAAGCTTATAAATCCATAATTATTACCCATTTACCTAGTAAATATTGCTCAGATTGCTTATTCAGTATTTCTTAAATAATAAGCAGCTCAAAGAGGAGTAGGTAGTAAAATCCAATCTCTGTTAAGCATGAGCAGACATCTCACATAAACCACCAAAAGCATCCTGTGAGCATGGGAAAGCTCAAGTCCAAATGGAAAGGAGCCATGTGTAACGATGTGTGAGCAATCAAAAAGAGCTAAGTCACCACAGATATGTCCATTTTTTTTTTTTGGTCCAAGGAAGCATTTTTTTTCCAAAGAAATAAAGAACTATGTATATGAAAGACACATTTAGATATTTCAAACTGAATCAATGTGTTTCAAATTCAGTTAGAGTGGCTTAAAGCTGATCTCTTGTAGAAACACTTAAATGCATGCAATGGATGCCATTACAAATAAGAGTAAAGGTGTTAAATAGTATACATGGGTTAAATTTTAGGATTGTAATCTGGCATTACATTACATAGTTCTCCTAAGCCAGAATTTCTGATATCACTAGGATAGGAATGTCTGTAATATGTTTCTTGGGTATCTCAGTCTTACTGTTCTCTAAGTCAATTCCATCACACTTGTTCATGGCCTGTCATCTCAGTGTGGAATGCCTATAGTAATCTTAGAGTCGGTCTCTTTGATCAGAATTTCCTTTCTCCAAATCATGTAAATGCTGCCTCTTTAAAAATTTGGCAGATTCTTTAGTAGTAATACAAACTAATATAGCTTAAAATTTTATATTATTCATCTTTTTAAATTGTATATCTGATTTCAGAGTAATTCTATTTCTGCAAAGACCAAATTCAGATGCTCTGCTATTAAAATTGAGATAATTAATAGTTTTCTGTATCCCAAATATATGATGCAATTTCCCACAATATGACAAAATGCTGTAACAGGCCATTGTTCTTGTGCTCTAATTATTGTCTGTACAAGGAATAACACTTATTATTCTAAAAACAAAACCATCCTTTTTGCAAATTGTTTTTCAGCATTTCATGGCATATGTTCAGAAATCCAGCGTAATAGTTATGTGAGAGTTCATTTTACAACCTTCAGTTTTAAGGTTTCAACATAAACACATTGCTTAAATAAAACGCCTGTGAGAATTTAATTGATTTTTTAAAACAAAAACCACACTATGACATTGTTTTGAATATTTTCCAACCTAAAAATCATTACATCTAATCTCCATGACAAAGAACTTTGGGGCCATGGCAATCTATAAGTATTATTGGAACAGATGGACTGAACGGAGCATTTTTCTGAGAAAGGCAAGACCTTGCATTTAGGTACATTGTCAGTCTGCTTTGATAACTGTACAGGGTGTTTTGTTAGAGTGTTACATTTTTCTGAGAGGATTTAGCCCTTCCCTCTGCCTCACTAAATATTAAAGCATGCCTGTCTGCCGTTAACAAACATTATGAAATATTTGTACTCCAATTTTTTGCAGAGTAGAAATTTTATTGGTCTCCTAATATAACCTTATTTTGTCATGTAAAACAGTCAAAAACTTCTTACTATTCCAAATACCAGTTTATTAAATACCTGATATAATAATAGAGCATTTATGAAGGATTTATCAAAGAATGTATTACCCATTAATTTACTTGAGTATTTAAAATTTTATTTTGGATTAAATACGAGAAGCAGAAAAATAGTCATATCAACTACATCAACAGTTAGACTTACTTTATTGAGACTGTTTTAATATTCTGACAATTATCAGCATAAAATATATACATGGACCAAATGCCTGCATCCACCCAAACCTCTGATGTTAAAATCTTAACCTCCAATGTGATGGTATTAGGAGAAGGGCCTGTGAGAGGTCATTTGGTTATGAGAATGGAGCCCTCATGAATGGGATTAGTTCCCTTATAAAAGGTACTATTTGTACTCTGAGTTTTTTCCTTCTATACTCTTTTAGAAAACATTCACTGGCATGTTTTTTTCTGCTTGAAGTAAATTGTTTTTCCTATCAACTATTTTTCATATCACATTCAAAACAGATTATTATATAAAATTCCCAATTTTCAGGTAACTTTCTTGTTCTCCTTCAGTCATGTGAGAATACAAGAAAAAGTTAAAGGTGTGTAACTGGAAGAGGGCCCTCATCAGAACCCAAACCATGCTGGCTCCCTGAGAGTTCCAGCCTCCAGAACTGTGAGAAATAAATTTCCATTGTTTATAAGCCACATATCTATAGTGTTTTCTTGTAGCTGCCCAAATGACTGAGACAGCATGCTGCTATTTCTTTCAAAGTTGAAACATTTTTTTCTTGCCGCTTATAAAGATAATTTTAAAGGATACTTTTTCAGTATTTTCCTAAGCCTCTTTTAAACAGAGTACATGGAAGAAAATTTTTTCCCAGTTCTCAGTATCAGAAAATATGCTTTTATTAAAAATGTAGTTTGTTTCTTTGTGCTTTCTGTTTTCCTTTGGCATGTGATGAATTCTTTTTTTTTTTTAATCGCATTTTAGGTTTTGGGGTACATGTGAAGAACATGCAAGATAGTTGCATAGGTACACACATGACAGCGTGATTTGCTGCCTTCCTCCCCTTCACCTATATCTGGCATTTCTCCCCATGCTATCTCTCCCTAACTCCCCACCCCCGCTGTCCCTCCCCTATTGCACCCAACAAGTCTATCATCGATGGGCATTTGGGTTGGTTCCAGGTCTTTGCTACTGTAAACTGTGCTGCAATGAACATTCGTGTGCATGTGATGAATTCTTAACTGATGATATGTACAAATTTGTTTTAGCTGCCAAAAGTCCACATCTCCACCAGTAGAGGCATATGGTATACAAATCTACCCTTTGTATTATAATTTTTGTATTATTCTTTGTAATTCTTCCTGACTTTCTGCAGTTATTTTTATTATTGTTTTACAGAAGGCAAGCATTCCAAGAACTGTGAAATCTCTTGGAGATAAGGCAGGACCTTGACAAATGGCAAACCTGGTGAACCAATATAATCAACTTCTAACTAGGAAGAATGCTGCCTCAACAACTGAGTAATGGCCAGATGGTGCCACCATCTCTTCACTCCAGCAAGATTCTTGAGTATTGTTGACAGTGGCAGCTGTACTAACTCAGGAAAAGTAATGCCCAGCTCCATATCATAATTTCTACACTGTCCCTCGCAGACTACTGCTAAATTTCATTAGACATAAAGGTTCTCCCTGTTCTGCAAGAAAACATCAAGACTAAATCAACTGCACCACTTGCCTCTATTTTTCTTGGTCAGTGTTTAATGTGTATGTTTCTCGGAGCTTCAGTCTTGTAAGTTTCTCTTTTTTTCTAATAACTTTTTAAATTTATTTTCCCTGATGGAGTTTCTTCTTCATTTCCCCATCTCTTCTAACACTGATACTATGGACACTGCACACACTGTTCTAACTTCAACGGTGTTTAATATTTTCTCAAAATTCTTTTGTCCAAAACTTGCTTCTACCTCTATCTTTTAACTAAAAACCCTCTTTCCTCTTCATTCCACTCAAATAGAGGCTTTTTAAATTTTTTCACATTTTATATGCCTCGCACTGGGAAGTAGAGTCACTTTGTTCCTTATTTCCAAACTGTTTATCCTCCATTCTCTTGTAAAACTCTCTGTTCTTAGATGATTGTGTCATTTGATATACTGCTTTCTACTATATAATCATCTTATTTTATGGATATTATCTTTATTCATTTAAGTTCTTAAGATCCAATCTACAGAATCCCACCCCAACCCACCAGGATGCCTTCATATTCCTGATAAATAACATTATCTCCTATAAATAACTTTTTTCTCTTTCATTATTGTCTCCCAATATATGATCAGTGTTGGATCATTGGGAACTAAAGCTTTGAAGTTACTATCTTATATATCGTAATCTCTAACAATATCCTTTTTTTTTTTTCTAATCGTGATTCTATCTGTCTTCATATCCAAGTGAGACCATTAGTCATGGATGATTCTTCAGTTGTTCTTTTCAGTTTTTTAACTCCCTTGCTTTTCCATAATTTGTTAACTTCACAAGTAATGCCTATCCATGTGGAAAATATCTCGAACAAATACTTTAAATCTGTTCCTGTACAATAACTGCTGATGAATAAAATCAAATAGATGCCAATATAGCATGCATTCTTAGTCACTAACAACAGCTGGTTCTTACTCCTATATATTTTTTCATTATCCTCAAAGAACTTTGTTCTGTATTCACTGTTTATGATTACTTCAAGCCATAACTTTCTTTTTTAACTTCATTCTCTAATAAACTAACAAACATTTTTCATGTAGAAAAGAGCAAATAAAAGTCATAAAATAGTAATTCCCCAACATGCTGGTACTAAAATTGATTATTTCTGCTTTCCCCCTTCCCTTCAGCAACACCAAGAAAAGTGTCGCTTATTAAAACTCAATACTTCCATCTACGCACCGATTTTTCCCTTTGACACTAGTTTAGAAAGCATTCACTGGCATTCTCTTCTGCTTTACCAGATCACAAAATATTTTTAATATATTAGAAACATTGTTAAAAACACTTCTAAGCTTCAAATGTAATAATAAAGTAGAATTTAAAAGTTTTAACCTCCAGTATAACATCTAATTTAATCTCTAAAATCCAAGTAGAAAACACATATATACATTAATTCATAGCACAATGCTGTCAAATGGGCTTTACTTGCTTCTCTAGAACTGTGGAATTTTATAATGGAAAGATTAGATAATTTAGTATAAAATCCTTATTTTAGAGATGGAAAATTGTTTTTAATTACATAATTGTATAGAGGCAGATTTATGTTTACAAACCAACTATGCTATGATTTTGTTCCCTTTATTTTCACTCCGTTGTGAAATTCAGAACTGCACTAACCAGCTTAGAAGTCACTTATCATTTGAACAGCCTACATACTATTTAAGAACACAGTATTTGAAAGCAGACGTCCCTGAAATTAAACTGCAGGTCATCTTACAAGAATGAGAGACTCTGCACAATTTGCTCTACATTCCCAAGTTATTTTTGTTTGTTTGTTTGTTTTGTTTTTTGATAAAGTCTTGCTCTATTGCCCAGGATGGAGTGCAGTGATGTGATCTTGGCTCATTGTAATGTCTGCCTCCTGGGTTCAAGCAATTCTCCTGCCTCAGCCTCCTGAGTAGCTGGGATTACAGGCACACACCATCAGGCCTGACTAATGTTTGTATGTTTAGTAGAGACGGGGTTTCACTATGTTAATCAGGCTGATTTCCAACTCCTGACCTCGTGACCCACCCTCCTCAGCTTCCTAAAGAGCTAGGTTTGTGAGCCACTGTGCCTGACCTACATTGCCCAGTCTTATAATGCTTGTGACATATTGTCTAACTTATATGCCGATTGTGAATATCAAAGTAAAAATGTATATAAAAACTTGCTTATTGCATTTCCATAGGTAATAGCAAATAAATGGCAACTATTTCTGTAATTATTATCATAAAATATTCTTCTGTATTTAACCAATTATTCACCACATACTCTTATCCAGCAGCTTTATTACTTTCTATGATATGCTATTTGTACTACCAATTTTCCATCATTTTGTAATGTGTTGATTTGTAAAATCTACTAAATGCCAATCACTCAGCAAACTGAAAGGAGTTCAAACATGAAAAATAAAATTATAAATGTGGAATCATTTGGGCAAAGGGTTACCATTTTGATCTCTGTATCATTTAGCACTCTCCCTAGCATTTATGATATTTACCTTTTGGACCATATTTACTCCTGTCTTCTTGAGATGTAGACAACACCTATTCTATCATTTTAGAGACCGTCTCCTCTATGCAAATGTCTTTCTTTTTTCTAATCGATACAGATTCCTTTGTTACCCAAATTTTTAATTTTTAATTTTTTTTTTTTTTTTTTTTTTTTTGAGATGGAGTCTCGCTGAGTTACTTAGGGTGGAGTGTAGTAGCGCAATCTTGGCTCCCTGCAACCTCTGCCTCCTGGGTTCAAGCGACTCTCCTGCCTCAGCCTCCCGAGTAGCTGGGAATAAAGGTGCCTGCCACCATGCTGGCTAATTTTTTGTATTTTTAGTAGAGACTGAGCTTCACCATGTTAGGCTGGTCTCGAACTCCTGAGCATGAGATCCACTGGCCTCAGCCTCCTAAATTGCTGGGACTACAGGTGTGATCCACTGCACCTGGCCAATTTTCAAGAAAATATAAATTTAGTTATGAATTGCTACATAACAAAATTTCCACAAACTCAGTGGCTTATATCAAGTGAAATTAGTTATTTTAATTTCCAAGGGTCAGGAATATTGTCATGTATAGCTTGGTACTCTGCTTGAGGATCTCTGACATATCTGCAGTCAAGGTGTCAACCAGGGCTGGAGTTCATCTAAGAACTTAGGAAGGATCAGCTTCCAACCTCACATGGTTGTTAGTAAGTTTCGGTCCCTTATAATATGCTGGTGTGAGAGACTCGTTCTGTGTTGTC
This sequence comes from Saguinus oedipus, assembly GCA_031835075.1. NCBI lineage: Eukaryota > Metazoa > Chordata > Mammalia > Primates > Cebidae > Saguinus > Saguinus oedipus. The sequence goes on along the minus strand of CM063186.1, from coordinate 48,191,408 downwards.
TATCAACCAGGGGGTCCTCTTACTACCTAGCTGGCTATTGGACAGGAGCCGTTCTCAATTCCATACCATAGAAGCTTCTCCTTGATTGTTATTTGGTTCCTGCAAATGTTAGAAACAAAAAGGCAAAAAAAAAAAGAAAATGAAAACTAAGGTTATGAGCAAGAAGGAAGTTGCAGTGTTATATAGTGTGCTAATGGAAATAACCATGACATCACCTTTGCATATTCTATTGATTAGATTAAGTAACAGCTCTTATCTGTACTCAAAGAGAAGAGATTATATAATAACATAAATGTCAAGACTTGGGGATAGTGGGGGATGGATGGAAGGAGCATTTTAGTAAAATCAACCACACATACTGGTGTGCATTCATTTAATATTTTATAACAATATTGTTGGTTGAACAAACTTGAATGTAAGCAATTGGAAGTTAGACATTTTTGTATATCTTGTCACTCAAAAATAATTCACTTAAAGTTGAATGGTTAATATGTGCTATTTTAGATTGGTAGTTTTTAGATTTAGCTTACTTATGGGGAAAACCTGGTAGAATACATTGTAGATTTTCCGTAGTTTTGTAAAAATATGCTGATGTTATAAAATTAATAAATAATTAGCCAGGTCAGTTTAGTGGAAACTTTAGGGCCATTTGGGGATAAATTTACCAGACCAAGCATCCTACTTAGAAAGAATATATAACATGTCATTTACCACAACTCCCACTCACTTTATGTGACTTGGAAGCCTTAGTCTTCTTTTTTGCTATTACAGTTAATCATTTCATTTATTTCAGATTTGTGGCATCTGCTATGTCACTGGGTTCTATTGATTGCAATATGAAAATTTCAACCTGCATGAAGTAAGAACATTGATAGAATTTGAGAGCTAGCTATCCCTCTTAATATTACTTGTGGAAGCTCTGGACAGACTGCTGTTTGACCTTCTTAAATGAGCAGCTTGCTTTAAACACCCACAACCGATGTACATACATGATCACTTGGCTGTCAACACTCATAACCATCTGTTATGATGGCAACATGCCTGCTCTCAAATGATATTCCAGTTTAGGCTGCAGGTGCCAACTAAGTAGATTGGCAGCCTGAATTCTGAAAATGCTTTCTCTTGTGTGAAAAGGAAGCAATGCCACGTTAACACCCACATGACTTCTTACCACAACACCACCTGTTCATTATTTTTTAGTCCAAAAATACCCATGAAAAAGCAAATAGTGTGTCATTGAGGAAGCAACACTAGGCACCAATGGGATATTTCAAAGTACAACATGCTGTTCTGTTTTTAAAACGTGATCTTATTCTTGAAACAGCACAAATATGTGGGTGTGAAATAGTATAGCAGAGATCATTTTAAGGAAAATAATTCTAAGACTATACAGTATTCAACATAACAATATTATACTATTTAATATTTTAGTATCTTTGTTATTGTTCATGTTGATGGGAAATAGCTGGATGCTCATATATATAAAATCCCAAGAATTACGTAAATTACTTTGCTTATATGCAGAGGTCTTAGATACTTTGCGTGAATTCACATCTGCGTGCATTTCTTTGTGGCAGAATTCCAAAAGTGAAATAAAGACTAGGAAAGAAACTACTGTATTATACTTAAGTGATTTCAGTGTTAGTTTGCTTTCTGAAGAACAGTACATATCTAAAGTTCTCCCCAACATTCTATTCAATTCCATCCTCTTCCTACAACACATTTGAAGCAAATAATACAAGGCTCCTATTAGTATCTGTAATGTGTTAAGTACCAGATGTTAGCAAAGCTGAAGGAACAAACATTAGCCTCTATAGCTATTTTATGTCTTCTCTACAAAAGTGGTCAATTTACCTTTGCCTGCAGCTTGTGACATTGTCTACATTTCACGTAATATATTATTTTTCATCAAATGACAATTACTGTGCCACCACTAAATACAAAAATGTGCCTAATCCTCTAATTTGTTTCTCCTCCTGCATAAGATAAACCTCTCCAGTCGTGCTCCTCCCTTCACAGGAGTTACTGTTCATGAATCACTCCTTCCTGCTCTTGTACATTCATTCCTGTTTTCTCAGCCTCCCAGCTTGTAGGCATGTAATAATATTTCTCTTTATAAAGAAACACAAACTGTCCTAACCCTATATCCAGTTTCTGCCCTTGACGTATAACCTTCCTAAAAGTCTTGTGTTTCTTAATGTCTCCACTTTGCCACCTTGCTTCCTCTTAATCAGTTCCAATCTCACATGGCACTTAAACCAAACTGTCACTTAATTTCTCTTAAACAAAATTATGCTTATTATTAACATTTTCTTGCCTTCAGATTTCCTATGTCTAATTTATACTTTCTCTTCTCATCACACTTAATCTCCCGTAGCATTCTTCAGAACTCATAAGTCCTACTTTAAAAAAAATACTTCCTCATGTTCTCATTGTTCAACACCCACTTGTGAGTGAGAACATGCGGTGTTTGTTTTTCTGTTCTTGTGTCAGTTTGCTGAGAATGATGGTTTCCACACAGGCAGGGGAACACCACACAATGGAGCTTGTCAGGGGAGTAGGGGGAAAGGGGAGGATAGCAGGGTGTGGGGTTTGGGGAGTTACAGCATTAGGAGAAATACAGGGGTGGACGGATGCAGCAATCCTCCATGGCACGTGTATATCTATGTGACAAACCCGCACATTCTGCACATGGACCCCAGAACTTAAACTATAATAAAAAATAAAAAATACTTTGGGAGGCCGAGGCTGGTGGATCACGAGGTCAAGAGATCGAGACCATCCTGGTCAACATGGTGAAAACCCGTCTCTACTAAAAATACAAAAAATTAGCTGGGCATGGTGGTGCGTGCCTGTAACCCCAGCTACTCAGGAGGCTGAGACAGGAAAATTGCCTGAACCCAGGAGGCAGAGGTTGCGGTGAGCCAAGATTGCGCCATTGCACTCCAGCCTGGGTAACAAGAGCAAAACTCTGTCTCAAAATAAATAAATAAATAAATAAATAATAAAAATAAAATAAAATAAGTGAGTTTTTCATAGAAATAATTAAGTGACTTTTCTCATAAAATCACTGAAGTAAAATTTCACCTTAACTATGAGAAACTCTATGGTACGTTTGTAGGACAAAAATATTTAAGATTAATATTTGAAATCTCAGCTTCTATTTGAAAGCTAAGTTCAGAAGATAAATCAATAGCAAACTCCCATTCACAATTGCTACAAAGACAATAAAATACCTAGGAATACAACTAACAAAGAACATGAAGGACCTCTTCACGGGAAACTACAAGCCACTGCTCAAGGAAATAAGATAGGACATAAACAGATGGAAAAATATTCCATGTTCATAGTTAGGAAGAATCAATATCATGAAAATGACCATACTGCCCAAAGTAATTTATAGAGTCAATGCTATCCCATCAAACTACCATTGGCCTTCTTCCTGGAACCTTAAACTTCATATGGAACTAAAAAAGAGCCTGCATAGCCAAGACAACCCTAAGCAAAAAGAACAAAGCTGGAGACATCACACTACCTGCCTTTAAACTCTACTCTAAGGCTACAGTAGTCAAAGCAGCATGGTACTGGTACCAAAACAGAGATATAGGCTGATGGAACAGAACAGAGGCCTCAGAAGTAATGCCACACATCTACAACCATCTGATCTTTGACAAACTGGACAAAAGCAATGGGAAATTGAATAAATAGGGATCCATTTTCAGCTTTCTGCACATGGCTAACCAGTTTTCCCTACACCATTCATTGAACTGGCTAGCGATATGCAGAAAGCTGAAACTGGACCACTTCATTACACCTTATACATAAATTAACTCCAAATGGATTAAGGATTTAAACCTAAGACCTAACCCCATAAAAACCCTAGAAGAAAACCGAGGCAATACCATTTAGGACATAGGCATAGACAAAGACTTCATGACTAAAACACCAAAAGCAATGGCAAGAAGCCAAAATAGACAAATGGGATCTAATTAAAATTAAGAGCTTCTGCACAGCAAAAGAAACAATCATTAGAGTAAACCAAAGGTGGGAAAGAATTTTGCAAGCTACCCATTTGATAAAGAGCTAATATCTAGACTCTACAAAGAAATAAAACAATTATACAAGAAAAAATCAACCCCATCAAAGAGTGAGCCAAAGATATGAACAGATACACTTATGTGGTCAACAAACATTTGAAAAAATGCTCATCTTCACTGGTCATTAGAAAATGCAAATCGAAACAGCATTGAGATGCCATCCCAGGCCAGTTAGAATAGCGGTCATTAAAAGATTTGGAGACAATAGATGCTGGAGAGGATGTGGAGAAATAAGAATGCTTTTACACTGTTGGTGGGAGTGTACATTAATTCAACCATTGTGGAAGAGAGTGTGGTGATTCCTCAAGGATCTAGAACTAGAAATACCATTTGACACAACAATCCCACTATTGGGTATAAACCCAAAGGATTATAAATCATTCTATTATAAAGACACATGCACACATATGTTTATGGCAGCACTGTTTACAATAGCAAAGACTTGCACCTAACTCAAATGCCCATCAAGGATAGAATGGATAAAGAAAATGTGGCACATATACACCATGGAATACTATGCAGCCATAAAAAGGATGAGTTCATGTGCTTTTCAGGGACATGGATGAAGCTGGAAACCATCATTCACAGCAAACTGACACAAGAACAGAAAACCAAACACTGCATGTTCTCACTCATAAGTGGGTGTTGAATAATTAGAACACATGGACACAGGGAGGCGACCATCACACACTGGGGTCTATTGGTGGGTGGGGGACTAGGGGAGGGATAGCAGGGGATGGGGAGATTGAGGAGGGATAACATTAGGAGAAATATCTAATGTAGGTGGCGAGGATGGAGGAAGCAAACCACCATGGCATGTATATACCTATGTAAAAATCCTTCAACATCTGCACATGTACCCCAGAACTTAAAGTAAAATAAAACAAAATCCCCTAAACAATATATAAAATAGAGAATAAAAAAGTTTGCTGTATTTCTTAAATTTTTAGGATAGTATAGGAAGAAATTGTTTCTGTGATGTTTTCATCAAATTGTGGTTTTTGTTACTCTTGGGACGTTCAGAGTATTAAAGATGACAAAGTTCTGGCTAATGAGTTAAAAAATTTAGCTATTGAAATTGACTTTGGTTCTAACCAGCCAGAGTTTCAGCCAATCTACGTAAAAACTTGGTATCTTAACAACTTCATCTGTAAAATGTAACTTGATGAAACTAATGATTACTGACACCGCCGACACACAAAGTTCTTTAGTGAATGAAAACCTAAACTCACAGATCCAACAAGCTAAATAAATTCTAAGACAGAAAAAAAAAAAGCCTAAATTATACTGACTGAAAATATGTCAGTGATTGTCTAGAAGGTGGGTGGCTGAAAGATGACTTTAGACAGAGCAGGAGGGAATTTTTGAATCTGAATCTACAAACACATTCTAAAACTTCATATGGGTAATATTCATACAAATGAATATATGTGTCAAAATGTATTTAATGATAGCTGGAAGTAAACGTATGTTACTATAGGTGTATTACACCTCAATAAAGTTAATTTTAAAGGTGTGTGTGTGTGAAGTAGTAGTATGATTCAACACCAAGAATTTCGTGAATATGCCTTCTTCATAGCTACATCTTTATTATTTAGGTTATTTAAGATGTTTCTCTGTCTCTCATACTTTAAAGGTGTACATACACCATAAAATTATCGTATCTATGGTCATCGTCTTAGAAATCAAAATTGTCAGTTGCTCAGTTTTCACATGCTAAACAAATTAGCAGGAATTGAGTTTATTACCCCAAACAGAGTTTTAACTTTGTTGGTTTAACACTTTTCTTAAAATTAACTAATTCTGTGATACTTTACTATTTATTTACAATCAAATGGAAGTTAATCATTTAACCTAATCCTAAAAAATATGGAAAAATAAATAAATTAACTTGTGGATTTTGATAAGAGAATGCATTGCTTAATTAAAGACACCCTTTTAGAAATACTGTAAGGTAAAGGTGGCTTTATGAGATTGAGACAAATAAAATTCCTCTTATACTTGATTTCTTCAAAACCTACATGCATAAGAACACAATGTAAGTTTAATTAAACTTGGTGTGTTCCCTGTAGTCAATTATGAACTAACATGTTTAGATATCATTAGTAAATGATAACAAGACAGATCCAATGTGAACTCAGACTTCTGAAGAAAAAATTAAACTGGGAATTTAATAATCCATTCAAAAATATAACGATAAAATTATTGGGTGCATGTAAAAAGTATTTTAAAATACAAAATTTGGCAACCTACTTCATATAATGTATTGTTATTAAATTGTATAATTAATAATTAAATGTATAAAACATGTTTTTTATTGAATTGAAAAAAAAAATAGATGGCTCTTGCTTGGGAGTCCATTCAGTCTTGACATTTAATCTGAGGTTGTTTGACTAGTCGTTTACATGCAGTGAGGTTTCCAGTTCAAATTATAAACAGGATATTCCCTCATGTTCTCTTGCAGATCATATATTGTGTGAATATATGATTTTCCTTCTGTATTACACTGTACCACAATGACAGGTATATTAAAGTTCCCAGGTACAACACTGACTTTTTACATAAAAATACAGGGACATAGATTAACTTGCCAAGGTCATATGGCAAGCCTGTGACAAAGCCAGGATTAAAACTCCCAGAGTTCCTGACCAGTTACAGCAGTTTCACTGTAGCATTCTTGTAAAGCTATTATTTGGATCTGTGTAATTTATGTTCGAGTTTACACACCTAGAATCAGTATGACCTAGATCTACTTTCAATCTTAAATGAAGAGTATGTAGTAAGTATTTTTAAAAAAGATTAGATTTAATGCTTTAACTGAATAAAACCCACTAAAACATTGAATCATGAAATAAAACTGATTTGAAAATTCAGATATATCCTTTATAATATGCTATGTAAAGATTTGGAGATTAGTCTACGATAGTGTGGCATAAGAAAAACTATACTTATTTTAGATAAATAGGTAGTGGTATATGGTTTAGGTTGAACAAATATAAACACTTAATAGAATATGTATTTGTCAGCTATTGAAATATGTATATCACATATAGGCAGTATCAATTTAGCCCAATGATGTAATGATTTACTTCAGAAATATATGCCTATTTCGCAGGCAAGAGAGACTTCCAATATGAAAGTGGATTAATTGGATTTTGCCAGCAGTATTAAGAATAGACAAATAAGGCTGATTGTTTTAGGACTATAGAGAAAACAGAACGTTGTTCTATTATCATTATCCAGCTAGAAACAGTGAGGACAAAATTTTGCAAAAAAAAAACACTAAGGAGCTTAGATTTAGGTGCGACATATCAGACACGGATTAAGGTATTATTATGACTGACAAAATGAGAATGTGGAAGGAAAGAAATGACTCAACAATGATATAAAGATTTGTGGCTTGTATACCCTGGAAAATGGTGGCATGATGAGCCATGTTGTCTTATTGGGAAATGAAGGGTGTTAGAAAAAGGAGGGACAAATTCATTTAAAGGAGAGGTGACACCTTTAGTTTTTAACATTTGAATCATAGTCTAGCAGGATATTTACAATTTTTTTGGCAGACAACTTGAGATATGAATTTAGCTGTTTACAATAGATGCAGTTGAAACAGGAGTCTTATCAAGATTTTAAATAAATCTTGTAGTAACAGATGATAATGTTTAAATAAATTGTGTAGCCAAAGATGATGTAAGTAAGGTGTCTAATAACATCCAGTTAGAGAAGGCTAAGAATGAATTAGGCTTTTCTGAAGAATTTCTGCCACTAATCTGGTACTTGAAAAGGTTATAGACAGACACTGATCCTCTGGTGAACTGCAGACAAGCCAGTTTCTGCCTGAATTAATTCAAGTCAAATAATGCTGGGGCCACTGTATTTGGTCAGCCATGGAGAAGACCCCAAGACATCTCAACTGCTAAACACCAGAAACAAAGTCAATTTTCTATGTCAGTTAAAGAATGAGACAGGAGAGGATGAAGAAGGGGGTGTTGGTGGGGGGTTAGAGAGAGAGAGACAGAATAATGGGGGAAGAATGTAAGATGACCAAGGAAGTCCTGTATCATAATTGTGCTGGTGGTCACATAAATTGACATATGGAGTAAAGTTGCATAAATAAATACATGGAATACAATTGCAAACACACACATACACATATAGGTTAAGTTTAAGAAGGTAAAACCTGTATAAGATGTATAGTCTTGTTAAAAGTAATATACCAATGTCAATTTTCTGGTTTGATATTGTGCTACAGTTATATATGATCTCACAACTTTGGGGCAGCAGAGTGAAGGTTACATAAAATTCTTTATATGGTTTTTGAAACTTTTAGTGAATCCATAACTTTTTTCAAATGAAATTTATTTAAAATGGAAGAGACGAGTTTCCACACTGAGAGGTTCCACTATACATTCAATTCCATGGACAGCCCAGACAGAGATAAATCATTCTGAAATTTGAGATTCTTGGGATAAAGACATAATTCTTAAAGGTATCTGAATTAAAAAATAACACAAAAAATGAATAAATTATAGGAAAGTATTAGTCTTCTCAACATCAAAACCAAAGCCAAACCACCAATATTGTAATATCTTTAACAGTAACTGGGAAATTAATTGTAACTTCTATTTTGTACCAGCACACCATCATATAGGTGTGCAAGTAGAATAAAAGTATTTGGGAAAGTGTAGAGTCTCAAAATTGTCCTTTTTACTATTTTTCTCAAGAAATAAATGAACTATGTTCTTTACCAGTTAAGTCAGTAGACAACTATGAAAACACAGGGTTCTAGAAAAAAGTAAATCCTATTTAGGATATAAGAAAGGCAAAATTCCTACAGTGACAAAATGGCAAATAACAACAACTGTGTAGTTTTCTTAGACTCCGAAGTCCAGGTTTAAATAAGAGGATAGAAACCTCTAGAACAAAAAGAAAAAGAGAGAAGAAAATATTCTCAAAAAGACAGAAAAAGTACATAATGGGTTATCTGGTAGGTTTGATTATTTAAAAAATTGGTTTGAGAAGGGTTTTACTAATTTGTTGGAGGTTATCCTAGAGGATTTATAGAACAATTTCTTTGTCTTTAAAAAAAAAAGCCAAATTAATCTACAAAGTAAGAAGAGTGTAAGTAATGCTTGGAAAAATTGTAAAGTTTGAAGGAAAACAAATGTGACTAACAATAACTATTTATTTATCACTTAATAATACTTCCATAGTCATAAGAGGTTTCAAACTATAATGTAGTTTTACCACACATAAAAGAAATATATTATAATTATGTAGGTAGGAAAACTTGAGAAAGAGTGGGAGTATAAGAGAGTTAAATTGTCATCATCTCTCATAGAAAATCAGTAGATAGTAAGTGTAATTCAAGAGTCAACAGTACATGAAGCCTGCTATCCAGAAAATAATGATAAATATTAAAAGAAATAACTAAACACATTGAAAATGGACTCAGGAGAGTATTAAGTAGCTAAGGAAATTATAAGTAGGAGACAGCATTTTTTGTTGTATTTTAATTTTGAGTTTTTCAGTACCATTTTATTTTATATTATGTGCACTTAATATTTTTATAAAGGTATTTTTTTTTTTTTTTTTTTTTTTGCCAATCAATGAGAGCTTGTAAGGTTGCTGAGGTTGGTTGGCCTTGAACTCTTGGCCTCGCCTTCGCAAGCGCCACGACATCCGGCCGGAGCCACTTTGGGCCCCATTTTTATAAAGGTATTTTTAAAGAAACTAGCATTTTAACTAACAGAGCCCCTCCTGTAGTGTGAATGTGTCCCTCAAAATGTATGTGTTGCAAACATAATCCTTAATACAAGAATGCTGGGTGGTTGGGCCTAGTGAAAGGCCACTAGACCATGAAGACTTTGCCCTTACATATACATTAATGTCATTATCATTTGATGTGGGTTTCTTATAAAAGGCTGAATTTCAATTTGGACTCTTTGTTTGTTTGTTTGTTTGTTTGTTTGAGACAAGAGTCTCTCTGTCACCCAGACTGGAGTGTGGTGGAGTGACCTCAGCTCACTGCAACCTCAACTTCCCAAATGATTCTTGTGCTCTTCCAACAGCTTTGAATAATTTATGTCAATTATTTCTCACATTAAACCACTATATATTCATTATTTAGATTCAGAAAATGAAGTTTATAGAAGTTCTACAACTTGACTAAGGTCACAGAGCTATTGGGTGTCAAAGTCAAGATTCAAATCTTCTTATAGTCTCAGAATTTGCTATTGTCGTAAGTTCAGCTTAATTAATTTTGCCTGACAAGGTTGTTAAATAATTAAAGAATGTGGAAAATCAGTTACATAATTAAAGATTGTGAAAAGCCTGTAATTTTAGTCACACTCTTTATATCTACGTCTACATTATTTATATGTCTAAATCTATGCCTGTACCATCTATATCTATTTCCAAGTCTACCCATATTGATTATCACTATCTATATGTATAGGTAGTGATAGGTGATGAAGGTTTATTTTTTTATATAAAAATAAAATATCTTTTACCATTTAATGCAGTGATATATATGGAAAGTATTTAAAATTTAAAGAAAAAAGCAGTATGCTATGCTGAAAGCTCTTAAAAAATAAGACATGAAAAGAACAAATGTATTTCTCGAAGTGCAATAATTATTTTTTAAGCTACACATCAAAGTAGGCATCATTTCAGGACATAATTAACATTAATCCAAATTTTCGACAAACTGACAATTTTACTTTAATTGACATTTTAACAGTGAAATTTTATTGGAAAGTGCTGGCAAGCTCATATCCAAACAACCTTCACTATAAAGAAGTGGTTCTGGAAATTTGATGAGAATTTATTATAGTCTTCAGCATTTACTCAAAGAGATATACTGAACAATGAAACAAAAAGAAATAAGACCATCTATCACCTTCTCACAAAAGGACCTAAGCTCTTATGTCCATTAATACTGTTATATTCTGCCACCAGTCAATGAGAAAGTGTCCCTGAAAAATTCTTGCAAAAGTGTTAAGTTATAGATATGTCCACAGCAAAGGTATTGCCTAGATTCTGGATGAACTTGATCCAGTACCACTTTACTTTATTCTGAAAAAAATTAACATTGCCATTATTCTTATCTAGCCATTGAACTGCTTTATCTCTGTGAGTTGAATAATTAATGATGTATGTTTTATATCACATCATTCATACATATGTGTATGCATATAAAGAAGTGGAGCTTCTTGAATCTTCTAGGCTCTGAAATAATAATTACACCAATTTTTCACATGTTGGAATAATAGGTTGAGGCATATGTCAGGTATGCCTTGGTGAGAAGTACCTCTGACACCTGGTGTATGCATGAACCATGCAAATTAATTACCTTCTGGTGTAATTGTTTGCATTACCAAATACTATCTGACACTGTCTTTTTAATCCTATGGACAGGCACAGAAACTAGCCAAAATAAACAAACATCTGGGCAATTTCCTATACAATGCCTTAAAATTATCAGTTCAACGATTCTGAATCCCAAGGCATGGCAGTGAACATTTCATAAAATTGTTTGAGTTTTATACAATGAGGTTTTCAACAACCCTATGGGAATGGATGCAGTGTCCAGTTCATCCTCTTGATTAACTCAGCTAATTCTATATTATAAGGTTTGTCACTTGCAAAATCCTCTGTTATATATCAATGCTTATATTAAATTTCTGTCTTTTGGGTTACAAGCAATGAAACCCAACTCAAAATATGCACTCAACACTAGGGCATCTAGATATATAAAGCAAATATTATTAAGCTAAAGAGAGACATAGGCCCCAGTAAATAGCTGGAGACTTCAATCCCACCCTTTTAACACTGGACAGATCTTCCAGACAAAAAATCAAGAAACATCGAACTTAATCTACACAACAGGCCAAATGGATCTAATAGCTATCTACAGAATGTTTAATACAACAGCTGCAGAATACATATTCTTTTCCTCAGCCCATAGTAATTCTCAAGGACAGATCATATACTCTTTCACAAAACAAGTCATTCTGATTGGTATGAGATGGTATCTCATCGTGGTTTTGATTTGCATTTCTCTTTTGATCAGTGATATTGAACTTTTTATATGATTCTTGGCCATATGTATGTCTTCTTTTTAATAGTGTCTGTTCATGCCCTTTGCTTGCGTTTTAAGTGAAAGCTATTTGCTTTCACAAAAAAAGTTGTTTAGGTGCCTTATAGACTGGATATTAGACCTTTTTCAGATGCATATTTTGCAAAAATTTTCTCCCATTGTGTAGGTTGTCTGTTTGCTCTGTTGATAGTTTCTTTTGCTGTGCGGAAGCTCTTTAATTAGATCCCATTCATCAGTTTTTGCTTTTGTTGCAATGGCTTTTGGTGTCTTCATCATGAAATCTTTAGCATTCCAGTGCCAAGAATGATATTGCCTAGGTTGTCTTACAGGGTTTGTATAGTTTTTGGTTTTACATTTAAGTCTGTAATCCATCTCTCTATTCTGACAGACTCTATTGAAATAGAACAGGATAGAGAGCCCAGAAATAAGGTTGCGCACCTACAAAAGCCTGATAAAGCTGACAAAAGCAAGCATCGGGAATAGAACTCACTGTTCAATAAATGATGTGAGGTAACTGGCTAGCCATATGCAGAAAATGGAATCTGGATCCCTTCCTTACACCATATACAAAAATCAACTGAAGATGTATTAAAGACTTAAATGTAAAACCCAAAATTATACAAACCCTGAAAGACAATCCAGGAAATACCATTACTGGCATAGGAATGGACAAAGATTTCATGATGAAGATACCAAAATCATCTCAACTAAAGCAAAACGGATGAATGGAATCTAATTAAACAAAAGAGCTTCTGTATAGCAAAAGAAATTATCAACAGAGTAAACAGACAACCTACACAGTGGAAGAAAAATTTTACAAACTATGCATCTGATAAAGGTCTAATATTTAGCATCTATAAGGAATGTAAACAAATTTACAAGAAAAAGCAAACAACCCCTTAAAAATTAGGCAAAGGGCATGAGTAGGAATTTTTTAAAAGAAGACATACATCTGGGCCAATAACCATATGAGGAAAAGTTCAATAATGATTAATAGAGAAGTGCAAATCAAAACCACAAAGAGATACCATCTAACACCAGTCAGAATAGCTATGATTAAAAAATAACAGGCAAGGGCATGGCTGAGAGAAAAAGAAATGCTTATACACTATTGTGGGAGTCTAAGTTAGTTCCACCATTGTGGAAAACAGTGTGATAATTCCTCAGAGACCTAAAAACAGACCTACCATTCAACCCAGCAATCTCATTACTGGTATATACCCAAGGGAATGTAAATTATTCTGTCATAAAAACACATGCACACTATGTTCCCTGCAACCCTATTCACAATAGCAAAGACAAGGACTCAACCTAAATGCTCATCAACAGTAGACTGTATGAAGAAAATCTACACCATGGAATACTATGCAGCCATTAAAAAAAGAACAAGGATGGAGCTGGAGGCCATTTCCCTGCAAACTAATGCAGAAACAGAGAAGCAAACACCTCACGCTCTCTCTTGTAAGTGGGAGCTAACTGATGAGAACACATGGACACATAGAAGTAACAAGAGACACTGAGGCCTATCAGAGGGTGAAAGGTAGGTGGAGAAAGAGGATCAGAAAAAGCTAACTATTGTTTACTAGATTTAGTACCTGAGTGATGAAATAATCTGTACAACAAATCCCTGTTACATGAATTTACCTATATAACAAACCTGTACATGTACCCCTGTATTAAAATAAAAGTGAAAAAAAGAAAAAGGAAATAAACAATTTTAAAGTACAAAATAAATCATGTTCACAAATGAAATAAATTTAATCAATAAATTGTTGATAAAAATTATTAAGTATGATTGAAATGTCATTTGGATTGTGTAGTGAGCAAAAAACAACCCTTTTCAAGAAACATCGACATAAAAATTTTGTTATACTAAATTTTTATTAAATTAAAGAAGCATTGTTAAAAACTTTTTGTGTTCATTGCAACTGTATTAAAATGTAAATATCGAAAAGAATCACTAAATTTCACATTACTCCATTGATTCTTGATTAAAAATGTATGGCTATGTTGACTTATCTTCAAATCTTATATTCTTCTGTCCTGTTGTTAGATAGCCTTTTGGAATATTTGAACTAAATGTATAAACTGGCATGTACAGAAAGAAGTACCTCAAAATTAGATGAGGCTAAATAGAAAATGTAGAAAGTACAATTCTGTCCTTATTCTTTATATTTCCTAAAAGTATGTGTTTTATAATAAATTATTTATTTACAGACAAAGATGTTATAGGAGACTTTGCAGTCTTAGCTGTCTTTGCTTTACCTTATTCAGTTATTTATTATTTCATTAGCCAGAATTCTAATATGTAAACTACATAAACAATAATTGCTAAAACTTTATTCAACACAGATTCTCATTTACTAATCTTTGCTTTGTCAAAAAAGACTAAAAAAGAAATTTAATAAAAAGACAAAAGTTGTCAAAAGTTGGGAATTTTTCAAACTCAATTTCAAACTCTATGAATTTATGCAAGACAAAATGCTTTGCACACAATCCCCTCTCATGGGTATGGTTCAATGTTTCTTGAAAAAACAATTGTGACATATTAAATGACTCTACCAATATTTCCCTATTCCAAGGAAGAGTATCTCGAAGACTTTTAAATTAAAGACATCTTGGGTTTCAGATTCAGCCTTTTTCCCCTAATTATATGAATAAATCTTTGAGTGGGCAACTTGCTTTTCTGCTCCTTAACCCACGAAAAGTCTTTCTCAGAGATGCTTGAAACAGGTAATTGAGTGGGCAGGTACAGATAATTTCTCAGCAGTGAGATAAAATTACAACACTCATAAATCAAATTTTCCCCAATCAAATTTAATGAAAATGTTGGCATTGGGAATGTTTACTTTATAAATCAATGTAGGGACTTGAAAAAAAGGAATAGATTCACACATAATTTTCAAGTTTTTCTTTAATTAATTATTTTTAATATCAATGTCATATTAAACTTCCTGCAGCAATGACTAAAAATAATAGCCATATGGGACAAATCAAAAGCCAACATGCCAAATGGGCAAAAGCTGGAAGCATTCCCACTAAGAACTTGAACAGGACAAGAATGTCCACTCTTTCCACTCCTTTTCAATATAGTACTGAAAGTCCCAGACATAGCATTAGGCAAGAGAAAGAAATAGTATCCTCATAGGACGCTAGGAAGTCAAATTATCTCTCTTTGGTAATGATAGGTTCCTTTACATAGCAAACCCTAAAGGCCCTGAGACATGATAACAATTTTAGTAAAATGTAAAGAAACCAAAATCAATATTCAAAAATTTTTAGTAGCTTTCTGTAAACCAATAGCACTCAAGCTGAGAGGCAAATCAAGAATGTAATCCTGTTTACGATAGCCGCCCGCCACCCCACCACGCACAACTACCTAGAAATATATCTAATTAGGGAGATGAAAGACACCTTGAATTACAGAATATTTCTGAAAGAAATCAGAGATGACACAAACTAATAGGAAAACATAGCATGCTCATAGATTAGAAGAATCAATATTGTTAAAATGGCCATACTGCCCAAAATAATCTACAGATTTAATACTGTTTCTGTCAGTGACAAATGTCATTGTTCACAGAATTAGAAAAACTATTTAAAAGCTCATATGGAACCAAAAAGAGTCCAAACTGCAAAAGGGATCCTGCTACAAAAAGCCCTGGACCACACAGACTTAGCCAAAACAAAAAGAAGAAGCCTGGAGGCATAATATTACCTGATTTCAAACTATACTATGGAGTTACAGTGACAAAAACCTCATGATACTGGTTAAAAAAAAAAAAAGAGAGACATATACTCCAATGGATAGGAACAGAAAACCCAAAAATAAAGCCCTACAGCAATTACCAACTGATCTTTGACAAAATCAACAAAATAAACAATGGGGAATTTCCCTATTCAACAGAGAGTTCTGGGAAAACTTGCTAATTATATGCGGAAGAATGAAACTGGACCCCTACTTCTCAGCATATACAAAAACTAAGTCAATAAGGATCAAAAACTTAAATGTAAGACCTTAAACTATGAAAGTCCTGGGACAAAACCCAGGAAATACTAATCTGTATGTGGGCCTAGGCAAAGATTTTATTACTAAGTCCTCAAAAGCAATTGCACTCAAAATAAAAATTGACAGGTGGGATCTAATTACACTAAAGAACTTCTGTACAGCAAAAGAAATTGTCAACACAGTAAACAGACATCCTATAGAATGGGAGAAAATATTTGTAAATCATGCATTGGACAAAGGACTAATATCCAGAGTCTATAAGGAATTTAAACAAATTGACAAAAAAAAAAAAAAAAAAAAAGAAAAGAAAAGAAAAGAAACAATCCCATTAAAGTGGGCAAAAGTTATGAACATTTTTTAAAAGAAGACATGCAAGCAGACAAAAAGATCTAGAAGGAGTCTATGATTTCATAATCCACAGAAAACTACTTGATATAAGTAAAACATTTTATGCACATAAGGAACGTTTGTGAATTCTGCCATTAACTAACCAGAATGGTTAGGGTTTCAGAAAGCAGAGCTGTGTCTGCTAGCAAAGGGTGTATTTAGATTGAATCTTCTTCATTAATTATGACTTGTTTTTCTTCTTTAATTTTCCCAGGGTATTACTCACAATGGCAATTGCATCTGTTTTCAGTGATAATATCTTTTCTTTTTGGGAATTGTTTTTCTTAAATGTAATAAATTTACTTTTACCAGAGAAAATGAAAATGCTCAACATCACTAATCATCAGAGAAATGCAAATTAAAACTATAATGTGATACCATCTTATACCAGTCAGAATGGCTATTATTAGAACATCAAAAAGTAACAGATGCTAGTAAGGCTGAAGATAAAAGAGAGGACTTTTACACAATTGGTGACAATGTAAATTCATTCAGCAACTTTTAAAAGCAGATTGGAGATTTCTCAGAGGACTAAAAATAGGACTATCATTCAACTCATCAATCCCATTACTCTATAAACACCCAAATGAAAATAAATCATTCTCCAAAACACACATGCACTTGTACATTTTCCACAGCACTATTCACAATAGCAAAGACATGGAGCCAACTTAGGTGCCCATCAGTGATGAATTTGTTAAAGGAACTATGGTACATATACAACATAGAATACTACACAGCCATAAAGAAGAACAGAATCACTTCCTGTTCAGCAATGTGGATGCAGCTGGATGTATTGGAGGCCATTTTCCTACGTGAATTAATACAGAAACAGAAAACCAAATGTTGCATATGCTCACTTATAAGTGGGAGTTAAATTCTGGGTACACCAATGAAGATAAAGATGGAAACAATTAACACTGGACTCTTCAAGAGAAGGGATGCAGGAATCAGGGAAAGGGTTGAAAACTAAATAACTGTAAATAACTGCGGGGAGACTCATTAAATAAATTATGCTAAATACGTTAGGCAATGTATTATATACTGTGACGTTATTAAACATGTTTATAGAGATTATGTTATAACATGGAAAATATTTTTATAATTCTAATTAGAGAGAGCACAATAAAAATAATTTATAATATTAAAATAGTTAACTATTTTCTTAGCTACTTACCATCAGGTGGAATTGATGAAACAGAGATATATCCTATAATTTGAAAGCAAATAGAATATGCAAACAAATTTAAAATAATTCAAACAAATAAATGTAAACATAAAATTTTCAGTTAAAGCAGTCTTATAATAAATTTTTTGTCTTAAACATTTCTGACATGAAAACACACATTAAAATTTATGAAACATGGCAATGAGTGAGTGAAAACAATTCTTCTTACCTACCCAGCAATACCATAATCTGTGATCTTGTTTGGTGGGATGATTTAAACAAAAACTCACTTAATCTCTGTAACTATATCTTTATCTTTTACTTATTTTATAATAGACTAAGAATAAATTTGCTGAGTAAATCATAATTATGTATATGTTAATACATTGCTATCTTAATGGAAAAATTATTCTGTAAGCATGAATGTGAACCTCCTGGGTTTGCAGGCATAATTTGTACTGTAAAGTTAATAATTAGTTTAAATATTTAATATCATTGCTAACTAGAATCCTTGAATTCTAAGTGGGGAAACAATCTCTAGGGCATTTTATTTCTCTAATCTGCCACGATTTTTTAAATCATACATGCTCTTCCGTTAGGAAGACATAATATGTCAAAAACCCCATTCAAACAACTGAGAATGACATTTTAGAATGATCTTTCTCATTCTGTTTTGAATGGGGTTTTTGACATATTATGGTTTGTTATGCTTCTTATAACAAATTGTGTGTGTGTATCCTGTTTTCTGTGGAAAGTTTTAATGCATAATTCCTACCATTTATATTGAGTTTAATTTTGTGACTTTAGAAGTTTTTTTGAAATACATACATATTAAGCCTAACGTAAATAAATACCAACATGTGAGTTGACTTATAATTTTGAAGAAAATGAAAGGGCCTGTAAGTGAAATATGTTTGGAAGAATCATAGATAAAGCAATGGGTTACAAAACTGCCTAATTAGGAAGTATCTAATAAGTATGTAAGTCAGGCAGTGCTGAAACTCAGCGACTATTTGGTCATTAGATTCACAGCAATACCATGTCTAAGAGCGAGAATCTCTCTAGTTTTGCAGGGCTGCTATGAAAGCAAATCAGCTCCTCGCCACCCTCAGATCCTTAATTCCCTCTTACAGTGTACTGGTTTTTGTACATGTACTGGTTTTTATCACACACATATTGCAAATGATTATTGATATATTACTTTCTATCTGTTGTTATATCTTCCCTAATTAAGTGACAGCAACTTCAAACTTTCCGAAATGCTTTAAGATACAGTGTAGTGCATTGTATTATTTTTATTATTATTTACCTTTGAAAATGTTCTTTTGAGTGAGATGCCTCTAATATATTCAATAATAGCTTAAGCTCATTGGGGAGTTTATTCTAAGACACAATGAGAGGAGAGGAACAGCAGAGCATGGTTATAGGTGAGGGAATCTTTCCATGAGCCATTGAGAAGAGTTTTGAAGAGTCTTGCCACATCCTAAGCATTATTTTTCTTCAAAGGCAAGACAAGAGTCTTCACAGCAAACAAACACAAAATGCCTTGGGGATAATTAAGATTTAATATGTGAGTACCCAGACCTATCAAGCATCCTTTGCTCAAGTGTGTCATTGAAATTAGCAGAATCATCAAACTTCAAACCTGAGGGCCATTTAAGAGTGAGAGACTTAAACAAGAGTATTTAGATGAGGGAGCGCAAGTGGGCATTGAGGCACTAAACCACTGAGATGTACTCATTATTCCAGGTTGGAAACTAAGAGTTAGAGTTAAGTCTAGGTTGATCAGATAAAAATAACCGAGAAAAAAATAGATTGAATGTTCATTTTGACTACAATTATTTTATTTCATTTTATTCACAACATAAGTTCCTGTTTATTCATCTGAAAATTATCTGTACATTTGCAGATATTAGTTCTCCTTCTTATGTCTGCATTTACATGAGCACAATTAAACAGGTGTCCAACACTCAATAAATAATAGCAGTATTACTAAATTATTATTTTTATATTGTTTCTGTAAATAGCTCTGAAGTTTTTCATAAAACACAAAATGAACAAACAAAAGCGGAATTTGATTGCCTATACTTCTCCTGCAGACTTTTTAATTGCATCAACTTGAGAACATTTCAGGAACAGCAATCAAATAAATCAGAATTATAGAAGTACATTTTTCTGACATTGCAGAACACAGAACTAGGCAAACTAAGCACAGTGTGACCAATATAATGTAAATTCTAGGTTGCTATTTTATATTACGTTAAAAATGTGTTCTGTGTGATCATCATATAACGTTATATCTCAGTCCAGAGAAAATAATCTGATTTTAGTCTTCTTTTTTTGTTCTCCCCTCAAAACATGGTTTTCCACTTTTTGTTATTGCAGTTTTTAAACTTGGCTGTTTAGAATCTGTTTTCCTTTCTTCCTGAAATCCTGAAGCCTATTCACTGACCTACAACCCTTACAAAATTGCACAAATCTCTTAATCACAGACCTAACAATTTTGCTGACACGTTATCTTCTCAGGGGCATAAATTACTGTTAGCCGGTTTAAAGGAATAACTTCCACTAGCTGTGTTTGCTTTCACATTTTTTTTTTCAAATGCAAAATATAGATGGTTGATAAGTGCCACAGCAAAAACCCATGTCATCAGCATTCATTTTTAATGCTGTTTCAAAAGAGCCAGAGGAAAAAAGTGAGGGGGGGGAAAAAAAGCTAGTTCTATTTCTTTGTTGTTACTCATGTTCAAATAAGCAATTTGTGTTGTTTTACATTATTGACCCTCCTCCAGTAAAAGATATTTTGGAGGCATCATCCTGATTCTAGTATTTAATTCTACTTTGGGAGTTTAGAGGATTTTAAAGTAGTTTCTTATAGATTCATAGTAGGCAATGTCAGCCATCTCAATAAACATTGAGTTTCTCAAGTTTTGAAATGCCAAAGCCCTGCCAGGAGATGAAGGAACACTGACATCTTTAAGATTGGCTCTAAGCTAAGGCACAGCAAGACTGAACCCCTGATTTGGTTAATTAATGTTCAGTGGAGAACAACCTTCTTCCTTGTCACGGCTTTATATCTACCCCTATAGCATGTGAGCCAAGTCTAAGTACTGCAATTTTTAGGCTGTTTAAAGATGATTAAGCATTTTATAAATTATCCCTTCCTTTTCTGGCTTTTCATTGTTCTCTTGGTTGTCTTTTTTAAAAATAATCGTTGCATCCATTAGCAGTTGCATAGTGAAATTTTAAAAGAAGATGGCTAAGTAGCTAGATTTCCCCCCAGAAAGGAGTTCTCCTAAGAGCTTCAGAGGAGAACGGACTCAAACTATTCACTGCAATGAACTAGGTAGGCTTGACTTCTATATGTGCCAGTTCTATTGAAAATTAACACAATATATGCTAACTCTGAAAGTTTACGGAAGTGGGATTAAATATTTATGTGCTGACTATATTACATTAGGGGCATTAATTCTAAACTCTTAAATATTTAAGTCACTGAAGTGTTTAGCATGAGGACACTTAATTATGTTTTCTATTGCACTTTAGTGATAAGACATTTTCTTGGAAAAAATGAGAAACATGAGAAAATACTGTGCAAGTGAGTACATGGAGTATTTTGCACACATAAATATGTTCGTCTCTTCTTTCTACATATTACAATCTTTGAATTATAAATTAGGAGCACTACCAGAACATACTTTATTTTTAAATTTGGGCAAATGTACTACTCATGTACACTAGAAAGACATATACTGTACATACATATCCTCCTGCTCACTTACCCACACTTATATACATGTATAGGAACACACACCATACATACCATTTGGGTGGAATATCTCTTTGACATTTTTGAACAGTTCTAATGTGTTTCTCCACATACCAAAGGACATATATCCCGAAAACAAACTTGGTGTGTTTACTGGGATGCTTTGTTCCACATTATTTGGATCAGATCATGTGATGAGAAGCAGCAAAGGAAAAAGGACTTACAGAATGCCTTCATACCTTGCTTATGTGTAACGTAAACTGGGAACTGCAAACCACAGCAAACTACGGGAGGCCTCTGGAGAGGCAAACTTCTCCATGCCTCATGTTCCCACGCAGGGTAAGCTAGGCTCTGTTACCATAAACATTGTGCTCAAGGATGTAAAATCCCTTAATAGCACTATGACATAGCCAGACTTATAGGCTCCTTGTAAGGCCCACGTTTCACCAGCTGCATGTAGATAATAAGCTAAAGATAACCACATGTTCTTGTTTTGTGAAATTCCCAAACTGCCACTGTCAATCTTTAGAAAGACACACCAGTTCCGGCTCACTGATTTACTCCACCATCACTCCACCCCTACCCCTATAGATCAAAGTGATTGTAATCAATAAATAGCGTGGATTATCAGAGCTTGGGGCCTTCATTGTCTCCTCCAGTAATGAGTGATGGCCACCTGGACCTGATTTCTCTTTTAATCTGTCTTTTTCTCATTCCTTTGTCACCACCGAACTCAGGGTACCCACAGCTGTAATGTGGGGTTGGTTCCCTACATTCTGGCGCCAGACATGTGGGGCTCATGGATTCCTACAATATCAGGAAGAAAATTGCTCTGATATTATCTAATTTTAGCTTTAAGTCCCTTACTGTGGAATTTGAAAAAATTTTGCTGAGCCATTGCAATTCTCAGTTCTCATATTGAAATTAGGAAAACAACATCATCAACATCATTTGAATTAAATGCCCTCATTTATAGAAGTAACCATTGTAAAGCCTGGTATGGAATGACTCACAAATAAATAGCTGTTCCCATTCCTTATTTAAAGCCAGTCATAAATAATATATGTTATCAAGGGCATGAAAAGAAATGTGTTTGTGAATATATTGCTGAATATTTTAATATTATTTAATGTAAACTACTAATGCACGAGTAAAATGCAGATAATCTGTGTTCTACCCTACCTGCCTCTTGGAACATTACTACACCAACCCTTCCCCAGCCATAAGTGAGGTCTGGTTTAGCGAACTAACTAAATCTTAGTTAGGGATAATCAAATCTTATCCCTTCTGATAATTGATTGTAAAATGGTTTACCATTGCTCTTAGAATAAAAGTGAATGTCCTAATGATTATAGGACTTTGTATGACCAGTCCCTGTCTAACTAGCCAGCTTCAATGTACACCAAACTCATTCCTGGTTACTGCTCTCTATTTGCACTAGACTTTTCTTTTGTTCAAATATATCACGTTTCTTGCTTTCTTATGAAACTTCACTTAATGAGTATTTCTCATTGTTTCCTGGTTACTGTTTCATCCTTGCATAGGTTTTGCTGCTGTAAAAAAATACGGCAAACTAAATGTCCTATAAAAATACAAAGTCATTGTCTTACAGTTCCATAGGTCAAAAACCTTACTCAGAGCTCACTGAGCTAAAACCAAGCTGTCAGCAGGTTGTATTCATTCCTGGAGGCCCTAAGGGAAAATCTGTTTCCTTGCCTTCTCCAGCTTCTAGAAGCCACTGACATTTCTTGCCTCATGGCCCCCTTACTCCACCTTCTAAGCCAGCAGCAGCAGGTTAATTCCCCCTCATGCTTTAGATCTCTCCTCATCCTTCTTCCACCTTAAGTCTCTGACCCAAATGAGAAAGGCATATGATTATATTAGTCCCACCAGAGAAATTGAGTTCAAATCCAAGAGAATCTTCCCATCCCAAGGTAATACTTTTAATCTCATCTGGAAAATCTGTTTTGCCATGTATGGCAATATGTTCACAGTTTCCAGATATAAGAGCATGGATATCTTTGGATAAACTTACTTTCCCCACCATACTCATTGGTCAAAATTGAGTACAAATAATAATTTATCATGATAACTTCAGAGTGCTCTCTTTTTTTCTCCTCTTGCATGATCACAATTCTATTAAACAAATATGTGTCTTTCTATAATAAAATATAAATTTTAATAAGAGCAGACATTAATTTTATTTATTTTGCTATATATCTAGAGTCTGTCATCGTGTCTTATTCATCTTGGTGTCAAACAATTTTTAAATTGTTTTTGAAACAGAATCTTGCTGTCACCCAGGCTGGAGTGCAGTGACACAATCTTGGCTCATTGCAAACTCTGCCTCCCTGGTTCAAGCAATTATCTTGCCTCAGCCTCCCAAGTAGCTTGGATTACAGGCGTGTGCCACCATACCCAGTAATTTTTGTATTTTTAATAGAGAAGAGGTTTTTACTCTGTTGGCCAGGCTGATCTTGAACTCCCAACCGCAAGTGATTCACTTGCCTTGGCCTCCCAAAGTGCTGGGACTACAGGCATGAGCCACTGTGCCTGGCACAAACAAATATTTTCTTTTTCTTTTTCTTTTTTTTTTTTTACTTTTTAAATAAACAATGTAGATTTTAAAACAACACAGCACAACTACATATTACATTTATATTGTATTTGTATTGTAAGTAGTCTAGAGATGAATTAAAGTATATGGGGGGATGGTTGTAGGTTATGTGCAAATACTTGAACATCCACAGGTTTTGGTGTTTGCCGGAGTCCTGGAACCAATGCACCAAGGATACCAAGAGACGACTGTAGTTTCCATCTGATTTTGACACTTTACGTGTTTACAGGCAACTTTCTTTTGAGTAATGAGAAACCAAGGATTAGTATATATTATAAAGTAAATTTGAGTGACTGAAAGAACATGGGCCAGGTATACAAGACGTATTCTTCTTTTTAGCACTCTCACTGATCAAGGCTTAGGTATGTCTGAATCACTTAAAATCTTTGGGTCTCATTTCTTAGTATCTGAATTACTATTCTTTCTTCTTTCCTTTTTTTCTCATTTTTTCCATATCTCTACTTTCTTGTTTGTCTTTCTTCCTTCCTTCTTTTTTTAAAATTGCTGGAATATCTTTTTTATAGAGCAATATTTTAAAAGCATATTTATTTGCTTGGGCATATAATTGTATATCTAACATTCTTTTTCTGGAGGGAAAGGGCATCCATTACCTCAAGCATTCATCCCTTGAGGTTAAAAACAATCCAATTACAGTGTTTAGGTTGTTTAAAAGTATATAATTCAGTTATTATTAACTATAGTCACCCTATTGTGCTATCAACTAGTAGGTCTTATTCATTTTTTACAAACTTTTTTTTGTACTCATTAACCATCCCTTCCTTCCTTTCTGTTTCATGTTTTCTTACTTCCTTCGCTCCTTCTTTCCTTCTTTCTTTCTTTTGTTCTTAGTGAGATAACTATTAATCAGAAAACCCACAATTAGTTTTGCACCAGCATAATAGTTGGGTTGGCAATCTCCAAGGTTCCTACGAATTATACCGCTAAATGATTTTATTTTATTAATTAAATTATCATCTCTATCAAATGTGCAGTAGTTGCAGAAACTTTTAACAAATAATGAAAGTGATGTGAAATAATCTATTACAAAATAATATTTCACTCAAGCATGCTATTCATACACTGTTCAATGTTCACTGTGTGTTTTTTAATCTTATCTTATTCCTGAAGCAAAACAGAAAGATTCACATTACTTACTCATTCCTAGTAGCTTTATTTTGATGTACATATTTCAGGAGAAGATTCCAATGTTATCTAATGACAGTAACTTTAATAAAAACATAGTTTGTTGTCTACCACTTATTTAGAACTGTCATTATAATCTGCCAGAGAACAGAAAAATGCTTCCTTATTTTACCCTAATTACGCAGCCTATGTATTAATTAACTTTATCATATTAAATAATATTTCTGAAATAAACCTGAAAACACAATTTAACTCAATATATATTGAGTGTCTTCTGTATGATAAAACTACTTTGGTTTTAGACCTCCAAATCTAGCAGAACTGAAAGTGCAGCATCTGACAGTTGGTGAGACACAAGGCTCTGCTACTCAGAACATTTGATGATAGTGCTGAGCATCGGTTGAAGAGGCCTTGCTGTGCTGTGCGTGATCCCCAGTTCCTTGGTTGTAGGGAGATTCAGACAGGTCAGTTTTGTTAAGATAATGGAAAGTAATTAAGAAGCTCACAACCCCAGCTATTTTACTAATTGGCATGGAAGTGGCTTAGTGTTTTTATAAGCAATACAGTTATAACAGAATATCTCTGACCTTCAGTTTTCTCATATTAAAAAACCAAATACAGTACATAGCTTGCTAAACTATTTCCAGTGTCAAATTAAGAATGTAGAATAAAGTTTTTTTTTATCATTGCTATTATCTTTATCTTTATATTTCAACCTTACATGAGAAAAGTACCTACAATGGTTTCATTTGTAATTAGTACATTAATTAGATTAGCATGTAGACCTAAACAACTCGAGACAATTCTGGTTTTATTTCCAGTTGTGTAATATAAAGTGTCTAAGTGTTTGATTTCATATACAATATTTTTATTTTTATAAACAATAGTTTTATTATCTTGTAATTGTATTTACCATAAAATGCATGTTGACTTTTGGCTAATTTTCAGCAGTAGTTGAAGTATCTGTGTAGGGTATTTGGGTTTAAAAAATTAGATACTAGTGATGTATTTGCCAACTACCTCCTTTATGACTCAACTTTCCCAGAACTGATAAGATAACAAAAAGTTTCTCTAGAGATTATTAATCAATAATTGCTGTGCCATCCATGAACTCTAGTTGCTTGGTAGTGGGGAGATTTAGGTAGGTCAGTTTTGTTAAGGTAGTGAGGAGTAATTAAGATGCTAACAACATCTGCTATTGACTAATTGGTATGGTATATATTATGGTGTATGAATATATGAAAATTACTAAAGTATGTTAAATCATAATTATTCATTTTGATTTTTGAGAGTCTATAAGTCAACACGTAATACTATTGCAACAAAATAATATTTTAGCCATATAAACTATAACATTTTTAAGATCTTCAAATTGGGCCGTATTTATATTTTAGGATAATAATTAGTAATATGCTTTTCAAGGATTTAGGTGGATTATAAGATCATATTAGATTTGTATTGATATACAAAATTTAATCAATTGCAGTGTATACATTTGAGAGAATTCAATGTGTAAAATCCTCTGATTATTACATGTCTTTTCACTTAATTTAAAGGTTGATGCAAAAGTAATTTCGGTTTTTGCTGTTACTTTCATTGGCCACACCCACAATTACTTTTGCATCAACCTAATATTATATTGTGCTAAGGATTTAATCTATTGTCTAGTATATATTTTCATAACTCCTTGAAACTTCACCTATTCAAAATTTTTTCATTATGAATAATGTTTCTGTTGATGATTGGAACTTAGAATGAAAGAGAAGAAAGAAAAATGGAAGAAATAGGTAAGTGCACTTCTACTACTAGATTATGGTTGTTGTTAACATTCTATGTCTTTTTTTTTTTTTTTTTTTGAGACAGAGTTTCGCTCTTGTTACCCAGGCTGCAGTGCAATGGCGCGATCTCGGCTCACCGCAACCTCTGCCTCCTGGGTTCAGGCAATTCTCCTGCCTCAGCCTCCTGAGTAGCTGGGATTACAGGCATGCGCCACCATGCCCAGCTAATTTTTTTTTTTTTTTTTTTGTATTTTTAGGGGTTTCACCATGTTGATCAGGATGGTCTCGATCTCTTGACCTCGTGATCCACCCGCCTCAGCCTCCCAAAATGCTGGAATTACAGGTGTGAGCCACCGCGCCCGGCAATATTCTATGTCTTAATTTCCAGTATTACAGTATAGACTATGTTAATAGTTATCTCATTGTGTGATTGTTATGAACTGAAAGTTGTGCTCCCCTGAAAATTCATATGTTGAATTCCTAACATTCAATGTGATGATTTAGCAGGTAGGATTCTTGGGAGGTAATTAACTCATGAGATTGGAGCCTCCTTGAATGGGTTGAGTGCCCTTATCAAAGACCAACTCCCCCGACGCCCCCAAGAGAGTTCCCTAGCCCCCTCTTGTGCTATGTGAGGACATTACAAAAAACAGTCTATGAAAGGAAATGGGCCCTCCTCATATACAACTCTGCCGGCACTTTGATCTTGCTTTATGACTCCCGAATGTGAGAAACAAGTATTTGTTGTTTAAACTACCCAGTTTGTGATATTTTTGTTACAGAAGACTTAATGAGCTAAGACAGTGACCAGTTATTTAACTTAGACTTTTTTTAGGTGTAGTACTTCTCCAACTTTTTTGGTTTACTAAATGTAAGTTCCATTATATGGATTGTCTGCACATGTTTTTAGTCCTTTTAATTATAGGGATTATAGTAAAACACAAATTTTCAATTGGTTGTGTTATTCTGATAAAGATGCCAAACTTTGATTATCTTGATTGTTAAAACATAGACTCATATTAGTGTGCAGCATGGAGTAGCTGCACTCATTTTGCCAACAAATGCAGCTACTAGTTCTCTTATCAACACTTTATCAGTGACAATATATTTATGAAAGTCAGCCTGAATTCCTTGGCAGCAAATGGAGCCAGTGATTGTTGGTGGCTTCTGCATGGTTCTGTTAATGGCTGTGCCTTTTAGAAACCCCATTCCCGTTAAGCCATCTCTCCAATGTTGCAGCCCTCAATTAGGCTCCAATAATTATATTCCCTTTTCTTGCTCAACAGGCCCAAAGATGTTAACACTTTTCTCTTTGCTAAGGCTTGAGTGTTTGTTCAGCATCCCTGGGGCTTCTGGTAACTCAGCCCATTTCTGTTAATTAAAATGGGTTTTCAAAATTCATGGCTCAGTGTCCTACTGGAACTATAATGAATAAGATCTTACCGACTTTTTCTTTTCTTATTTATTGACATGAGTCGACTTTAGCAAAATAATAATCTTTTCCAATTGTATTTGCTAGCTACATCCACACTGCTATGTCCCACCCCTCACATTTTCTTTGTCTTTAGGTTTTAGTAAAATGATTTTTATAAAACAGAGTTTTGCTTCCTGAGATATAATTTAACCAAGGGAACAAAGAAGATACATGTCTGAGTGACAAAATATGCATGTTAAAAGAGGACAGAACCAGGATTTAGGAGTCCTATGGTTAATTACGGATCTGTTTCACCTTGGTTTTTGGGGCAGCAAAAAGTCATTCAAATTTTATGCACTTCAATTTCTTCAATTTCCTAAACTATCAAATGAGGATGTTCCTTTAGTTCTAATTATTGCAAATTGTGTTCTGGATCCAAAAATAAATATTTGATGATAGATGAAGCTCTATCCTTTCTTTGAAATCGTTGTTCTATTTTTATTTCTTTACATTGCCCTTGAGTGAAATGTCTTCTTTTGAGTAATGGATTACATTACATATGAATAGAGTGTTTGTAAAACACCTGAATTGTATAACGAAGTCGTCTGAGTTCTTGGACGATGTAATTTATTTGTTGAAGCCCAATATGTTGAAGTTTGTATGTTGAAGCCTAATCAGCCCATCTTCAATATTTAGGAGTTTCTTTAAAGTAGCAAATATAAAATCTTCAGTGTAAACATCGATTTATTATTTTTTCAAATGATACATTTCTTTCAGTCATTGCAATGTTTGGTTTCAAACACTTTGAGTTGTGCTCATTTCTTTTGTGATATAAACAGAAATAGGGTCCTAAAATAGTAAGTTATGATTCTTGCAACCACATATCAACTGAAATTCCTCATTGGTACAACTGCAATATAAAACTTCATCTTCCTCTACAAATTTCTGATGAAATAAAAAGAGTATGTACATTAGTGAAAAATAAATTCATCAAGGCCTCATTTTTTTTTTTTTTTTAGACGGAGTTTCGCTCTTGTTACCCACGCTGGAGTGCAATGGTGCAATCTTGGCTCACTGCAACCTCCACCTCTTGGGTTCAGGCAATTCTCCTGCCTCAGCCTCCTGAATAGCTGGGATTACAGGCACGCGCCACCATGCCCAGCTAATTTTTTGTATTTTTGGTAGAGATGTGGTTTCACCATGTTGACCAGGATGGTCTCGATCTCTTGACCTCATGATCCACCCGCCTCGGCCTCCCAAAGTTCTGGGATTACAGACTTGAACCACCGCACCCAGCCAAGGCCTCACTTTTATGACATTTATATTCTTTGCAATTGAAGACCAAATAATTGTCCCAAATTAAATTCTTTATAACTTTACAAAAAAGTTACTGATCTAAAATTTCAAATGAAATTTGGCAAAAGTCACTAAACTACCATTAGTAAACTAAACTGCAATGAGTCTTTCTAGTTCTTTTTAGGTGCTAAATATCCTATAAAGTGTTATAGAGGAATTATTTATTTTTGAAAGATTATACTTTTTCTTAAAGCCATATATTTTATCAAATAAAATATATGGTTTTTGACTGGATCCACTAGGATAGTACATTAGAAAGTCAACATCTGCTTATCCATATGTTTAATATTAAAACAATTTATAGCACTGCTCTATTAAAAGTAAAAATATAAAAACTTATAGGAATAAAATATGACAACTATTAGAGTTACAGTTTCAGAGCAGGCTCTCAATTCCCTGGCCACAATTACTATTATCGTTGTAATTTTTTTAGTAGTGATAGTATTGTCTTTATTCCGTAAATCATTATATATTTATCAATCTGGAGACACAAAGGAATGAGATGATTTAACAAAACTATATATGCTATTATAATTTGCAGTTCTATGAAGTTGTGGTTCCTAAGCAATCAGACACAAAGTGGAAAATTTAGTCAAGAAGATTTGAATGAATTTGTGTCTTTTTTCTCCAAAATTCGTTTAAAAAATGACAATTTGGCAGGGCGCGGTAGCTCACACTTGTAATCCCAGCACTTTGGGAGGCCGAGGTGGGTGGATCACGAGGTCAAGAGATCGAGACCATCCTGGTCAACATGGTGAAACCCCGTCTCTACTAAAAATACACACACAAAAAAAAATAGCTGGGCATAGTGGTGCGTGCCTGTAATCCCAGCTACTCAGGAGGCTAAGGCAGGAGAATTGCCTGAACCCAGGAGGCGGAGGTTGCGGTGAGCTGAGATCGCACCATTGCACTCCAGCCTGGGTAACAAGAGCAAAACTCCGTCTCAAAAACAAAACAAAAAAAAGACAATTTACAACTAGGCTGCCGGTGATTAGTAGTCCTGTTGTTCCTGCAGAACTAGCCATGTGTTCCATTGTGAAAAACATCTTAGAAGTATTTCTTAAGCTATGGTTAATATTACATTCTAATTCTGTAGCTAAACATTCAGATAAATTGAATGGATTAATTAAAATTAAATAATTCATGACTCTGGATATTATGATTATGAGAAACTTCCTTAGGCAAAATCCAATGTTCTAATTCCATGAATGAACCAGAAAACAGCTACCAAGATATTTTTATAAACTGCAGCAGAATGATACCAAGAAAAATGCTAAACTGAATCCTTAATAAGCATGATCCACTGTAAAATGGCAAAACGGATATCCAAGTGAACATTATTTTTTTCTAGTCAGATCATTATTTGCTAAAGCAAATTTTGTCCAAAGTAGAGTAGAAGAAATATTAGGTAGAAAACTAAGCCTAATTACACAGTTAACTAGTGAATGTAAGTGAATTATTATTATTAATTAATTAATTAATTAATTAATTATTTTATTTTTTGAGATGGAGTTTCGCTCCTGTTACCCAGGCTGGAGTGCAATGGCATGATCTCGGCTCACCGCAACCTCCGCCTCCTGGGTTCAGGCAATTCTTCTGCCTCAGCCTCCCGAGTAGCTGGGATTACAGGTACGTACCACCATGCCCAGCTAATTTTTTGTATTTTTAGTGGAAACGGGGTTTCACCGTGTTGACCAGGATGGTCTTGATCTCTTGACCTCATGATCCACCCACCTCGGCCTCCCAAAGTGCTGGGATTACAGGCTTGAGCCACCGCGCCAGGCCTATTTTTTTTTTTTTTTTTTTTTTTTTAATTATTACTTTTAGAGTGGTAATTTAAGGCAACTAAAAATTAACATGTGAATTTAGAGAATAAATAGAATATGCATGTATTTATAAAGAAAAATCTTTGCTTGAGAATAATTATATTAATTTACAATGTTTTAATATAATAAATTAAACAGTGGGAAGACCTAAATGCATTCAGTTATTTAAACTATTTGATATTTATACTTGCTTTGTGAATTGCACATGTTCAAATTTAAGGTAAAACAGAGTTAATTTAAAATGCGTTTAAAACTTAGTTTATAAGCACCTGTATTAGAGTGATATACATTATATAACAGAACATATTGTAATTTTCCTTATATGACAACAATTATAGCTTATGTGATTTCATTTGTAGCATGACAAATTTTTACATTTAAAATTTGACACTTAAATTCTCCAGAGGAAATATTTATTTATTCTGTAATTTGGTGAAATATATGTAACTATTCCAATGGCAATTACTAAAAGTTAATCATGTATACATAGAAAATTTAACTTTCCATATTGCAAGGATTTTATTGTTCTTCGTTTTCTAGAATAATCTGAAATACTTTAGGAAGAAGGGAATAAATTGTTTCTTCTTTACCAGAAATACAGTGATTGCCTGCCTGCTAATTATGTCTCTGAGAACTGATGACAGTGTCACCTTGAATGCTCTCAAGGCCATGCTATTAAAAGGGTCTTCATGCATTCATTATGCTTCTTTTTTAGCAAAAACTTTACGTAGCACCTGAAGTTCAATGGAAAGTAAACTGAATACCTCATTCCAAAAATATTAATGAGCCGATGACAGTGATAATACATATTGACAGGAAACAATAAGATGTTATAAAAGTTGGATTTAATTTCTTTGTATTACTTTATCTGAAGGTAAGTCATATGTAGAACATGTTCTTTTTAGGATACTTCTTACATAATGAGGACAGATTTCATTGTTGGAAATTGAAGTGACATAAATTTAAGATAAATATGGAGTGTAAAATATATGATTTGAAGCAGAAATCCAATAAATAGAAATAAATTTTAAAATTTATTTGACTAGTGATTATTTAAGTATATGTTGACTTAAAGTAGCTTTTGAGGGTTTTGGGGGTTTTTTTGTTTGTTTTACCCATGGTGAACTTCTGAAAGAATTTTATAAATCTGTTTATCTCCCTTGTCTGTGAGCTTCATCATGTTACAGCCTTATTCCCAAGCTTCTTACCTGTAACTGCACTGCCTACCCAATGAATATAGACTGCAGGGTTAGATATTGATCCTGAAAACATTTCAGGGGAATATTTTATAGTCTTTTTGAATCTAATTCTCTTTTACCCCTGTTCAGGATACTTTGATTTTAAAACAATTTTGGCAACTTTTATGCTTTCATTGATTTTACATGCTTTCTCTGTTCTAGGATAAAAATCTGAATAAATTGTATAAGTATTTAAGTACTTAAAGGAATATGATGGATTAGGTATTTATATGTGTATGAAGTCTAACTGTGCCTATCAGTTTATCTGTATCTATTTACACATAGAAAGAAATCTAGACAAATTTTATATTAGAATAAATTCAGTACTGAGAATAACCAAATACATTAAGTTATTTAAGCTATTCCATATTTATGCTAGCTTTGTAAATAGCAAATATTTAAATTTAAGGTAAAATAGAATTAACTCTTAAAATTTTATTATAGCTTACTAGTCTATGAAATCTGGTATTAAAGTTATATAAATTTTGCCACAGGGGTTATTCTAATTGTTTCTATATGAAAATATTTTTATTTTATGTGATTTTACTAGTAGCATATTTTTCACACTTATAATCTTATACAAGATGCTTAAAAATCTCACCTTTATCTCTTAAAGGTGTCTCTAAATATCTACATAAGTAGATAAACAGCTATGAAAAAATTAGAGAAGTGAAGTCATTTTCTAAGATGACAGTGTTATCTATTTGAGCCTAAAGAGCCTATGTTATTTCCACAAGAATTCTATACTTCTACCCCATAAAGTGATTAAATTAATTAAAATATAATAATTTGATTTGCAGATTTTCTGAAAAATCAATTTCTAAGCTGTAAAAATAATTTGGTTTACAATGTCCTAGATTACATCATGCCGTGCCAGTATTTACTGAAAACACTGAATGATACACATATTTGAAAATGGTAGATCTTTTCATCTACTGTACAAATTGAGTCATTGTCAACTTAGTGTTTATTTTCCTCAAGATAATTTTACTGCTGGAAGAAATGAAAAACATGGCCTCACCACCCTTTCTGTACCTCACATTGGATAGTCAGTATTTTTTCGCAAGAAAGACAAATATCATAAGCAAATTAAGTGACTGTCGAAGACATTTCTCCCAAGTATTTACAGATGATTTTTAAATGCAATTTTTAAAAAAATATTTTTTCTGAAATTACTTTAAAAAGTATCAGTAGTGATTGTTAGTTTGGTATATATCACAAAAGTTTAATAGGTTTATCATGTTAAAATAAAAAATATTAATGTCATGCATATGTATATGTGTATATAAATATATATCTCAAAGACAATTTTTAAATATTTCTTACCACTGTTCCTCAGTTTTCAAATTCTGAATGACACAGGAAATGTGTTGTGCAAAGATCTACTCATATCCCAATACTTTGAAGTAAACGTGTTAACATTTTAATGACCATTAATTTTCAAATATACTTAATTGAAATAATATAATAAAGGTGATATTTCTTGTAATTACCTATTTTCTCCCTCCTTCATTACCATTATCCATGATCATTACCAAAACAAACAAGAGATATATGCCATTTAACATATTTATATGTATGTACATATATGTGTGTATATAAACATAAATGTTTTCCATCCTAGAGATTATGATTGTCTTATAAAGCAGGATACTATCATACATATTTTATGCATCTTGCTTTTACAACTCAAAACCATCTTATTTTAAAATCCCTCCACATTATCAAGTATTACTAAATTTTTTTCATTTTAGAGAGTGTGTAATGTAACTTTGATTATGACATTCTATTACAAATGAGAATTTATTTAAATTCTTGTTCTCATTATCTGAAAATAGCTTTGATAGGCATCTGTGGACATTTTTATACATACTTTCTATGTAGGAAAATTCAAAGCTTCAAACTTGCATTTATTAATGTAAACGTATATTGCTAGATTGCCCATATTCAACTCTTATGAATTTATATTTTACACCAGCAATATAAAAAAGAATAGGTTTCCTAGATAACTACCAGATATGAATTATAAGTTTTCTAATGTTTTGCCTTTCTGCTAGATGTAAAGTTTCATCTTATAGTCATATTAATATCCATCTTTCTAGAACCAAATATTTCAGCATTTTTCACAGCCTCCTTGGATGTTTTCTACTCATTTTATTTAACTATTTTTGTTTTGAAGTGTTTACCTTTTCTTTTTCAATAAAAATATTTATATGTTACAAAAATAAAATACAAATATTTTCCTGAATTAACTTTTG
The DNA here is from genome assembly GCA_031835075.1 of Saguinus oedipus. NCBI lineage: Eukaryota > Metazoa > Chordata > Mammalia > Primates > Cebidae > Saguinus > Saguinus oedipus. Next base: position 48,156,247 of record CM063186.1, on the reverse strand, counting down.
TCCATTTAATTTTGTGAGGTTTGTTTTTGATTTTTTTGTTTGTTTGTTTTGTGTCAGGAGGCTTTATTCTTTTTTGTGCTTTTACTTGACAGCATTCTGTTTAGAAACTTATCAACAACTCCCATGATCTGTAAAAAGAGATATAATTTCCTAGATATTTTGTAATATGTTTATTCTGTATTTTGTATTTAACTTCAACCTTTCAAGGTATTTTAACATAAATATCTGTATTGTCTATTTGTTTATATTAGGGTAAATATTCAGTTAATTCAATCATCTATCTTTTTACAAATAAATGGAATTACCAACCATATGTATTCTCAGCTGATATAAACATAAATCTAGTTTTAGATTGTTTATGTTTTTTAATCTTTTCATTTCTGTTTCTAATACTGTTCTAATATTATTAACACCATTTTTTTTCTACTTCCTGGTATCAGGGAACAATCTTCCTTTAATTTTCTTTTTATTTTCATGTTTCAATATATCTAAAAATTAAAAATAAAAGTTTTTCCAGTTTTTAGAAATTTTCTTTTTCAGATTCTAATTGAAATTCTATGAACTGTAGGCCGGGCGCGGTGGCTCAAGCCTGTAATCCCAGCACCTTGGGAGGCCGAGGCGGGTGGATCGCGAGGTCAAGATATCGAGACCATCCTGGTCAACATGGTGAAACCCCGTCACTACTAAAGATATAAAAAATTAGCTGGGCGTGGTGGCGCGTGCCTGTAATCCCAGCTACTCAGGAGGTTGAGGCAGGAGAATTGCCTGAACCCAGGAGGTGGAAGTTATGGTGAGCCAAGATCGCACCATTGCACTCCAGCCTGGATAACAAGAGCGAAACTCCGTCTCAAAAAAAAAAAAAAGAAGAAGAAGAAGAAATTCTATGAACTGTCTAGATTAATACAGGAAACATTGACATTTAATGAGATATTGTTGCTTATTAATTTATTAATGAAAATAATTTTATTGAGAATTGTTTAACACTGAGCTGCCAAATTTGCTCATAAACTGTTATTCTTTCTATGTTTCTGTAGTTTATTAAAATTTTTATGCATATATATATATATACACACATATACAATTGATTTATACTTCCTTTTTGAACAATTTTTAGTTTTTTTTTTTTAATTTTTATTGCATTTTAGGTTTTGGGGTACATGTGCAGAACGTGCAAGATAGTTGCATAGGTACACACATGGCAGTGTGTTTTGCTGCCTTCCTCCCCTTCACCCACACTTGGCATTTCTCCCCAGGCTATCCCTACCCAGCTCCCCCGCCGCTGTCCCTCCCCCATTCCCCCCAATAGACCCCTGTGTGTAGTAGACCCCCTCCCTGTGTCCATGTGTTCTCATTTTTCTCACCCGCCTATGAGTGACAATATGCGGTATTTCCTTTTCTGTTCTTGTTATTTAGTTTTTATATTAAGTGTTCTATAGAATGATAAGACTGTATTTAAAATGTTTTCATGTTGTTAATATCTAGAGGTATTGAAAACATGAACATATTTTAAATACAGCTGAAGATCATTGATTATATGTTCTATTAAGATTAGATAAATCTAAGCAGTGATGTTCATTTTCAATGATACCTGTCGAAACATATTTCTAATCACTTCTATAGTAATTAGTTCATTCAAGTTTTACTTTTTTAAAGATTGAATGTTGATCATTTAAAATTATCTATTTGTAAGTATTTTCCTAGAAGTATTTAAATATTTCTGCCATAATTTAACGTATATTTTATTATTCTGTTACTATGTTCTACTCTGTCTGGTATTTCCAATTCATCTATTTTTACTCTTTATGCTACTTGACCAGAAAAAAAACAATCTCTGCATAGTCTTTTTAAGGCATTAGTTTCCGATATATTGTTACTTTACAATTTTTTTTCTTTTTTGGCTTTTCATTTCTAATGTTATGATAAATGTCCTCTTTCTTATTTTTTTGTTGATGTCCTTCCAAGAAACTGTTTTTAAAGACATCCCATCCATATTTTTTGTGTCTTAGAAATGCTATAATATATGAATATCATTAATATTAAATTTTCACGAAAATACAACTTTTGCGGTCCTCTATAAAGGCTAATGTAAAGTGTTCTCTTTCTTTCATTTTTTAGACAGTAATAGCCAATTTAGTAATCAAATATTTGGTTCAAGGAGTTTTATTAGTATTGCATTTTTTCAATCATGTTTGGGTTTGGAACACATAAATATTGCTTATTTCTAATTTGATTACCCTAATGAGACAATCTATCCTTTAAGCACCTTTACTTTTAATAAAAATCATTGACTTTTTGGCCAAAGGCATGTCCATACTGATTTTGTAAATTTTCTAAGGACATATAACTATGTTTATGCTTTTTACTTGTGGTATATACAGTTCAAAATGTACATATAACAGATGGAATAAAATCATTTGAATAATGCTCTATATAATATGTCATCCAAAAAATGCAAATTAAAGCAACAATGAGATATACTACACAGCTGTTTGAATGGCCAAAATCCAAAACATTGACAACATCAAATGCTAGAAAGGATGTGGAGCAACAGATACTTAACAAAAGATTAACAAAGACTGCAAAATGACTAACATACAGAATTGAAAGAGGTTTCTCGGAGTGTCTACCCTGTGTAGGTTGGTTAATGAAAGTTGAAGTATTTAATTAGAGTGATTATCCATGGAACCACACAGGTGGGTTTAAAAAGAACTTTGTTGGCCAGGGGCGGTGGCTCACGCCTGTAATCTCAGTACTTTAGGAGGCTGACGCGGGCAGATCATAAGGTCAAGAGATTGAGACCATCCTGGACAACATGGTGAAACCACATCTCTACTAAAAATACAAAAATTAGCTGGGCATGGTGTGGTGTGCTTGTAATCCCAGCTACTAGAGTCTTTGTTATAAAGAAAAAAGAGAGAGAAAGAAAGAAAAGAAATAACTTTGTCAGCACATTACTGCTCCATAGATCATTTAGTTTCTCTACTTTTTCTTTGTCTCTTTAGATACAACATAACTTTGTAGCACACAAATAAGAAATATTATTTTCAATTTTTTTTAAACTCTCCTTCATAAAACTGTTGCATGAATGTCTTAATCTGTTGTACAACTAGCAGTAAGGCAGAAGTAAAACACATGTATGAAATTAATAGAAAAAAATAAGAAATTTAATATTTCATCTTAAGTCAGGAGTTTGAGATCAACCTGGCCACCATGGGCCAACCTCATCTGTACTAAAAATACAAAAATTAGCTGGGCATAGTGGCACAAGCTTGTAATCACAGCTACTTGGGAGACTGAGACAGGAGAATCGCTTGAATCTAGGAGGCAGAGGTTTCAGTGAGCTGAGATTGGGCCACTGCACTCCAGCCTGGGAAACAGGGCAAGATTCCATCTCAAAAAAAAAAAAAGTCCTTAATAACAGTGTTGTTATTTTAAGAGGAAATAAAATATAAGAGGAGTGTGAAAGATAAAACACAGATGTGTGTCACCATATAGACTTTAATACTGAAATATAGTGATACCAATTTACAAACCAGACATGAAATGCAGTCTTCTTACTTTGCATTCATATGTAGTAGCCAGTGGAATTTAATGTCAACTTTATTCAGCGACTTAAACATCCTTCATAGTTGTTAAAATTCACCCATGTCATTTAACAAAGATGTTGCAGAGAAGAAAACGGTAGCATATCCTGTACATAAAAGAGACCTGTATATGACTTGTAATTAAAATAAAATTATAAAATATTCTTAACCTACTTTCTTCCATATAATCCCCAAGTCTTACTAATAATGATTTTTTTTTCTGAATGTAGAGCTAAAGATGTTAAAATTTTTCCTGTGAAAGTGACATGACTTTGATTTATGTATGTCTTTTTCCCCTCAGCAGACATGTATTTGCATTTTTTTTCACAAAGACTGTAGAAAAGTCTTAGCAACCGAAATGACTCGAATCTCTCTATTTGATATTCTTTGATCAGACCAGGACAAATACACGAAGCTTATATTTAATACCTACCTCCCACTCCTTTAGGACTTCTTTCAACTCAAATATGCCACCCTCAGTTTTCTCACCTTCTCATAAGCCCTTGAAATCTAAATTAAAGGCAAATAGAGTAGAATGGATTGGAGTGGAATGGAAATAGAGTAGACGGAATAGGATAGAATAATAGAATAACTCCAATTGCTCACGGTTTTGAATATCTCTTTTCAATGAAATGATAAACGTGGCAATTTTTAAAACAGGAGCAGGACATAATGAGTTAAAGTATACGCTCTATGTAATTAATTAGGAATAGAACTTACTGAGTGTCAAATTAAGGAGAGATATGTTGTCATCATCTGCAAAGTAGAAAGTTTAGTTTATGTCTGTGACTGGGTTCAGTCAACAATTGTTTGCTGTAATGTGAAATATTATTCTAATTAGTAGCATTCAAGTCTGTAAATTATTGTGTACAATATAATAATGTAATTTACTTTCAATAAGCACCTCAATGTTTTCTTTCTCTCTGTGTATCTCCCTCACTCTCTCCCTCTGTGCCTTCTTCCCCTCCTTCCTCTCTTCCTGATCACGCTCATTGTACTAAAATTATGGTATTATTAGCCCCTGATGGGGAAAGTTGACACAATGACAAGTAATTATATTGTATTATTAAACATGCTGTGAATGCAAAAAGCTTCGTGTGACAAATTCATCCTGAGAAAGTGGGAAAATCCAAGTCTGTAGGTACTATAAGAGTGGCTTGTTTGTTTTAGAATAAGAAAGAACTTGCAAGTTAAACCCAGATACTTGTAACAGAATCCTGTGTTTGAGAAAACTGGAAATTTAGTACAAATAGATCATTTAAAACGTGAACCATGACAGTAACAGAAAATGAAATTGGAACGAGTTCTCAAAGACATTTCAGGGACTCTCTTTATCCTTCAGTGATTAGCAAGTCCATGATGTTAAGCAATTTAATTTTTCAATTAAAAGTAGGAGAGTGAAGAACAAATAGAGAAGAATGGACAGAGATAATTATCTTTTAAAATAGTCATGGCATGAGCTAACAACAACCTGATAACAGTCAATGGCAGTGGGAATTGAGAGAATCAAGAAACACTTAATTGAGACTTTGGGCTGAAAATGGTGGTTGTTGCTGCTTCATTCTATTAGATCAATTTGTTGATAACTAATAATAAATAGATACAATCAGAAAGTATAGCACAGTAAACTACTACTGGCATTTATAATTTATAAAACAAAACACTTTATAAAAATTTAAGTGAATTTTAGTTCTTTGTATTGCATGTACCCCAAATAATATGTCATTTAATTGTAACAACATTTTGAAGCAGGCATCATTGCCAGTTTGGTAAATAACCAAATAAAAGTTTCAGCAATTTTACATTGTCCATCTTCACATCTGAGTATGAAGTTTCAAATCAATTTAGCTTTGCCACAGTGTCGATTTTTTGTTTAATCACACAGTTCTAAATTGCTTAAATAGCTGTGTGTCTTTCCCATATATTAAGCAAGTAGCAACAGTGTGACAGTATTGAAGTCCTGAGGCAGCTGAGAGACAAGAGGGATCATTGGTATAAATGCTGAAGAAGTGTCAAAATTGACTTGTTTGGCTTTAAAGTAGAGAGAGGGCCATAAATATAAATTGAATCTACCATTACCCAATGATTAGCCCATATACAAACATGTATATTTTTATCATATATAAAACATATTATCCCCAAATCTTCGCAAACAGGAGAAAAAAAGTGTATAAGGGTTTAATTTCACTTGTCATAGGATTTAAAGGATATATACTGAGGAGCAAGAAGGCCTTTCTCGTAATTGTCACATTTTACCACAGGCAACATCTGGAATGCCAGCACTGTTAAGCTCATTAAGTCTCAAGGACAGTTATGAACACAAATCTGTGACATGGAAAAATATAATATGTAGATATGTCAGAGGATCTTTATCACAACGTTAACTGAAGATCTAAAGAAGTATGTTTTGATTTCAGCATGGACCTACTTGTATAATTGCAGCTAGCCGAAGAGCAAACATAAATGAAACCACAGAAATATGAAAGTTAATGAGTTTCTAAAAGTTATTTATTTGTGCCTTCTCATAAATCTTAAAAAAAAAAATAGGAAGGGCTAGAGTTATAAGTAACTTGCTCTAGTCAAACTTTTAATGACATCCCAAATTACAATTTAGGATTTCTGATATTCCCTTAGATGCCCTTCACAAAGCCAAACAAATAATCTTGTTATAATGTCTTAAAATATTATTTTCATACAACAAAACAATGGCTGGTCCTTTGTAAATAGAATGAAAGAAATAAGCAAAATTAGACAGGTAACCTGAAGAAAACAAACTAATTGACACACATTTTTTGAAAAATAATCACCATCGAGGAATGAAATTCATTTTCATTTTCATGTATCTTCATCTACTTTTATTACTTCCTGTTATGTTTATTTTTCCCATTAATAATATTGTATCAAAAAATTAAGCCAGGGATTTACCGAAGTGAATGAAAGTATTGTGTGTATAACTTGGGTAGGATACACTATCTTAAAGGCAATTGACAAATGTATTTCCATAATCGCTTCTACCTAGCCTTTAGAGCAGAAGTGATGAAATATTTTCTTTCTTTTTAATTCTTTTTTATTATACTTTACATTCTGGGGTACATGTTCAGAAGGTGCAGGTTTGTGACATAGGTATACACGTGCCATGGTGGTTTGCTGCAGCCATCAATCCATCATCTAAATTAGGTATTTCTCCTAATGGTATCACTCCCCTAGCACCCACTCCCTGATAGGTCCTGGTATGTGATTTCCCCTCCCTGGGTCCACGTGTTCTCATTGTTCAACTCTCCCTTATGAGTGAGAACATGTGATATTTGGTTTTCTCTTGGGATGGAACATTTTCAATTGCTCTGTGTATCACTATCTCAATTAGAGAATAAGACTTAATTAGAATACTCGAACAAAAAAGAGAATTGCATGCATGGCATCCTAAGACAGAGGTCAAGATGAAGCAGGTGGACTAAAAATACTGCAGCATGCCAATGAGAAGCAACACTTTGGTGACCATTCTGCCTATAGAAAGAAAATAAAATAAGATAAATATAATGAGACTTTGAGTGTAGCACTTTCAATTTTGTTGATTAGGCTGCATTCATGCTTCAGTGAGGCAGCAATTATGCCACTCCATCCTTCCATAGCCCATTGTGCAAATGCTGCCATTCCTGGTAGATATACAGGAGTTCTAGTCTGAGCCAAATGCTGAAATTTCATTGCAATACTGTTCTCTTAATGATGTAATTCTTAAAATTTTATTTATTTGCCTTACTAAGAAAATGTATTAGTAAATTTGTTACTAGTGTGTTTTGTTGTTGTTTTGAGAAAGGGCCTCACTCCATCACCCAGACAGGAAGGCAGTGGTGCAATCATGGCTCACTGCCACCTCAATCTCCCGGGCTCAAAGGGTCCCTCCTGAGTAGCTGGAACCATAGGTGCCTGCCACAATGCCAGGCTAATTTTTGTATTTTTTGTAAAGATAGGTTTCGCTGTGTTACCCAGGCTGGTCTCATATTCCCGGGCTCAAGCAATCCTTCCACTTTGCCCTCCCAAAGTGCTGGGATTACAGGCATGATCTATCACACCCAGTCTTTAGATATTAACTTTGTAATTTTCACATTGTTTCTGCCAATGAGGCCTATATGCCTAGAATCACCTAGTGATCATTTTAAACTTTTAATAAAATTAGAGACACACAATTTTTACATATACTGCCACTTCTAACTTAATCCTGATGGTATTTCTTATATTGATGATGATTCATGTACATTCATCCACAAGGAATCATAATATTTTATATCTTACAAAAAGAAAAATAATGTTACAAATAGCCAAAAAATAAAGCACAGTTATGCATTGCTTAATGATGATGACATATCCTGGGAAATTTATCCTTAGGGTATTTTATAATTTCGTGAACATCATAGTGTATACCTACACAAACTTAAAAGGTATAGGCAACTACACACCTAGGCAATATGATATCATAGCCTATTGCTCCAAATCTACAAACCAGTACAGCATGTTTCTGTACTGAATGTTGTAGGCAATTGTATTTGTCTATTTAAGTGTGTGTGTGTGTGTGTGTGTGTGTGTATGTGTGTGTGTGTGTATATGTATATACACATATATGTATGTATATACATATGTATATGGTACAGTAAAAATATAGCTGGAAGGTGCTTTGGGTGAATCAGTGAGTGAGTAGTGAGTGAATGTGAAGGCCTTGGACATTACTGTATACTACTATAAATTTACAAATACTGTACACTCAGGCTACACTAAGTTTGTAAAAAAAAAATTTCTTCAATAAGAAATTAACTTTAGCTTACTGTAAATTTTTACATCAAAAATTTTAATTTATTTAGTCTTTCGATTCTTGTAATAATACTTAGCTTAAAAATTAAACACATTGTACAGCTGCACAAAAATATTTTATTCATATCTTTATTCTATGTTTTTCTTTACTTTTAAAAATGTTCTGTTAAAAACTGAGACACAAACATACACATCAACGTAGGCCTATACAGGGTGTGTATCATCCATATCACCATATTCCTCTTTCACAACTTGTCCCAGGGGCAATAACGGGCATGGAGACATCATCCTCTGATAATACTTTCTATTGAAGCACCTCCTGAAGGACATGCCTGTAGTTATTTTATGGTCAACGTATTTTAATTAGTAGAAGGAGTATACTGTGATACAAAGATAGAAAATATAGTAAATATATAAATATAAAAACCAGCAACATAGTCATTTGTTATCATTATGTATTGTACATAATTGCATGTGCTACAGGTTTATAGGACTGGAAATATCCTAGGTTTTTGTACATTAGCTTCACCACAAACATGTGAGTAATGCATTATATGAGGAAAGTATGGTGATTACAATGTCACTAGGTGATAGGTGTTTTTCAACTGCATTATAATTTTATGGGACCACCATCATATATGTGAGGCCTTATTTACTGTCATGTCCTGACATGTTCAGCCTGTATTATGTTCCATCTGTTACATACGTGCAACTAATATTCTTTTATGTCATCTTTCAACAACTTAATGAGGAAAATTTGCCATCAATATCTGCATGTGTGTATTCACACACACATAAAGACACGTGTATGTCTACCTATTCATATCAGTAGAAAAAACATATATAAACTACATTACATTTGGTTTAGTTTTATAAAAATTACTCTGTATCACCAAGTTATTCTACCATGGGTTTACATAAAAACAGATTTGAATCATGTTATCCTAATTTTTAATTAACATAATATCAAAGCCCATCTAAACTTTATTTTTGATGTTTGATTTCCCTTACTGTTATTATCAATGACAATGCAACCACAGTGAAAAGTGTTCTATCAGTCACCTCCGAATACTGGCCACTTGCTCAGTTTGACAGCATTTTTAGAGACTTGTCAAGGCTAGTTTGTTTCTTCCTGTCTTTTACTAAGCTAAGCACTTTTTCAAATCTCCATTTAACCAAAACAATGGTAGCTAACAGCATAGGATTTATTTATTCTACTGTCATTCGGACCACTGATTTTAAATTTGTCTTTAAAGTGTAGAGTCATCCCTTAATATCTGCAGGAGATTGGTTCCAGGGCCCCTGCAGATACTACAATCTGTGGGCGATTATGTTGCTTATATAAAATGGCATAACGTTTACATATAAGCTACACGCATCCTCCTTTACACTTCAAATCATCTTCAGATTACCTGTAATACCTAATGAAATGTAAATGCCATGGAAACAGTTGTTATATTGTATGTTTTATTTGTATAGGTTTTTATTGTTATATTTTGTATTTTTATTTTTCATGAATATTTTTCAGCTACCATTCATGGATACAGTAAACATATTGTAAATATATTTTTTCTTTCTTTCTTTTTTCTTGCCTGCTTTAAACATACAAAATTCATCCACTTTTTTCCCCTAAGGTCCCAGAATGAATGAGCAAGGTGCCCTCTTGATTGGTGAAGGAAAACAACTTCTTTTCTTCTGCCTACAATCTCAGAAAAATCTCCTAGGCTAATGAGCATTGACAGTAAATGCTTTTTCAGGTTTTTGTCTGGATTGCATTGATTATACACTTCAAAAAACTTTACCTTAGTTGTTTAGTTTCCTCTCCTACCATGACTCAAGAGCAGGCTCTGAATATAGGATTAGGCAAGAAGGAACCGGATCTTTCAGAGTGTTTCTATTTTATAATGTGATTAACATAGTCCTCAGATTCCGGACTCATGGTCATGTAAAGTAGTTTTGCTCTTACATTGCAATAAAATTAGTAATTATAGATATACGTGAAAATACTCAGGCTCCACACTTCTACAGTCTCCCAAAATGAAAACAGTATAGAGATGTACAGCTAAAATGAGGTGAATAGGAAATTGCCCACTGCTTTTCTTTTCTGACCTTAGCCAGAGACATTTTGACGTGAAGGAACAGATATTAGCCTGAGGACTTTTGTGAAAATGAAGCTGCTAAAAATGTGCAATCAAATATTATTAAAATAGGCCAGGTGCTCATGCCTATAATCTCAGCACTTTTGGGGGCCAAGGCTGGTGGATCATCTGTGGTCAGGAGTTCGAGACCACGCTGCTCCACATGGCAAAACCCCATTTCTACTAAAATATTGTTTTTTATTATTATGGCAGAAATTAGTTTTAGAGAAAGGTTACATATGTCCTTTTAATAAAATGACAATTCAAACAAAGTTAGTATATCTACAATGGTTGAAGTAGAAAATTATTTTCTTTCTCTCACAGATTCTACTGTGTATAGACAATGTTTCAAACTCCTTAATTTTAACATATTTTTTATAATTTGAAAAGGCATATAGTTGGTCATTTTTCTTGGCCTAAAGATTAGCATTTGACTCTATGATTTGACTTAGTGCTATTATTTGTGAGGATAATAAAAAAATTGGTTAAAATGGAAAACAAAATTATTATGAAGAATTAACATAGGGTTGTCATCTTATTTTATTAAATGACCTTATTTTACTTTTTGAGTCTTTATTGATTTGGGACGAAGTTGATAATGTAACTTGATTATAAATCATCAAGTCAATATCTTTTCCCTCCATTTGTTAGCCTTCATTTGCTTTATGCTCTTTATATTTTCATCCACATTGTAGGTAATATGTAATTTTCCTTATGTGTAAAAAATACAATCAGAAGAAATTTAATAACAATTCAATTTGGATGTAACGCCATGTTTGAAATTCAAATCTCTAAATAGTCATTATAGTCTGGCTTCTCCAGAGAAACAGAAACAATTGGAAAGATAGAGAAATACATGATAGATGATAGATACATGATAGATAGATAGATGGATGGATAGATAGATAGATAGATAGATAGATAGATAGATAGATAGATAGACAGACAGACAGGTAAAGGCATGGACACAGATTTATTACAAGGAATTGGCTCATGACTTAACCGGAAAATTAATTGTCTACAGTTGGCAAGCAGGAGACTCACGAGAGATCACGGTATAGGTCCAGACTGAATCCAAGTCTGGAGAGACTGATGTCCAGTTTGAAACAGTAACGCAAAGAGAAATAATTATTTCTTATTCAGCCTTTTATTCTATTCATACCTTTAACAGAATAGATGTGGCTCACCCACATGGAGGAGGGCAAACTACTTTACTCCATCTACTGATTTAAATGTTAATCTCACCCAGAAACATCTTCACAGACACATCCAGAAGTAATGTTTAGCCAAATATCTGGGCAACCCATTGTCCAGTCAAGTTGACACTTTAAAATTGATCATCATAGCAGCTCTCAACTGTGAATTCTAAAGTCACTGGTAGATTACTCTATTTTGTACAATACAACCTGTAATTCCCTTGCCGTCTTGTCAGGCCCTGAAAATTTGCCATTTGTTTCAGGCAATTGGGCCCCAGCAAGTTTGTCTACCTCTGATTTGATTAGGCAATCACTGTCATCTGGCAATCTGAGTAAGCAACACTGTACTATGCTCTAAACATAAGGCAATGTATCCCACCATACATTAGCCTCCAGACATCTTTATCTTGAGCATTTTTTCACAGCACTTACAACATTCTCATTTTAGAGAATTTAAATATTTCATATGTTTTTCACTAAAATGTAACCTTCCTAAGGGCAGAAATATTTGTCAGTATTGTTCTACTAACATATCTTGCTTTAATTGCAGGTACTTAATAAATATATTTTTTTCTCTCTCTCTTTTTTTTTAATTTTTATTGCATTTTAGGTTTTGGGGTACATGTGCAGAACGTGCAAGATAGTTGCATAGGTACACACATGGCAGTGTGTTTTGCTGCCTTCCTCCCCTTAACCCACATTTGAAATTTCTCCCCATGCTATCCCTCCCCAGCTCCACCACCTGCTGTCCCTCCCCTATTCCCCCCAATAGACCCCAGTGTGTAGTACCCCCCTCAATGTGTCCATGTGTTCTCATTTTTCTCACCCACCTATAAGTGAGAATATATGGTATTTCCTTTTCTGTTCTTGTGTCAGTTTGCTGAGAATGTTGTTCTCCAGATTCATCCATGTCCTTACAAAGGACATAAACTCGCCATTTTTGATCGCTGCATAATATTCCATGGTGTATATGTGCCACATTTTCCCAGTCCAGTCTATCATCGATGGGCATTTCAGTTGGTTCCAGGTCTTTGCTATTGTAAACAGTGCTGCAATAAACATTCGTGTGCATGTATCCTTATAGTAGAATGATTTATAGTCCTTTGGATATATACCCAGTAAAGGGATTGCTGGGTCAAATGGAATTTCTATTTCTAGGTCCTTGAGGAATCGCCACACTGTCTTCCACAATGGTTGAACTAATTTACACTCCCACCAACAGTGTAAGAGTGTTCCTATTTCTCCACATCCTCTCCAGCATCTGTTGTCTCCAGATTTTTTAATGATTGCCATTCTAACTGGTGTGAGATGGTATCTCAATGTGGTTTTGATTTGCATCTCTCTAATGACCAGTGATGATGAGCATTTTTTCATGTGTTTGTTGGCCTCATGTATATCTTCTTTTGTAAACTGTCTATTCATGTCCTTTGCCCATTTTTGAATCGGCTTGTTTGTTTTTTCCTGTAAATCTCTTTGAGTTCTTTGTAAATTCTGGATATCAGCCCTTTGTCAGTTGGGTAAGATGCAAAGATTTTTTCCCAATCTGTTGGTTGCTGATTCACTCTAGTGACTGTTTCTTTTGCTGTGCAAAAGCTGTGGAGTTTGATTAGGTCCCATTTGTCTATTTTGGCTTTTGTTGCTAATGCTTTTGGTGTTTTGGTCATGAAGTCCTTGCCCACTCCTATGTCCTGAATGGTTTTGCCCAGATTTTCTTCTAGGGTTTTTATGGTGCCAGGTCTTATGTTTAAGTCTTTAATCCATCTGGAGTTAATTTTAGTGTCAGGTGTCAGGAAGGGGTCCAGTTTCTGCTTTCTGCACATGGCTAACCAGTTTTCCCAACACCATTTCTTAAACAGGGAATCCTTTCCCCATTGCTTGTTTTTGTCTGGTTTATCAAAGATTATATGGTTGTGGATATGTTGATTTGCCTCTGATGCCTCTGTTCTGTTCCATTGGTCTATATCTCTGTTTTGGTACCAGTACCATGCTGTTTTGATTACAGTAGCCTTTTAGTATAGTGTGAAGTCTGGTAGTGTGATGCCTCCCGCTGTGTTCTTTTTGCTTAGAACTGACATGGCTATGTGGGCTCTCTTTTGGTTCCATATGAAGTTCATGGTGGTTTTTTCCAGTTCTATGAGGAAATGTGATGGTAGCTCGATGGGGATAGCTTTGATTCTGTAAATTACTTTGGGCAGTATAGCCATTTTCACGATATTGATTCTTCCTAACCATGAACATGGAATGTTTCTCCATTTGTTTTTGTCCTCTCTTATTTTGTTGAGCAGTGGTTTGTAGTTTTCCTTGAAGGGGTCCCTTACGTTACTTGTAAGTTGTATTCCTAGGTATTTTATTCTCTTTGTAGCAATTGTGAATGACAGTTCATTCTTGATTTGGTTCTCTTTAAGTCTGCTATTGGTGTATAGGAATGCTTGTGAGTTTTGCACATTGATTTTATATCCTGAGACTTTGCTGAAGTTGCTTATCAGTTTCAGGAGTTTTTGGGCTGAGGTAATGGGCTCTTCTAGGTATACTATCATGTCGTTGGCTTCCTCCTTTCCTATTCGAATACCCTTTATTTCTTTTTCCTGCCTGATTGCTCTGGCTAGAACTTCCAGTACTACGTTGAATAGGAGTGGTGAGAGAGGGCATCATTGTCTCATGCCAGATTTCAAAGGGAATGCTTCCAGTTTTTGCCCATTAAGTATGATATTGGCTGTTGGTTTGTCATAAATAGCTTTTATTACTTTGAGATATGTTCCATCAATACCAAGTTTATTGAGAGTTTTTAGCATAAAGGGCTGTTGAATTTTGTCAAATGCTTTCTCTGCGTCAATTGAGATAATCATGTGGCTTTTGTTTTTGCTTCTGTTAATGTGCTGAATGACGTTTATAGACCTGCATATGTTGAACCAGCCTTGAATGCCCGGGATGAATCCTCCATTATCATGATGGATAAGTTTTTTTAATGTGCTGTTGCAATCGGCTTGCCAGTATTTTATTGAAGATTTTTGCATCTATGTTCATCATGGATATTGGCCTGAAGTTTTCTTTTCTTGTTGAGTCTCTGCCGGGTTTCGGTATCAGGATGATGTTGGTCTCATAAAATGATTTGGGAAGGGTTCCCTCTTTTTGAATTATTTGGAATAGTTTCAGAAGGAATGGTACCAGCTCCTCTTTGTGTGTCTGGTAGAATTCGGCTGTGAACCCATCTGGACCTGGGCTTTTTTTGTGTGGTAGGCTCTAAATTGCTCCCTCGACTTCAGACCTTGTTATTGGTCTATTCATAGTTTTGGCTTCCTCCTGGTTTAGGGTTGGGAGGACACAGGTGTCCAGGAATTTATCCATTTCTTACTGGTTTACTAGTTTATGTGCATAGAGTTGTTTGTAGCATTCTCTGATGATGGTTTGAATTTCTGTGGAATCTGTGGTGATTTCCCCATTATCATTTTTTATTGCATCTATTTGGTTGTTCTCTCTTTTCTTTTTATCAGTCTGGCTAGTGGTCTGTCTATTTTGTTGATCTTTTTGAAAAACCAGCTCTTGGATTAACGGATTTTTTGAAGGGTGTTTCATATCTCTATATCCTTCAGTTCTGCTCTGATCTTAGTTATTTCTTGTCTTCTGCTAGGTTTTGAGTTTTTTTTAATCTTGCTCCTTTAGCTCTTTCAATTTTGATGATAGGGTGTCAATTTTGGATCTCCCCACTCTCCTCATGTGGGCACTTATTGGTATATTTTTTTTCTCTACAGACTGCTTTAAATGTGTCCCAGAGATTCTGGTATGTTGTGTCTTCATTCTCGTTGGTTTCAAAGAACTTCTTTATTTCTGCCTTCATTTCATTGTTTATCCAATCAACATTCAAGAGTCAGTTGTTCAGCTTCCATGAAGCTGTGTGGTTCCGAGTTATTTTCTGAATTCTGAGTTCCAACTTGATTGCACTATGGTCTGAGAGACTGTGTGTTATGATTTCCGTTGTTTTGCATTTGCTGAGGAGTGCTTTACTTCCAATTATGTGGTCAGTTTTGGAGTAGGTGTGATGTGGTGCTGAGAAGAATGTATATTCTGTGGATTTGTGATGGAGAGTTCTGTAAATGTCTATCAGGTTTGCTTGTTCCATGTCTGAGTTCAAGCACTGGATATCCTTGTTAATTTTCTGTCTGGTTGATCTGTCTCATATTGACAGTGGAGTGTTAAAGTCTCCCACTATTATTGTGTGGGAGATTTAGTCTCTTTGTAAGTCATTAAGAACTTGTCTTATATATCTGGGTGCTCCGGTATTGGGTCCATATATATTTAGGATCGTTAGCTCTTCTTGTTGTATCGATCCTTTTACCATTATGTAATGACCTTCTTTGTCTCTTTTGATCTTTGTTGCTTTAAAGTCTATTTTATCAGAGATGAGAATTGCAACTCCTGCTTTTTTTGCTCTCCATTTGCTTGGTAAATCTTCCTCCATCCCTTAATTTGAGCCTTTGTGAATCTTTGCATGTGAGATGGGTTTCCTGGATACAGCACACCGATGGGTTTTGGTTTTTTATCCAATTTGCCAGTCTGTGTCTTTTGATTGGTGCATTTAGCCCATTTACATTTAGAGTTAATATTGTTATGTGTGAGTTTGATACTGCCATTTTGATGCTAGCCAGCTGTTTTGTCCCTTGGTTGATGCAGATTCTTCATTTTGTTGATGCTCTTTAGCATTTGGTATGTTTTTAGAATGGCTGGTACTGGTTGTTTTTTTCTATGTGTAGTGCCTCTTTCAGGAGCTCTTGTAAAGCACACCTGGTGGTGACAAAATCTCTGAGTTCTTGCTTGTTGGCAAAAGATTTTATTCTTCCTTCACTTATGAAGCTCCATTTGGCTGGATATGAAATTCTGGGTTGAAAGTTTTTTTCTTTAAGGATGTTGAATATTGGCCCCCACTCTCTTCTGGGTTATAGAGTTTCTGCTGAGAGATCTGCTGTGAGTCTGACCCTTCTCTCTGGCTGCCCTTAGTATTTTCTCCTTCATTTCAACCCTGGTGCATCTGACAATTATGTGCCTTGGGGTTGCTCTTCTTGCAAAATATCTTTGTGGTGTTCTCTGTATTTTCTGGAGTTGAGTATTGGCCTGCCTTGCTAGGTTGGGTAAATTTTCCTGGTTAATATCCTGAAGAGTGTTTTCCAGCTTGGATTCATTCTCTTCGTCACATTCTGGTACACCTATGAAACGTAGGTTAGGTCTCTTCACATAGTCCCACATTTCTTGGAGATTTTGTTCATTCCTCTTTGCACTTTTTTCTCAAATCTTGGTTTCTCATTTTATTTCATTGAGTTGATCTTCGACTTCTGATATTCTTTCTTCTGCTTGGTCAATTTGGCTGTTGAAACTTGTGCATGCTTCATGAAGTTCTCGTGTTGTGTTTTTCAGCTCCTTCAATTCATTCATATTCCTCTCTAAGTTGTCCATTCTTGTTATCATTTCCTTGAACCTTTTTTCAAATCTTTTTTCAAGGTTCTTAGTTTCTTTGCATTGATTTAGAACATGTTCTTTTAGCTCACTAAAGTTTCTCATTATCCACCTTCTGAAGTCTGATTCAGTCATTTCATCACTCTCATTCTCAGTCCAGCGTTGTTCCCTTGCTGGTGAGGAGTTTTGGTCCTTTGTAGGAGGTGAGGTGTTTTGGTTTTGGGTGTTTTCCTCCTTTGTGTGCTGGTTTCTTCCCATCTTTGTGGATTTATCCACCTGTCATCTTAGTAGTTGCTGACTTTTCGATTGGGTCTCTGAGTGGACACCCAGATTGTTGATGATGAAGTATTTCTATTACTTAGTTTTCCTTTTAATGGTTTAGCCCCTCTGCTATATGAGTGCTGAGGTCCACTCCAGGCCCTGCTTGTCTGGGGTACACCTGTAGCAGCTGCGGAACAGTGAGGGATGCTACCAGTTTCTTCTTCTGCTATCTTTGTTCCAGAATGATGCCCGCCAAATGTCAGTCTGATTAGTCCTTTTTTGAGGTGACTCTTTGGATATACAGGGGTCAGGCAGCTGCTTGAGGAGATGGTCTGTACTTTATAGGAGCTCCAGTGCTGAGCTGTTAGCTCCGTTGTTCATTCAGGTTTGCTGGGCAGATGTGTTTGTCTGCTGCAGCAGAACTTATAACCCCCCCCTTTTGTTTTCCCTCAGATGGTCTGTCTCAGGGAGTTGGGGCTTTCTTTATGAGTATCTGTTGCACTGTCCTGCCCAGCTAGGAGGCAGTCTATTCACTATTTGCCTGCCGGGGCTCTGCCCTGCTAGCATGGGTCCGCCTTGCTGCCACGGGCTTTCGTTCTACTGTGGTGCACTCCACCCTGTTGGCAGCATCTCTCTGTTATGGCTGGTTGCCTCGGCAACAACAGGCTGCGTCAGCAGTGGGTGGTACCTCAGTAGGGGTGGATTGCATCCGTAGTGGCGGACGCCCCTTCCCCACCGAGCTGCACCATCCTGGATTCAGCTGATCCTTCGGGAAAACTCTCAACCCTGAGCACCTCGAATCGCCATGGGCTGCTTGTCCCCGTGAGGGTGGGCCCCTCAGAGCCCGATCACCTGGCTCCCTGCCTCAGAATCCCTCCTCTGTCTCTCTTTCTTTTGCTTTCCAAATTGAATGGTTGACTCTCTCACAGGTGCCCCAGTCACCTGCTGATTGGCCAATGGGATCCGTGTGATCTCCCCTGCGGTGGCCCACTGCACCAGCTCAAATCGCTCTTCCCAGGAATCTCCTGGTCTGGCTCACCATCCAAGTCCTGTTCAATCAAATGAACAAGTCAATCTGCCCTCCCAAAACTCAGATTGCTGGTTTAACAGGGCACCCATACCAGTCAGCTTTGTGTGGGCTGCCGCTGCACCGCGGCACCGGCCAACACGGCCATGCAAGCCTAAAGGGCTGCACTGCTGTCCTGTGTCTCTCCTACACCTGGGAATTTCCTTGTTCTGTGGGCAACAAAGGTCCGTCTGAAAATGCAGCTAAGACTCACCCTCTGTGCCTTCGGGCTGCAATCCAGAGTCATTTCTATGGCGCCATCTTGGAATAAATATCTTTAAATGTTTTCTAAGACCAAATTTCCCTCCAGAAATTGTTTTCAAGACTGTGCCCCAAATCAAATCAAAACTATCCCCTATTAAACATATACCTTCTTCTCATATTTGTTGAATCCTATTCACATGTATTTTCAAAATTCCTGATAGAGTCTACTTTTTATGATTCATGCAGACACACACACACACACACACACACACACACACACACACATGCTCTCTTATCCATGTTTCTTCTCTTCATTGTTACAGTTATCTGCAGCAAAATATGGTCTAAAAGTATTAAATGAAAAATTCCAGAATAAAAAAACACACATTTTAAATTGTAGCCTTTTAGAGTAGCCTGAAGAAATCCCATGCCATCTCACTTTGTCCTTCCCGGGACATGAATCCTCGCTTTGTCCTTCCCGGGACATGAATCCTCCCTTTGTCCTTCCCGGGACATGAATCCTCCCTTTGTCTAGCATATTATGCCGTAGACACTGCCTACCCTTTAGTCACTTAGTAGCCATCTTGATTATCACATCAAAAACCAATATTTACATAGTTTGGTACTATTTTCAGTTTCAGGCACTCATTGGGGATCTTGGAACATATCCTCTTGAAGATAAGGGGACCTAGTGTACTTAGTTATATATCAGTTATGTGCCAAACACTTTGCTGGTTTCCAGGGATGTAATATCATCTTAGGGACAAATTCATTAAAAGTATAGCCTGAGACAGAATTTGTTAAGGGAATTACTCTTTTTTTTTTTTTTTGAGACGTAGTTTCGCTCGTTACCCAGGCTGGAGTGCAATGGCGCAATCTCCGCTCACCGCAACCTCTGCCTCCTGGGTTCAGGCAATTCTCCTGCCTCAGCTTCCTGAGTAGCTGGGATTACAGGCATGCGCCACCGTGCCCAGTTAATTTTTTGTATTTTTAGTAGAGAGAGGGTTTCACCATGTTGACCAGGATGGTCTCGATCTCTTGACCTCATGATCCACCTGCCT
The DNA here is from genome assembly GCA_031835075.1 of Saguinus oedipus. Classification (NCBI taxonomy): domain Eukaryota; kingdom Metazoa; phylum Chordata; class Mammalia; order Primates; family Cebidae; genus Saguinus; species Saguinus oedipus. The sequence continues at coordinate 48,136,489 of CM063186.1, read as the reverse complement.
TGGCCTCCCAAAGTGCTGGGACTACAGGCGTGAGCCATCGCACCAGGCCTTAAGGGAATTACTCTTAAGAAAGAAAAAAAAAAGCAACCTATACCGGAGTAAAGGAAACATCCTAGGTAAGAGTATTGAATTGAATGGTGTCACTCAAAAATTCATGTCTTCCCAGAACCTCAGAATATGACCTTATGTGGAAATAAGGCCTTTGCAGAGGTAATTAGTTAAGATGATGTCACACTAGATTAGAGTGGACCCTAAAATCAATACTTAGTGTACTTAATAAAAAGGGAATAAGAAACACAGAGATATGCACAAGAAAGAGAGTCATATCATTAGAGAGACAGAGATTGGAGTTTTTGAACTACAAACCAAGGGATACCAATGACAGCTAGAAGCCATCAGAAGCTAGGAATCTTGGAAGGCTTCTTCGCTAAAGCCTTCAAAGTAAGCATGGACTTACCAACAACTTGATTTCTAAATTTTACCCTGCGGAATTGTGAGAGAACAAATCCCTTCTGTTTTCAGTCACCTAGCCTGTGGTAACTTGGTATGAAAGTTCCAGAGATTTAATATAGCAGGGAACGAATCTAAGAAGAAAGATAGTTACAGCTAAAGTCTAGAATTTCAAGATTTGACATGTAACAGCATCAATAGTCTTATATATTTATTATTTTATTTATGTATTTTTAGTTATTAATGACTTTTTAGTTCTTTATTAAGGTTATAAGAACTTTTTTCCTATGTTTTCTTTTAGTAATGTTTTAAAATTAGCCATTATATTTTACTTACATGTAAGCTACTTAAAATTATTTTGTGTGTAAGGTTTACAATTTATACACACATAGAGACAGACAGACACACACACATATTTGTACATATTCCATTTGGTTAATCAGTTCTTTCAGCATGATATTTTGGAAAAACTAATCTTTTCTCATTGCCCTATCTTGGTATCTTTATTAAAAAACAATTGACCAAATCAACAGGGTATAAGTGTCTATGATGATACAGATTTGCATATTTCCCATGCAAAAACCAAGCAGTGGAATGGCTGGGTTGACAAGACTTAGACAAATATATGTGAATTTATTTTCAGGTATCACATTTTCTTCCATTGACCTATAAACCTATCTTTATCAATATGTTCTCCATACTTATGAAGGGAAACTTGGTTCTAATTTTAGTGAAGTTTCAGGGTAGTGGTATAGAAATTATCTGTTGGTTAATTTAAAAAGTCAGTAAGAGTATCTGACTTGATTCAATAAATATGTAAAATAAAAATATACTCTAGTATATTTTAGGTTCATCTGTTGTTAACTCTTGGAATAAATTTTGTATTAACTAATAAGCCAGGTAGTATAAATCCTCCAACAACTTTCTTTTTCAAAAATACTTTCTATGTTTTGATCTTTTGTGTTTTCACGTAAATTACATTGTTCATTTTAATAAAAAAAAGTCTCCTAGAATTTTGATGGAAATTGTTTTGCATTCATAGATGAAGTTTACACAATTGCAATCTTAACAGTATTGTTTTTAACTAGAAAGCATGTCTCTACCTAATTTGTGTTCTTTTTAAATTTCTCTAAGCAAATTGTCTTGTTTTCAGTGTACAGTTCTTACATATGCTATATAAAATTTATTTGTAATTATTCATATTTTATGCTATTACAATTTTATATTTAGAAAATATTTCCATTTTAATTACTAGCTCATGGACATACAACTGTTATTTGGTAATCTTGTATCTTGCAAACTTTATTTTAAATTTTAGTAGATTTTTGCACAGATTATTTAGCCTTTTCTACATACACAATAATATTTGTAAAAAAAAATATGTTTTACTTCTTTTTCAATTTATGTGCCTTATGTAGGATCTCTCACAGAGTAACAAGTTAAATTGGTAGTAAGTGTTCAGTCTTTCATGATTAGGATGCTGTGGGCTGTATATAGGTTTCCCATTATCAGGCTGAGGAATTCATCTTCTATCTCTAGTTGCTGAGTTTTTATCAAGGTGTTGAGTTTGTTAAATTACTCTTCAGTATGAGAATTTATTATGAGAAAATAAGATTTTAGTCAACAGTTTAATGGATGTTCTAATAACAACTGAACCAATGAATTCTTTGAATCTGAAATTCTTTATTTATTTTTTTGTTTTGCTTTGTTTTGTTTTTGAGACAAAGACTCACTGTGTCGCCAAGGCTGGAGTGCAGTGGCACTATCTTGGCTCACTGCTAATTCTCCTGCCTCAGCCTCCTGAGTGACTGGGATTACAGGCGTGTGCCACCATGCCCACCTAATTTTTGTATTTTTAGTAGAGACCAGGTTTCACCATGTTAGTCAGGCTGTTCTCAAACTCCTGACCTCGTGATCCACCCACCTTGGCCTCCCAAAGTGCTGGGACTACAGACATGAGCCACTGTGCCCGGCTTGAATCTGAAATTCTTTACCCAGCCAAGTCTATAAATAAAGATTACACAGACTACTGAGACTAATTCTGAATAATGAAAGCAGCAATGTGGATGATTATAATGATGCTGATGCTGATGATTTAATTTTGAAATAATATAATTTGAAGAAAAGTTTCCCAACCACAGCCAGGGAAGGAGACATAAAGGCAATCTAGCAATCTAAATGGGAATTTCTAACTAGTATGCAGCTCTTTTAGGACATCACAAGTGGTTCGACTCAGTACTAATCATGTTCTCTTCACATGCACCTCCACTGATGATATATATTCCAGGCTGTTAGAACTGAAAAGAAAAGAATAGGCCATTGATTAATTAAATATTAAACATTGTGAAAATTTTTTCCTCATCCACTCAGATATTGCAGTATACAAATTAAAAGAAAAAAGCATTTGAAGAGTGGATGAATTAGGAATAATTTCATGTTAGTTAATATGTATATAAAAATTATTTGTTGTGTATCCTTGTAAAGCCTATAAGACTGGGAATCACTGTTTAAGTTGGTATAATTTGTTAACCTTTAAATTTGTTTAGTACAGTAAACATATATATTAAATACATATATATGCTACATATATTTAAAATTATATAAAAGCAATTAGCAAGGACAGGCTCATTTTTTTAAGTTGCTGTGGCCATATGACTGTATAATGGAAGAGATAATCTGGTTAAGAATAATGTGAATCTTTCTCCTAGCTACTACACCAGTTCCTGAGCATACACTGCCATTAGACTTTAATTGTATTAGAAGAGGGGCCCCGTGACTCATTCTCACAATTTAGATAGCTTTAGAAACAGAAGCAAATGGCTAATAAACATATGAAAAAATGCTCATCATCACTGGTCATTAGAGAGATGCAAATCAAAACCACATTGAGATACCATCTGACGCCAGTTAGAATGGCGATCATTAAAAAATCTGGAGACAGCAGATGCTGGAGAGGATGTGGAGAAATAGGAACACTCTTACACTGTTGGTGGGAGTGTAAATTAGTTCAACCATTGTGGAAGACAGTGTGGCGATTCCTCAAGGACCTAGAAATAGAAATTCCATTTGACCCAGCAATCCCATTACTGGGTATATATCCAAAGGACTATAAATCGTTCTACTATAAGGACACATGCACACGAATGTTCATTGCAGCACTGTTTACAATAGCAAAGACCTGGAACCAACCCAAATGCCCATTGATGATAGACTGGACTGGGAAAATGTGGCACACATACACCATGGAATATTATGCAGCAATCAAAAATGATGAGTTTGTGTCCTTTGTAAGGACATAGATGAATCTGGAGAACATCATTCTCAGCAAACTGACACAAGAACAGAAAAAGAAATACCGCATATAACTCACTCATAGGCGGGTGAGAAAAATGAGAACACATGGACACAGAGAGGGGGTCTACTACACACTGGGGTCTATTGGGGGGAATGGGGGAGGGACAGCGGGGGGGCGCTGGGGAGGGATAGCCTGGGGATGAATGCCAAGTGTGGGTGAAGGGGAGGAAGGCAGCAAAACACACTGCCATGTGTGTACCTATGCAACTATCTTGCACGTTCTGCACATGTACCCCAAAACCTATAATGCAATAAAAATTAAAAAAAAAAAAAAGACATACGTTGCCTACGCAATTCCAAACTTTACTTTCAGCATACACAACTATGAGATCGTGGAATTATCTTCCCCAATAACACCATAACTATTTTCATTATCTGCCAAGGGACAGACACTTAGATGGAATTTTGACAAGCAGACTGACATGTATACATATGCCCACACAAGACCCATCGTAGCAAAGCGAGAGCAAACTGAAAAAGGTTGATGGAACACGGGATTGGTTTGTTTCACACCACCTAGTTCTGGCCAAGAGTACAAAAAAAGTCATTTTGAAAAAAAGTTTATATGGTCAGAATATAAACTTTTCTGTTTATATTCTGAATATATTTTCTGAATATAAACAGAAAAGTTTATATTCTGACCATATAAACTTTTATAATATATATTCTGTCCTCCCTCCACTTTCACAAGTGTGTTTTCTTTTCTTTTTTTTTTTTTTTTGAGATGGAGTTTCGCTGTTGTTACCCAGACTGGAGTGCAATGGCAGGATCTCAGCTCACCACAACCTCTGCCTCCTGGGTTCAGGCAATTCTCCTGCCTCAGCCTCCCGAGTAGCTGGGACTACAGGCACGCACCACCATGCCCAGCTAATTTTTGTATTTTTAGTAGAGATGGGGTTTCACCTTGTTGACCAGGATGGTCTCAATCTCTTGACCTCGTGATCCACCCGCCTCGGCCTCCCAAAGTGCTGGAATTATAGGCGTGAGCCACTGCGCAGAGCCATACAAGTGTGTTTTCAAAATGACAGAAAAAAAAAAAAAAACACACTTGTGAAAGTGGGGGTAGGAAAGAATATATATTACTTAATAGATTAATAGTTTAATATGCATTTAAAATTATAGGCATTTATACAGACATCCATTTTTATTCTTGACCTAGGACATTAATATTTTAAGGGTGGGGCTACTGTTTTATTCCACTTTCATGTTAATGATCACATATTTTAAAAGAGCTACATCCAAATGAATTAAGAATAATAAAGGTTCAAGTGAACACAATTACATATTGAATTCCTTACTGAATTGATGTCTCTGAAAGAGGTTAGTAAGTCTTTGTGTAATGGATAAAAATATATCTCTAGTGCATGGCCTGGGGTCATAAATTAAAGCAAATATACTAAACCTAAGTGCTTGAAATATGTCAGAAAAAATATATATGCTGCTGACAATGTGGTTGTGATAAAGTATATGTAAATTAAATTATTTTAATCCACACTGACTCAGCTAATTTACCTAATACTAATGCACCAAGTCTAGGAGACTAGAGCTGGGTCTACAGTCTACAGGTATGATCACTTCTGAGACTTGATGGAGTTAAAGGAAAATGTGGTGCTTTGAAGGCTTGAATTGTTAGCTCTGACAGAGACACTAAGTAGGACCCTTGCCCCCTGCTGCTTCCTCCCCAGGGACCTAACAGAGAAGTCAAGTTAACACAGACTATTGTGGAATTTTATGATTCTTTCTTCTGGAAGCTAGGAATTAAAGGCTACTACATTGGCTCTGCAAATTCCCTTCCATTCCTGCTGAGATGAGAGAGTACATTTCATTCACAGTATCTTCAACTTGCTTTCCTGGTTTGAAATATCATTAAGAATCTTGTCAAAATGCAAAAGTTTGGAATTTTGGCTCCCTGAACCAACTAACACACTGAATGCAGATGCACATTACATTTTATAAATCCACATAGATAATTAAAAAATGTCTGCATCACAGTTCAACATTTTCTTCCTTGGCATGAATTCCAGAAGTATTTCCAACAATTTTGACAATATAAATTAACAAAATCCAGCAATACTTTCTGGAAATATATCTTGTCTTACCGACTAAAGTTGTCTTCATTCTATCCCACAAGTAATGCTGGTATTGATTAGTATCTGATTACAGGGTTGGCACACAGGTATGAGAAAATGAGGGAGATTTTTTCTTACTCTAGCAAAGAAAATTTAATGGAAGATGTTTTTCTAGAGGCATTAAGTAAGGAATTGGCAAACTTATTCTGCAAAAGATAAAATAGTACATATTTTAAGCAAATTCTTCTGTGTTTCCTTTTGCACAATTCATTTTAAAAAATGTACAATTCTTACCTGGCACGGTGGCTGATGCCTGTAATCCCAACACTTTGGGAAGCTGAGGGGAATGGCGGATCACCAGGGGTCAGGAGTTGGAGACCAGCCTGGCCAACATGGTGAAACCCGGTCTCTACTAAAAGTAGAAAATTAGATGGGTGTGGTGATGTGTGCTTGTAGTTCCAGCTACTTGGGAGGCTGAGGCAGGAGAATCACTTGAACCCTGGAGGTGGAGGTTGCTGTGAGCCAAAATCAAGTTACTGCACTCCAGCCTGGGTGACAGAGTGAAACTGTCTAAAAAAAAAAAAGGTACAAGTTTTTAGCTCAACAGCTACACAAAAAGAGGCTATGGGCCTATCTGGCCATGGACATTAGTTTATTAACTCCTAGTATTCAAACTTTCTATACCCTCTGAGATATGTCCAAACCAATGGTGTAGGTGTCCCTTTTTCACGTTCAAGACCATACCTCTCACCTTCAAGAATCTGTGAGACTCTAAATTCAGCAGAAGTTCTTCAACACACGTAGTTGGTCTCCATTTTTTGGTTTACTTGTCCTTACTGCTAAAAGTAATGAGCAAATAATTCAGATCAAGCACAGAAAGGTGATTCATTACGTGCAATATCTTGAGGTAAGCATTTTAATTATTTAAAACAGACACTCTTTAGCTTATTCAGTGCTACAATTTGAATTTGTCCAACAAAACTTGTGTTGAAACTTTATCCCAAATGTGATGGCATTAACAGATAGGACGAGTAAGAGGTGATTAGATCATATGTGCTCAGCCCTCATCAATGGATTGATACAGTTATTGTGGGAATGAGTTCATTATCTCAAAGATCAAATTAACACATAATACCAGATTATCTGTGCTAAAGAATTCCAACATTTCCCTGTGGGCTTGAGAGTGGGACCGGTTATTACTGACTTGTAGCTTCTCCTACAGACCATTCAAATTAATACTTGTAATAAATCGTGTCAGTTTTACATCTACATTTTTGTCTTTGCAAGTAAATGTACCTGCATGAATCGCTGCTTTCAAAGAAACCCCAGTGGTCATAAACTCTCTATTAGGAAAAGATCAATACTTGCTCACCTATAGTTCTTAGTACACAAACATATATAGGTACTAAGCACACAATGTATGTAATATATATACATTGCTTCAAAAGTTGATGAATATAGGTTTCTTTAATACTTTTCAACATATAAAGCATATGGCAACCTTTGAAAACAGTAAATTTAGGTTCTAATTTTGTCTAAACTCAGTTGTCTCAAATTGCTGTCATAAGAAGTTGACTAAATTATTCTACTGAGAGAAGAAATAATTTTTGTGATAATAAACAATTTCCAATTTCAGTTTACTCTATTTTACAATGCACAACTTGTGTTATACTCCATTTGCCTCAATATCATTCATAGAGACAGGAGACAACTAAATGCCACCCAGGTCATGGTGTACAGGGGGCTTGCCTATACATGACCATGGTGAAAAATAGTGTCCCTTAACACATGTGCAGTAAGGGAAATAAATCAATGTAGACCGGCTCATTCTAAGGGCCTGCCTGCAAACTAGGAGAACGGGGTGGAGACAGAGGGAATTCTTGCTTGATGCAGGGGAGGAGCCTGGCCTTCAGCTGTGTCTCTCAGTCTGAGAGACGGGAGCCTGTTGGCAGGACCCCCTTTGTTAGCTGAGAGCATTCCTTTAATAAATTCTGCTCTCCTCACCTTTCAGTGTGTCTGTGTGCCTAATCTATTCCAGTTGTGTGACAAGAACCTGGATTTTAGCTGAACTCAGGAGCATCAAATCCTGAATCATTATGAACTATATAAAATTAAGCTGCAAGGAATAAAATACTAAAACATTTTATTTCACAAATGCTCATAATGGCATAAAATGGCAGCTTCTAACTCTGGAATGCATTTCTATTAATATCATTGTTAAAATTTATTTGTCTTAACACCTTGCAGAAGTGTTGGAGTCATCATAATTACATCTCTCCCTTTTAAAAGCTAGGCTGTAGTTTATATGTGACTATTCTTGTCACCTTTTGAAATCTCTCATAACATATGCTAATAAAATAGAGCAGCACTTTTCTTCAAATAGTTAGTTTATATATCAAATAGAAGAGAAGGAAATCAAGTCTCACATACACACAGACACACACACAAAAAAACACACTAAAGATGCATGAGCTATTCTCTTGAGTACTGCTTATTTTATACATTAGGTATACATTTTTTTTCCATAGCGATGATTTCCACAAGGATTGGCCTTGTATATGCAGCATCTTATTGTAATACATAAAGAAAATTATGTATTTATGTTTATAAATACATAAACAAAACAAGTTAAAATAAATATTAATAAGAATGGGCTTCCTGAAAAATATTTTCTGCTTCTACATAATTCAAAGACAAATATAATTAAGTGAAATTTTAATCTGCTTTGGGTACTTCCCCAAATATTTTAAATTAATTGTCCCAATCATTTATTTTGCTCATGCTATGACAGGTGTTTAATATTATTCTTATTTACAGTTATATAATTTGAAACTTTAAAATGTCAAGTTAATTTTTAAAAAATAAGTTTTATTTCTGAGCTTATATACTTAATAGCCAGGATATACTGTGGATAGATCATGGGCTTTAAAGCAAACAGGATTAGGTTCTTAAACAAATCCTTAATTTTGCAAGTTAAGTTTTTTTCTTAAACTACACAGACAGCAAAAAGCAGGATATATAGAATTCTGCATTTATTTTTTACTAGATTTATTATTATTATTATTATTATTATTATTATTTAGAGAGAGGGTTTCAGTATGTTGCCCAGGCTGGAGTTTTTTGGCTATTCACAGGCTGATCGTTGCACAATACAGCCTCAAACTCCTGGCCTTGAGAAATCCTTTCACCTCAGCCTTCCAAGTAGCTGGGGCTATAGACATGTGCCTCTGTACCTGGTTTACACTGATTCTATTATTAAGCTCCATACCAAGTTTATAGTTATTTATGAACTTAGAGATTTTAGCATATATGCTGTGATGAGATTTCTATTTGGAGGATGGCAGTGTTCAAATGGTTGGTTTGATGATTTCTTGATTTTTACGTTGCTTTGTTGTATTAACAAATTTTCTAGGAGTTGAACAATATCTAGGAAAGGGAAATATTAACCCTGATTGGATAAACTCTATTATAATGTGTTTTGACTAAAATAAATTCTATAGGTGAGGAGATAGTATGTTACTAAGAAGAAAGTTCAATGAAAACTCTATTTCTGCCACTCTTAAAATGGCATTGGTGTGCATATAACACAAATCTCTAGGCAAACTCAATTGTATTAGTTCATTTAACATTTTTATAAAAGAATAGCTAAGGCTAAGTAATTTATGAGGAGAAATTTATTTGACTCATGATTCTGTAGGTTGTACAAGAAGCATGGTGCTGATATCTGGTGAGAGCCTCAGGCTACTTCCACTCATGACAGAAAGTGAAGGGGAGCTAGATTATGCAGGCATGACATGATGAAAGAGGACAGGAGAGACAGGTGGGAGATGGCAAACTCTGTTTAAGCCTGGCTCCCATGGGAACTCATAGAGCAAGATCTCACTTATTACTGTAAGCACGGCACCAAGCCATTCATGAGAGACTTGCCCCAATGACTCAAAACTCCACATTAGGCCCTATCTTGAACATTGAGAATCAAATTTCAACATGATGTTTAGGGAAATGAATTTCCCATTATAGCATCAATCTTACACCAAACCTGGCCCTGTAGTTTCTCCATGGATGAGCTTATTATATTGCAATTGGGTTGCCCATGAACTTCATTTTCTGGCTTACAAACCAAAAGATATAATAATAGCAACCCCCCTTGGCAAAAATATACTGTTTTAAAGTTAAAAACAAACCAAAATCAAACAAACAACAGATACTGGCAAGATTGTAGAGAAAAGGGAAAAATTATACACTGCTGGAAGAAATGTAAATTAGTTCAATCACTATGGAATGCAGTTTGGAGATTTCTTATGCAACTTAGAACTACCATCTGACCCAGCAATCCCATTAGTGGATGTATAGTCCCCAAAATATAAATAATTCTTTCTACCAAAACTATATATGCACTGGTATGTTCATTGCTGCACTATTCATGATGGTCAAGACTTAGAATCGGGGCTGGGCATGGTGGCTCACGCCTGTAATCTCAGCACTTTGGGAGGCCAAGGAGAATGGATTACGAGGTCCAGAGATCGAGACCATCCTGGTCAACATGGTGAAACTCTGTCTCTACTAAAAATACAAAAATTAGCTGGGCATGGTGGCGCACGCCTGTAGTCCCAGCTACTCGGGAGGCTGAGGCAGGAGAATTGCTTGAACCCAGGAGGCGGAGTTTGCAGTGAGCCAAGATTGTGCCATTGCACTGCATCGTGGGTAGCAAGGGCAAAACTCCGTGTCAAAAAAAGAAAAAAAAAAAAAAGACTTAGCCTCAACCCTGGTGCCTATCAATGGTGGACTGTATGAAGACAAGCAATACATATAAAGCTTGAACCATGCACCATGTAAAAAGAGTGAAATCATGTCCTTTGCAGGATGGATTGGAAAACCATTATCCTAAATAAATTAACACAGGAACAGAGAACCAAATGCCACATTATTTTGCCTGTAAGTGAGGGCCAAACATTGAGTACACGTGGATTCGAGGGGAGGGATAGATACTGAGGATTACTTGAGAGTAGAGGATGGGAGGAAGGTTAAGGTCAAACCAAGGCTTCTCTCTACCTTCCCTTGCCCTTCTGTTATCTATCTATCTATCTATCTATCTATCTATCTATCTATCTATCTATCTATCTATCTATCTATCTATCTATCTATCTATCTATCATCTGTCTATATCTATCTATCTATCGATCTATCTATCGATCTATCTATCTATCTATCTATCTATCTATCTATCTATCTATCTATCATCTGTCTATATCTATCTATCTATCTATCTATCTATCTATCTATCTATCTATCTATCTATCTATCATCTATCTCTATCTATCTATCTATCTATCTATCTATCTATCTATCTATCTATCTATCTATCTATCATCTGTCTATATCTATCTATCTATCTATCTATCTATCTATCTATCTATCTATCTATCTATCTATCTATCATCTATCTCTATCTATCTATCTATCTATCTATCTATCTATCTATCTATCTAACTATCTATCTATCTATCTATCTATCTATCATCATCTATCTATCTATCAATCAATCTATAGCTTGGAATTTGTATGTGCTAAATTGTGTACCCCACTAAAATTCACATATTGAAGTCTAAGCTCCAGTCTCAGAATATGACTGCATTTTGAGATAGGGCCTTAAAATAGATAACTAAAGGTAAATTAGGTCAATGGGATGATCCCTAACCCATAGGACTGGTATATTTCTAAGAAGAGATGACCATACAAACCTCCACAGACAAAAGTTCATGTGAAGACAAAGGGAGATGACAGCCATATACAAGTCGAAAAGAGAGGCCTGAGACAAACCAACCCAGAAGACACTTAAATCTCAGACTTCCAGCCTCCAGGATTGTGAGATGATAATTTTTTGTTGTTTCAGCCACCAAGTCTATGCTACTTTGTCTTGGCACCCCTAGCAATATAAAATACTTTTATTCTGTAAAAATTTGTCTCTTCTCCCCATCAGGTTATTTTATCACTTATTTATACCAGTGTGGGAACATGTATTCTTTTTTTGGATACTTGGGCTACAATCTGTTGAGGTTTAGAAAACAATACCCCAAATGTTTGATATTTTGAATTAAAATTAAAATACCTCAGAAATACGCCTCAAAATCCTGCCTTCTCTCTACCTTGCCCTGCCCTTCTGTCTTTTTAGAAGAGCAGGAAGTTCTCCCCTTTGCAATTTCCTTATTTGACTGAGGATATTTCATATTTTTAAATTATTTTTTATTGCATTTTAGGTTTTGGGGTACATGTGAAGAACATGCAAGATTGTTGCATAGGTACACACATGGCAGCGTGATGTGCCGCCTTCCTCCCCGTTACCTGTATCTGGCATTTCTCCCCATGCTATGTCTTACCTAAGTAAATGCACTTTTCTTAAGACCACAAGAATCTTATCCAATAACCAGGAAAGATTAACCACCAGAAAAGAGACTAAAAGTTGTCACTATGCCCAGAAAAACTTTTTATCTATTCTTCCTTGGGAAACTTTAAAAGGTCACTGGGGGATATTATCTGTATAAGAAGGTAACCTTTGTTCACAGTGAAGTTCCACCCCTCACCCTCCCACTACCTTCCCCAGAGCTCCCAGAAATGTTGGAGTTCATTTATTTCCCCTAAAAATTATTTACTACTGCTCTAAAATTACCTGCAGCTCCCCACTTTCCTGTTTCCTGTGGAAAAAGTATGTAAGCCTCTACCATCTGGCCCATCTTTGAGTATTATATTTGTGGGATTCTCAAGTTCATATGCATGTTAATACATCTGTATGCCTTTTTATTTTAATAATCTGTCTGTTGACAGACATTTTAGTGAAACTCTGATAGAGGAGAGGATGCTTTTCCTCCATTTCTAAAGATGCAATACTGTTATTAATGTTGTGCAAATTGTTCCCGTTGGGCTTCCACCATTGGGAGCTTTTTCAGTTTTATCCCATATCCCTTTGGCATGCTCTCTTTCATTTTATTTTGTGGGCACTTCTCTTCTTTCTAGTACTATAAGATGATCTAGACTCATCTTATATATATCCTGTCCAGGTCTTAAAATTAAAATCCTAGTTACTTTTATCATGAATGGTATTTAGAGACCAAGTTACATTACTTGGGTTTGTTCATTGTTTTTGGGTTATCACTGTTGCTGGACTGACTCAGTAAAGTCAGTTGGGGTTCAGGACTCTATCCCAAAATATTTTTCTTTGCAAATTTATTATTAGCTAGTTATTTTGAGAGACTATAGACATATAGGTAGTACTGAAAAGCTGCCCATTGTAAAGAAAGTTTATATCCGCAAAGAACTGACTATACCAGGAGAGAAACTGCTCAGCGACAACTTTTATTACATGAGAGACTCTGAATATAATGCAGCCTTATTCACCCTTCATTTCCTCCCCTCACAGTTTTATAGTACTTATTCCACAACCATCCCCCAAAACTTCTGTCCCTTCCTTGTTTCTGTAGCTAATGAAGCTTTATAATGTTTATTTATCTGATCATTCTTTGGGTCTCATACTTTCTGGGACTCCCATGGATACATACACAATTATATATGGCTTCACTCCTTTTAATCTGCCTTATGGCAACCTGATTCACAGCCTATCTAAAGAACTTAGTAGAGTGGAGGGAAGCCATTTTGTCCTTCTAGAAATAGAGATGTGTGACTATGAAATAAAACATATGTACAAACCTCTGTAATTTGTTCTATGTCCATCTGTGTGTATATTGTATATGTAAACATAATGTGTTTGTATATACTCAAATGACATATATGTATATAAATACATAGATTTATGTACACATTTTGAACATATGGAGTGTAGTCATAATAACCATTTTAAGGTCTTTGCAAATTGCAGCATTTGTGTCCATTTTGAGATTATTTTCATTCTCATTATGTCTTACTGTTTTCCTCATTAACTGCATGCTGATAATCTTAGAAGATAACTTGAATTTTACCTTAGTGGGTGCTGGCTATTTTTGCATATATTAACAACTAGTGAGCTTTGTGGGAGGATTTAAGTAATTTTGAAAGTGTTGGATCCTTTCTGGTATTGTTCTAAATGATATTTTTAGGCAGATTAAGTAAAGTCCTCACTCTAGGACTCAATTCTTCCATAATACTTAGATGAGCCTTGCTAACTAAGCAGTCTACCCAATGTCCCATGAATTTATGAGATCTTCCAGCCTGGCTGATAAGAAAGGTACAGAACTGTGTAATCACTGGGCACTGTTTATTCTAATGTTTTCGGGTGGCTCTTTGCAAAAATATTTTAATAACCAATGAGGATAAAGAAAAAACTATGTATTAGTTATGATAACACGATTGCATTTATAAATTATTTTCAGAAGATGCAGAGACAGCTGCAGCATAAACAACTCCTTTGCTTCTGGTGGAGCTTCTCCTTTATTTTCAATGTAGTCAAGTTTAGCATTGCCTTGACACCCTGGATCCCTACTAGCTTGCATCATGTTGGCAATTCTACCCCCTGCATCCAACTCAAGGGGAAAAACACAGACTTTCAATAGACTAATCAAAGCCACTTCCATGCTCTCTAGGAGAGCAAATTAAGTTGATTATTTTCATTGCTCAAATGCAAATGCTATAGCACTAGAAATTCAAGACACACAATACTTAGGTTGCATTCAAAGTAAGAATTTTAACATACTCTTCTGGAAAACCCACACAGCGATTTGAAGTTTACACATAATTATAGAGAATTATCTGATTAAATTTTAGTGTGGAGCTATTAAGGAAAAAAAAAAAAAAAAAGTCAGGTAACTGTAGACAACTTTCAGCTTTTTCAGTTTTAAAATGCCATTGGACATTTGAAAAGTGATATGATTTCTGTTATTTCTGATATAATTTCAAAACACACACAGTGGAAGAAGCAATGAAAAAATGCATACTTTAACATAGAGACATGCCCATTTCATTTACATGTTTTGTTAGTATTCAAGTAAAGCAGACACATCCATGTGATACAGGGCAACATTCAAATTATACACATCAAATTACCATTCATTACAATTGCAACTTACAGAACCTTTACACTAAAAGTAAAATTCCTTTGAATAAGTGCAATTTAGACATACACACAAATATAATATAACATTTTGGGAGGGATAAAAATATAATATCTAAAAGTTGTATTTCTAATCCTCCCAACATGAGATAAAAGAATGGTTAGTGGTTTGAATCACATTCCAATGCAGTACATGAAGGAGTCCTCAGAAAGTCAGATGTATAATCATTGGTATGTGTTTCTAATAGCTTGCTTGGTATGATATAAACTATACTCCAGATTTATATTTGATTTATAAAAGAACACATAAATGAGTAAGTTAAATATTTTCTATAATGAAATTATTTGCCATATTACCATTCATTTTCTCTTAAGATATAAATAAAATCACAAATGTGGTTGTATATCAAATTGACTTTTACTCTTGATTCATGAGTCAGAGCAGCCTCCATTCTACAAAATAGTATGAGAACTCTCTCTGGGCAATGGCAAAAGAGTAGTTTTTTTTTTTTTTTTTTTTTTTTTTTTTTTTTTTTCAGGTGGAGATAGTGAAACAGAACAATAAGGGAAATGCAAACCACAACAGCAACAACCCCTAATTCTTTAACATCAGGTTATTTTAGGTTTCTTTTTTACAAGGGTTAAAGCAGAGGGAAATAAATACCATATAAAGCTGACTCGGGTAGATTGGAATCTCCAGTTTTGAGGAAAACCTCCTTTGTTTTGGGATTGATTTGCTTTCTAAACATTTCAATTTGATTATGTGGCATTTAGCATAAGTAATTTCATTTTAGTTTGGTCTGGTATGTTGAACACTAGTGCGGGAGCTTAGTAGAGAACAGGGACCTCCCATAATTTTAACTATATGTATGTATATATGTATAATAATTATGCTCTATGTTTTCCAACATAAACTCCACCACATGAATAGTCATTTAGAATGTGTTTATGTGTACTTTATCTTACATTCCAAAACATATTAACACATTATATAATTACTTTTCATAAAAAGGTTGTTTTATATTTTATATTTAAAATATACATATAGGACAATTTCACCACCTAAAGTCACACTTTCATAAAGCTAAGGAGATTCCTTGGAAATTCTTCATGATGCATTTGAAATTGTAGCTATGAACAAGGCAATGATGTGATATAAATCTGTAGGTTTATATGTAAATAGAAAAAGTCATAAAATTTAAAAAAAGTTTAAGAGGTGTTCTGTTTTCTTTCCCATGCACTGAGGTGTTGGAAGGACAAACATCTCAGATCATGTGAACAAAACACTTAGTGAGTCTAAGTATTGATGCTGTACCCTGTTGTCTTCTATCCACAACACACCATTCTCCAGCAGATCCGATCCTTCAGAGAATATAAATTCTTCTGTTCTTTGCAAAATCATTTGAATATTCCTCATGTTAAAATAGCAAATTGCAAAAGTACAATGGACTTAAGGCCCTTGAAAACTGATCAATATAGATAATCTGCACAAATACTAGATATACCAAAAAAGCCATAGAATCTAGTTGTTTATCTTATTATTCTTTGTATTCAACGGTTGGAAGCAAAGCCATCTCAGTGTATGTGTTCTATTTTCAGTTCTTTACTTGTTGCTCAAATAGAAATAACTGCCTAAATGTAATAGAATAATTGTGCACACTTAAACGCACTTTAGCCAAGTTGGAAAAAAGTACCTCACTTCAAAAGCTTCCTGGATATATGAGTAATTTTATAAAATAGTTATTTATTTCCTTTTGAGAGAAAGTAGAATAAAATGTCTTTAATGTTCTATAGTCAAAAAGATGGTAACTACAAAGTGACCATTTTAGGACTTTGTCATATCTTGTAAAAATGAGAGAATCTTATTTTCTTTTGTTAATAATTTTCTTCATAATAACTCAGACTTTTAGATTGTCACAATATTCAAATAAATGTAAACAACCCCATTTTTTTAAAAAAGATAAAAGAACAACTTTGATGCTACAGTTAAGTGAAAATGATGACACAATTTTGAAATATATCATAAATAACTTTTTCTCATGCATAGAATAATCAAAAATGAATGAAGAGAGACTCTACAGAGTTATACAAGATCACAATACATAGGAAAAGAAAAAATAGACATCTCTAGAATGTGAAATAAAACTCAACAGTATATTTAAAAGCAGACGCTAAACTGAAAAGCACTTTCCTCATTTATTAATAATATTAACATTTATGTAAATCTTTCATTGTGTACAGAAAGAAAACTCTTGATTTCTAAATTTTGTTGAAGTACACTGTGGTTTTCTATTCTCCATACATTGTTCTCCAGTGGATCTGATCCTTGAGATAAAATAAACTCTTCTTTGCAAACTTATTTGAATATTCCTTGATTAAATAGCAAATTGCAAAAGTACGATGGACTTGAGGTCATTGGAAACTGATCAATACAGATGGCCAGCACAAATACTAGATATGCCAAAGAAGTCATAGAATCTACTAATTGTTTGTCTTATTCTTCTTTATTTTAAAACTAATCCTAAACTTCTTTTCTTTTTATGATTAAAAATAACTTTGTGGGCTGGGCACAATGGCTCATATCTGTTATCCCAGCACTTTGGGAGGGCTAGTTGGGCTGATTACTTGAGATCAAGGTTTGAGACCAGCCTGTCCAATGTGGTGAAACCCCATCTCTACTAAAAATTTAAAAATTAGCCAGACACCGTGTTGGGCACCTGTAATCCCAGCTACTTGGGAGGCTAAAACGGGAGGATCTTTTGAACCTGGAAGGCGGAAGTTGCCGTGAGCCAAGATTGCACCATTGCACTCCAGCCTGGGTGACAAGAGTGAAACTCTGTCTCAAAATAAATAAATAAATAAATAACCACTTTGTGGAAAAGATCTACAATTGCTGAAATAAATTCTGTGTTTTTTCAAATGCAAAATACTTTCAATAATCATTTCCAGACAGTTCAAGGAATTGTGCTGGCAGCAAAGGGAATTTCTGTGTTTTGAAACACAATTTTGGTAATTCATTCTTCAGATTTTTGGTTTTATTTTCCAGTGAGTTTCCTGTGTCACCAATGACTTCTTCCACAAGAGCTTGTGGACTCTATTAAGCCTTAAAACACTGACAAAGACCACAGTTACCTTTTTGTATTTTTTGTTATGAGGATGAAACAAAGTGACCAACACCAACATGAATAAGGAAAATTCAAAGACGTTTTATTCAAAAACAGTTTCATTCATTGAATGTGATTAGAGTTTACAAAATTATGAAAATAAGTGTGCTATCAAATTTCAGAAGTTATATCAAAGTTTCTTCATTTAAACTCTAAAAGCAATATCCAACAAGTATCCTACTGCACATTTTCCAGGATAACCCCATGAGGCAGCATGTCGTGAATCTTAAATTTTGGCTTTTCCTGAATGACTGTATTGTTTTAGAGTAAAGTACCATGTTTAGAAAAATAATATCCTCTCTGAAGGAAATTAAATGTGTATCTTACTTAAAAATTCAGTGGGGAACACTTGTTTTGTCAGGACGGCATATCATATTGTTATATTCTGTCTCAATGGCTACACTCAGGTTCCCTGCTGCCATTATAAATGAGTATGAAGCCACTTCACTGGTGGAAATAGCTCTAGGACTGACATTTCATTGTAATGCAGGGTGCTAGTGTTCTACCAAATACAACAGAACTAAATGGTTCACCTCATTCACTTCTCATATTAAGAATCTCAAAAGAGAAAGAAACCAAAATACAGCTTAGGTGTATGTAGGAAAATTCAATTTGTAATTTTAACATTTTTGCATCTATTTTGCATTATTGTTAACGGGCACCTGACTGCTTTTATACCTGAGGATCATCAACATTACAATTTTTGTCAAAAATTCAAATTACTGCTGGAAGTTTACATAAGCAAATCTAATTCAAAATATTTTCTTCTTAGATATTATTTACTTATCCATGACTAACAATATACAGATTATGTACTATGAACAACGGGAGTTAATTTGCTAAGAATCTAAGAAACAAAATATTTCTTACTAATTAGGATTTAGTTTCTGTAGTCATTTGACCTTACAAACTACCTTTCTAAATTTACTTTTTAAACTTATTCTGCATGTACTTCACTAAGCTTGAAAGACTTATTAATCAAAGAAAATGACCCAGGCAAGTCTCAATTATTTTAAGGGATTTATTTGCCAAAGTTAAGGATGCACCTGGAAAAAGAATGTAGAACCACAGGAAAAAAAATCTGTGTTCTGTGCTTTTTTGGAAGAGAGTCTGAGCACCTCAATATTTAAAGGGAAAAGGGTCTGTACTGAGGGAAAGAGGAAAAAAGAAAAGTATGGGTAGGTAAGAAGCAAATGGTTGCATTCGTTTGAGTCTTTGATCAGCCTTCACTTAATATACATTTTACATGTGAGGGGATATAGAAGAATAGTCACTTTTGCATTTGTCCTGCAGTCAGTGAATGAGCATTTTTACATAAGATCAAATAAACATAGGGCTGATGAATTAATCTAATATGCATTTGGTTCAAGTGAGCAGAGGGATGACTTCCGATTCTAACGCTTGTTCCATACCTGTGAAGATAAGTAAGTTATTAATTTATGCTATCAGAGTAAAATTAAACAGAACTGTTTTAGGGTAAACATCTCTGGGCCCACAAGGAATTTCCTGGTGGGCAAATTGTGATGGACATATATAGCTTTTTTATCTTTGTAGCTATCTTACATAGGGGCAAAACAAAAGGCAATTTGCATGGGGCAATTCCCAGCTTGACTTTTCCTTTTGGCTTAGTGAGTTTTTGGCCCTGGGATTTATTTTCCTTTCATAGACTCTATCTACTTGCCTGTTTTAGAGGCAAATGTTGCTTTAGTAAGTGTCCTATTTCATTTAAAGTAGTGCAATGAGAAGAAACATACTGTAACGTTTTCTAATTGCCAGTAATTGAAAGTTTCATAGTAGAAAACCAAAATTATTTTATTGGTTTGTTGTAGAAGCCGACTCATGAGATAGAGTACTTTTGCTTTCATACTTTATCCAGTAGGGCTCATCATAATTTTTTTCCTGTTAATCGATATTTTTTGCAATGTAGTAAAAAACATTTATTTATTCATTGCCCCATTTATTCAATCTATAGGTATTGCATGCCTTTATGTGTTACTACATAAAATAATCAATTGAAAATTGTGAGGCTTTAGAGCCTTAACATTAGTTACTCTTATGTTTTTGTCAATTCAGTTCTAATGATGAATAATAGAAAACATGTTTGAAAAAGATAACTAAGTGATATTCAATGGTAGATACACATCATTTGATAAAGTTCATCAGTTAAAGCATTTTAGCAAACTTACCAGATATCTTCTCTATTTAA
The DNA here is from genome assembly GCA_031835075.1 of Saguinus oedipus. Taxonomy (NCBI): domain Eukaryota; kingdom Metazoa; phylum Chordata; class Mammalia; order Primates; family Cebidae; genus Saguinus; species Saguinus oedipus. The sequence continues at coordinate 48,116,209 of CM063186.1, read as the reverse complement.
ACCTTGTAAGTTATTATTAAATAAAGAGAAAATTTTAAACTGTATAATGAAAATAAATTTTGTTTTGCATACCCTCTAACTTTGTCTCTATACATTCAAATAAAAGTGGCAATATGCCCAAAATTTTGAAAAAAGTTTCTTTAATAAGAAAACATGAGATGCACTTGCCTGATTAAACATAATTTCCTCAGAGAGTTGAAAAGATGTTATAAAATTTGAAATTGATAAGTCAACCATTTTGGAAGATTTCAGATAAATCCATAAGTTATTTGCATATCCATATTTAGTTTCATGTCCTTATATTCAATTTAACTTATTGTATGATTTTTTTACTGTTTTTACTTAATACTTAATTTCATACTCTGCATGTCCATCAAAGAAGTAACACAGATTAAATTTGTTTCTGTTGAATAGTTTTTGATGAAAAGATTCCAAATATGAATGTATTATTTTGCACAGATTAAATTTGCTAAAAACATGGAGAATTAAGATTCATTTCTTCGTTAAATATACATATATACATTTAACAACAGATAGAAAAGTGTAGTTGAATAATTTTGCCCTCTTCTCACAGTATAAATTACAACATAGAGGGAGCATCTTTTCTGTGCTGTGGCAAATTGTCATGCTGCTTTCTAAGGTTAGATCAGCTTCCAACATTTTGTTGTCACAAAACGTCTTTGAGAATGCCTAAAGTAAAATTTTGACTGGTGCTCTTCCTCTGAAACATCATCTCTTTTATCTGTTTTGTTTTGTTTTTTTTTTTTTTTACAATTACTTTTAGTAGGCCAGGCACAATGGTTCACATCTATAATCCCAGCACTTTGGGAGGCTAAGTCTGGTGGATCCCTTGAGGCTGGGAGTTTGAGACCAGCTTGGCCAACATGGTAACCCGGTCTCTGCCAAAATACAAAAAAAAAGAAAAAATTAGCTGGGCATGGTGGCATGTACCTATAGTTCCAGCTACTCAGGAGACTGAGGGAGGAGAATTGCTTGAACCCAGGAATTGGAGGCTGCAGTATACCAAGATTATGCCATTGCACTCCATCTTGGGCAGCAGAGCAAGACTCTGTCTCAAATAAATAAATAAATAAATGACAATTACTTTTCTCATTTTGGGAAATGGGAAGGAGGAATAGGAAAAGAAAAATGTGTCTGTCTATACATCTTCCCTACATTGCTCTGTCTATCTAGAGTCTTTCAAACAGCCAGTCTGAACATTCCTGTGGGCATATTTCTTCTATGTTTCTGTCTATGTTATATGAGAATTTCACTTCTAGTGCTATCACTTTTACTTTGCAGATCCTTTATCTTTGTTATCCAATTCCCTCTTTCAATCACCAACTTTTGTAAAATGTCACTTGGGTTTATCAGTGGGAGGCCTGAAGGCAACACAACTACATGCTTACTGTTCCTATTAACAGAATAAAAGATGCTCAGTGGCCTGTCACCATAAGACTATGGAGTATCTGATCATCAGTGTTGATGATGAGTAGGTTATTTATGAAGTGACTTGTGGACAGAAGAGCTAGCAGTGAAGATTTTACTTTATACAATTAATTACAGTCAATACACCTTGTGATATGATTTGGCTGTGTCTCCACCCAAATATCATCTGGAATTGTAACAATCCCCAGGTGTTAAGAGTGGGACCAGATGAAGATAATTGAATCGTGGGGGCAATTCCCCCAATATTGCTCTCGTGATAGTGAGTGAGTTCTCACCAGGTCTCATGGTTTTATAAGGGGATTCCCCCTTCATTCAGCACTCATTCTTTCTCCTACTGCCCTGTGAAGAAGTTCCTTCTGCAATGATTGTAAGTTTCCTGAGGCTGCCCAAGACATGTAGAGCTGTGAGTCAATTAAACTTCTTTTCTTTATAAATTACCTATTCTCAGGCAGTTCTTTATAACAATATGAAAATGAACTAATACAGTAAATTGGTACCACAAAGAGAGGATGCTTCTATAAAGATATCCCAAAATGTTTAAACCACTTTAGAACTGGGTAACAGGAAGAGGTTGGAATGGTTTGGAGGGCTCAGACAAAGGCCAGAAAATGTGCAAAATTTGGAACTTCCTGGAGACTTGTTGAATGGTGTTGACCAAAATGTTGTTAGTGATATAGACAATGAAGTTTAGGATGAGGTGGTCTCAGATGGAGATGAGCAACTTCTTGGGAACTGGAGTCACTCCCGCTATGCAGAGACTGATGGTATTTTATCCCTTTCCTAGAGATCTGTGGAACTTTTAACTAGAGAGAGACAATTTAGGGTATCTGGTGGAAGACATTTCTAAGCAGCAAAGCATGCAAGAGGTGACAGAGAATAAGAGTTTGAAAAATTTGCAGGCTGAAAATGCAGTAGAAATGAAAAACCCATTTTCTGGGAAGAAATTCAAGCTGGCTGCAGAAATTGGCAGAAGTAATAAGGAGCCAAATGCTAATCGCTGAGACAATGGGAAAAATGTCTCCAGGGCATGTCAGAGACCTTCTCTGCATCCCCTTCCAACACAGGCCCTGAGATCTAGAAGAGAAAACTTGTTTTCTGGGACAGGCCCAGGGCCCCATTGCTGTTTGCAGCTTTGGAACTTGGTGTCCTGCATCCCAGACATTCTAGCCATGGCTAAAAGAGGCCAACATACAGCTCAAGTTGTGGCTTCAGAGCGTTCAAGCCCCAAGCCTTGGCAGCTTCCATGTGCTGTTCATACTGTATGTGTGTAGAAAACAAGAATTGAGGTTCGGGAATCTCTGCCTAGATTTCAGAGGGTGTATAGAACTCATCTGGATATCCAGGCAGAGGTATGCTCCAGGGATGGAACCTACATGAAGAACTTCGGCTAAGGCAGTGTGGAAGGGAAATGTGGGGTTAGAGCCCCCTCACAGAGTCCCTACTGGAACACTACCTAGAGGAGCTATGAGAAGAAGGCAACTGTTCTCCAGACCCCAGAAAGGTAGATCCACTGACAGCTTGCACCATGCTCCTGGAAGAGCTGCAGGCACAATGCCAGCCATGAAAGCAGATGGGATGGGAACTCTACCCTGAAACGTCACAAAGGCAGAGCTGCGCAAGGTTGTGGGAGCCTACCTCTTGCATCAGCATGCCCTGGATGTGAGACATGGAGTCAAAGGAGATCATTTTGTAACTTTGAAGAGATCATTTTATGACATTTTATAACTACCATATTGGATTTCTGACGTGGATGAGACCTGTAGCCTCTTTGTTTTGTCCAATTTCTCCCATTTGGAAGTCTGTATGTTCCCAATGCCTGTACCCCTACTGTATCTAGGAAGAAAATAACTTGTTTCTGATTTTATAGACTCATATGCACATGAGACTTGCCTGTCTCAGATGAAGCTCTGGACTTGGAATTTTGGTTTAAAGCTATAATGAGTTAAAACATTGGGGAACGGTTAGAAATTCATGATTGTGTTTTGAAATGTGAGGACATGTGATTTTGGAGGGGTAGGGTTGAATGATGTGATTTGACTGTGTGCCCACCCAAATTTCGTCTTGAATTGTAATAATCCCTATCTGTCAAGGGCAAGGCCAGGAAGATATAATTGAATCATGGGAACCATTTCCCCCATACTGTTCTCCTGATAGTGAATTCCCATATCTGATCCCATTATAATGGGCTCCCTCTTCACTTGGCACTCATTCTTACTCCTCCTGACTTGTGAAGAGGTGCCTTGTGTTATGACTGCATGTTTCCTGAGGCTTCTCTAGCCATGTGCAAATATGAATCAATTAAACCTTTTTTTCTTATAAATATCCCACTTTCAGGCAGTTTTCTTTATATCAGTATGAAAATGGACTAATACAAACTGGTGACAAATTTCAATCATGTTTTGGGACTGATTTTAATAAACTAACAGTAGAATGTAGATTTTGTAAATATCAGAACCATGCCAAGTAAGGATTGCATATGTATAATTTTAGACAAAACCAATTTAACAACTTAATATTTTTATGTAACTGTATACACTGAAGAATTACCCACAAGCAATAAATTAAAATAAGGTATTCTATTTTCTCCATTTAACCAAATGAAGGTTTATGGATAGCAAATATTTTCTTCATGTTTCTAATTACAGCCAGGCCAAATCTTTTACCATGTACATTCCAAACATTGGATACATGTAAATAATAGTAATCTTTAAGGAAAGCTTATTTTTCAGTATTCTGCTTATTTTTAAAAATAATTGAACTCTGTGCAACTTTTGCTTATTTTTTATAAACTCACACAGGTCCATTGTTTGTCTTTCAGTGTTCCATAGCAAAATAGCACATGCTTTCCATTTTAGTTCACTCTTTGTCAATGTCTAGAAAATCCTCAATCCTTTTCATTTTCTATGAATGTATGTATAGCAGAGCTTCAAGGTTTAGGGTACATTACAGATACACTTGTCAGTGTCAAAATGGCAATGAAAGAAGACAATAATTCTACCACTCTCATACAACTGTGTTTTGTTCTTATATCATTGCAAACAATCACTCAGAAATGTAGTTAGTGAAGAAAATGTTTTCTCCTAGTGGGAACAGAATTTTTTATAGGCAGAGTAGCTTTAGTCATAAGTTAAAAGTACTGTCCTGAGATTTGGTTGATTTCATGTTTTAGCTGAGTTCAATCACACAAGGTGTGAAGAAAGCAGGGAGGTCATCAAGCTAATGTCTGGTTAGAAAACATTTGACAGTAATCTAATGGAATGCTGATATCAAATGCAGGAGCAAACAAGGCAGGCACTGAGGAGCACAAAGAGGTAAGAACAGGAAACGTTAGCTCTCAAGCATGCACAATCTGGCAGACTGGTCCACTGGGGAGAAGCAAATCTGATGACAGACCCCAACAGCAAAAATATCCATGTTTACTGTGTAGTCTGCATTTCACTTAAACGCTGTCATTTTTACCCCTAAAAGTTTTAATGGATAATGTTTTCACTGACACTCCAGGCATATCCTCTAAAGGAGAAAGATTAGTGGTAAAAGCAAAGATTACTTCAAGAAAAGAAAAATATTTATTCAATGAGGCATTTTTTTTTTTTTGCCTACCCCTCCACAATATTTCTGAAACTATAAATGAAATACGCACTTGCTGAAAAGGGTTATGGCAGTAAAAACATAGGTGAGTATATATTGAAATTAATAATTGAATCCTTCTCATAGTAACTGTCTTATTTTATGTTATTTCTTTCAGACTTAAATAGATTAGTATATAATGGGAGGTTGATCAAGCTTTTCCTGTTTCTCTGGATTTGGGATAGTTGACAGAATTATTCGTCAGGAGCCAATGCAAGAAAAGAAAGTAGTTGTTGAGTTTCCCACCTTCTAAAGAGAGGCAAAAAATAACTTGGACAGGTATTAACTGTGGGTTTACCATAATAGGGAAAAAAAATTTCTATTACCATGTACTGCATCAACCACTGCTTTCCAAAATAAATAAAGTGAATGGAATGTAGGAGATATGCAAAAAAGCTAAAAATCTGGGGTCTTTTTCATCCTACATAAAACTGTCGTGGCTCTTCAGACCTATAAAACAAAGGAAGTGATTTTCCTTTTTTCTGGTTCTGCTGAGTAGAATCTGGCTCTAACAAAGCCACTGTGAAAAATGAATATTGTTAAGAAGTTGAAGCTAATGCTTTGTTCCCTGGTTAGATTTCTATATTGGACTCCACAACCCAAGAGAATGGGGTATCTTGATATGTAAATCCTGGATTTCAGCAAAGTTTTTAAACATAAATACTGACACCTGCTTCCTTCCAAGACATGAGGTTTAAAGAAATAATCTACTTGTCCTGGATTGGGCTTTGGAATCTTGGGTGAGTTAGCCCCTACCTCCCAAGCCTGGCCACTCTATTCAGTCACTCTGCCAGGAAAGAAAACATGACCTGCTGAGGTGCTTGCTGAAGGCAAAGAGAATACAGAATGGGTAGTAGAAGAAGGTAGTCATCAATACCAGCTATGACCATGTGACCAGTTGCAGAAATAAGGACTGTAATTGTTCTAAGTATTTCCTCGTTCTTTGTCAAAGACATGCTTGTGCAAGTATACACTTATGCTAAGAAATATCTTCATTTTATTTCCTTTTTTCTTTCTCATGTGACATAAGATTTATTGACTTCATATCAGCATTTAAGTATTGTTAACTTTATATAATAGCATTAGATTGGGGACTGGTGCATTCGTATGTACAAAGGATAGTTGTATTATGTTAGGCATACTCATGATCTTAGTATTGTTTTTATTTGGAGATAATGTATGATCTCAGGAGATGTGTGTGGATTCTAGCTAATGAAGCGGTAGACTTATGATGGCTAATACTGAGTGTCAACTTGATTGTATTGAAGGATGCGAAGTATTGAGTCTTGGGTATGTCTGTGAGGGTGTTGCCAAAGGAGATTAACATTTGAGTCCATGGGCTGGGAAAGGCAGACCCACCATTAATTTGGGTGGGCTCCATCTAGTCAGCCACCAGTGCAGCCAGGATATGAAGCAGTCAAGAAAACATGGAAAGGGTAGCCTGGCTTAGCCTCCCAGCATACATCTTTCTCCTGTGTTAGATGCTTGGTGCCCTCAAACTGTGGACTCCAAATTCTTCAGCTTTGGGACTCGAACTGGCTTCCTCACTCCTCAGCTTGCAGACAGCCTATTGTGGGACTCTGTGATTGTGTGAGTTAATAGCCTATTAGTTCTGTCCCTCTAGAGAACCCTAATACACACTTTTACCAAAATTAGACAAAGACACATTAAAAAAAAACTGCAGACCAATACCTGTGAGAAACTTTGATGCTAAAATTCTCAACAAAATACTAGCAAAGTGAATTCAGCAATACATTTAAACGATCATTCATCATGACCAAGTAAGAATTATCTTCTTGGGATGCAAGGGTGGTTTAACATATGCAAATCAAACAGCATGATACAACATATCAACAGAACAAAGGTAAAACCTTAGATCATTTCAACTGCAGCTTAAAACATTTTTAATAAAATTTAGCATCTCTTCATTATAAAAATCCTTAAAACCTGAGTTTGGAAGGAAAAATATAAATTGGAAAGGAAGAAGTCAAATGATCTTTGTTTGCAGATGATGTAATCTTGTATTTTAAAAAACCTAAGGACTCCATAAGAAAAGTATTTTAACTGATTAAACAAATTCAGTAAAGTTTCAGGATATAAAATCAACATACAATATTTGTAGCACCTCTATATGCCAACAATGTACAAACTAAAAAAGAAATAAAAATGTAATCCAATATATAATAGACACAAATACAATCAAATATCTAGGAATTAACCAAAGAAGTGAGAGATCTCAGTAATGAAAACTGTAAAACGCTGATGAAAGAAATTGAACAGGACACCAAAAAAGAAAAAAAAAAGGAAAAATATTCTGTATTCATGGAAGAATCAAATTGTTAAAATGTTCATACTATCCAAAGACATCTACAGATTTAATCCAATTTCTGTCAAAATACCAATGTCATTCTTCACAGAAATGGAAAAAAAATCTACAATTTATATGAAACAACAAAAGATCCAATATAGCCAAAACTATCTTATGCAAAACACACACACATGCACACACACACACACACCCTGGAGGAATCACATTACCTGACTTCAAATTATTATACAAGGCTATAGTAACTAAACAGCATGATAATAGCATAAAAACAGACACATAGGCCCCTGGAACAGAATAAAAAGCCCAGAAAGAAATTTACACACCTACAACAAACTTGTTTTTGACAAAGGTGTCAAGAACATACACTGACAAAAATACAGGTGTCTTCAAAAACTGCTGCTGGAAAACTGGGCATCCACACACAAAAGAGTAAAACTAGATTCATATCTCTTGCCATATATAAAAATCAACTCAAAATGGATTGAAGACTTGACTCTAAGACTTGAGACTATGAACTTACTACAAGAAAACTTTGGAGAAAATCTCCAGGACATTGGTATGGGCAATTTCTTGAGCAATACACACAAGCACAGGCAACCAAAGTAAGCATGGACAAATAGAACCACATTATGTTTTAAAACTTCTGCACAGCAAAGGATACGGTCAACAAGGGGAAGAGACAAGCCACAGAATGGGAGGAATATTTACAAACTACCCCTATGATTAGTAACCAGAATATTTGGAGCTTAAGCAACTCTATATATAGCAAACAGTCTAATAATCTGATAAAAAATGGCTAAAATATTTGAATAGATATTTTTTAAAAGAAGACATGCAAATGGAAGTCATATAAAAAGATGCTCAACATCACTGGTTATTAAAGTAATACAAATCAAAACTACGATGAGATATCATATCACTACAGTTAAAATGGCTTATTTCCAAAAACCAGGTAGTAACAATGCTGGTGAAGATATGGAGAGAAAGGAATGCTTATACAGAATCGGTGGGAATGTAAATTAGTACAATCACTATGGAGAACAGTTTGGAGGTTCCTCAAAAATCTAAAAATAGAGCTACCATGTGATCCAGAAGTCCCAATGCTGAATATATGTCTAAAAGAAACAACATCAGTATATCAAAGAGATATTCGTGTTTGTTGCAGCATTGTTTACAATAGCTAAGATTTGAAAGCAATCTCAGTGTTCATCGATAGATGAGTGGATAAAGAAAGTGTGGAAATATACACAATAAATTACCATTTAGCATAAAAGAAAATTAGATCATGACATTTGCAACAACATGGATGGAATAGACACAAGTAAAACTACAGCAGAAACAAAATTAAATATACAGGAATAAACCCAAGAAGTAAAAGATCTCAATAATGAAAACTATAAAACACTTATTAAGTTGAATTGAAAAGGACACCAAAAGAGATTATTATGTTAAGTGAATTCAGCCAGCCATAAAAAGACAAGCATCACATATTCTCACTTATTTGTGATATCTAAAAATCAAATCAATTGAACTCATGAACATACAGAAAAGAAATGTGGCTGGCAGAGGCTGGGAAGTGTGGTGAAGGGTGGAGGGGAAGTTGGGGATAATTGGTGAGTAAAACAAAAAAAAATAGAAAGAATGAATAAGACCTACTATTTTATAGCACAATAAAGTGACTATAGTCAATAACAATTTAATTGTGTATTTTTAAATAATTCAAAGAGTGTAATAGGATTGATTATATGTCAAAAGATAAATGCTTTAGGGGATGGATACTCCATTCTCTATGATGTGGCAATTTCACATTGCATGCTGGATAGAAACATCTCATGTACTGTGTAAATATTAATATACGCACCTCCTTTGAACTAACGAAAATTTATAAAATAATTTAAAAAATTTTAAATAGCAAAAAGCTTCTTTAAAAATAAATATAAATGGGAAAATCACTTAGAATATAATATTTATTTTTGCACTTGATGGCACATATATTCTTTATTGCCAGAAAAATGCATTGCTACTCAGTGAAAAAAGCAGCATAAAATGAGTTTTGTAACTCATTTTTAAATGTCACAGCAAAAATATTATAGATAATTGTCTCTAAAATATAAAATTATAGGCTAGTTTTATTGGTTTTATTCTTATAATATAAATTTGCAAAACATATAACCTAAACACACTAAAATTGTGAATATGGTCTGAACAGTTAAAGGCAAATCTTTAGTACTTAGAAAGTAATAATCTCAATTATTGTCAGTTTCATACATGTGAACAAATAAAGCATAAATATGGATTTAAAATTAAAGTTATAATAAATTCTCTTTTAAAAAATCTAGAATTACCTAACTAAAGTAATTAGCCAGACCTACGGTATTTATTACACACTTAATGATATCAGAACCCTTTGGTACAACTAGTAATAACATTCAGAGTGTGTTTTCTCTGTCAATCTTTGCACTCTAAATCTGGGAGAGAAATGAAAGCCAAAGAATCTAAATAGGTGGACATAAATTATTTTCTACCAAGAGCCTGGGACTGAATTCCCAAGGGTTACAGAAAACACCTTTTTGCTTGTCTTGCATGTCCGTATCTTGATGTCTAATTCTTTTCAGTAAATAATGACCAGAATTATTCATATTATAATAGAACCAAAATTCAAATCACTGCCACATTCTCAGACTGCAGACTAAGGTCAAAATGTATGTTATCTTCTACTCACATTATTCTCTGTAGAATAACCATATTAGCTTGCAAAAGAAAGGAAGAAAAAGAATACAATGGGTAAAGAATTTCTTGAGAGATGGTAATCAGCACTCAACTAAATCTAGTGGAGTTTGGTCATGATGAAGAAAAGTGAAAAACTATTCAAAACACTTTTGCTCCCTTCAAGGGTTGGCCTAAAAAATATTAATAGGCCAGCATGTGATGTACTATAATTGCCTCTCTAAATTTATTATACCATTAAATATGATTTTGAATTACTTCTCAAGATGGCATTTAAGTGTGTTTTCTATTTAAGAAAGCAAATCTTTATAATGTTTCTTTTATGTTCTACACAGTGGTTCTTCTCCATCTAGCTTTTTCATGTAAATTTCCTGCTGCCTGTTATTTGTTGCTATGGCTGTTTCCCTTCTTCCTTGCTTCTTTGTATTTTTTGTTGTATAGTTTAGGAGGAATTAGAATAAGAAATTATAATAACTTTGATTTTAGCCACATTCTTTATTATTATTTTTATGCTAGTATCTCACATGCTTTTATATAGTATTACAGTTTACAGAGGCAGTTTTTAAATTCTAAAAATATTTTAATAAGTACTTAACAAATTTCTACTTTTTTACAGAACTTTTTGTTTCTAGATAGAATATTTTTCCCATGAAGTCATATTTTTAAAGTTTATTTATTTATTTATTTATTTATATTTGTCTTTTTATTTTATAAGATAGGGTTTCACTATGTTGCCAGGGCTGTACTAGAACTCCCAGGCTCAACTGGTCCTCTTGTCCCAGCCTCCAAAGTAACTGAGACTACAGGCATGTACCACCATGCCTGGCAGATTCACTGCTTTAATTTCATCTTGCCATCCGAATGTACAAAGTAAAATCAAAGTTTGTTCAAAGTTTTATAAATAGCTGTATATTTTTCTTCATATTGAAAGGAAGACGACAAACAGTTTCAGATGTTTTTTCCCTATAAAAAACAAAATTCATGAAGTATGTATATGTTTATTTAAAATATAAAACAATGGCGTTTAAAATTAAATGATATAATATCGTTATGATAAATATACCTTAACCCGTCTATAAACTGCTTCAAATACATTGACTCCTTAAACGTCACAAAATTCTCGGAGTTAAGTACTCACTGGTATTTACCCCATTTTAAATAAAAGCAACTGAGGCTTTGAATTGCCCAATGACCAATGTAAGGCCGTAGTTGGTACATGGCAGATTCCTGGAAGTCCAGCTTCAGAGAAAACAATGTTTGTCTTCACTGTTTCATTCCTTACTAAGAAAGAAAAGAAAATTCTTAGACTTGGACATATTCAGAATTAGCACTGTTAAGAAACAATAAAAACGAGTATTTATTGAGCATTTTAATACTATAATTGTTTTTCACATAGCACATTACATTAATTACATAATTTGATCTTCATTCCTCATAAAAAAGGTTATTTTCTTTCTTGTTTTTGAGATAAAATACCATGGTTCAGTGAGATTAAATAATCAACCAAAGGCATGGAATTTGGAGGGAAGGATTCTAACCAAGGATTCTAACTCAGGAAATCTGACTATAGGAATCATAGTTGTTAACTAGAGATGCCAGTTTTACCTTTCTCATTTATACTGGTTTGTTGTTCACTGGACCAGATTTGAATAAACAATATTGAATGTGTGAACTCAGATTTACTTATTTTTGCTTTCCTTTGCATTTTTATCAGCTTTACTGAGGTATTATTGATATGTAAATAACTACATATATTACTGTATACAATTTGGTAAGTTCAGACATCTGCCAACACTTGTGATACTATCATCACAATCTGGGTAATACACATGTCCAGCACTTGTCAAAGTTTTCATGTGTGTATGTGTGGTAACAATACTTAGCGTGAGATCTACCCCTTAAAATTTTAAAGTGCTGCACTATATTGTGTCATTAACTCTGAGCACCATGTTGTACAGCAGATCTCCACAACTTATTTGTCTCCTGTAACTGAAACTTTATACCCATTGACAAACAACTATGGAAACTTTATCCTTAACAAAGACTTTTCTATGAACAGAGGTATGAGTTATTCACCATCAGAATTCTCAGAGCTGTGCTAAATAATGAAAGTAGTTTTAAAAGAGTAGCCACAATTATCCAATTTCAAGATTTTATAAATGTTAGATGTGTTCTGGAGATGAAATGTCATAGTGGGGGATGTTACTAAGAAATAAAAATGTCTGTATGGAAATGCTAGTTTGTGTCAACAAAATCAAATATATATAAATGTAGCATATCATAAACTATATCTTAGATGTACCTGAACTATAAACATACATATAAATATCATTTCATATCTAGAAACTCCAAAGAACATTATGTCTTAATCATCAATTTTGATGTACATCTGTCTCTGCACTATGCTTTATTTTGCACCATCCTACCAATCCTATTATTTTAACACAATTTAACTTATTTTATTTTATTTTTTTAAGACCGTGTCTCACTCTGTTGCCCTGGCTGGAGTGCCATAGTGTGATCACCCCTCATTGCAGCCACAATGACATGGGCTCATATGATCCTCTCACCTCAGTCTCCCAAGTAGCTGGGACTATAGGCATATACCATCACATCCAGCTAAGGTTTGTATTTTTTGTAGAGATGAATTTTTGCCATTTTGTGCCAGCTGTTCTCCAATTCCTGGGCTCAAGCAATCTGCCCACCTTGGTTTCCCAAGGTGCTGTGATTACAGGCGTGAGCCACTGTGCCCAGCCAGAATTTGAATTCTTATTCTTCACCCTTGGAGCCTATGACTTTACAATTCTATAATTTATTAGTAGCCAGAGTTTTAGGTTTGTAAATATAAATCATATTTAATTTAAGCAATATATCAGACTCTAAGTCAACACAATTAAACACTTCTACTTTAAATAAAACTCCTGTATTCTTTTGTTATGAATAATTAGAAATACTCTTAACTGTATAACATACTACAAAAATTTCTTTCATAATTATTTAAATCTGAATGCTAACACAAACATTAAAACCTTAGTTCTCCATCATTCTTACATGACTGACTAGGTCAATGGCATCTATTCACTTGTCTTAAAAAAGTGATTTTTTATTCTGATTTTTTTTATTGTTTAAACTAATTTAATATCTCTTTTCTATAGGTCTTATTAATTATATTAAATATTTTATAAATGGTTGATTGAAGTATTACTGTTTCTCAATACTAAATGAAAGTGTCTAAAACTGTAAACTATGTTTATCATCCTGTAGGCACAAATTATTAACCAATATATGCCCACTAATCAGGGCAAAATCCTTCTTGTAAAAGTTACGAAAATATGTGTTTCAGTAAGTTTGTTACTCCTGCTTTTCCTAAAGGAACTGACCACTCTGGGTGAATGTCTTTAAGAAGGTATGAGAAAATGGTAAAAATATCTAAATATAAAATATAGGCTACCAAAAAAGTGGTTAATCATATTTGTATTTAGTTGTCAACTTTATAATTGTACATGAGTTTCTTTCAGTCACCAACAAGTATGTATCAAGAGTTTCCTGAATTATATTTCTCTGGTCTGGGAATTTTGGAGAGCAGAAAATAGTTACAAATATTGTAACTTCTCTCAAATAATTTTTAGGAAACTTTTTCTTTCCTGATTTTTACCTAATTAATCCTAGCTAAGAAACACAATCTTCCGTGAAGACATTACTAATCATGTTGGCATAATAATAATACATGTATTTTAAATAACATTTATTTATTTGAAAAATCTAATATGAGGTTCAATTTTCAAGCAAAATGGTTTTTATATTCTCAATTGAAAGATATTTCTAAAATCCTATGTTATTTCTTGAATTGAAAATAGAGTAACACAGGTTTGCTCTCTGAAATAAGTTTTGTTTGCACAATTACTTTCAAACATGTTTTGGGAAATACAAATTCTGGATATCAAAATATCTCATATCACAATTTATAAGATTATCATATTTTTAATAAAATAAATTGATTCCATTATGGTAAAAATTGGTAGCTAAAATCATCTAACTCACGTTTGAGTCCCTGCATTTCTAAAAATTGTGACCATTCTTCTTACTAGGAGAAGGCTGTGAAATTAACTAAACGCAAACCATTCTACCCCAACAGACAGGCTGTAATAAAAAAAATTTACAAAATGTAATCAGTTATTTTTCCTGTGAGGAAGCCAAAAGTTACAAATTTACATATCTTTTTGCATTGCTACCCTAAGCAAAGCTCTATTATAATGTCTCACATCTGTGAGGTTTGCTAAAAGTATTTTGATATTCCATTTCAACATTGTAAATTTGTTGACCCTGAAAATGTAACAGAAGTATTCTATTGGGTATTTCTATTCCACTTAGACTAAAACTAAAGAAGCTACAATTTTACTTACTTCTACTTTTATCTACTACTTTAACAACCAAAGTTCAACTTTGATAAAAGGACCACTTTTTCCCTTAACTTTCTAATATATCTAGAAATGACATATTTTATAAATGTCCTATTCTGCTTATTACCTGCTGTGATATGTTTCATTTGTGGGTTTGCAGTTGTTTATGAAATTCAAAATTCCTCAAGAGAATTGGAAAGTGCATTATTATATCTACACTGAGAATCATTTCAAATAATTGAGAACCATCCTCTAGAATTTTAGATTAAAATAGAAATGCAACATGCTTTACTTGTACATCTTTATACTCAAAAAGAGAGAATGCCAAAAATGTGTTTATATTAAACACTAAGTTAATGAATCTATCAGTTCTGTGCTATAGGGAAAGAAAAGTAAGAAAAAAGGAATTACAAGGCAATACAGAAAGATTAAGAAACAGAAGAATGAGAACACAGGTTTATACATTGGAAAACATAAACACACGTCCAATACATAAAAATATGAAGTGTAATATAAAGTTGTAAGAAATTCTGCTTATTCATAACAATTTCTATTGAAAATATTTTCTGTTCTGTTTAGAATATTTGATTCTCCAAATATGAATATTTGCATCCTGGAAAAAAACTGAATAACACCACTGAGTGGGAAATTCAACAGTAACTTAAATATTTACTACCGAAAGTAAACAGGTAGTAAAACAGGATTAAGTTTCTGCTTAGAGTTATTGGGTCTGCATTTTTAGCAAAAATAGGGTTAAAGGTACAAGATACTGTCAGACATGAAACATGACCATATTCCAGGAATGTGTTGGTATGCCTTCTTTTTCTATCATGCTAGCAGTACAGCCATGGAGAAATGCAGAAAATAATCCTAACATAAGCTACCAAAAATGTTTAAAATCAAAGCTGAACATTTCCTTTGGTAATAAATAGAATCATTCCATATGCTGTCTAAACCCAAAGGGAATATGGAGAATAATAGGGAAATTCATGAAACTCAATCTCAGAAGATAATATGTTACATAAGAAGTTACATGAAGACCAAAGCCTGTGCTCATAATCCCATCTTTATACTGTCTGTGTGTGTATGTCTAGGCGTTCACATTAATTTATCACTTTTTTTTTACTTCAAATTTACCATCGTTTTTACTTTTACTCCCCATTAACATTTTATGTAGATGCCCTTATGAATATATTTTCCTTTTTGTTCACTTTGAAATAATACAAAGACATTGTATGAAATGGGAAAAGCACTATCTATATGTTCTAGAATGCTCTAAATAGAACACATCACATTATATTTCTGTGGGTGGGCAATGAATGTAAATTCAGTCAAACAGGGATTGTTGTTTGGCAGGTTAAATTTTGAAATAAATTGATGTAAAGAATGGTATGTGGATGTTGGACAATCAAAGAATGAAATTCAGTGGATAATATATTTTTCCTGCCTTTTATATATGTGCTACACATATATATCATATATATGTATATATTTGTATATCATATAAGCAGATTTATATATATTTGATTCTATTCTATTAGAATAGAATATATTCTATTCATATTTATATTCTATATAGAATATATTCTATTCATATTTATATTCTATATAGAATATAAATATGAATAGAATCAAATACACACACACACACACACACACACACACACACACACACACACACACACTGCCTATTCAGAGTAGTCTAATCTTCCTATGAGGGCAACCAAACTCTTTCCACAATACGTAGTCTTAAAGGAAAGGTTATTCAAGTTTCTTTCCCACTGCAGGTATGGTACCCACTACAGGCCTAAAACATGCCCTTTTGCTGTTTCCGTGGAAAACAATGAAATAATTGAAAATAGTTAGAGTTATCCCACTGTGGTAGTTTCTTCTTTAGGGAAGGTTGGTTTGCTTTGCTCATCCAGAACCCTTGACTTCCTTTGTTCAACGCCTTTTCATTTCACCCTGCCGAACTATGATACCCTAAGCATGAAAATAGTCTCTTTTCCGCCTTCATTATTCTGAGAAAATTTTTATTTGGCATGACCAAACAAGTAAGAAAATATTCGAGGTTTGCTTTTCTATTAAAACTCGTTGAGTCCATACTTATTTTTTAAATGACAGATTAATGAGAACAATAAAGTTCTAAAATGTGAAGGAAACCGTCTCATTGCACAAACACTATATGCAAACATTGAGAAAATCAGCTTAAAAGCAGCTTAGATGGCAGGAGGCAGTGGCTTACAGATGTAATCCCAACTCTTTTGGAGGCCAAGAAGGGTGGATTCCTTGAGCTCAGGAGTTTGAGACAGACTTGGAACATGGTAAGACCCTATCTCTGCCAAAAATACATAAAAATAGCCAAGCATAGTGATGTGTGCCTTTGGTTCTGGGCAGTGGGGTGGGGAGCAGAGGTTGCAGTGAGCCAAACTTGATCTGTTGTACTTCAGCCTGGGCAACAGACTGAGACCTTGTCTAAAAAAAAAAGAAAAAAGAAAAAGGCTGGGTGCAGTGGCTCATGCCTGTAATCTCATCACTTTGGGAGGCTGAGGCGGGAGGACCACTTGAGCCCAGGAGCTCGAGACCACCCTGAGCAAGCTGGCAAAATTCCATCAGTACAAAATGTGAAAATTAGCCTATGGTCCCAGCTACACAGAGGGTAAGGTAAGAGGATGAATGGAACCTGGGAGGCCAAGGCTACAGTAAGTCATTAACCAATCATACCAGTGTGCTCCAGCCTAGTGACAGAGAGAGATGCTATTTCAAAAATGAATACAGGAAACTATAAAAATAAAAAAAATAAGCAACTTGGAGATGATTAGTGGTATAGTTCTCTAGTGCTGTTTTGTTGCCACCCAGGACTGCCTGAAATGTAAGTCCTAATAAACTCATCTACTCACCGAAAAAAAAAAAAAAAAAAAAAAAAAAGAAGAGAGAGAGAGAGAGAGAAAAAGCTCCAATTTCTCCTTACATGAGGAAAAGCAGATGCTTCCATTTTCTGCTTTATGGATGTTCACCACGTCTTCATACTGTCAAGTTTTCCAATTAAAAGTTTGAGGTGCATGTAATTGAATATATTTACATTCTTCCAGAAAGTTTAATTGAATGAGTGCCTAAAATAAGCTCTGTTTAATTTGAATCTAATTTTTTATGTTTTAAAAGAAATAGTTCTTACAAACAAGTTCATTTTACAAACATTTTGAAGGAAATCATTACATGTGAGATGGCATCACTTGATTGTAAATGGAGATGCATGTGACAGATTCCTTTAGAAACCATCAAGCAGTCATTCTTCCTTTCTTGGTTTACAGAACTCCAGTTTTCTTTCAGCAGCAAAGCGCCTACTCCAGGCATATTATTATAACTGTTTCCTTTTGTCAATCAAGTGATCTAGAGGAGGTGTGTAAACACTTCTGGCTAATGAGATGTGCATGCAACTTTGTAACTGTACTTCAGCAGAAGAGTTTATTCTCTGATTTAAAGAGTGAAGCATGTGAGAAAAAGTAACCGGCATCATCCCTTTTTTTTCTGGTCTTGGCTGTTATAAAGCAAGTGATGAAATGCTCCAGAATTTTCTTGTTTATGGTTTTGCACCTTGGCACTGCCAAAACCTAGAGGGCACCATTCTTAGAGTCTTAGTTTGTGACTGCTGTGGATCTTGATTAGCATACGTCTCTGGTATTATAGAACGTAATAATAGATATGCTTGTGGCACTTGTATGTATTGGCCCAAATAAGTAGAATGATAAATGCATTTACTATATACAATTTATATTGCATAAATCTTGTGTTTCTATCTAAAACACCCATGTATAAAACAATCTAAATAATAGAATAGGTTAGATTTGGAATCTAATCTATAGACCAGATTTTGCTAGTTAATTCTTTTGCTAAACCAAAGTAAATGTGAATACACATTAATAATACCTTAAAATATGAATTGTCATGAACAATAAATATCATCCATGATTAAAGAGGTAATATTGAAATTAAAAGTGGGACACCTATTGTTGCCAGCAATGAATTCCTAAGGGTCCCCAGCAACATCAGTTCTTGAATCCTCAGAAGAAAGGATTCAGCTGAGGGGCACGAGGCAGAAAAGACTGAGGCAAGCTAGAGCAGGAGTGAAAGTGTATTAATAATCTTCATAACAGGAATGAAAGGAAGTCAAGTCCACTTGGAATAGGGCCAAATGAATGGCTTGAGGAATCAAGTGCGTAATTTGACCTTTTGACTTGGGGTTTTATACGTTGGCATGCTTCTGAGGCTATGTGTTTCTTCTCCCCTGATTCTTCCCATGGGGTGGGCTGTCTACATGTGCAGTGACCTGCTCGCATCTGGGAGGGGAGCATGCACAGCGTGTTTACTAGAATTGTGCACATGTTCACTTAAGGTGTCTTGTTTTACCAGTCAAATATCGTCAGAAGGTAGTATACCACTATAACTCCATTTTGCCTCTGAGTGTGCATGCTGGAGCCCAGTCACCCAACTCCTGATATCTTATCAGGAAGCTGCTGATCACCAGCTTGTGTTTTAGGGAGACAGTTAACAACTGCCTGAGTACCACCTGATGGGCAACATTCCTTGTGTGCATACCTGGCTCATGTCCGACTGGCTACCTACTGTAGCACTATTAGCCAAAAACAGAACACTGACAAAACTAAATGCAGGCAAGGATGTGGAGCAACAGGAACTTTCATTTATTGCTGATGAGAATGAAAAATGGTACAGTCACTTTGGAAGATGTCAATTTCTTACTAAAGGAAACTAAATCTTAACATAGGAGCCAGTAATCGTGCTCCTTGTAATTTTCCCAAAGGAGTTTAAGACTTAATGTTCACATGTAAACCTGCATACAGCTGCAACTTTAACTACAATTAACAAAACTTGCAAGCATCTAAAATGTCCCTAAGGAAGTGAGTAGGTAAATAACTTATGGTGCCTTCAGACAGTGGAATATAATTTAGTACTAAAAAGAAATGAAAAATGTCTGCCTTAAAGTCAACATACTGTATAATTCCCAAATATATAATAATCTGGAAAAGACAGCTTTATAGAGACAACAAGAAGATCAATGGCTGCATGGTTTAAGGGAAAGGGAGGAGTAAATAGGCAGACAAGATAATTCTTAGTGTAGTGAAATGATTGTGTGTGATACCGTAGTGGTGGATACATGTCATGATATATTTGTCCAAACCCATAGAATGTACAACACCAAGCTTGGACACTAATGTAAACTATGGACTCTAGGTAATATTGATGTGTCAACATAGGCTCATCAACTTCAATATAGGTACCACTCTGGTGGGGTATTTGAGAATGACAAAGGCTTTGCAGGGCATATATGAGAAATTTGTACCATTTCTGCTCACTTTGGTGTGAACTTAAAACTGTACTAAAAAATAAAATACATTTTTAAAAGTGGACTAACCATAAGATTTGACTATAATATTAAAAATTTTATACTTATGTAATTTCTGGATTATATCTAAGTTTATAAGTACTTTAGCCAAATTTCATTATTATTTTAAATTAGCATTAAATAATTTATGTCATTATTCGGTTTAATAGGAAATAATGGATTGGTTATGCTATAGTAGATCCAGAGTAATATAACCATGTTTCTAAGAATGCTATTCTGGTTATAATCTTTACACAAAAGAATAGAAGTCTTATGGAAAATAAATGCAAAGTTAAATAAAAATAAAATTGAAAATGAATCCAGAATTTATAAATTATGAGTAACATATAATAAAAATGTAATGAAAACCTCACTTCCTAGTTTAATTAATTTAAATGTATGTAAATACTTTTGATATTAGTTTAGGAAATATATACTTTTTTAAGTTTGATTTAAATGGTACACCGGTATATTCCTTAACTTAATTTTATTAGTAAATTTCAGTTTTGGGTAGTTCCAAAAGAATTTAACATCACAGTTGATGACAGACATGGCTTTGCTTTCAGCTCCAAAGAAATGTTTTACATTAAAGCACTCTTGAGACCCCAAAACACATGGGTGTTAATTATACCTGCTTTCTTATAAAAAAATATGAAGCATGAAAGTTAACAACAAAAAACAAAGAAACCACATACTGTTAAAAAGAAATTGTTTCTGCCTAGTCTGACTTAATTAAATAAGAACCAGTATGTAGGGCTTGGTAATCAAGGATACAATATATTAAAGATATTTAAGGAGCTACGTTATTGTTTTACTTGGGTTCTACTTTTTTACCACCCAGGGAAATTAAATACTGACATGATTGCCTTTGTCAGGACACTTGACATTTCTCTCTAAATATTTCATCCCCTCCTAATGTTGTTATAAATAGGGTCAATGCAAGAGTAATTAATCCACTGTGCATCAAAAGAGTAATGGAACATGTGTACTTTGACTTCTTTCCTTGTGAATTAGTTCACAATCAAAGCTATTGGAAACCAGAATTAGGTTAACACTTAATTAACAAATTAATTTCATGGAATGCATGTCTACCTACTGTGGTTCTTGAATGTACAGTAAATGTGTTTATTAAATTCTTACAGCACGAGACGTTGCCGAAGAGTGTTTGTAGGTGTGTTTGCAATATGACTACATTTGCATTGTGATTCATGACTTTTTCTCACTGCTTACAGATATGTAATCATGCAATTGATCATGAGAAGTTAATTTCAGTTAGGATTAGGATGACTACTATACAAAATAGTTTTGAACTATAACTTCAGAGCATAAAGAAAATTGGATTGCACTAACAAATATAAACAAGTGTGTTTTGACTTAAAATATTTGACAGAATATTTTCCTCATAAGAAATTTTATCTTGCTAACATTAAATTTTTGTTAAATTTCTTCTCCAAATGATACAAAAACACTACCAATTTCAGTTTTTCTGTACAATGGAAAATTTTCGACACAATAGCCATAAAGTTCTAATGGCTTTTTTTTTTGTGATTGGGTAAAAGCATATTTTCATCTTCCAAAACTTGTCAAAACTGTGTTAGCATAATATTTTGACTACTGCTTTATTAGTTTGAAAAAAGTTATTTTGCTCGACATAAAAGTAATTCAAGGGAGCAAGTGCCAATACAGATCACTGTAAACATGACATGAGAAGCAGGGAGATTAGGAGAAGCATGGGAAGGAGTGAGATACTGAATCTGGTTATGTTTATATTTTCTTCTTTGAAAGCAGGAACAGAGTTTGCTAAAATTCCTATTTATTCTTTCCCTTTTATTACAGGAAGACTCTATGAATCTGCAGGTTTGCACCTTTTTTTTCCCCATTTCTGACACATTTTTTTATCATCACCTCCTCAGAACTGTTAAGACTGAGTATTATTGTCATGTTTAATCCATCCTTGTAAGAATCAGTTGATTGGCAACAAGTATCAGAATCATTTTCTAAAGTGCCTTTTCTTACTAGTACAAGTAAAAGATTTGAGAGGGTTTTCAAAATCTACTTAAGATCTAAAATCATTTGTCTAATTTTGGGGTAAATAATTGACCATTGGAGACAAAAGTTAAGGTGAATGCAGATTATTGAAATATTACAAATAAAAGCTAATTGACACTGAACTGGTTTGAAAATAGTGGACATGATGAGAAGTGATTGATATGTTGATATATTTGGAAACTTAAGCAGAAAAGATTTCCTGAAGGAATCAATGTAGAATGTAACAAAAAAGAAAGGAATCAAGGTTGTTCACTATTTCTGGCTTAAGTAACATGTAAAAAAATGGAATTGTTACTCATCAAGATAGGGAGACTATGAGAGAAAAGTTTCTGGGAACAAACCAGGAGTTTAGTTTGTGGTTTGTTAATTTGCAAAGATCTGAGGAAAACATCCACATGTCAGATATTTTGAATGGGCCGTGGACAGATGGAACATTGTCTGAAGCAGAAGTCCAGGACTGAATGTAAATTTGGGAGTCTTCTGACTGTAAACCTAGATCACTTAGTGATCACTTAGAGAGTGAGAGAATACGGAGAGAGAAGAGGTCCAGTGAGTGGATCTGGGTCCCATAGCAAAATTTAAATATATGGAAAGTAAGTATCAGCAAGAAGATAAACCCATGTTTTCTCAATTTCAACACTCATATTTTGGACCTGACGATTCTTTGACATGGGAGAGTATCCCCTACATGGGAGGGTGTTTAACACCATCTTTGACCTTTACCTACTACATGCCAGAAGTACATCCTCTCCTCAGGTGGGACAAACATAAAGGTTTCTTCAGATATTGTCATATGTCCCTGGTTGGGTTCAACTGGAGTGAGAGTGGGAGCAGCAAAATAACATCCCTAAACTAGACTCCTAGGGAAAACAAAACAAAACAAAACAAACAAACAAAAAAAAACAGTTAAATGCTGGGGCTTAGGAGGCTAGCAAAATTTTAAAATTTTTCATGGAGAAACGAGCGATCAATTGTGTCAAAGTGGTAAAGTAAGATGAGTACTCAAAATGAATTAACCATATGATGGTCATCGACATCACCATATGTTCCATAAAATATGTATCAGTTAACAAATGCGTGTTTCGTCATAGTTTTGACACTATTTTATTTTAAATTTCTATTTAATTTCTTAAATTATAACATATGGTCTGTCTTAGTCTGCTGTGTTCTGGGTAATTTATAAAAAAACAAATTTATTTGCCACAGTTCTGAGGTCTGAGAAGTTCAAGATCAAGACATTATCATCTGGCGAGAACTAACTTGTGTGTCCTCTCCTGGTTGTAAACAAAAAGGGCAAAAAAGGGAAAAGGTGCTGTGTCCTCACATGGTAGAACATGAGGTGAAAGGAGAGAAGGATCCACTCCTGCAAACCCCACCCCCCCTTATTTTTTCTTTTTGAGATGGAGTCTCCCTCTGTCGCCCAGGCTGGAGTGCAGTGGTGAGATCTCTGCTCACTGCAACCTCCACCTCCTGGGTTCAAGCACCTCTCCTTTCTCAGCTTCCCAAGTAGCTGGGACTACAGGCACACCACCCTGCCTTGCTAATTTTTATTTCTATTTTTAGTAGAGACTGTGTTTCACCATGTTAGGATGGTCTCGGTCCCTTGACCTCGAGATCCACCTGCCTCAACCTCCCAAAGTGCAGGGATTACAGGCATGAGCCACCGGGCCCAGCCTTGTGTGTGTGTGTGTGTGTGTGTGTGTGAATGTGTGAGAGTGTGTGTGTGTGTGTGTTTCCTTCTTTTTTCTCTCTTTATTTTTATTTTTGAGACTGAATCTTGCTCAGTTTTCAGGCTGGAGTGTGATGGCGCGATCTTGGCTCACTGCAACCTCTGCCTCCCGGGTTCAAGTGATTCTCCTGCCTCAGCCTCCTGAGTAGCTGGGATTGCAGACACTTGCCACCACGCCAGGCTACTTTTTAAAAAACTATTTATTTTTAGTAGAGAGGGTTTCACTATGTTCATCAGGCTGGTCTCGAATTCCTGAACTTGTGATCTGCCTACCTTAGCCTCCCAAAGTGCTGGGATTAAAGGTGTGAGCCACTGTGTCTGGCCTGCAAGCCCTTTTTATAACAGCATCAATCCATTCATGAAGGTAGCGGCCTCATTACCTATACACCTCCCCAAAGGCCCAAACTCCCAATACTGTTGCATTGGAAATTAAGTTTTTAACACATGAATTACGGGGAACACATTCAGACCATAGTTTGTACTCATAATAGTATGTGAATATTTTCACATCTCTAACTTTTTAAATCACTATTTATTAAGCATTAAAGTGTCAAATAATATGCTGTGTTTAGCCATGCATTGTTATGTTTTAATTCTTGCAACAACTTTATAAGGTAGGATCCAAGATTTTCTCACGTTTACATAGTAACTGAATGCCATTCAAAGATTCAAACCGAGCTCCATTCCAAGACTGGCTAACACACTATGTTCCATTTACTCCTTTAAATTTCTTAGAAGAATGGTGGTCATTGAATTGTTACTAGTATTACTATTAACATTACCCAGTTTTATCAATTCTAAAACAGATTTTTGCACATTTAACATTAATAAAATGGGGAAACATCTTACAATTAATAGTGCTTATAATTGCTGTCAGCCGGGGAGCAATCATAATTAAATCATGTCAGATCCCTCCTGTGAAACCTGCATGTAAGGAAGAACTCATTAGCACTGGAGTTTTAGAAAAGATGATATGAGTAGTAGCAGTGTTTCTTTTAAAACAGTATTATAATTGACATTTATTGTGTGCTTACTCTCTCTGCAAGCATTTTGTAATCGATTTTCATGCTTTAATACTTGTAACAATTCTCAGGACAAGAATTTTGATCCATGTTTTACAGATGTGTATCATTTGTGTAAATTTCTCACTGCTTCTCAGTGATGCAGTTTCCGTTGGAACCCAGGTATGCTGAGACGTCAGTGCTATTAGGTGGAAGAGTTGAAATTTTGATTTGTGTTTCCAATTGATTATAACGTTTGGTCTTTAATCTATGGTTATTGTTCCATTTTCGTTTACAAAGTACAGTGCCTGTACACAGCAATGGACAATTATTAATACATTGTGCAAGGCATATGTCAAATACCAAACGTTCCTTATATTATGCCTTATGTTTTCCATTTTGACCCCAGAAAACTTTGTATATAACTTTGAAATTGCTCTGAACTATTCTCAGCTTTTTTGATTTTAAGATATAGAGGTTTACATAAATAAGAAACATTTTTACTTCACCTTTATATTCCAAAATGATTTTAGACTATATCAGACTTCATTGAATTTAGTATTCATTGAATTTAGTATTTAAATCAAATTAATTTGTCTTAAGCTTGAATCTTAAGGCAGCTCAATACCCAAAACAGATTAACTTGAGCTAAAGTTAGGTAGATAAGTATACTTGAAAAACTTTTAAAATTTCACCTCACTGTGACTCGATTACAATGGTTTAAATTCAAAATAGGCTGCAGCCTCAAAAATTCTGATTCAATACAACTTGTAGCTATATTTCAATATAAGCTTTAAGGAATTCTGATACTGTTATATACAGAATTCAGCTCAAGAAATTTCTTCATCTTGAATTCTAGAGTTCTGCAGATTGTTCTCTTTTTCTATATATTATTCTTTATTTATACACTCTCTTTAATGAAGGCAATTTTGTGTTAATAATTTGTGTTATATATATTCATGTGCAAACACATACATATATATTATATTAAAATAAATAAGAATTTATTCCAGATTTGTGAAAATGCTTATGGATGCAATGATAGAATCAACTTACATATTTTATAACTTGTCTTACTATCAAAGTGTTTTTAAAAACAAATAATGCTACAAATGTATCAACAAAGAGTAATATGGAAATATAAAAAATATATAATCGAACCTGATAATCTCTATTAGCATTTATTTTTATGTCTTAGATGCAACTGTGTTACCTAGAATTATCTAGATTTTCATCACTCCACTTTGTATCATCATGGCTTAGTAAAAGTAAACTCGACGATTTTGGGGGAAAATTTCCTAGTAAAATAAATATGGGAGTACTTAGAATACATTTTCGTTTTATTGTCTTTTAACCTGGTATGAAACAGTTTAGGCTATATATGTATGAAAGCAAATTTAACTATGTCTAAATTTATCAGCATAATTAATTAACAAAGCTTGAAACAGCCCACATGATGCTCTTCTTTCAATCCCTCTCCAATGCAGCATCCACACTGGTGTTTTCTGTGTAACTATTTTTATTTCAGCTAACAGTATATAAGATGAAACTAAACTACATATTTGCATAACATTGTATATATTTCATGTCAGAGTCATCTTTCAAATTTGTCATTTTCCAAGAGTAATGAATCAGTGGAAATACGTGATGTTGCTCCATTATTCAAACATAATGGGAGCATTGGAATAGGTTAAATATGTTTAGGTGAAACATGATTTATAACTATTGGATAAAACTTATTGATAATGTCATCTCAAAATTATACTTCTTCATCTGAGTTATTTATTTTAAAATGTATTCCTTATTACAAAGGGAAGTAGAATATTCTTATTTTAGTTATGGAACATTAATTGTACATTCTTACATAAAATAGGGTTTCACCAAATGTCTCCTGCAGAATTTTACCTGTAAATTTGTTTTCTCTGTATGAATAGTGATCCTTAAAATGATAGTGTACAATCTTATGACTGATAATATTAAAATGTATAAATATCATATCAAAATCCTGTATAGCAAAGAACATTTTTAATATGCTTTACAGCCAGAAATATACATTAAAAGTGATAAGCTTAGAAGAGAGGAGTTTACCCAATTCACAGTGATAAGCTTAGCAAAAGTATGTTTAGCAAAGGTCCTGGGAGATATGTGAGATATGTGCCACTGAACATTTCACCAAAATGCATAGATGATGGAAGAGGAATATTCTCTTTGTGAATATTCTCTGGCCTCATATCAATAAAGACAGGAGACAGCCAGATCCTGCCCAGGTCATTGTGCACAGGGGGCTTGTCTAACCATGCTCACAGTTGTTGGGATTCACTTGGGGTGGCAGGAAAACTATTAAGGGAAATATAGGAAAGTTATAGATTATAGTCTCAAATCTATTGGAAGGCTGAAAGATTTCAATGAGACTGGCTAAAGGCAGCCAGTTTTTAAGTTAGAGCATTAAGTCATAGGGTAGATTAGGATAATAAGAGCTTCTCCAGTTATGTCTGTTTACCCATATACCTTCATCTCTACTCTGTTTACCCATGTAAATTTATATTTGAAGCTTTGGGAAATTGTTTAATGCCACTTAATTATTTTAGGTCCTGAGGCTATAGGTTTCAAATAGAAACTTTAAGGACTTCTATAAACAGAATGATCATGTTAATGTTTTTATGTTAGTTGCTTATATCATTGTTGTTGTTTATATCATATTAAGTTGTTTTATATTTAGTTGTTGTTGTTTATATCATATTTATATCATTTTATGTTAGTTGTTTATTTCAAATGTTTTTATGTTTGTTGTTGTTATATCAACTAAGTTTATATCATTGTCACTTTACATTACAAAGTGACAAAAACCTGGGAAAACTCTTTAAGGCCATCTACTTGTGTTCTCATGAGTCTACATATTTTCCTTTCATTGATTCATTGAGAGAAAAAATGCCAAATTTTCTGTGATATCTCATATGCAATTTTTAGTTTGTTTTCAAGTAGCCTTCAAAACAATTCCTTATTGGCCAGTTTAAATCCCGTATTTCAGGGAAATTGAGGTAAGTCGGTAATGCTGTTTAGCATATTGCTAACTTATACCAAACTTCAGAATTCACTTACTTTTCTACTAATATTAGTTCTTATCACCATAAAACCCCTTTGTAGATGTTCTGATTAGATTTATACTTAAGTAAGCCACTGGTTTCCCTCGAGCCCTTGAGGAGTTTGTTTCTTTCTTTATGTAAGGTAAAATAACCAGACTCTGACCATGATGAGAAAATGGTAAGACAACCAGACTCTGATGATGATAAGTCTGATAATATGCATAAAATCACACTTAAATTAATGGAAAGTAAAAATAAATGTCTATATAGCAGATGAGTGATTAAGTGAGTGCACACTTTGGCAGTTTGGGTACAGAGCCAAGCTGAATGAGCTTGACCTCAGCCCCATTATCTCAGCCTATTTAAGCCTCAATTTCATTTAGTAAATAGCTTTGCTAATTGTGAATATCTTCTCTTACATATTTATGTAATATCACTCAATGAGAATATACTTTCTGTGAGATCTTTTTAAAAATAAATGTAGGAAAAGAAAAAAAGTGAACATAAGTTCATATGCTGCCCAATATATTATGCAGAATAATTTTGTAGATCAAGGGTCTGCCAACCTTAGTCACTCTCCCAAATTTATCTCACTGCCTTTCTTGTAAATAAAGTATTATTAGAAAATGATTATATCCATTTTTTTATGTATGGTAATCTGTGACTGCTTTTGTGCTAACATGGCAGAATTCAGTATTTGAAAGAAAGCTTAAGGCTCATGATATCGATATGGTTTACTCTCTGGCTCTTCACATGTATGCAAAGATGTTTGAAGATACCTGATGTAAATTATAAAGAAGAAAATATGTGAAAAATTTAATGCAGTCCTGAATAGATTTAAATTATACAAAAATATGTTTACTATTCTGATGTTTTAAAAATGTACACTACATTAAAGATATTCACATGTAGAACTAAAAAGTGATAAAACCAATATGTTTTTTAAAAATTTGTTAGAGGCCAGGCGCAGTGGCTCACACCTATAAACTCAGCACTTTGGGAGGTCAGGACTTCAAGACTAGCCTGACCAACATGGTGAAAGCCAGTCTCTATTAAAAATATAAAAATTAGCCGTGTGTAGTGACACTTGCCTGTAATCTCAGTTACTCCAGAGGCTGAGGCGGAATTGCTTGAACCCAGGAGGCAGAGGTTGCAGTGAGCCGAGATGGAGCTGCATTCCAACTTGGGCAACAGAGTGAGACTCGCTATCAAAATAAATAAGTAAATAAATAAAAATAAAATTGGTTAGGCTTGCTCTGTAAAATATTAATATGTTTATAATTTCAGAGGGTATTGGTGCAAATAAAAGAGTAGATGTTAAATCCAGAACATATTTAGACAATACACAACATTGAACACTGCACTTTGAAGTGAACACTGCATTGCAAATAACAATGTATATTAATATTATTTTAAAACAAAAAAGAAAATATGCAATCATCTACAAAACAGGTGCATATACAAAAGTAAATGTGTACTATGTCACAAAGCAAACCTCAACATATCCTATGCAGCAGAAATTGTAGTTTTTGCACAAACTTCACAAAATAAAAAAGCCTAACAGTGAAAACAAAAGTAAAACAGTTATAGATATTTACAATTGAGTTTTAAATGTCAAAAAATTATTTACTCAAATAATAGTTCAGAAAAAATATCACACATTTTATTAAGAATTACAGTAGAAAAAACACAATATACAAAATCTAGCCAAAGACGTAATAATAAAATGCATGCTCTTGAACCTTTTTCTTTACAAAATAAAATAAAATTTATGAAGCATCAAATGAGGGAAATAGCTATCACAGAGAAACTACTAAAAAATAAACAAGCATGTAAATGCCAAAATTAATTAGAATTCAGTTAAAAGCAACATAATGGTTATAGAATTCAAGTACTCTTTCTTGAATAAAGGTTTTTGAGACCACTAGCTGACTTAATTTGATGTAACCTATTAAATAGTATATGGAATAAACCTGAGAGACAGGTAAATCATAAGTGGGAGTTGATACATATTCAATAATTAATCAGCTCAATAGATGTTTAGTTTCAAAGAGGTACTTCAGAATAGGAGAGAGGATTGATTATGATTGATGAAAGGGAAGTGATGGTCAGGAAGTGAAAGATTTAAACTAATGTTTCAAAAGTGTCAATGTATGTTATATCTACCATTTGACTTCACTGGGTATTAAAAGTATGGGAACTTAGCAAAAAAAAAAAAAAAGATACCAATTATCAAATTAATCTTCATACTTAATGTAATTCCTATCAAAATTTCAACAAGAGCATTTGTTAACATGCAAAGTATATGTTTCATTTATATGTAAAGGTATGAGCCCTAGGATCACTAAAACAATCTTAAAAAGATTAAAGTAAAAAGGATCACTCTACTTGATAGCCAGTCTTATTACATAACTCTAATAAGACAATGTAGTTCTGACAGAGGAATAGAAACAAGGATCAATGGTGAAGTGTAGAAAACCCAGAAATAGACACATTTTCTTTTTAATTCTCACATTTATTAAGATATAATTTCAAATAATTATTTTATATTAAATATGATGTTTGATGTATGCATAGATAATGAAGTGGTTAAATAAAGCTAATTAAAAATCCATCTCACATACTTGTGTGTGTGTAGTTAGAACACTTAAAATCTTCTCTCTTTGCAGCTTGAAGTATATATTACATTATTCCTAACTACAATCACAATGCTTTACAATAATCTGTAAAACGTGTTCATGCTGACTAAAACACTGTACCCTTTAGCCAACATCTGCTAATGGACTACCCCACCCACTGATGTCCTCAGTCCCTGGACATTGCTATTTAACTCTCTGCTTCTATGGGATTTACTATTTTAGATTCCATATACAAATAAGATAATGCAGTATTTATCTTTCTCTTCCTGACTAACTTTACTTAGCATAATGTCTTCCAGGTTCACCCATGTGAACACATGACAGGATTTTCTCCTTTTAAAAGTCTGAGTAGTAGTCAGTTTGTGTGTGTGTGTGTGTGTGTGTGTGTGTGTGTGTGTGTGTGTGTGTGTTTACACCACAGTTTCCTTATCCATTCATTTGTTGATAAACACTTAGTTGGATTTCATATCTTGGTTATTGTGCATAATTCTGCAATGAAGACAGGAGTGTAGGAATGCAGATATCCTTTCAATATACTGATTTCATTTCTTTTGGATATTTACCCAGAAATGGAAATGCTAGATCATATTGTAGTTCTACTTTTCATTTTTTTTGGTAAATCTCCAGCTGTTTTCCATTACGGCCATACTACTTTACTTTCCCCACAACTGTGAGTAAGGATTGCTTTTCCTCTATATTCTCAATATTTTGTCTTTTTTAGTAATAGTCATTCTGAATAGGGTGCAGTGATATCTCCTCATGGTTTTATTTTTCAATTCCCTGATGGTTAAGAATGTTGACCATTTTATCATACACCTGTTGACTGTCATGATCTCCTCTGTTGAGCAATGTCTGATCAGAACCTTTCCCCCTTAAAATCCAGTTATTGGTTTTCTCATGAATTGAGTTCCTTATATATTTTGAATATTAACCACTTATCAGATGTATGATTTCTAAATATTTTCTTCTATTTTATAGGTTGTCTTTTTATTCTTTTTATTGTTTCCTTGCTGTACAGAACTGTTTAATTTTATGTGATTTTATTTCTCTATTTTTAAAATTTGTGGCCTGTCCTTTTGGGGTCCTATTTTTAAAATTATGGATTTCCCCTTTTTTTCTAGCAGTTTTACAATTTCAAAACTTTTAAGCATTAATCTATTTTTAGTTGGTTTTTGTTCATAATATTAGATAAGAATCCCATTTTATTCCTGTCCGTGTGGGTAGTGTACTTACCAAATACTATTTATTGAAGATATTTCTTTCTTCATTGTGTGTTCTTGACAACTTTATTGAAGCTCAGTTGACAGTGAATACAGGGATTTATTTCTGGTCTCTCCATTCTGTTGCCTTGGTCTTATGTTTATCTTTATGCCAGTATAATGTCACTTTAATTATTATGGTTCTATAGTATATTTTGACATCAGATATTGTTACATTTCCAGATTTCTTTTTTTTTTCCTTTGGCTATTAATGGTCTTTTGAGGTGTCATATAAAATTTAGGAGAGTGTTTTCTATTTTCCTGAAAAATATTTTTGTAATTTTGTTTAAGATTGCTTTTAAAGCTATAGATCACTTTGGAAAGTATGGATATATTAACAATATTGAGTCTTCAAGTTCGTGAAAAAGGATACCTTTGCATTTGTTTATGTCTTCTTCAAACTTTTTTTAATCAATGTTTTTTGGCTTTCAGTATACCGATCTTTCATTTCCATCAAAACATTTCTTCTCATGTGTCTTAATTTTGCAGCTTTTGTAAGTCAGATTGTTTTCTTCGTTTCTTTTCTGTATAGCTCGTTGTTACCGCTATGTAGATGCTACTTATTTTATTTGTTGATTTTGTATCCTTCAACTTTTTTGAATTTATTAGCTTTAACAGTTTTCTGTTGGAATCTACAGTGTTTTGCATATCTAAGATCATGTCATCTACAAATAAGTAATTTTACTTTTTCCTTTCTCATTTGAACACATTTTACTTATTCCTCTTGCCTAATTGCTCTGACCATGCCTTACAGTTCTATATTGAATAGAAGTGATTAAGAGTGGGCATTCTAGTCTTGTTCTTAATTTTATGAAAAAGATTTGGCTTTTTAGTATTAGCTGTGAACTTGTCATATATAGTACTTTCTATATTGAGACAAACTTCTTCTGTACCTAATTGGTAAAGAGGGTATTTTTTGAGTATGAGAGGGTGTTAAATTTTGACAAATTCTGTTTACCTCATCTATTGGGATGATAACATACTTTTTAATCCTTCATTCTGTTGATTAATGTATCATATTTGTTGATTTGTCTATGTTAAACCATCTTTAAATCCCAAGATAAATCTTATTTTATCACAGTGTATAATCCTTTCAATGTGCTATTGAAGTTAGTTTGCTAACTTTTGTTGAGGATTTTTTTTTGCATTCATTGTTTCCAGAGATATTGCCTATAAATTTTATTTTCTGGGTTATCTCCTTGTCTTGGTTTGGTATTAAGAGGTAATTCTATCCTCATAAATAATTTAAGAATGTTTCTTTCTGTTTAATTCTTTGGAAGAGTTTAAGAAGGGATTATTTTAAATTTTGTTAGACAGAATTTACCAGTGAAGCTTATCTTTTTTGGGAGTTACCTGAATACTGATTTGATCTCTTTACTCAACATTGTTCTGTTCAGATTTTCTAAGTCTTTATGATTCAGTTGTGCTATGTTTTATGATTCTATGAATTTATCAATTTCTTCCAGGTTGGCGTATAATTGTTCATAGCAGTCTCTTATGATCCGTGTTTCTATGGTATCATTGTACTGTCTCTTCTTTCATTTCTCATTTTATTTATTATAATCTTCTATTTCTCTTTTTTTTTTTTTTTTGAGGAAGGCAGGAAGGGAGGAAAGGAGGAAGAGAGGGAGGAAGGAAGGGAGAAAGGAAAGAAGGGAGGAAGGGAGGGAGGGGGGAGGGAGGAAGGGAGGGAGGGAGAGAGGGAGGGAGAGAGAAAAGACGGAAGGAAATCAGGCAATGAGAGAGACATTGCCAACCTAGATCTAGAGGTCTACAAGTTGATTTCTTTTTTCTGTTTTTTCTTTTCTTTTCTTTTCTTTTCTTTTTTTTTTTTTTTGAGAGAAGGAAAGAAAAAAAAGGATTGAAGGAGCGGAAGCAAGAGGAAGAAAAAAAGGAGAGAGAATGGAAATGTTGCTTTATTCTAAAAGAAATGGGTATTAATAATGGCCAATCAATATTTCATTTAAACCTATGAGTAGGTGTGATGTGGTATCTGATAAAAATGTATATTTTGTGTGTTTAAAGTAGAGAGCTCTATAAATATTTATTAAGTTTACCTGTTCTGGATCTGAGTTCAAGTCCTTGATATCCTTGTTAATTTTCTGTCTCATTGAGTCTAAGTCTCTATGTATCTGGGTGTTAGGATCGTTAGCTCTTATTGCTGCATTGATCCTTTTACCACTATATTTTTGTTGCTTTAAAATCTATTTTATCAGATACGAGAATTGCAACTCCTGTTATTTATTTATTTATTTATTTATTTTTGCTTTCCATTTGGTTGGTAAATCTTTCTCCATCCCTTTGTTTTGAGTCTTTGTGTATCCTTGCATGTGAAATGGATCTGGATGTAGAATACCATTGGGTTTTGGCTGTATCTTTTGATTAGGGGATTTAGTCTATTTAAATTTAGCATTACTGCCATTTGATATTAACTGGCTGTTTTATCCATTCATTGATGTGAATTCTTCTTTATGTTGATGCTCTTTACTTTTTGGTATATTTTTAGAAAGGCTGATACTGGTTGTTTCTTTCTATGTGTAATGCTTCTTTCAGAAGCTCTTGTAAAGCAGGCCTGGTGGTAATAAAATCTCTGAGTTCATAAAAGATTTTATTTTTCCTTCAGTTGTGAAGCTTAGTTTGGCAGGATATGAAATTCTGGGCTGAAAGTTCTGTTCTTTAAGGATGTTGAATATTGGCCCCCACTCTCTTCTGGCTTGTAAAGTTTCTGCTGAGAGATCTGCTGTAAGTCTGATAGGCTTCCCTTTGTGGGTAACCTGACCTTTCTCTCTGGCTGCCCTTAGTATTTTCTCCTTCATTTCAACTCTGGTGAATCTAACGATTATGTGCCTTGGGTTGCTCTTCTTGAGGAATATCTTTGTGGTGTTCTCTGTATTACCTGGAGTTGAATATTGTCCTGCTTTGCTAGTTTAGGAAAATTTTCCTGAATAATGTCCTGAAGAATATTTTCCAGCTTGGATTCATTCTCTCCGTCGCATTCAGGTACACCTATCAAACGTAAATTTGGTCTTTTCACATAGTCCCACATTTCTTGGAGACTTTGCTCATTCCTTTTTATCCTTTTTTCTCAATTCTTGTCTTCTCATTTTATTTCATTAAGTTGGACTTCGACCTCTGATATCCTTTCTTCTGCTTGAACAATTCGAGTGTTTAAACCTGTGCATACTTCTCGGAGTTCCCGTATTGTATTCTTCAGTTCCATTAATTCACTTATATTCCTCTCTAAATTGTCTATTCTCATTAGGATTTCATCAAACCTTTTTTCAAAGTTCTTAGTTTCTTTACATTGGGCTACAACATGTTCTTTTAACTCACAGAAGTTTCTTATTATCCATGTTCTGAAGCCTGATTCTGTTATTGGGATGCGCTCATTCTCCATCAAGCCTTGTTCCCTTGTTGATGAGAGACTGTGATCCTCTTCCTAGAGGGAGAGGCATTCTGATTTTGAGTATTCTCAGCCTTTTTATGCTGGTTTCTTCCCATCATTGTAAGTGTATCCACCTGCCGTCTTTGTAATTACCACCTTTCAAATTAGGTCTCTGAGTAGAGGTCCAAGTTGTTAGTTCCCAGGGCCGAAATATGAGCAACCCACTGCACCGGCCAAAACAGCAGCATTAAGACTGATGGTGCTTTTCTGCCCGGGACTCTCCAGTCTGACTTGCTAGGCGACTCTGCCTTCCCGGAGCTCCAAACCTCGGTCAGAAGGGGAACCAGTCCTGTTGACTCTGCACCAAGAGCTGCCTCGCCAAGGTGCCGGCAAAACTGCTGCTCTGGCCACAAGAGTCGCGCTGGCGACCCGTGCTACTCCTCCAATCCTAGGTCAGAAGGGGATCCAGTCCTGTTTACTCTGCTCCAAGAGCTGCCTGCCGAGGTGCCGGCAAAACCGCTGCGCCGGCCACAAGAGTTGCGCTGGTGACTCTTCCTCCACTGGGAATCTTCTGCTCCGTGAGTGACCAAAATTTGTCTGAAAGTGTGGTGTCCTCTCGTTCTCTGCATTTTCACTGGGAGCTACAATCTTGAGATGTTAGCGGTCAGCCATCTTGGATCATTCTCCTATTTCTCTTTTTTTACATTAGCTAAAGATATGTCAATTTTGTTTATCTTTTTGAAAAATTAACTTTTACTTCCATTTACATTTTTTGCTGTTTTTCTAGTGTCGATTTTATTGATTTTTCTTCTCTGTCCTTTATTATTTTCTCTCTTGTGAATCTGAGCTTAGTGTGTAATTTCAGGTTGTTTGAGATCTTTTTTCTTTCTGAATGTAGGAATTTGTCAATAAAACCTTTCCACTTATAACTGCTTTTGTTGCATTCCATACAATTTGATGTGTATTTCAATTACCATTTATCTCAAGATATAATTTTTGTTTGTTTTGCTTTTTTAAGATGGAGTCTTGCTCTGTTTGCCAGGCTGGAGTGCAGTGGCATGATCTCTGCTCACTGCAACTTCTGCCTCCCTGGTTCAAGCAATTGTCTGCCTCAGCCTCCCAAGTAGCTGGGATCACAGGGGTGCATCACCATGCCTGGCTAATTTTTTGTATTTTTTAGTAGATCCAAGGTTTCACCATCATGACCATGCTGGTCTTGAACTCCTAATCTCGTGATCCACCCGCCTTGGCCTCCCAAAGTCCTGGGATTACAGGTGTGAGCCATCGTGCCCAGCCTTCATTTATCTCAAGATATAATTTTTAAAATTTTCTTTCTGATATTTTTGATCCTTAGTTCGATCAGGAATATATTGTTTTATTTTCACATATTTGTGAATTTTCCAATTTTTTTTCTGTTGCCAATTTTTGGATTTATTCCATTGTAGTCAACATATACACTTGATACAATTTCAATCTTCTTGTATTTGTTAAGACTTGTTTGGTGGACTAACATTTGATCTATCTCAGGGAATGTTTGGTTGTTCCTGAAAATAATGGATATTCTGTTGCTGTTGGATGTAATATTTTGTATATTTTCATAATATAGAGTTATTTGGACTATAGAGTTATTGATGCCCACTGGTTCCTTATTAGTTTTCTGTCTGGATGATCTATCTATTGTTTAAAGCTAAAGTTCTCTACTATTATTACATTGCTTTCGTTTCTGCTTACATTTCTGTTAGTATGTTCTTTACATATTTAGAAGCTCCACTGCTGGGTACATATCTAATTATAATTATGATATCCTCTTAAGAAATTGACCATTTTATCTGTATTTAATGACCTTTTTGTCACTTTGGATGGTTTTTAACTTAAAGTCTACTTTGTCTGATAGAGGCATAATCTTACCTCTTCTCTTTTGTCCACTGTTTTCATGAAGTGTCTTTTTCAATTTCTTCACTTTCAGCCTACATGTCTTCTTAAAACTAAAATGAAGCCTGGATGCAGTGGCTCATGCCTATAATCCCAGCACTTTGGGAGGCCGAGGCAGGGTGGATGACGAGGTCAAAAGATTGAGACCATCCTGGTCAACAAGGTGAAACCCCATCTCTACTAAAAATACAAAAATTATCTGGGCATGGTGGTGCACACCTGTAGTTCCAGCTACTCCGGAGGCTGAGGTAGGAGAATTGCTTGAACCCAGAAGGCGGAGGTTGCTGTGAGCCGAGATCACGCCATTTCACTCCAGTCTGGGAAACAACAGCGAAACTCCGTCTCAAAAAAAAAAAAAAAGAAAGAAAAACTAAAATGAATCCCATGTAGGCAGCATGGAGTTTGATCTTGCTTTTGTTTTCTTGTTTTGTTTTAAATTTATTCAACCAATCTATGTCTTTTGATTAGAAAATTTGTTTTATTTATTTTAAAATAACTATTGACAGATAACAAGGGCTTACCAATGTCAGTTTGTTAATTGTTTTCTATTTCACAATTCATTTGTTTTACTTTTCCTCTATTGCTGTAGTCTATTGTGATTTGTGGTTGTATCATTTCCTCTTCGTTATTTTTCATGTCTCTGCTCTTAGGTTTTCTTATTTCCTTTGTGGATACTCTGTGGCTTATGTACATTTTATCATTGTGATGGTCTATATTATGCTGAGAACCACTTACCTTCAACCACATGCAGAAATCATCTACATTTTAACTTTCCTTCCCGTCACATTTTATGTTGTTGATGTCACAATTTATATTTTTATATCATGCATCAATACCAAATTATTGTAGCTATAGTGATTTTTTTCTTTTTTCTTTTTTATTTAATATAGGGTTTCATCATGTTGGTCAGGCTGGTCTTGAACTCCTGACCTCAGGTGATCTGCCTGCCTTGGCCTCCAAAGTGCTTGGATTACAGGCATGAGCCACCATGCCCAGCCGCTATAGTGATTTTTTAATGCCTTTGTCTTAAATACTTTTGAGGTTTAATTGGACATTGATCATGTAATAGAAAATGTCACTTATTTACTTCCTTCAAATCAACAGACTATACCTTTAAGTCCCATTAGTAAAATCCCTTCAGTTCTTTTACTTTCCATGGTGAATAACATTTCTGCAATTGTCAAGAGTAGCACTGGAACGAAAGACTAAGGTCTAAAGTCAAAGGCTAAAGTGTGCCTTGACAAACTGTTACTTACCTTTGTAACATCATCTTGCTTTAAAGATATAAAGTACATCTTTGAATGACTATATTTTTAGAAGTTTCCTGCCATATTTGCTAATGGAGACTCTTGACAAAGTTAGCTTGGTTAATACTTACTGACAAGTTTGTCAGGAACGTATAATCTTGTCAAAATTCTAACAGCTGTCAATATATGACAGAATAAGTATTATCTGGGTATTATAATTGTTCCAATATTTGTTTCCTCTGTCAGCTGTTATATACCATTATGCTATTTCTTAAAAGTAAACATTTTCTGGCATTGATATGCAATAATGACAGCACAAACAGAATGCTAATAAATAACATCTGAGGGTCAGAAAACTAGGAAGATTGTTGGCACCTCATTTATTCTTTTTAATCAAACCCGTTTGCCTCTCTTGATCATATTGTGCATCTGGACAGGCACAGACATCACCAACCTAAGACAGAGCTGCCAGCATAGAAGGAAAGGAAGCGTTTTCAAATATGAAAATGATTAAGGCACCATTCCAACTCATCTTCAACTGAGGTAGAAAGAGAAACTGCTACAATTCCAACCAGCAATGTTAATGAGCAAGATAATGATCCTCTCTGCATAACATATACATAATTTAATTGAGTCCAATTTTCCTCTTAACTTCCAAAAGGAGGTCCTTCTTGATGTCACAGAGTTTACCCTGGGAAATTCTTCCCTACTCAATATATTCCCTGGATGCCAGGAATTATACTGACTATAAAAATCTTACTTAGTTTCAATACATTATTTAAAAATGTTTCATTAAAAACTATTTTACCAGTTAATACTTGAGTTTGTTTTCCTCCCAAAACTGAGATGAAAACAATCAAAGCTGTGTTTTCAATTCATTTGAATGTTTAATAGTATACAGACTAGAACATGCATGTGCACGCACAGGTGGACACACAGAACCATAGACTAAAACATGCATGTGCATGCACAGGTGTACACACAGAACCATATGCACAAGTAAAATAAAGTAGTGATAATAATAAAAAGAAAAAGTTGTGATCACCAATCACTGTCAAAAAGAGATGTTGGGAAAATAAATGGCTACATATTTCCTTATTTTTCTTAACATATTTTTAAGAGGATATAATTAGGGTTGGGTTCAAAATTCATACATGCATTTCTATTCCAAACTTTTGATAATACAGACATAAATGCAAAATAAGATTTTACTAGCTATATATTTATCTTACAGGCATTTATTTTTATATGAAATAATAATATTCTCTATTTCTCAAAAACCTTATGTTTAAAAGTTATTTGAATGTCATTGTTTGGAAACCTCAGGTAGTTATCACTTATGAAATATTAAAAGAAGCCATGCCTAAGATATTAATATATTATTGGTTAAAAACCAATTTTTATCCTATGAATGCATGCATGTATTCTTTTTTTCTGAATTTCACAGCAATATGTGCTCAGCATGTAAAATTTGAGAAGTACAGTAAAGCATAAAGAACCTTTGCATAGATGCTTATGATTTCAATGCCTCCTCACAGAGAGAAAACTCCTGTTAAATTTGTTGATTTGCAATGCTCTTTTTAAATATATTTTAAGCAAAATATATTTTTAGGAAAAATAAATGTGATAATTTCCCCATATTCTTGCATAAAATAACACAGTGAACTACTCCACCAAAATTTTTATTCATTGGAGGAAATAGATACTAGAAGATAGTAATATTGTTTGAATATTTGTCTCTGTACAAATCTCTTGTTCAAATGTGATCCCAAATAATGGAGGTGGGACCAGGTGGGAGGTGTTTGGATTGTGGAGGCAG
This sequence comes from Saguinus oedipus, assembly GCA_031835075.1. NCBI lineage: Eukaryota > Metazoa > Chordata > Mammalia > Primates > Cebidae > Saguinus > Saguinus oedipus. Next base: position 48,076,133 of record CM063186.1, on the reverse strand, counting down.
AGCCTGCATGGCTTGGTGCTGTTTTTGCAATAGTGAGTGATGCTGTCTTTTCAAAAGTGACTGACACTGTCTTTACAATAGTGAGTTCTCATAAGATCTGGTTTTGGTGTGGTACCTTCCCCACTCTGTTCTCTTTCTCTCTCTTTCTCTTTTTCTCTCTCTTTCACTCTCTCTCTCTCTCTCTCTCTCTCTCTTGCTTCTGATATGCCTGCTCCCACTTTGCCTTCTGCCTTAATTGTAAGCTTCCTGAAGCCTTCCAGAAGCTGAGTAAGATGCCAGCACCATGCTCTCTCTAAAGCTTGCAAAAGCATGAGCCAATTAAACTTACTTTCTTTATAAATTACCCAGTATTGGAAATTTATTTTTAGTAATGCAAGAATGGCCCAATACAGACAGTATTTTATTTTTTTACTTGTTTCTTCTTCTACCCTAAGGAAAGTGAAAAATTTCACAGTTTGGGTAGGATGATAAGAGCCTGGTGTTCACTAGCCACATTTCCCTACTGAGCAAATTGAAAGCAACAATTATCAATCCCAATGAAGACCTTTCACTGACTATGTTGTGTGTTCAGGCACAGCAGATACTTTTACATTTATTTTCCACTGAGAAAGCAAATAAATAAGTGGAACTTGCTTACCTATTCTCGTCATTTTCTATTCTGTTTGGTAAGGACTTGATGACCATTGGTTATTGGCAGTCCAAATGCTAGGTTTTGCAACTAAGATAAATAAATAGACCTGCATTTATTAGAGATTGATGGACAGTTGGCCTCTCATGCTAAGGAAACCTAGTGATTTTATATATTGATTGGCAGTCCTTGTGAAATTTTCAAGTAAAATGCCTAGTGATGGTGGGAATAGCAAATGTAAATCCAAAATGTAATTATAAAGAAACCACAGGTAAAACATGCTTCCACTCATTACATTTATCAGGTTTATTGAGCATTTACTACTTATCTGAGAAGGTTACAGTTTCTAGGGTTTTGTTAGTAAACAGGATAATAATAGTATACATTAGCAATTTTCCATTCTTTTTAAGTTATCTCTATGATCCTTATTTTTTAAATTTAACACACCATTCTTAGCTAATGTTTTCCCCGAATTATTCCTCTCTTATCAGAAACACTGTGAAAAACTTTCTTTATATTCCAATTGTCCCAATTACAGAGTCCCAGCTATAATGTTGCTGTGTTAAAGAATATGACAGAATTGTATAGTCTCAGTGACATGTTCCTTCAAAATCTTTGTCAATATACATGGCATAGGTAGTGTTATCTTTTTTTTAATTGTATGTTTTAATACATTCTCACCAGCCCTGAGGATTTCATTTTAACATTTCTTTTTGCTAATGTGACACACACAAATTATGATGTTTTTATTATTATACTTTAAGTTATGGAGTACATGTGCAGATTGTGCAGGTGTGTTACATAGTTATACACGTGCCATGGGGCTGGTTTGCTGCATCTATTGCCCCATTACCTACATTGGGTATTTCTCCTAATGCTATCCCCATCAAGTCCACCTACCTGCTATCCCTACGCTACCTCCCCAGCCCCCAGGCCCCAGTGTGTGATGTCCCCCTCCCTGTGTCCATTTGTGCTCATTGTTCAACATCCACTTATGAGCGAGAACATGCAGTGTTTGGTTTTCTATTCTTGTGTCAGTTTTATGAGAATGATGGTTTCCAGTTTCATCCATGTCCCTACAAAGGACATGAACTCATCATTTTTATGGCTGCATAGTAATCCATGGTGTATTTGTGCCACATTTTCTCTATTCAGTCTATCACTGATGAATATTTGGTTTGGTTGGAAGTCTTTGCTATTATGAACAGTGTCACAATAAACATATGTGTGCATGTGTCTTTATAATAGAGTGATTTTTAATCCTTTGGGGATATACCCAGTAATAGGATTCCTGGGTCAAATGGCATTTCTATTTCTATATCCTTGAGGAATTGTCACACTGTCTTCCATAATGGTTGAATTAATTTATACTCCTACCCACCAACAGTATAAAAGCATTCCTATTTCTTCACATCCTCTCCAGCATCTGCTGTCTCCAGATTCTTTAATGATCTCCATTCTAACTGGTGTGAGGTGGTATTTCAATGCAGTTTTGATTTGCATTTCTCTAATAAGCACTGATGATGAGCTCTTTTCCATGTTTGTTGTCTGCATAAATGTCTTCTTTTGAAAAGTGGCTGTTAATATCTTTTGCCAACTTTTTGATGGGGTTGTGTGTTTTTTTCTTGATTTTTTTTTTTGTTTTAGCTTCTTTTTTTTTTGTTTTTTTTATATTTATTATTCTTATTATTTTATTATTTATTATTTTTTTTAATTTTTATTGCATTATAGGTTTGGGGGTACATGTGCAGAACGAGCAAGATAGTTGCATAGGTACACACATGGCAGTGTGCTTTGCTGCTTTCCTCCCCTTCACCCACACTTGGTATTCATCCCCAGGCTATCCCCCCCAGCCCCCCCCGCTGTCCCTCCCCCATTCCCCCCAACAGTCCCCAGTGTATAGTAGACCGCCTCTCTGTGTCCACGTGTTCTCATTTTTCTCACCCACCTATGAGTGAGTATATGTGGTATTTCTTTTTCTATTCTTGTGTCAGTTTGCTGAGAATGATGTTCTCCAGATTCATCCATGTCCCTACAAAGGACACAAACTCATCATTTTTGATTGCTGCATAATATTCCATGGTGTATATGTGCCACATTTTCCCAGTCCAGTCTATCATCGTTGGGCATTTGGGTTGATTCCAGGTCTTTGCTATTGTAAACAGTGCTGCAATGAACATTCGTGTGCATGTGTCCTTATAGTAGAACGATTTATAGTCCTTTGGATAGATACCCAGTAATGGGATTGCTGGGTCAAATGGAATTTCTATTTCTAGGTCCCTGAGGAATCGCCACATTGTCTTCCACAAAGGTTGAACTAATTTACACTCCCACCAACAGTGTAAGAGTGTTCCTATTTCTCCACATCCTCTCCAGCATCTGCTGTCTCCAGCTTTTTAATGATCGCCATTCTAACTGGTGTGAGATGGTATCTCAATGTGGTTTTGATTTGCATCTCTCTAATGACCAATGATGATGAGCACTTTTTCATATGTTTGCTGGCCTCATGTATGTCTGCTTTCGTAAAGTTTCTGTTCATATCCTTTGCCCATTTTTGAATGGGCTTGTTTGTTTTTTTTCTGTAAATCTGTTTGAGTTCTTTGTAAATTCTGGATATCAGCCCTTTGTCAGCTGCGTAAACTGCAAAGATTTTTTCCCATTCTGATGGTTGCCGATTCACTCTAGTGACTGTTTGTTTTGCTGTGCAGAAGCTGTGGAGTTTGATTAGGTCCCATTTGTCTATTTTGGCTTTTGTTGCCAATGCTTTTGGTGTTTCGTTCATGAAGTCCTTGCCTACTCCTATGTCCTGAATGGTTTTGCCTAGATTTTCTTCTAGGGTTTTTATGGTGTCAGGTCTTACGTTTAAGTCTTTAATCCATCTGGAGTTAATTTTAGTGTAAGGTGTCAGGAAGGGGTCCAGTTTCTGCTTTCTGCACATGGCTAGCCAGTTTTCCCAACACCATTTATTAAATAGGGAATCCTTTCCCCATTGCCTGTTTTTGTCTGGTTTATCAAAGATAATATGGTTGTAGATGTGTTGTGTCACCTCCGATGCCTCTGTTCTGTTCCATTGGTCTATATCTCTGTTTTGGTACCAGTACCATGCTGTTTTGATTACTGTAGCCTTGTAGTATAGTTTGAAGTCTGGTAGCGTGATGCCTCCTGCTGTGTTCTTTTTGCTTAGAATTGACTTGGCTTCTTTACCATACTAATGCAGTTTTCATCATTTCATAGTATGTTTTACTTTTTACAGTGAGTGTAATTCTCTCTTTTGCACTTTTATTTTTGATAGAGTCTTGCTCTGTAGCTAGGCTGGAGTGTAGTGGTGCAACCTCTACCTCCTGGGTTCAAGCGATTCTTCCACCTCTGCCTCCCAAGTAGCTGAGACCACAGGCTCATGCCACCACACCCGGCTAATTTTTGTATTTTTAGTAGAGACAGGATTTTACCATGTTGGCCAGGATGGGCTTGATCTCTTGATCTCAGGATTCACCCGCCTGGGCCTCCCAAAGTGCTGCTATTACAGATATGAGCCACCGTGCCCAGCCTCTAATGCATTTTATAATTATTTATTGCTACCCTGATGAAAGCATTATTGATGTTTGTTTTTAAATTATTTACTTAGTGACTTATTAATTTAAAAGTGTTTCATTGATTGAAAATAATGTTTAAATGTTTTCGTTGAAATAAACATTACAAACTGCCCCCATATGTGAAATACTAGTTTTTTATAAACAGTATTTTCTTTTTTTTAATATATAAAGTCATAAGATATAGGAGAAAATGCAACAAAAATCATTCTAGAAAATCGTGTAGTTTTAAATACTGTGCATGTTATATACCAGAGGTGGAAAAGTTCCCTCCCTCATGTTGCAATTACCTTTCATTTAATTTTATTGTAAGACATGGAGTCTTACAGGCAGAGCATTGTAAAAAGAATACAGTACTCTTAAAAAATGTGTATCAAACGTATACTATGTATCTGGGAATGTTTCAGTTTCAGGGGTTTTGACAGTGAACAGAATACAAAAGAAAGCCATAGGCTTTATGATATCTATAGTCTAGGAACAATTGCTAATCAAGAAAGAAAACCAAATTGTTTTAACCCATTCAGACATTAAAAGATGCTCCCAATTGGAAATCTAAATGTAAACTCTCAAATATTAACAAATTAAATGGTGATAAAAACACATTAAATAAATGTATTCTGGAGATATATGCATATTTCTGAATGTAATTGTTTTTACCCAAATACATGAATATAGGGTTCTAAATGAATTATCTTTTTTTAAAAAAATTTTATTGCATTTTAGGTTTTGGGGTACATGTGCAGATCGTGCAAGATAGTTGCATACGTACACACGTGGCAGTGTGCTTTGCTGCCTTCCTCCCCTTCACCCACACTTGGCATTTCTCCCCAGGCTATCCCTCCCCAGCTCCCCCCCATGCTGTCCCTCCCCCATTTCCCCCAATAGACCCCAGTGTGTAGTAGGCCCCCTCCCTGTGTCCATGTGTTCTCATTTTTCTCACCCGCCCATGAGTGAGAATATGCGGTATTTCCTTTCCGGTTCTTGTGTCAGATTGCTGAGAATGATGTTCTCCAGATTCATCCATATCCTTACAAAGGACAAAAACTCATCATTTTTGATTGCTGCATAATATTCCATGGTGTATATGTGCCACATTTTCCCAGTCCAGTCTATCATTGATGGGTATTTGGATTGGTTCCAGGTCTTTGCTATTGTAAACAGTGCTGCAATGAACATTCGTGTGCATGTGTCCTTGTAGTAGAACGATTTATAGTCCTTTGGATATATACCCAGTAATGGGATTGCTGGGTCAAATGAAATTTCTATTTCTAGGTCCTTGAGGAATCACCACACTGTCTTCCACAATGGTTGAACTAATTTACACTCCCACCAACAGTGTAAGAGTGTTCCTATTTCTCCACATCCTCTCCAGCAACTGTTGTCTCCAGCTTTTTTAATGATTGCCATTCTAACCGGCGTGAGATGGTATCTCAATGTGGTTTTGATTTGCATCTCTCTAATGACCAGTGATGATGAGCATTTTTTCATATGTTTGTTGGCCTCATGTATGTCTTCTTTTGTAAAGTGTCTGTTTATATCCTTTGCCCATTTTTGAATGGGCTTGTTTGTTTTTTTTCCTGTAAATCTGTTTGAGTTCTTTGTAAATTCTGGATATCAGCCCTTTGTCCAATGCATAAACTGCAAAGACTTTTTCCCATTCTGATGGTTGCCGATTCACTCTAGTGACTGTTTCTTTTGCCATGCAAAAGCTGTGGAGTTTGATTAGGTCCCATTTGTCTATTTTGGCTTTTGTTGCCAATGCTTTTGGTGTTTTGGTCATGAAGTCCTTGCCTACTCCTATGTCCTGAATGGTTTTGCCTAGATTTTCTTCTAGGGTTTTTATGGTGCCAGGTCTTATGTTTAAGTCTTTAATCCATCTGGAGTTAATTTTAGTGTAAGGATGAATTATAACAGTCTCAGATAAAAGTGGTGTTTGGTAAGGCAAAAAGTTTTGCTTTTGTTTTTTTCATTTCCCTTTCCCTTGCTTATGGACTTTGATAAAAAGAAACAAACAAAAAACCTAAAAAGTAATTTTATTGCTACATTTGTGTTGGTTTTATTTTCCATGGCCAGTGCACTTAAAAAAATAATTAATGATATATTTTATAATGACCACCACCAACAGGACAGTTTGCTCTATAATTATAAGACTCAATTATTATTTTTTAGTTTAGTTTTGTTTTCCCATAGACATGTGGACAGCTAATTTAAGAAATAAGTTTAGCCAGGCGCGATGGCTCTTGCCGTAATCCCCGCACTTTAGGAGGCCTAGGTGGGTGGATCGTGAGGTCAGAAGTTTAAGACTTTCTCCATTTTACATAATTTTGCTCTGTAACACTGCATACTAATACTGTGCCTTGTGATTTCACGGTAACCAGGTTGTTCAGTTTTGTGATTTGTTGTCACGAAAGGCCTCCTGTTGTTCAATTAAAAAAAATCCTGGAGAAGAAATCCATGAACTAGTAAAGCATGGCAATCATGTTGTCTTTAAATAATGTCTTTAAATAATTAATGCGTTCTGAATCTCAAGAACCATTTATCTGATTCAGTGACAAAACTGAAAGGGATTTGGTTCCCAGAGGTTTATGTTGTTTGCAGCATTCCAGAAGTAAAGGACTGAATCTGACTGAAGTGTTCATCTTCAAACTCAATAGTCTTTGATGGCAATGAAGAGACAAAACAAAAGAGGAAAATTTATAAAACTCTCTGACTTTCCAGAATGCTCGAAAGGACCAGGATTCCAGGAGTTAAGTAATGTCAGAAATGTTAGACTGTGACTGTTTGCTGCAATGTGCTACATAGTTTGAACTGTTATTTGTAGATGTGTCTTTAAAGGCATGAGATTGACTCCTTAGACGTTTGTTTAACCGAAGTGTCTTACGTAGGCTGTGAACATATTCAAGTGAACTGACATCATTAAATGTCAAAATACATCTCAGAAAATACTTTTAGTAGAGATTCTATGCTAGATCAAGGACTCCGTGAAATGATTTAGGTTTACTGGTACTTACTACTTCTTAAGCATACACAAATTAATGATCTGTTTTAAGTATTTACAGATATGATTCTGAGGCTGTAGAAGGCAGTAACCCAAAAACTTTTATACTTGTGTTCTTTTGATTGAATAACCATAAATCTATACATTTTTACATAGAGGAGTTCTGAAGGAAACTGCCAGGCAATTACTTTTGTGACTACGAGGTGACATGGAATGCGACCTATCTTATAGTGTTGTATATTTACAGAGATTGAAAATAGTATTGTTCTTTAATTCTAGAATGATGAAAGGCATTGCACGCACTTAAACAACTAGAGAATCAACAGGAGGATAATTAGGAGCATATCCGCAGACATTGCATTTTAATGAGAGCATAATTATTCATCTCAGTTTCTCTAAACAAAAGTTTTTGCATATGATATGCTGAACTCATTAATGAAACATGGTATTTTGAGAAAAAAATGCAGTGATATTTAAATAAAAGGTTAAGTGCCACAGTAAAAATAAGACATAAACTTTGAAAATCTTAAATAATTGACATGTGCAGTAATTGCATTGGTTGTAAGATTAGGCAAATAATATTTCCTAGGCTGGGTGTGGTGGCTCATGCCTGTAATCTTAGCATTTTGGGAGGCCAAGGCTGGTGGAACATGAGGTCAAGAAATCGAGACTGCCCTGGCCAACATGGTGAAACCCCACCTAATATAAAAGTACAAACATTAGCCAGGCATGGTGGCCTGCACCCGTAGTCCCAGCTACTGGGAAGGCTGAGGTGGAAGAATCACTTGAACCTGTGAGGCAGAGGTTGCAGTGAGCAGAGATGGCCCCACTGCAGTCCAGCCTGGAGACAGAGTGAGACTCTGTCTCAAGAAAAAATATATTTTAAAATAATAATAATAATAAAATTATGGTGGCTCTCAAAGTAAAATGTTATCTATATAAACAATTAGTAAATGTGAAATCATGACAAAGAAACTCGAAGATTGGCAGGTTCCAAGATGGTGCCGTAGAAACAACTCAGGATTGCAGCTCTCAGTGAAGGCGCAGAGGGTGAGTCCTAGCCGCATTTTCAGACGGACCTTTGTTGTCCACAGACGAGGAAAGTCCCAGGCATAGGAGAGACACAGGATGGTAGTGCAGCCCATTAGGCTTCTGTGGCTGTTTCGGCCAGCGCCGTGGTGCAGCGGCAGCCCGCACAAAGCTCACTGGTCTGGGTGCCCTGTTAAACCAGCAATCTGAGATTTGGAAGGGCAGATTGATATGTCCATCTGATTGAATGGATCTGGGACAGTGAGCCAGACCAGGAGATTCCTGGGAAGAGCAATTTGAGCCGGAGTAGTGGGCCACCGCAGGGGAGGTTGCACAGATCCCAGTGGCCAATCAGCAGGTGACTGGGGCACCTGTGAGAGAGTCAACCATTCACTTTGGAAAGAAAAAGAGAGAGAGAGAGAGAGGAGGGATTCTGAGGCAGGGAGACAGGTGATCGGGCTCGGCGGGTCCCACCCTCACGGGGATAAGCAGGGCGGTGATTTGAGGTGCTCGGGGTTGAGAGTTTCGCTGCGGGGTCAGCTGAATCCAGGATGGTGCAGCTCGGTGGGGGAGCGGCGTCTGCCACTACGGATGCAATTGATCCCTACTGAGGTACTGCCCATTGCTGATGCAGACTCCCGTTGCCGAGGCAACCAGCCATAACAGAGAGACTCTGCCAACAGGGCAGAGTCCACAACAGTAGAATGGAGCCCCACGGCAGCAGGGCAGACCTGTGCTAGCAGGGCGGAGCCCCGGCAGGCAAATAGTAAATAGACTGCCACCTAGCTTGGCAGGACAGTGCAACAGATACTCATAAAGAAAGCCCCAACTCCATGAGACAGAGCATCTGAGGGGGGAAAAAAAGGGGGCCTTTATAAGTTCTGCTGCAGTAGACACATCTTCCCAGCAACGCTGAATGAACAACGGAGCTCACAGCTCAGCACTGGAGCTCCTATAAAGTACAGACCATCTCCTCAAGCAGCTCCCTGACCCCTTTATATACAAAGAGCCACCTCAAAAAAGGACTAATCAGACTTACATTGGGCGGGCATCATTCTGGGACAGATAGCAGAAGAAACTGGTAGCATCCCTCACTGTTCTGCAGCTGCTACAGGTGTACCCCAGAAAAGCAGGGCATGGAGTGGACCTCAGCACTCGTACAGCAGAGGGGCTAAACCATTAGAAGGAAAACTAAGTAACAGAAACACTTCATCATCAACAATCTGGGCGTCCACTCAGAGACTCAATCGAAAAGTCAGCAACTACTGAGATGACAGGTGGATAAATTCACCAAGATGGGAAGAAACCAGCACACAAAGGAGGAAAACACCCAAAACCAAAACACCTCACCTCCTACAAAGGACCAAAACTCCTCACCAACAAGGGAACAAAGCTGGACGGAGAATGAGAGTGATTAAATGATGGAATCAGACTTCAGAAGGTGGATAATGAGAAACTTCAGTGAGCTAAAAGAACATGTTCTAAATCAGTGCAAAGAAACTAAGAACCTTGAAAAAAGATTTGAAAAAAGATTCGAGGAAATGATAACAAGAATGGAGAACTTAGAGAGGAATATGAATGAATTGAAGGAGCTGAAAAACACAACACGAGAACTTTGCGAAGAATGCACAACTTTCAACAGCCGAACTGACCGAGCAGAAGAAAGAATATCAGAAGTCGAAGATCAACTCATTAAAATAAAAAGAGAAACCAAGATTAGAGAAAAAAGCGCAAAGAGGAATGAACAAAATCTCCAAGAAATGTGGGACTAATTGAAGAGACCTAACCTACATTTGATAAGTGTACCAGACCCAACCTAGCATGGCAGGCCAATACTCAACTCCAGGAAATACAGAGAACACCACAAAGATATTCTGCAAGAAGAGCAACCCCAAGGCACATAATCATCAGATTTGCCAGGGTTGAAATGAAGGAGAAAATACTAAGGGCAGCCAGAGACCAGGGTAGGGTCACCCACAAAGGGAAGCCCATCAGACTCACAGCAGATCTCTTGGCAGAAACTCTACAAGCCAGAAGAGAGTGGGGGCCAATATTCAACATCCTTAAAGAAAAGAGCTTTCAACCCAGAATTTCATATCCAGCCAAACTGAGCTTCATAAGTGAAGGAAGAATAAAATCTTTTGCCAACAAGCAAGAACTCAGAGATTTTGTCACCACCAGGCCTGCTTTACAAGAGCTCCTGAAAGAAGCACTACACATAGAAAGGAACAACCAGTACCAGCCATTCTAAAAACATACCAAATGCTAAAGAGCATCAACAAAATGAAGAATCTGCATCAACCAAGGGACAAAACAGCCAGCTAGCATCAAAATGGCAGTATCAAACTCACACATAACAATATTAACCCTAAATGTAAATGGACTAAATAACCAATCAAAAGACACAGACTGGCAAATTGGATAAAAAACCAAAACCCATCGGTGTGCTGTATCCAGGAAATCCATCTCACATGCAAAGATTCACAAAGGCTCAAAATAAAGAGATGGAGGAAGATTTACCAAGCAAATGGAGAGCAAAAAATGCAGGAGTTGCAATTCTCATCTCTGATAAAATAGACTTTAAAGCAACAAAGATCAAAAGGGACAAAGAAGGTCATTACATAATGGTAAAAGGATCGATACAACAAGAAGAGCTAATGATCCTAAATATATATGGACCCAATACAGGAGCACCCAGATATATAAGGCAAGTTCTTAATGAATGACAAAGAGACTTAGACTCCCACACAATAATAGTGGGAGACTTTAACACTCCACTGTCAATAGAAGACAGATCAACCAGACAGAAAATTAACAAGGATATCCAGGGCTTAAACTCAGACCTGGAACAAGCAAACCTGATAGACATTTACAGAACTCTCCACCCCAAATCCACAGAATATACATTCTTCTCAGCACCACATCACACCTACTCCAAAACTGACCACATAATTGGAAGTAAAGCACTCCTCAGCAAAGGCAAAACAACTGAAATCATAACAAACAGTCTCTCCGACCATAGTGCAATCAAGTTGAAACTCAGAATTCAGAAACTAATTCAGAACCACACAGCTTCATGGAAACTGAACAACTGGCTCTTGAATGTTGATTGGATAAACAATGACATGAAGGCAGAAATAAAGAAGTTCTTCAAAACGAATGAGAACGAAGACACAACGTACCAGAATCTCTGGGACACATTTAAAGCAGTCTGTAGAGGAAAATATATAGCAATAAGTGCCCACATGAGAAGAGTGGAGAGATCCAAAATTGACAACCTATCATCAAAACTGAAAGAGCTAGAGGAGCAGGATCAAAAAAGCTCAAAACCTAGCAGAAGACAAGAAATAACTAAGACCAGAGCAGAACTGAAGGAGATAGAGACACGAAACACCCTTCAAAAAATTAATAAATCCAAGAGCTGGTTTTTCAAAAAGATCAACAAAATAGACAGACCACTAGCCAGACTGACACAAAAGAAAAGAGAGAACAACCAAATAGATGCAATAAAAAACGATAAAGGGAAAATCACCACAGATTCCACAGAAATTCAAACCATCATCAGAGAATGCTACGAACAACTCTATGCACATAAACTAGTAAACCAGGAAGAAATGGATAAATTCCTGGAAACCTGTATCCTCCCAAGCCTAAACCACGAGGAAGCCGAAACTATGAATAGACCAATAACAAAGTCTGAAGTTGAGGGAGCAATTTAGAGCCTACCACACAAAAAAAGCCCAGGTCCAGATGGGTTCACAGCCGAATTCTAACAGACACATAAAGAGGATCTGGTACCATTCCTTCTGAAACAATTCCAAATAATCCAAAAAGAGGGAACCCTTCCCAAATCATTTTATGAAACCAATATCATCCTGATACCAAAACCCAGCAGAGACTCAACAAGAAAAGAAAACTTCAGGCCAATATCCATGATGAACATAGATGCAAAAATCTTCAATAAAATACTGGCAAACCGATTGCAACAGCACATTAAAAAACTTATCCATCATGATCAAGTAGGATTCATCCAGGGAATGCAAGGCTGGTTCAACATATGCAAGTCTATAAACGTCATTCACCACACTAACAGAATCAAAAACAAAAACCACATGATTATCTCAATTGACACAGAGAAGGCATTTGACAAGATTCAACAGACCTTTATGCTAAAAACTCTCAATAAACTCGTTACTGATGGAACATATCTCAAAGTAATAAAAGCTATTTATGACAAACCAACAGCCAATATCATACTGAATGGGCAAAAACTGGAAGCATTCCCTTTGAAATCCGGCACGAGACAAGGATGCCCTCTCTTACCACTCCTATTCAACATAGTACTGGAAGTTCTAGCCAGAGCAATCAGGCAAGAAAAAGAAATAAAGGGTATTCAAATAGGAAAGGAGGAAGCCAAATTGTCTCTATTTGCAGACGACATGATAGTATACCTAGAAGACCTCATCACCTCAGCCCAAAAAATCCTGAAACTGATAAGCAACTTCAGCAAAGTCTCAGGATATAAAATCAATGTGCAAAAATCACAAGCATTCCTATACACCAATAACAGACTTAAAGAGAGCCAAATCAAGAAGAAACTGCCATTCACAATTGCTACAAAGAGAATAAAATACCTAGGAATACAACTAACAAGGAACGTAAGGGACCTCTTCAAGGAAAACTACAAACCACCGCTCAACGAAATAAGAGAGGACACAAACAGATGGAGAAACATTCCATGTTCATGGTTAGGAAGAATCAATATCATGAAAATGGCTATACTGCCCAAAGTAATTTACAGAATCAATGCTATCCACATTAAGCTACCATTGAATTTCCTCACAGAACTGGAAAAAACCACCATGAACTTTATATGAAACCAAAAGAGAGCCCACATAGCCAAGTCAATTCTAAGCAAAAAGAACACAGCAGGAGGCATCACACTACCAGACTTCAAACTATACTACAAGGCTATGGTAATCAAAACAGCATAGTACTGGTACCAAAATAGAGATATACACCAATGGAACAGAACAGAGGCATCGGAGGCAAATCAATGTATCTACAACCATATAATCTTTGATAAACCAGACAAAAAGAAGCAATGGGGAAAGGATTCCCAGTTTAACAAATGGTGTTGGGAAAACTGGTTAGCCATGTGCAGAAAGCAGAAACTGGACCCCTTCCTGACACCTTACACTAAAATTAACTCCAGATGGATTAAAGACTTAAACATAAGACCTGGCACCATAAAAACCCTAGAAGAAAATCTAGGCAAAACCATTCAGGACATAGGAGTAGGCAAGGACTTCGTGACAAAAACACCAAAAGCATTGGCAACAAAAGCCAAAATAGACAAATGGGACCTAATCAAACTCCACAGCTTTTGCATGGCAAAAGAAACAGTCACTAGAGTGAATCAGCAACCAACAGATTGGGAAAAAATCTTTGCAGTTTACCCATCTGACAAAGGGCTGATATCCAGAATTTACAAAGAACTCAAACAGATTTACAGGAAAAAAAACAAACAAGCCCATTCAGAAATGGGCAAAGGATATGAACAGACACATTACAAAAGAAGACATACTTGAGGCCAACAAACACATGAAAAAATGCTCATCATCACTGGTCATTAGAGAGATGCAAATCAAAACCACATTGAGATACCATCTCACGCCGGTTAGAATGGCGATCATTAAAAAAGCTGGAGACAACAGATGCTGGAGAGGATGTGGAGAAATAGGAACACTCTTACACTGTTGGTGGGAGTGTAAATTAGTTCAACCATTGTGGAAGACAGTGTGGCAATTCCTCAAGGACCTAGAAATGGAAATTCCATTTGACCCAGCAATCCCATTACTGGGTATATATCCAAAGGAATATAAATCGTTCTACTATAAGGACACATGCACACGAATGTTCATTGCAGCACTGTTTACAATAGCCAAGACCTGAAACCAACCCAAATGCCCATCGATGATTGACTGGACTGGGGAAATGTGGCACATATACACCATGGAATATTATGCAGCAATCAAAAACGATGAGTTCGTATCCTTTGTAGGGACATGGATGAATCTGGAGAACATTATTCTCAGCAAACTGACACAAGAACAGAAAAGGAAATACCACATATTCTCACTCATAGGCGGGTGAGAAAAATGAGAACACATGGACACAGGGAGGGGGGTACTACACACTGAGGTCTATTGGGGAAAATAGGGGAGGGACAGCTCGGGGGGGAGCTGGGGAGGGACAGCCTGGGGAAAAATGCCAAATGTGGGTTAAGGGGAGGAAGGCCACAAAACACACTGCCATGTGTGTACCTATGCAACTCTCTTGCACGTTCTGCACATGTACCCCAAAACCTAAAATGCAATAAAAAATTTAAAAAAAAAGAAACTTAATCTTACTATACACATTAAATGACTTATTTAAAAACTATTCCATAGGCCTCAATTTTGACGTTAACCATGTTCTCCTAATGAGGATAATGAACTTCAATGACTTTTTATAAAACTTTAAATAGAATGTTTATTAGCAAAAAGCAGTCTATTTTAATTCATTAATTTTTAATAAGATTTCTTTATTTTAAAAACGAAAGTAAAAACTTGAAGCAGCTATGAAAATTTTTATATTCTTCCTAGAATCAAAGGAACCTAGTGCCTAAAGCAGAAAGCCTAGGAGAAATTTTACATACTTTACCATGTTTCTTCTTTTTAATTTAGTGGAAAAAATATCTGCAAAGAAACTCTCCAGTTTGAATTTATGTCATTTTCCAACAAATTTTGAATTTTCAGCTTGCAAACTAGGTAGAAGGGTCAATGAGAAAATTTTTGTGTGAAAAAAAATCTGCAAAAGGAAGGAAGAGACAGTAGAAGTGAAATAAAAATGCCTTTTAGTTTGTATGCCATCAGATGAGAATCATTGCTGGCTGCATTATCTGTAGTTTCATTTTTAAAAGCATTTTATTCATTTAAGTTTTATAACAGAGTCTCACTCTGTCAGTCAGGTTGGAGAGAGATGGTGAAATTATGACTGTATAATTCTGCATATATAATCAGGTTATGTCTCCATTTCTTCCAACCTCCAACCTTTGAGTATATACCTGTATAATTATGCTGTAAGAAAAGCATTGTTATTGGTGACTGTTTAAAAATATACCAAAAATTAGTGCCAATTTCAAGGACCTAAAATGCTAACGAGGGCTAACACACAGAGATGCGTGTAACTGGTGATAAAAATCATTTTTTACTAATAAGATTCCTTAGACTAGTCCCCAAGTTTATTCTCCCAGATCATGAACCATGAAGTAGGGCGTTACTATATTGATAGATAGAGTTTAAATCATTGGAATTTCTCCTGCTTGCCTAAAGAATAAACTACATACAACATCAGGTCTGTGTGTGTGTTTGTCTGTGGGTGTATTGGTCATGTCAGTGCCATTATTAGATATTAGAAAGATGCATGGATGATGACATTTCCAGTACTCAGTTATATGGATATCTTCTTATAACTGGATCAAAGCAATTCAGTCACTGGTATCAGATAACCAACAATTAATTGTGAATGTCTCTTTTCTCTTATGTGAACAAGCAAATAATAGTTTGCTTTCACATGACAATTACAAAGACAAAAACCAAAAACCCTGCCACAGGCATGTGACAGCTTTCTAGATCCATGCCAAAAGGATGTCAATCTTCTGAATATAACAGAGAAAATTATTTCAGTTACATTTACAGTATGCTGAAATGATGTGGAAAACAAGAAATTGTGGGTTACCATGAAGCAGTTCATTTGAAAGTGAGTTTTCAGTCAGTCATAGTGGAGGGAGATTTCCTTCTGTGTATCCCTCTCTGCCATTTTGCTCCTCTGACTCAGAAGAGAAAGTGAAGAGCCTGTGGTGTATCAATATCCTATATGGAGGCCAAGCAGCTTCTAATGGGAGACTTTGGAACAAAGTCAACATTGCCTCACGTAATCATTAGACATTTGTGAAAACATCATTTTTAATGCCGTAGGGCCCCAGTTGAGACAGAACATCTGGCTATCAGACTTCAGATGACCTTGCAATTTATAGTGTGCCTGAGGAGGCTGATGCCATATAATCCTCCTAGAAACAAAACAGGGTTTCCTCTTCAACATTCTCTGATGAGTATAGTTTAGATGTGACAAATGTTGAACGTAAACTACAGTTATATGAACACGTCACTTACGAGGCTATTGTTTAGTGTTCTATGTCACTGCTAGTTTACTGTCAGATAAAATTATTTCATTCAAAGTTTTTTTTTGTTTTTATTAGAAATAAGAGAAAAAATACTCTCAAAAGTTGCAGATGGTTTTGAGTGATATGTTGGCACTAGCTGGAAGTGGATCATTCTGGAATTGTAGCTAAAGAAAGAAATTTGACATTGGTCCTTTCTGTACACTATTTCTGATGTTGTTTCATTTCTTTTTATGAAATTGATGTTTTTGAAAATGCCCCATAACTAATATAGAAATTCATCTTTCTGAATTGTATACAATAGCTCAGTCTATAGTAATGATATATTCCAATTGAAACATCTCCAACCAACACACACAAATAAATAAACCAAAACATATGTTGAGATTTCTGAGGCAGTAGTCATGAATGTTTCTTGTTTATGCTCATTTCATAAAAATACAAGTTGGTAGAAAGTGAGAGTGGATTAGAAGGAAACATAGAGAGACTGGTAATGTTTCTAATTTGTTTTTTGCCCTGATATTAAAATATATGGATCTCTATGTGTCCTTTTGCTTTTCGTTGCTTATGATTAGGTGTTCTGACTTTGACAGACAATAGAGTTGAATGAGGAAGCACAGAGTAAACTACCTCTAAGTTATTCAACATAACTTAGAAGTTCCTGGTGTAAAAATTTATTTTTGCTGCAAAGGTGTTGCAAACATATTTCAGTTGTTGCTTACATCTCTGTTCTGGTTATTTCCTGTGTGCTTTTGAGTTGGCGAGGTCAAATGCCTACACATTTTTCCTCCAAAATAAGCATAAATATTGTTTGGAAAAACTGATTGAGGAAAAGCCACTGCATAAACTGAAATCATAAACTGAAAGAGTTAAAGATTAGATTACATTCTCATTCTGGGTCTTAGCAAAATCATAGAATGCAATATGACTTATATTTCTATTTCCAGTGTTATAATCTGACCTCATTTGTGGTGTCTTAAGAGAAACAACACAGTTTTATAAAACCACAAATTTCATCACAATTAAACAAAAATAATCAAAGAGAAAAGAACAAAAGACAGGAAATTTTATTTAATAAAAACAAAAACAATTATTTTGCTTTATAATTAAAATAAAACATGCTTTTTGTATATCTTAATCAAAACAATGTTTTTATTTTGAAAAACATTAAATTGCAGAGCTTAATTTTCTTTTTGCACTAATTTATGACCATGCATATTTGCAAGGAGACAGTACAAAAGTTAACTGTGGGTAGAGTCAGAACATTTCTAAAAAACTCCTTAGGATTCTTCCAAAAATCTCAGTCATCTATTAAATATACTAGTGGGTTTTGTTATGGTTTTATTTCTTCTTCAGTTTTAGCATTTCCTTGGGTTGGCTTCAGATACAGCATTTGATATAAGAGCTGTCATGTACAGAGTTTAATTAGGAGGTGGATTCAGGGAGCAACAATAGGGAATGGAAAAGTGAGACAGAAAGGAAGAAGTCCAATAAAGAAGATGTGAATGACCAGTTTATTGCTATGGATAACTGAATCTTTTTTTTTTCCACTGGGACGTCTGGGAGACAGCATAGATCTGTCCTACTCTGGACTCCAGGAAGCAGAGGTAGTTTCTCACTAACTTGAATGTATTTTCAGCTTAATACTATCCCTGGGGTGTTAATTACTGGAAATGCTCATCCATCCACCCCCACACTTGATAACTGCACAGAAATGTACTTTAATTTCATTCTAGGATTTTAAATTATGTTTTTCTTAGTACTTTCAAAATTATGAATCCTATTTGTGAAGGGAAATCTGTGTCCACTTGGAAGCTGATTTCTTACAGATTTTATCTGATCCACTGTGACTTCTGTTGAAATTTATGGGATTCTATTTCTTCAACTTGTCTGCTGCAAAATGAAGCAGAAAATGTATTAGCCACAAATTGACTTTTTAAAAAATTTTACCATGACAAGGAATAATCAAAGAAATATAGAAGAACAATCAGACAAATAAGAAACATAATAGGAAATTAATCCAGAATAGATATTATAAAATGTTCATTTTATATAAAATTATTTTATGGCTAAGATATCAATAATACATCACAATAATATGTTTTTGTTTTAAAATAATTTACATTAACTTAAATAAATATTATTGAAGTAAAATGTTTATGATGAAAACTGTACATATAGTAATTTATACAGTTGGATGTATTACCATGAAGGGAACATATCATATAGAGAATACTCACATCAAGAGACACAACATTAATATTTACAGAACCTCAGAAGCACTAATCCTGTCTCATTCCAGTCACTACTACATAATCATAATTTGATTTCTATAAAAAGCATAATTTGATTTCTACAAATAGGTTATTTCTGCTTGCTTTAGAAATTTATGTAAGTAAAGTATGTGTATGAATTATTTTGCAGCTTCTTTCATTCAATAATAATTTTTTATGGTTCATTCACGTTATTGCATACAGATATATTTCATTGTCATTGCTATTCAATATTTCATTGTATAAAAATACATGTTTGTTTAACGTTACAGTTATGAAGGATGAAAAGAATACCTATGCATATTTTTGTTCATAATCTTATGAATAATTCTGCTTCAGACATGGGGAACATTTATCTTGGTTGATATTTATAACCACTTATATTGTAAATATACATAGAAGTGAATTACTGGGTCATTAGTAATGTTAGTATTGATTTAAGTAGATGCCACCAATCAGTTTTCCAAAGTGGTAGTAGCAATCAATACTCACATCTGCCATAGATGTGAATCCCAGTTGCTCTATAATTTAGTTAATACTTAGTATCATCAGTCTTTTTCACTTTAAATTTTCTAATAAGTGTTTGGTGATAGTGCATTTCTAGGAGTTAATATAGATAAGCAACTTTTAAAATGTGCTTATTGGTCTGTTACATGTCAATTTTTGTAAAGCACCCATTTAAATATTTTTCCTAACTTTCTGAAATTAGGTCATATGTCTTTATGTGCTATTCCTTTACATATACTATATACACATCTTTTGTCAGATGCATATTCACAAATGTATTATTTCACTCTCTTATCTTGTTACTTTCTTAATGGTGTTGTTTTAAGGAAAAATTTCTTAATTTTAATCTTAAATTTCATTTAATAAAGATTCTAACTCTATCTTTATTTTTTTCTTTTATGGCAAACTCTTTTTCCATGCTAAATAAGAAATCTTCTTCTTCTTTAATATCATACATTGTTATGGACTGCATGTTATGCCTCCCTTAACATTTATTTGTTGAAACTTTAACCCTTAATGAGCTGGTATTGGGCTGCAAAGCCTTTGAGATGTAACTAGGTTTACACAAGGTCCTGAGAGTTGATGCCCTAATGGGATTAGTGTCCAAGAAGAGAAAGAGACTATTCTCTTTCTCTCTCTCTCTCTCTTCTCTCTCTCTCTCTCTCTCTCTCTCTCTCTCTCTCTCTCTCTCTCTCTCTCTCTCTGTAATGTGAAGATATTAGGATGAGATAGGCTTCTGCAAGTCAAGAAAAGGGCCTCATCAGAAACTGTATATGCTGGTACCTTGATGAGGATCTTCCCAGAACTATGAGAAATACATGCTTGTTATTTGAACCACTTGATTCATGGTATCGTTTTATTGTAGCCTGACCTAAGACATAAATATATTCTTATGTTTTGTTTTAAAACCTTTATTTTTTTACAGTTTACATTTAAAACTACTAAAGCTTCTAAACTGATTTTTATTTATAATATGATGCTATAAGTAAGAGTCATTTTTGTACAAATTCAATTGATTAAGCACCATCTATTGGAAAGACTATCACTTTTGTAAAAAAAAAAAAAAAAAAGCTGGCCATCTCTGCCATAAATCGGGTGACTAAGCATATGTGGGTTTATTTCTGGACTTATAATTTTGTTGTATTGGCCTACTTACATATTTCTATAGTTGTACCTCAAATAATCTTTATATGTCATTCACATATTACCTATCTTCTTTATGTATAGCTTTTACATAATACAAATTATTGACTCCATAATTCAACAGTTTGATTGTAATAAGCCCACAGGTTGTGGTATTATACCTACTAAAAGACACTCAAAGATAAATAATGTAAAATTAAATTTGAAATATGCATACAAAATTTCAGATTTCTGAGAATTTGCTTAGTTAATAATATAGTTCTCATTTAATTCTCTGCCACTCAGAAAAATTTTTGATGTTTACATGATTATCTGTATTCATATTACTATCTTTTGTAACTTTTTCTATATTTCTATGTATAACTTTATATACAAGTTGGGCATTTTAACCCCCTTTGATGATAAAGGGAAAAAATGTTGAAATCTTCTAAAAGAAAAAATGAAACTATCATCATTACCAAATGACATACTCATCTATGAAGAAAGATCAGACTGCAGTTGCACTATTATAATTAATAAGTAAATCTAGAAAGGTAGTTGGATATAAAATCAATTTTAAACATAATTTTTCATATATTAACAATAAATTGTCAGAAATTACATTTCCAAAATCATAGGACTTTGAATAACATCAACCTTTACATTATCAAATACTAACACAAAAAGAGAAAAAATGAAGAAAAGATAAATCAGATCTTTATGTATTAAATACATTACTGAGAATAATTAAATAAGTCTTTACAAATATTCAATATACTTTAGTCATGGTTTGATCAACTCACTGCTGTGAGAACTGTTTCCTACGCAGTTTTTTCTCTCTTCAGTACAGTGCCATTTGGCATCTCAGTAAGTTCTGAGTATAAAATTCAACGAAGATGTAATAATCTTTTCATAGCAGTGCAAAGATTCTATAATAGAAAGGGAAACTTACCTAAGATAGAAAACAAACTGGAGAATATTGAGAACTAAAGAGCATGTTATTTTCTAGAATAATTACAATAATTTTGACATACTAACACTGTCTTAACACTAATACACTATCTAACAAAGATAGGCAAACAGAGAATAATTCATGGGAGCATTAAATAGAGGTCCAAACACAAACCCATAAATACATGACCACCCAGTTCATGATAAACGTGATACTTCAAGGTAGGAAAAAAATTATAATTCTTTCTGACACATAATACTAGGTCCATTCAATATATACATGGAAAAAATAATCAGAACCCTAGTGTATACCATACAAAAATGTCAATCCTTGGTAAATTGTGGATCTTAATCTGACATTAAGTACTGAAACTATTGTCAAAAATAAGATAAGGTAAAAATCCAAAATGTCAGCCAAATATCCACAAGTGATATAAGATAAATGATTTGTATTAAAATTATATGTGTGTTTTTTCACACATGTGTATATATAGAATAAATAAAATCAATTAGAAAAAGATAAGAAGTTCAGCAGTAAAATTGCAAACTCTTAACAGTTACTTAACAAAGTATATAATCAATACCCTGTAAATCATTAAAAGTTGTTTAACTACATTATACATCAGTGTTTATGCAAATTAAGACCACTATAAAATACCATTATACATATATATGAGGAGGGCTAAAGTAAAAGAAAATTCATGAGTTGGTAAGACTTTGAACAACTAGATTCCTCTTATATTGCTTTGAAGGATTTAAATTCTTAAATTACTTCAAAAAATTGCCTCTATTTGCTAATAATGAACAAAATGCATCTATATCAAAGCAATTCTATTGCTATTATATACATAAAACAGAACTGGAACTTACTATTACCAAAATACATCAGATACAGCAAGAACATTTGTAATAACAAAAATCCAAAAATAATAAAAGTTTTCTTTTATAATGTCAAATTAATTTTGATACATCCACACAATAAAATTCTATATGCTGATGAAAGAATACAAATATTACAAAGTCAAATTAAATTTGATATATCTACACAATGGAATTCTGTACATTGATGAAAGAATACTAAATCACATGTAAACTTGTGAATAAAAAAAAAAGCCTAGAACAAATGTGTGAATATTATATTGAGTTCACTACTTCAAACAAAATGAGTTTATGATATTAGGTACAAGGATAGTAGTTTCAATGTGAAGGTTCTGTGAGAATTCAAGAATATGATTAAAATTTGAGGCAAGAATAAATGCAAGATGAATTCTATTATAAAATATGTGATTTTTAAATTAAAAAAATATTTGAACTTTGGGAAGTTCATTTAATGAAATTAAGATTAATTCTGAAATAATAAATGATAAAGATTCTGTTAGATAATATAAGAGAATATCATCTCAAACTTAAATGGACAGTATTTTCTATTAGTGCAAAAAGACACACAAAGCACTAATTAAAAGAAAAATAAAATGTATTAAATTTGCTTAATTTATATTAATAGATTTATCAAAAGAGCTCAATATAAGGCAGCCACAGCAAACAGACCCATGTAAGAAAATATTCACAAAACTTTTAAAAGACATATATCTGTGATACACAGAAAATAATCAAAAGAAAAAAAAAGACCAATCGCTTAAAAACTGACAAAATATTTGAACAGGTATTTTACAAGGGTGTATGCAAAATACCAAGAAAGCACACAAAGAGGTGCTCAAATGTTTTAATCACTAAGAAAATGCAAATAAAATAATTCTGAGATAATACCACATGTTCAGCTAAATGATTAAAATTAAAAGCAAAACCAAAATTTGACAAATGTGAAAATAAAAATTATATGAAAACTATTCATCATGAGTGTTCTGTAGCGTGTCTCCTAGTGGAGTATTCACTTGGTCAAGTTGTTAATATCTGCTAAAACTTCACATGCAGAGCCCCTCTGATGCTTAGTTGCATGTCTTATTTTATTCTCTACAGAAACATGCATTTCTTTGTTGTTAATGGTTAATGAGACTTGGAAAAAATTCATGTACATGACAACGTAGTGATAGATAACTAAATAACATACATATACACACATACACACACACACAAGACTAAAAATAAGCAAATAAACAGAGTCTAAGAGACTTGTAAGGCAATAGCGAAGAATCATGTTTAAAGTTTTCAATTTAAATTCATGAAAGGAATAGGTAAAAGTGCATCTAATCTGTTTTCCTAGAAATTTCAATTTCTTTTTTTTTTTTGAACCACCTGTATGTAGACTGTAGTCTTCATAACACAGCATCACTAACTAATTTGTGAATTACAGCATGATGATAAGATTCTCATGTACTATTTTCACCTTAAGATGTTTTTATTAATTATGAACATCATCAAGTATTAGTTCATATCATATTTTCTAAATTATCTGAATAATGCCTTTTATTTATTTGGTTTTAATTTACCATCCATCAAAAGGCATGTGTTGCAATTAGTATTTCTTTTTGTTTTAGTTTCGAGGGTACATGTGTAGGTTTGTTATGTGGATGTATTGTGTAATCCTGGAGTTTGGGCTTCTTTTGAACCCATTACCCAAATAGTGCACAATAGTATTCAACAGGTAATTTTTCAACCCTTGCCACCCTCCCACCCTCCCACTGCTCTTTGGGAGAACCCAGTTTCTATTGTGTTCATTTATGTGTCCGTGCATATCCATTTTTTCAGCTCTCACTTATTACTGAGAACATGTGATATTTGATTTTCTGTTTCTGTGTTAATTCACTTAGGATAATGGCCTCCATCAGCATCCATGTTGCTGCACTGGCCATTATTTCATTACTGTTTTGACTGCATAGGAGTCCATGGTATATATGTACCACCTTATTTTTTATCCAGTCAGCCACTGGTGTACACTTAGATTTATTCCAATGTGTGAATACTAATGTGATAAAGCTAAGAGTGCAGGTGTCTTTCAGGTAGAAATCCAGTAATGGGATCGATGGGTCAAATGATAGTTCTGTTTTCAGTTTTTCTGAGAAATCTTCAAACTCTTTTTCACAGGTGCTGAACTAACTGACACTCCCACAGTGTATAAGCATTCTCTTTTCTCTGCAACCTCTCCAACATCTGTTATTTTTTAACTTTTTAATAGCTATTCTGACTATTGTAAGATGGTATCTCATGGTGGTTTTAATTTGCATTTATCTGACAATTAATGATGATGAGCATTTTTTCATGTGTTTTGGTCACTTCTCTGTCTTCTTTTGACAATTATTTCTTTATATATTTTACCTATTTTTAAATGGGCTTATTAGTTTTGGTGTTACTGATTTGTTTAATATTTTTAATAGTTCCTGGATATTAGTCCTTTTTTGGATGGATACTTTGCAAATATTTTATTCTATTCTGTTAGAAATATTCTATTTCAGATAGTTTTCTAAATCTCATCAGAGTAACATTTTAATAGAAAAATATTCCGGCTGGGCACTGTGGCTCACACCTGTAATACCAGCACTTTAAGAGGCCAAGGAGGGCAGATCACCTGAGGTCAGGAGTTTAAGACCAGCCTGACCAACATGATGAAACCCAATCTTTATTAAAAATACAAAAATTTAGCCAGGCGTAGTGGCGAGTGCCTGTAATCCCAGCTACTGGGGAGACTGAGGCAGAAGAATTGCTTGAACCAGGGAGGTGGAGGTTGCAGTGAGCCAAGATTGCTCCACTGTTTTCCAGCCTGGGTAACAAGAGCAAAACTCCATCTCAAAAAATAATGAGAAAGAAAAATGTTATCCTATTTATACAAGGGGGGATAGGAAGTGCCAGGAAAGGAAGGGTGTGGTCTCTGAATAGGGCTTCACCCCTGTGACTGTTACCACGAACCTAGGTGAGAACAGGCGCTTCTATTTTCCTGCCTGAATTTTGCGTTTCCCAAGACCACCCTGGTCCACTATGCCCCCATCCTGTGCCTATAAAACCCCCAGACTCTAATGAGAAGAGACACAAGCCGCTGGACCTCGAAAGGAGCACACCAGTGGAAGAAGACATAAGCAGGTGGGGGCCAAGAGGCATGCACCAGCGTAAGAGCACAGGGATAGACACTGGCAGGCCAGCAGGCCATCCACCAGCGGAACCACGTGGAGTTTGGCTGGGGGGCTAGGAGGGCGCAGCCCCAACTCCAGGGAAAACCCACCTTCCCACTCCATCTCCCTTCTGGCCTCTCCATGTGCTGAGAGTTCCTTCCACTCAGTAAAACACTGCAGTCATTCTCCAAGCCCACGTGTGATCTGATTCTTCTGGTACACCAAGGCAAGAAACTCTGGGATACAGAAATCCCTCTGTCCTTAAGATAACTCAGGGGGTCTAACTGAGCTGACTAGCACAAGTTGCCTACAGTAGGGTAAAATGAAATAGCATGCTGTAACACACGCCTACTGGGGTTTCAGCTGTAAACGTTCACTCCTAAACACTGCTGTGGGGTCAGAACCCCACAACCTGCCCACTTGCATGCTCCGCCAAGAGCTTGAGCAGCATAGCACTGAAGCAGCAACAGTTCACACCCCCATTGCATGGCTTGTGAGGGGACAAAGGAATTTTCCAGTCTCGCTATTATTCTAGCTTGTCTGTTTACTCTGTGGACTGTTTTTTGCCTGTGCAGAAGTTCTTTAATTTTAGTAAGTTTCATTTGTTATTTTGCTTTTGTTGCATTTGCTTTTGAGATTTTAGTCATAAATTTCTTGCCTAGGCTGATGTCCAGAAGTTTTCCCTAGGGTTCTTTCCAGAGTTTTTATCATTTAAGGTCTTATATTTAAATATTTTCATCCATTTGAGTTAATTTTTGTATATTATTAGAGGTAGGAATCCAGTTTTATTCTAAAAGAATAAAATGTAAAACATGCGGCCAGCCAGTTTTTCCAGCTCCATTTATTGAATAAGGTGTCCTTTCCCCATTGTTTATTTTTGTCAACATTGTCAAAGGTCAGCTGGTTGTAAGTGTCTGGTTTTACGTTTGGGTTCTTTTTTCCATTCCACTGATCTATGCGCCTGGTATTTTGGTACCAGTGCCATGTTTTGCTTTCCATAGCCTGGTAGTATAGTTTGAAGGCAGGTAATGCCATGCCTCTGATTTAGTTATTTTTGCTTAGGAAGCAATTAGTGTTTATCTTGTTTTCTTTTATACCAGACCACACTCCCAACCTCAAGCCTACCACTCTGATTCTTTGATTGTTTGATTTACATGGCATAAACTCTTGACACATCCAAGTCTGTTTCACCATAGATCAGTCTACGGTTTTAAATGGCTGTGATCGTTCCTATACATAGTCAACTGATTTTTTTTTTTTTTTTTTTTTTTGGTGGGCAGGTGGTGAGAATACTAAAGCCATGTGTGCATTTACTTTGTATCATATCAGGAAGAGTGTAATGTACAATTGTTTTGCTGTTGACAATGCTAAGTTTCCTCAGTTGAATAAGGTGATACCTGTCATGCTCCTCTATTATAAAGTTACACTTCTATCTTTTTATTAATTATTATTTTTATTTGTTTATTTTTTGAGAGGGAGTCTTGCTCTATCACCCAGGCTGGAGTGCAGTGGTGTGATCTTGGCTCACTGCAACCTCTGCCTCCTGGGTTCGGGTAATTTTCCTGCCTCATCCTACCTAGTAGCCGGAATGACAGGCACTCAACAACATGCCCAGCTAATTTTTGCATTTTAGTAAAGACAGGGTTTCACCATATTAGCCAGGCCGGTCTGGAACTCCTGACCTCAAGTGATCTGCCCACCTCAGCCTCCCAAAACACTGAGATACAAGTGTGAGCCACATTTGTATTTAAATTAAATTAATTAGTTTACTTAATTTAAATTAATTAGTTTGGACAATGATGCTTTGAAATTACTGCTGGTGTTGTTCCTATTTTTTATGTGGTTTTCTAATTCTCATCAGAGTGACATTTTAAGAGATAAAAAAACTTTTTAACTGATCACTGAAGCTGCTGGAGTGAAATCCACTTATCCTTCCCACCTGTCACCCTTCAGCTTAATGTTATACAAAGACACACCTTCCACCTCAACTTGTCTATGCTAAATTCATTTTCTTTGTTCCTTCCATTCACATATGCTCCCTTTCCTGTATTTCTCTTTTTAAAATCTTATTGTACCATCATTTATGAAAGCAGGATTTTGGAAACCATCTTTCAAATTAAATTCAAACTTCGTATCTGCCCTGTGTGTCCCTCCATAATCTGATCCCTGTTTCCTTCTCCTCATTAACTTCCTTTCTCCTGCCCATTTGCCTGCTCACTTATGTGACCTTTCTCTCTTTGCAGTACCTGAAGCCTGGAAAGCCTTTTTTCTCTGATGCCTGCATGCTTTCCCTTTGGCTAGATGCTTGTTCTCTGGATATTTTATGCTTGTCTCCTTCCCCAAATCCAAGGTTTTCCATTTTGATTTTCTGATTTTCTTATATCTGACTCTGTGTTCCAAATAAATATTTTTATTTGGACTGTGCCAGTCTGATCCAACTTTTCACTGTGGCATTCCCAGCTCCTAGTACACTGGGCGGCTCTTAGAATACACTCACTATGTATTTGGTGAATTAATATATAAATAAATCAATGTGTCTTTGATATCTCCTTTTCTCATGCTAGCACTATGGTACTGATTGAAAGCTGTACAGATAATCCCTGACTTACAAGGGTTTAACTTACAATTTTCTACTTTATGATGCTATGAAAGTGATAAGCCATACTTTGAGTTTTGAAGTTTGATTTTTTCCAAAGCTAATGATATGCAATGCAATACTCTCTCAGGATGCCGGGGAGATGCAGCTCCCACTCAGCTATGCCATCATAGGGTAAACTGATACTCTCCAATGTACTCTCTGCTGTGTTGCCAGATGATTTGGGCCAATACTAGACTAATATAAGTGTTCTGAGCATGTTTCAGGTAGGCGAGGCTGAGCTATTTTCAATAGGTTAGGTGTATTATATGCATTTCTGACTAAACAATATTTTCAACTTATGATGGATTTATTGGAAAGTAACCCCATTACAAGTCAAACAGCTCTGAACTTCCTATAAAGAATGATAATGCTAGAAATAGAAATACCATTTGACCCAGCAATCCCATTACTGGGTATATATCCAAAGGATTATAAATCTTTCTACTATAAGGACACATGCACACAAATGTTCACTGCAGCACTGTTTACAATAGCAAAGACCTGGAACCAACCCAAATGCCCATCGATGATAGACTGGACAGGGAAAATGTGGCACATATACACCATGGAATATTATGCAGCCATCAAAAACGATGAGTTCGTGTCCTTTGTAGGGACATGGATGAAGCTGGAAACCATAATTCTCAGCAAACTGACACAAGAACAGAAAATCAAACACCACATGCTCTCACTCATAGGTGGGTGTTGAACAATGAGAACACATGGACACAGGGAGGGGAGCATCACACACTGGGGTCTGTTGGGGGGAAATAGGGGAGTGACAGCGGGGGGTGGGGAATTGGGGAGAGATAGCATGAGGAGAAATGCCAGATATAGGTGAAGGGAAGGAGGGCAGCAAATCATGCTGCCATGTGTGTACCTATGCAATGATCTTGCATGTTCTTCACATGTACCCCAAAACCTAAAATGCAAAAAAAAAAAAAGAAAAAAAAGAAAAATAGTAAAACTAAAAAAAAAAAGAGAGAGAGAGAGAGAGAGAGACTCTGAGCCAGAATTATCTAGATAAATTGCTTCTGGATTAACAGAAACTGTAAAATAATAAATATTTGTTGTAATAAAAAAGTACAAAATATTTGAAGAGACCAACAAAGTTATATGATTGATAAGTAAACACATGAAAATGTGCACTATTAGTCATTAGAGAAATGCAAATTAAAACATCATTAGCTTTTAGAGAAATAAAAAAAAATGATAATGCTGGGACAGTGACTCATGCCTATAATCCTGGTGCTTTTGGAGGCTAAGGCAGGAGGATTACTTGAGCCCAGAAAATCTAGGCTGCAGTGAGTAATAGTGGCCCCATTGCACTCTACAATAAATTTTGTATTGCAGCTATTTTGAAACAGAATATTGATTTTTGATAACGTAGTTTTTGTATAAAACTTTTTAATTAAAAAACTCATCTCTTGCCTTTATCATTAAAGGATTTATATTTAATGATTATGAACAGAATGCTGCTTATTTCTAATTGATAAAATAATCTAGTTATTTAGTTAAACTAATAATTTAATTAAATGATTTGACGATTTGATATTAGAAAGGATAGTCACTATACATCTATGGCTTAAATATCTTGAATTGAAGATATTCTACGATAAAATGTATGTAAATTATGTCCATTATCATATAACAAACAAAATGAACATGCACACACACACACGCATACACACACACACAGACCCACACATAGAAGATAAGTAAAAAAATATCAATTATTTATCAGATAATGTAATATAAATTTAAAGGGATTCCTTGAAAATATTTTTCTGTTTGTTTCTTTTTGTTCTCATATTCACCTTAATGACCTTAAAAATAATTTATTCTAAACGATTAATAGTGTTTTAATATTCAATTTGGTTATATATTATTATTAATGTAGCTATGATTTTCCATTATGTGCATTACAATATGGAAAACATTTTAAATGGATTACTTTACTCAAATAGTAGGTAGTCTAAATGAAGTATTCATAGGTTGAAAGATTTTTAAATTCATCACCATATCATCTACAAAAATATTCATTTTTATCTTCACCGCTTTTATAGAAGTTATTATATTGAAATATTATTTTATTTTCAGAATGGCCATCTATGTTTTATTATGAAGGGTTTTCAACTTTTAAGGTGAAGGTAATAAAGTACAATGTGGTTAAGAGCAATTTCATAAAAATTAAGTAATTTTTGATAATATTTATTTAACTGGTTTAACTGTAAAATACTCAGCCATCAGCCTCCTTTTATCAGCAGGATCTAAGAATACTTGGAGGAGAAAATATTACCCTTTAGCAACACCACAAACCACTAGGTGGTAGTATATCCTTTCTTATTTAATAAAAAAAGTCACCATTTCAATTTATTCTTTTAAATATTCAGTGGTAAAGAATGATAGTATTTTATTTGCAAAAACAAAATTTAGTACTATTTTATGTTCATATTGTTATTTCGTTTATTGATTTATGGTTTTTTCCAATTTTCCATTTTGTGAGTATAAGAAGCTATAATGATTTTTATTGTTGAGGGTTTTATTGTTCAGAATATGCAGCAATAATGTGTTTTCTAATTTATAAACAGAAACTTATAAATTATAAATGATAAAAAAGTGGTTTTTATAATCATATATTAAAATATTATTTATTCTGTTATAGTCTATATTTTGAATATTACCTTTTTTTTGAGACAGAGTTTCGCTCTTGTTGCCCAGGCTGGAGTACAATGTGGCGATCTCAGATCACCACAACATCCCCCTCCTGGGTTCAAGCGATTCTCCTGCCTCAGCCTCCTGAGTAGCTGAGATCACAGGCATGAGCCACCATGCCTGGCTAATTTTGTATTTTTAGTAGAGTCAGGGTTTCCTCCTATTGGTCAGACTGGTCTGGAACCCCCACCTCAGGTGATTCATTCACCTTGGCCTCCCAAAGTGCTGAGATTACAGGGGTGAGACACCACACCAGACCTTCACTTTTATTTCATAGGAAAAAACTGTCCATCCACACACAAGAAATTATGAATATAATTGTTTTAGTGTAAATATTATTATTAATAAGAAGCTATTATCATTCAATACTTCTGAACTCTCTGGTAAGCAGAAAAGTCAATTAAAAATAAAATGTTGTTTCAAAGGTTATGTCACTGAGTAATTAATTCTTTTTTTCTTTGCTCTCCCACATCGTCCACTGTAACCCCGTAAGAACAATAGATTAATTGCATGTCGTTTTCCGTGCTTTCAATATTCATGGTAATATTAACATAAATTTTATATAAACACCTGCTTGAGAGTTTAACTTCTTGTAATTGGTATAGGTTGGTGTAAAAGTAATTGCGGTTTTTATCATATAAACTAATGGCCAAAACTACAATTACTTTTGCAGCAACATAATAGATCTATCCATCAAATAAGATTATTACTAATTGCTGCAAATAGAGAATTGGACTTCTCATATGCCATTGCTAGGGATCAGTTAGCATAACGTGTCTAAAGGCTATTTTAAAATGCTTTGTAAAACAGATAATCATTGACACGAAAGCCATAGTTCTAGAAATGTATTTGAAAATGTATTTATGAAAACGTACAACAATTAAGCTACAAAGGTAGTTGCTACAATATTATTCACACTGGGAATGTGATACTGTCTACACAACAGTATGCAATTTAAAAATCGTTAATAACAAGTCATGTAATAGTAAACTAAATAACAAATACATGTTTCTATATTAATTCACATGGAAATGTACAGAATATTAATTCACAAGGAAAAGAATAAATGCTATATTCTGTAGTAAAATGGTAGGTAAAAAGAATATTGGAATCCAGCTCATGTATGTAAGAAAAAAATTATAACCTATGTGCCTTGTTCTGTATAGGTTTCTACATTTACATTTGTATATGTACCTCATAATCCAGGTACTAAGGCAAAATAATCTATATTTCTCTAGCACTAGAGTAGAGAATAGATCCATATTCAAATTCCCTATTTAGTTATGTCAAACATGTAAATTTGTACAAGAAATTAATATATGCAAACTAATGAAAATATTGACAAATACATATTACTTATAAATTATGTGAAATAAAAAATTGAGGTTTCAAGTGTTTCTTGTCATTTCTTATGTTTTTTTTTTTTTTTTTTTTTTTTTTTTTTTTTTTTTTTTTTTTTTTTTTGTGATGGAGTTTAACTCTGTCACCAGGCTGGAGTGCAGTGGCACTATCTTGGCTCACTGAAACTTCTGCCTCCAGGGTTCAAGGGATTCTCTTGCCTCAGCCTCCTGATTAGCTGGGA
Organism: Saguinus oedipus; assembly: GCA_031835075.1. Classification (NCBI taxonomy): domain Eukaryota; kingdom Metazoa; phylum Chordata; class Mammalia; order Primates; family Cebidae; genus Saguinus; species Saguinus oedipus. The sequence goes on along the minus strand of CM063186.1, from coordinate 48,043,815 downwards.
CCACAGGTGTGTGCCATCATGGCCAGCTAATTTTTGTATTTTTGGTAGAGATGAGGGTCTCACTATGTTGGTGAGAAGGGTCTCAATTTCTTGACCTTGTGATCTGCCTGATTCTTGTCATTTCTTTTTTTTTTTTCTTAGAAAAGAAAGAGAAAAAAGGAGTGAAGGAGAGGAAGAAAGAGGAAGAAAAAGAGGGAGAGAGAATGGGAATATTGCTTTATTCTAAAAATGGGTATTAATAATGGCAGATCAATATTTTGTGTATTTAAAGTGGAAAATGTATATTTAGTGTATTTAAAATGGAGAGCTCTATAAATATTTATTAAGTTTACTTGTTCCAGATCTGAGTTCAAGTTCTGGTTGTCCTCATCAATTTTCTGTCTCATTGAGTCTAAATCTTTTTATGGGTCTTATGTATCTGGGTGTTAGGGTCGTTAGCTCTTATTGTTGCATTGATCCTTTTACCACTATATCTTTGTTGCTTTGAAATCTATTTTATCAGATGAGAGAATTGCAACTCCTGCTTTCTATTTATTTATTTATTTTTGCTCTCTATTTGGTTGGTAAGTCTTTGTTCATCCTTTGTTTTGAGTCTTTGTGTATCTTTGGATGTGAAGTGGGTCTGGATGCAGCATACCATTAGGTTTTGGTTCTATCTTTTGATTGGGGGCTTTAGCCGACTTAAATTTAGGGTTACTGCCATTTGATGTTAACTGGCTATTTTATCCATTCGTTGATGTAAATTCTTCTTTATGTTGATGCTCTTTACTTTTTGGTATATTTTTAGAAAGGCTAATACTGGTTGTTCCTTTCTATGTGTAATGCTTCTTTCAGAAGCTTTTGCAAAGCAGGCCTGGTGGTAATAAAATCTCTGAGTACTTGCTTGTTCATAAAAGATTTTATTTTTCCTTCAATTGTGAAGCTTAGTTTGGCAGGATATGAAATTCTGGGCTGAAAGTTCTGTTCTTTAAGGATGTTTAATATTGGCCCCCACTCTCTTCTGGCTTGTAGGGTTTCTGCTGAGAGATCTGCTGTAAGTCTGATAGGCTTCCCTTTGTGGTAACCTGACCTTTCTCTCTGGCTGCCCTTAGTATTTCCCCTTGTTTCAACCCTGGTGAATCTAACGATTATGTGGCTTGGGGTTGCTCTTCTTGAGGAATATCTTTGTTGTGTTCTCTGTATTACCTGGGGTTGAATATTGTCCTGCTTTGCTATGTTGGGAAAGTTTTCCTGAATAGTATACTTAAAGGTATTTTCCAGCTTGGATTCATTCTCTCTGTCGCATTCAGGTACACCTATCAAAAATAAATTAGGTCTTTTCACATAGTCCCATATTTCTTGGAGACTTTGCTCATTCCTTTTTATTTTATTTTTTTCCTCTATTCTTGTCTTCTCATTTTATTTCATTAAGTTGGTCTTCAACTTCTGATATCCTTTCTTCTGCTTGATCAATTCGAGTGTTTAAACCTGTGCATACTTCTTGGAGTTCCCAAATTGTATTCTTCAGTTCCATTAATTCACTTATATTCCTCTCTAAATTGTCTATTCTCATTAGGATTTTGTCAAACGTTTTTTTCAAAGTTCTTAGTTTCTTTACATTGGGCTACCACATGTTCTTTTAACTCACAGAACTTTCTTATCATCCACCTTCTGTAGCCTGATTCCGTCACTGGAATGCATTCGTTCTCCATCAAGCCTTGTTCCCTTGTTAATGTGAACTGTCATCCTCTTAAGAGGGAGAGGCATTCTGATTTTGAGTATTCTCAGCCTTTTTATGCTGATTTCTTCCCATCATTGTAAATTTATCCACCTGTCATCTTTGTAATTACCAACTTTCAAATTAGGTCTCTGAGTGGACGTCCAAGTTGTTAATTCCCAGGGCCTAAATCTGAGCAACCCACTGTGCTGGCCAAAACAGCAGCATTAAGACTGATGGTGCTTTTCTGCCCAGGAATCTCTGGTCTGGCTTCCTTCTTGAGTCCGTAATAAGTGGCTCTGCCTTCCCGGAGTGCCAAACATCAGTCAGAAGGGGAACCAGTCCCGTTTAGTCTGTACCAAGAGCTGCCGCGCCAAGGTGCCGGCAAAACTGCTGCTCCGGCCACAAGAGTTGCACTAGTGACCCGTGGGGCTCCTCCACTGGGAATCTTCTTGTCCGTGAGTGACAAAAATTTGTCTGAAAGTGTGGTGTCCTCTCGTTCTCTGCGCTTTCACTGGGAGCTGCAATCCCGAGATGTTAGCGATCAGCCATCTTGGATTGTTCTGTCATTTCTTTTTTTTTTTTTTTTTTTTTTTTGAGGTGGAGTTTTGCTCTTGTTACCCAGGCAGGAGTGCAATGGCGCGATCTCAGCTCACCGCAACCTCCGCCTCCTGGGTTCAAGCAATTCTCCTGCCTCAGCCTCCTGAGTGGCTGGGATTACAGGCACGCGCCACCATGCCCAGCTAATTTTTTGTATTTTTAGTCGAGACGGGGTTTCACCGTGTTGACCAGGATGGTCTCGATCTGTTGACCTCGTGATCCACCCGCCTCGGCCTCCCATAGTGCTGGGATTACAGGCTTGAGCCACCGCGCCCAGCCTCTGTCATTTCTTAATACAAAATAAATTTAAACATATAAATAATAAAAATAACAAATACTGGTAATAGAACAATTCACAAAGCCTTTTTGGTGAATTTAGTTATATAAACTTATGAGGCATAATAATATAATAACTGTGATAATTAATCTGGCCTCTAGGGGATAATGAGGAGAAAAGGGCTAGCATGGGCAGTATACAAACAAATTTGCCTCCAGAATTTTTAATATAATAAAGTATTTAACAATAATCCTACCTGAATAAAAATAGTAGTGCTGAAATATCTTCTATAAAAAAAATCGAGTTTGTATACAAATTAATTTAATTCTATATAAAGTTAATATTAGACTTTTAGCCAATATATCATAAAGCAAATCATAAATTAAAATATATTAAATTAATCAAAATCCATTAAACTATTATGTATAGAAATGATTGTTCACTGGGTTTTCACTATCATTTTATATATTTTTATAAATGGTTATTACTGAGTTATAACCATTATTTTGTGTATTAGCTCTTATTTTCCTTTTATTTCAATAGTTTTTGGGGTACAGGTGATTTTTTGTTACATGGGTAAGTTCTTTAGTAGTGTTTTCTGAGATTTTGGTGCACCTGTCACCAGAGCAGTTTATATCATACCCCATATGTGTCTAATTACTCATCCAAGGTCCACTCGTCCCCAGGAGTCCCCAAAGTCTAGTATATCATCTTATGCCTTTGCATTCTCATAGCTTAGGTCCCACTTACAAGGGAGAACATAAAATATTTGGTTTTCCATTACTGAGCTACTTTATTTAGAATAACGGCCTCCAACTCCAACCAAGTTGCTGCAAAGACTGTTATTTCATTCATTTTTATGACTGAGTAGTATTCCATGGTATACATATACATTCTCCTTATCCACTCATTGGTTTATGGGCATTTAGGTTGCTTCAATATTTTTGCAATTGTGAATTGTGCTGTTATAATTATGTATGTACATGTGTCTTTTTCATATAAGGACTTCTTTTTCTTTGGTTAGTACTGAGTAGTGGGATTGCTGGATTGAATGGTAGTTCTACTTGTAGTTCTTTGAAGAACCTCCATACTGTTTTCCATTATAACTGTCTTCCTTTTAATCATATCACTAAGAGGTTCTTATTGAGCTCCTCTGGGCTATAATGCAAAATTCCAGTTATTATTTATTATATTAGCAATATAAATTTTTCTAATTATACAATTTTCTACAGTCTCTCTAGAAGTCATAGTCAGAAGGCTATAGCTCTGAGGAGTTGCACAAAAATCTTGAACTTTTGCAAATACAGGAGGAGAAGAAAGCAGGAAGTAATTAAAAAATAATGATTTCCATTAATACTTATATTAGAATGAATTTTACTTATTAAATAAAATTGTATATTAATCTATATATTATATATGTATATTCACTTATTTTTTATAATACAAATTAGATTCAATAAGATACACAGACATATAATGAAAAAAAATATATATATAGGTTACATTTATAGATTAATTAAAGAAAAACCAACATCTTACCAAAAACGAGTCTTCTGATTTCTAAACAATTAGCATACCTCTTCATTTCTTCTGTGTTTTTCTTATCAGTGATGTATTACATATTTATATATTAGTTGATATAATTTGTTAAAATTTTCCTTAAATATTTTATATTTTCTGTTGCTATTATATATGATATGTACTTTTAAATTTGATTTTTAATCCTTTGCTGTTGAAGTAGAGAACCATAATAGATTTGGGTTATTGACCTTGTACTTTACAAAGTACTAAACTCATTTATCAATTCTAGAAGTATTTTTGAAAATTTTTTGAATTTTTTTATGTAAATGTTTCTGTGTCTGCATATGAACACAGTTTTCTCTCTTTCTTTTCATTCTATTTTTGTTTGACTTTTTTTTTTTTTTTTTTTTTTTTTTTTTTTTTTTTTTGCTTCATTGTGCTGGCTGGGACTTTCAATGTAATGTTGAGTAGAATGGATATCGTTATTGTCTCCCTAACCTTGGAGAAAAGTGGTCCATCACCCATGGTTAATTATAATTTCTGTTAATATAGGTTTGCTGATGATATATTTACTCAGGTTTATTTGTCTGAAAATTTTTATTGTCTATAATTTTAAAAGCATATTTTACCTGGGTGCAGAGTCATGCATTAACATTGGGATTATTTTGGCTACAGCAACAATATCATCACATTCTCTTTTAACATGCATCATTTCAGATAAGCAGCACATTTTTATTCAGATATTTGTTTCTCTGTATATAATGTTTTTTATAACTCTCTATTTTAAAATTTCTCCTTTATAGCTGGCTTCAGCAATTTAATTTTATGTGCTTTGGTGTAGTTTATATGTTTATCTTGCCTTGGGTTAATTGAGACTTTAGAGTCTGTGAGTATAGAATTTTGGTAAAATTTATAAATATTTTAGTAATTCCTACTTTGCTATTTATTGTATTCTGGTAATCAAGTAATATATATGATTGACTGCTTGATATTTTCCAGCTGTTAAAGAGAGTCTGCTTAGTCTTTCAGTCTTTATTTTTCCCTCTCTCTCTTCATTTTGGATATTTTTTGCTTTTATACCTTCTACTTAATACATCTTTTATTCAATAGTGCCTAAATTTTTCTTAAAATTTAGAGGTAAGTTTACCTTTAAAAATTACATTTGGTTCTTTCTATATCCTTAATTTCTTTCTCATATTTATAATTAGCTTTACATATTGAGAAGATATGCATAAGAATATATGGTAAATGTATAATGGCTTTTTAAATATACTTGTCTACTGATTTATCAGTTCTGTTTCTATTTCTGTTGAGTGATTTTCCTTCTGGTTATTTTTCTTTCTACTTGTTTATTTGTTGTGTTTATCAGATATTGTTAATTCTACAGTGTTGAGTGTTGGATTTTGTTTTATTTATTTAAATAGTGTTCATTTTTTTTTCAGAAAATTAAGTTCTTGAAGATCAGTTTGAGTCCTTAAAGGTATATTGGTAAGTGCTCTTAAGGTAGGTTTAGAGTAGATCTTACTTTAGGGATAGTTAAACACACTTCTTAGGTATGGCCAGTTAGAGATCTCTGATGAACAACCTGTGTATTATAAAGGTGTTTCAACACTGACTGCGTTTATGTGAACTCTAGGAATTTTTTTTAAATGTGTAGTTCCCTGAGAACTAATTGTTCTTTTCCTTAAAAAAATGCTCTGTGTAGGCCTCATAGTATTTCACCTATACATTCTCAAAGAGGTGGGCAGCTGAAAACCCCAAGGTGATTCTTATTCATATTTTCGAATTCTTTCACTTGGAGTCGCCTCTTCTAAAATCTCTTCCACAAATTATTAGTGCCTTTACCTTTTCAGCTGTGATCCTTGTTTCATCAATTCATTGAGAATGTTGGATCCTGTTTGGCTTTCTCCCTTCCTGAACTACAGAACGTCTTAAAGCCTAGGGCCCACCAGCTTTGTTTCCCATCTCAATGGATCACAGTTCTGTGCTGCCTGTTCTACAATGGCAAGAATGGATGCTTTCTATATTTTGTCTATTTTGTAGTTGTTTGTATTGCTGGGATAATTTAAAACCATGTTACTCTTTCAATCATAAAATCAAGTGTCAAGAAGCAATGCCACATGAATACACACACACACACACACACACACACACACACACACACACATATATATTCACATTCTGGACTTTGAGTCAAAAAATCACTGACAACTAAGTTTAAAGAATGAGGAATTGAGTTAGAAGTTAGGAGATTGTGTATTTATTAGTAGAGGTTTCCAATTTATTCTTCTCTGAAGCCACATGTTTGCACTTCAAATGCAATGAACTTAAAGATTTTCCCCTCAGATCCACAGTAAGGATTTGTTTATTTTAGCAAGGTAAGGTCTTTTTCCTTTTCCTGAGGACAAAATGGGAGTTGTACATTCTGCCCTACATAAAATGTGGGGTTTGTACCTTCAGAGTTTCCTGTGGAGCAAATCCCCACATTGGATGTGTATGTGACATCTAAATCTCATGTGTTCTATATAAATTGGGGCCTGAGGACTATCATTAAGATATTATGTAAGTAAATAATCTTCCTTTGATCCAGAAAGCTTATGTTTACTGTCAAAATAGCTATTTTGGTAAATACAAAATTAAAAACATATAAAACGAATATCACAACATTTTATTTTACAATGTCATTATGCATATGCTCAAACCATAGTTTTCATCAAGGCAGTATATAGTTAATCATGTTTAAAGGAGAAATTGCAGTTAAAGGTAAAATATTACAGCACATATTTCAGAAAGTATTTCCAGGGAATAGTCCATGGTTCTTGTTTGATATTAAAGGAATTACTAGTTTACTTTCTTACTTTAAGGTTTGACATGGCTTTTAAAATAAATTTTTGTAAACCCCATAGCCCTATTTTATTATCAAATACATGCTGTGATCACACAGACTGCATATAAACAGAACAGTCATTAGGAAATGTAGAAAACTGATTTTTTAAATTTACATTTTCAAATACACTTTATTATCCCTTGAATTACTTCTGTTTGTGATGTATGTGAAAGAATGATTATTTTGTAAAGCAGTATTTTAAAACTAGGCCTTGTTTTCCCAGGAAAGATACTTCTGAATATTACAAGTAGCTATGACTTAAATACATACACACATCTAATAGTTACAGAACAGTGACACTTCTCACAAATATTTTTCAAAATAAATACTCTAGAGCTAACATTGAATTGTTTTGGAGCAGTAATTAATGATTTTGCTAAAAGCTGTTTTTTGTGAGGCAAATGCCCAATGTTCCTTGTTCATCCAGAAATTTGGATAATTTTAAACTGCCCTTGTTAATTAGAAGTCTTTCTATACACACATGGACACCCATGAGTTATTTTTTTCTTAGTATTTTCACATACACAAATATTTTGAAGAATTTTAAGATAAAATACCTCCCAAATACAATCTTTGTTTGAAAAATAAAAGAACCAAGAGCTATAGTACTGTTTAAAGCTCAGCCATTTGGAAGCTAAAATCATTAGTATATTTTTGCCTTATTAGGATGTTTATATTCTGGAAGTTAGTTTAAAACTCAAATAATAGATGAAGTAGATACCAAGCTAAAACCACAGCCCCGACCAGGCACGGTGGCCCAGGCCTATAATCCTAGCACTTTGAGAGGCCTAGGTGGGTGGATTGCTTGAGGTCAGGAGTTCAACACCAGCCTGGCCAACATCAACAAAACCCATCTCTAATAAAATACAAAAAGTAGCTGGGTTGGTCGCAGGTGCCTGTAATTCCAGCTACTTGGGAGGCTGAGGCAGGAAAATTGCTTGAGCCAAGGAAGTGGAGGTTGCAGTGAGCTGAGATTTCCTTTGGCACTCTGGCCTGGGCGACAGAGCAAGACTCCATCTCAACTATTAACATTAAAAATAAATAAATAAAAATAAAAATAAAATAAAATAACACCACAGACCCACCTATCCTGTATCTTAGGCAAATACTAAATGGTGTTTGGAGAGGGATACCCTGAAATAAGGCCATCCAGGCTCCTATAGCACTTTTGCACATAGTATATACTCAATAAATGATTATAATTCATTTTTTTAATTGAATGAAAAGCAATTCTGAGATTTGATAATTGCCTAACACTAGAACATTCCACGTGAAAAAAATTTGTTCTTGAATTATTCATACTGATGAAATTGGTGCCTTTATTTTAATAAGGATGAATGACCAGGATGGTCCTAGCCAGGCATTCTGACCTCCAAGGGTAAGAGAGTCATCATATGTCTTCAAGGATATCACTGACTTTCCAGAATGAATGTCATTTGAAGCCTCACCAATTCTCTCTCCTGAGCAACTTCACTTTTCATTATCTGATAGCCTACCTTCCATCACTGACAGTTTTCTTATAGCTTTCATTTATTTGAAGCTTACTCAAGCTCTTAAATATATTTTTTCCAAAGGCATCTGATCATCTCCTCGAGACTTCATCCTTTTTCCTTCATATTTTATCTTTTTGCTAAAAAAAAAAGATGAAGCTGTTAGTAATTCATGGTCAAATATACAGAAAACAAAATGAGCATGTCATTTGTCAGTACTAAGAAACTGTTCTTATTACATTAATTACTTAGAAATTATAATCCACTGATAATGTTTTTAAAAAGATAAATCATCACATAATTTAACAATGGAGTAAGGTTTATCCTTAAATATATCTTTAATAAATATTTGCTTATTTTGTATGAATTCAGCAAACAAGTAATTAATTTTTACTATCCTCAAACTTTCTATCTGTAAAGTAGGAATAATTATAATAAATTTTTACTGAATAACAAGTTATTTAATGGCCATAATTTATGTATTTTTCATGATGGTTCTGACAATTTAAATTAAAGTGCTTCATTTTTTTCTGTCTGTCTTTTCTGTCAAAACAACTTCTAATAACTCAGTAATAAATCACATGACTTCAGTTATTAAATCAGAATGGAAACAACCTGATCTACTGTTTCACAAATAACTTTAGTTCCATTCTGCTATATCATTTCTCACCCTAAATGTCCTGTATTAAAAACAATGACAAAAGATTATTTGAATATTCAAATTTTACTATTTAGAATATTTAGATGTAGATTTTATTATTTCTACTTCCTATAATTTCCAAAGTTATTGATGTAACCTGTATTTTATGAACAATCTTATGGCCTAGAAAATGCCATATTCATACAATATATTTTGCTTGAAATCAGTCACACAAAAATAGATAAATATTTGCTCCATGTAAATACCTACTCTTAAAGAGCAGCAAAGAAAAAATGTATATATTGCTTTAATTTCAATGTTTAAAGAGAAGCAGAGCCATTGTAAATAAAGGAAGTCATAGCAGGTTCCTGCAGAATTAAAAGAAAAACGACAAAGTACAGTGATTGAGATAGATATTCACATGTACCTGAAACACTCCAAGGTTCTCTTTCACCATTTGGTCACAAATACTAGAAACTAGAACTTAGAACCATAGCTCAAAGATTTACCAAGTGGTCTGTGTCCCTAATATGCTCGAAGGAGGTTATGATAGATAGATAGATGATAGATAGATAGATAGATAGATAGATAGATAGATAGATAGATGATAGATAGATAGATAGATAGATAGATAGATAGATAGATAGATGATAGATTAGATAGATAGACAGGTCGATTGATCGATTAGATAGTTAGAGATACACATAGAGAGTTATAAAATTATGCTTATAAGTAGACAAAGCAAAGAAGAATTTGCACCAAGAAGTTAAGTTTATAAATAGAGTATCCAAAGAAAAATTTATCCGGTATCATTCTACATTACTAGACAAAAGGCATTCGTGATTCAGAGTGTTTTAATTATTTTGCTTTGTCTTACTACCAAAGCTTACCTTAGTCTTTCACCACAGCATTGGTAACTCCATAGCACAGAAGTTGAAGATGAAACATATGTGAAGGGATCTTTGTTAGTGTTTAAGAACAAGTTTAATATTTTGGTGATGATATTATTGTGTTGCTTAGAGTTTTCATATCTTTTTTTCTGGCACAGAAGTATTACTTGCATATAAAATTAAATTAAGCCACTTCTGTGTATAGTTAATATACCAAAGGATTTAAGAGGTGATTGATTTCTCATATTAATAGGGAAATACCAGATACAGTCCTTTTTAAAAAAGAGACTCATGGTTCCAGGGCCATGATAAAGGGGGAACAAATTGCCATAGAAGAGCATACTAAGAGAACAGCTGAACTTTAACTGCTAGATGTGAATTGATGGGAAAAAGAGTAATTCTAGTGTTCTTGGTCATAGCACCATTCCTATTCTGTGAAGCAGTTACTATGTGCATAACAGCAGAACACTGATGGTTCTGGACAGTTGAGGAAGACAACAGGAATCTCCTGGAGATTCATGAAACCTTGACCAATGTCACAGTTGCTGCAAAGTAAATAAAATCAGAAATATCACCACTTATGCATGTTTTTTTCACTGTATTATAGTACCCCACTAATAGTGGACATAGGGTAGCAGGATGGACAGATATTTTGGAGGCATGAAAATGGAAGGTGAAGATAGAAAGTAAGGTGAATACCACAGTGAAAACCAAAAGCAATGACCATATTTTTGAATAAGGTCACATTCTGAGGTACTGGGGATTAGGACTTATTTATTTTAGGAAAATATGATTCAATCCATCCATAACAGAAGTTAACTTCTTTATTATATTAAAAAATAGCCTATGAAAAAAATGTCAGTTAAATCTGAGTTTATGTTGAAACTCTAAACAACATCTTCCTACGAAAAGGAGAAAAGGGGGCTGGGCATGATGACTCAGGCCTGTAATCCCAGCACTTTGGGAGGTTAAGGCGGGTAAATCACTTGAGGCCAGGAGTTTGAAACAAGCCTGGTCAACATGGTGAAACCCCATCTCTACTAAAAATACTAAACACCCTATCTCTACTAGCTGAGTGTGGTGACATATGCCTGTAACCCCAGTTAATCGGGAGGCTGAGGCAAAGGAATTGCTTGAACCCTGGAGGTGAAGGTGGCAGTGAGCTGAGATGGCACCACTGCATTCCAGCCTGGGTGACAGAGCAAGACCCAGTCTCCAATAAGTGAAGAAAAATAGAAAAGAAGAAAAGAAAAGATATCCATTATTAATGTTTTTGGTCAACAACTGTTCTGTAAATTCTAGCCAGTAGAGTAAGGCAAGAAGAAAAAAAATATTTCATAAACATTGGAAAAGCAGGAGTTACATGGATATACTTATTAATTTATAAGGTCTTAACAATGCTCAACAACTAGTAGAATTAACAAGAGAATATAACAATGTCGCAGAAACAAAACTCAATAGCATCTTTACATAATAGCAATAAATGATAGAAAATTTTTTTAATAAAACATTCACTGCAGCATCAAACATATGAAATACCTGCTATGGTCTGAATGTGTCCACCCAAAATTTATATGCCAAACTTAATCACCCATGTGATAGTATTAAGTGGAGGGACCTTTAGGGGATGGTTATGTTGAAAGGGCAGAGGCTTCACAAATGGCATGAATTCCCTGATGAAAGAGTTGGAGGAAAATAGGCACACCCTTTTGGATTTCTGTCCTTCTGCCACATTAAGACCCAGCAAGGTGACTTCTTGAAAACCAAAACTAGACCTGGCTGTCACCAGGCTTTGGACATGCTTATGGCTTGACCTTGAACTTCCTCGTTTCTATAAATTTGAGTAATAAATGTCTCCTGTTTATAAATGACTCTATTTAAGATATTTTGTTACAGCAGTAGGAATGGACTAAGATAATACCATGAGTATATGTAGCATATAATGTACTACAGTTCTACCTTGAAAGGCAGAAAACATCACTGTAATAAACTGATGAAGACATATATCAGCATAAAATTATACCATGTTTGTACATTAGAGAACACAATCTAATTGATATATCGGTTTTCCCCAAATTGATCTATTTATCCATCACAATCCGTCATAATTCCAATTAAAATAATAGCAAATAACTTTCACTCTTGGCCAATATGGAGTACAGAGACTAGGTTGCCTTCCTTCCTGAAAAAACCAAAACCAAAACAATCAAACAAAGAAAATTAAAATAAAAGACATGAACTACTGGTTTAGAAGACAATGGACATAGGGCAATGAATGACAGTGATTGCAAATACAAACTAGATGAGCTCTAAGATTGCTCCCTTTTAACACCTTGAAGGAGAAGCACTTGGTGATGGTGGTGGTGGTGAGGGCAGGGGAGGTGGGAAGGGCCAAACTGGAGGTTCACTGAGTCTCTCAGATGAAGGGGGATAGCTGGATGTCCAGGAAACCAGGGAGGTGAAACTTCTCAGGGTAGGGTAGGAGAGAGGAGACAGTTACACAGAAAGAGTCCAAAATTTATTAAGAAATTCCCCCTCAAGTACAGACCAGAGCACTTATCAATGTATCCATGTGAGGTAAATACCTGTCTTAAATGCAATCCATTTTTAAGGCTGTATGCATTTTAATTTATAGCTTACTTTTAATCAAGGTAAGCTAACTCTCTGGCAGCTCACTATTCCTCAAATGAGTAGACTCAGAGTTAGAAAGATCAGATGGCTAGTCTTAACATTATAAGCTTATTCTCTGATGGGGATACAAAATAAACTAGATTTAATGCATCAAAAGTAAATATACAACCACATAAGAACCTCAAATACATGATTCAAATATAGATGCTCTAAGTCACACTAAGGAGAATAGCGTTTCATCAAATTATGTGTTGTTTTATGTGGCACGAGTTAAATAAATTATTATTTTTAAAACCATTTTGCAAAATGTCATAGACAATTTAGTATCTTGATCATGATGTATAATACCTTTGTCTACAAAGGGAAGAAACCAGAGAAATGCAAGTGGGATGTTTGGATCAATATTTCATTATTATTTTCAACCACACTGAAGTGGTTCAGTCAACCTCTTTAAAACTGTGGTTTGCTAACTTCCTCCTAGAGTGATCTCTATCATTATTCATGCTCTGGTGTAGCATAAAGAAATCACTTCAATGTCAGACAAAAATTAAGAGCAGTCAGACCAAATTTTGAGGAGACAGAAATTAAGCACATGAACATTTACCTTATCTTGTTTTTCCCCACAGAAATGACAAAATGGTGGATAAACCCTACTAACATCATCAGAATAATTGTTACATGATGAGTGAGATTATTGAACAAGATTTACTCTGTGTAGGTAATTATAAAGGGGAAAGAATTTGTTAATTAAGTGATTTCACGTTTTATATTTTATATGCTCCTTTGATTTTCCCCCATTACAAAAACATTCACAGTGTCTTAGACAATGTTATTAAATACATCTGTACTAACCTAATTAAGTAAATTTTTTATCAAACTTTACACATCCTGATCTCCCTCATTTCCAAACTACCATCATCTCCTGTAACTTAAATACTCTTCTCTACACCTATTATTTCCTTGGAAATATCCTCTTCATTATAACAAAGAAAAAGCAGCGTAAATAAAATTTTTATTATTGAAACTTTGAGGATATTGCTGCTTTGTTATTGTCTTCTTCAAACTCTACTAGAACTGTTAGTATATTCAGGGATACCTACCTGTGAGGCAAATTAGATAAGTAATCTGCTGGAGCCAGAGGTTTTGAGTCAGGAATAAAACATGCATACATGAACAGATTTTTAGATAAATGCTTTTATGGGTGACATATAGTGAGACTTTTACACGCCATATGTACAACAATTGTGATTGGAGTGATTATTTAAATGAAAATAGTAGAAGCAAATAGGTATATTTTTGTCTGCATATGTAAACCACAAAACTAAATAAATGGCAAGTTCAAATTCTTTCATCCTTCTTTCTTATGCTGATTATATTATATTAAGTGTCAATGAAGTTAACTTGCTTGACTTTCTCCTCTTCCTGGTGTTTCTCACAGTATCACTGGATCTTGTGTTCAAATCCCAGCCATGCTCATGCTATTACCATAATGTTTCTCTGGTTATAGCCTGTTACCCATAATGACTACATGACTGCCCTTAATTTTTGATCCACCTTGATGAAAAACAAAAGTATCATTTATGCTAACTCTTGTTACATAATGTCAAAATGTGGAACTGATTTGTTTACCCCCAGAAATGTCATTTAACTACAATTATTTTTTAAATTTTTTTTGAGATAGAGTCTCACTCTGTCACCCATGCTGGAGTGCAGTGGCATGATCTCGACTCACTGAAACCTCTGCCTCCCAGGTTCAAGTGATTCTCCTCCCTCAGCCTCCTGAGTAGCTGAGATTACAGGTGTGCACCACCACATATTTAGTACAGATGGGGATTCACCATGTTGGTCAGGCTGGTCTCGAACTCCTGACCTTGTGATCCGCCTGCCTGAGCCTCCCAAACTACATATTTTATTTTATATGTAAAAACTACATATTTTTATTAAAGCATAGTAGTTGAGGGTGCAGGCTCTGTAGGAAGGTCGTGGAATCATTGGCTCTGACATTTGACTCTGAATCACACGGGCAAATTTCTAAGGTTTTTGACTGTAATCTCTGGTTCCCAGAAGCTTTCATAGACTCACCCGGGGCCTAGGGGTAGCTTGCAGCCTGGAAGGAAAAAACACAGAATTGGCTGGCTTCACCATCTGCTGATTGTAGAGTCCTAGGTCCTTAAGTGAACATAGATGGCTTCAGGTATGACCTAGCACTCCCAGTCATAGTGGCCACAGAATTGCTTGCATTACTACACTCCCAGTACCAGGCAGCTCAGCACAAAGAGAGACTACATTTGTATGGGTGGCAGTAAGGGAAAATAAGAAGAGTCTCTGGCTGGTAATCAAGAGAATTCTTCAGGATCTTATCCAAGACCACCAAGGCAGTACCTCTACAAGTCTGCCAGAACTACAGTCATTTTGGGCTTGGGGCCCAAGCTCTTTCCAGATACTTCCTTGCTTCTCAGGAAGGACAGTCTAAAACTGTTATAAATCAGGAGTAAGAGTCATTGAGCTCCCCTTCATAAGACACATCAGGTAGCACCATCAGATCTGCAACTTTTGCAATAGAAACAGCTAAATATAGAAAATGTGGCACATACACACCACGGAATACTATGCAGTCATAAAAAAAGGATGAGTTTATGTCCTTTGCAAGGACCTGGATGAAACTAGAAACTATCATTCTCAGCAAACTGACACAAGAACAGAGAACAAAACACCGCATGTTCTCACTCATAAGTGGGTGTTGAACAATGAGAACACATGGACACAGGGAGAGGAACATCACACACCAGGGCCTGTTGGGGGCTGGTAGGGGGGTGCTGGAGTGGGATAGCAGAGGGTCGGGGGACTGGGGATGGCTAACATTAGGAGAAATATCTAACAGGGGGATGGATGAAGTAGACCACCATGGCACCTGTATACGTAACAAACCTTCATGATCTGCATATGTACCCCAGAACTTAAAGTATAATAAAAAAATTAATAAAAAGGAAATAGCTAAATATAGTAAAATCTCATTAAACGTTCTTTGTGAGGAATCTCTAATAACTTCAAAAGATTAACAAGGATAGTATTTAGTGCATTAGAAAAAAAAAGCAAATATTATTTCAGTTCTTAAAGAGAGTCAAATATTGAGTGCATCTTTGTGTGTACAAATTAGATTAATTTTTTAAAGCCACGGAGACTTTTTCTTTTGACTCTAAAAGCTTGGAAACAACGAAAATAATTGAAATTACCAAATGCCTTGGAACACACACTGCAAACACACATGGGAAATTTAGGAGAGATGATAGAATGGAGATGTCCAGAAGAGATGAGTGTTCTTATCATCTTAGTTATACTTAATATTTTAAATATATTTATAAGAGTTCTTACTTGCATTTCAACTGCATGTCATAGAAACTCTACATTCTAACTTAAACATAATTTAAGATAAAAAATAATGACAGTTCCAGTTCAGATAAAGTTTTCAACGATCATATCCCTTTTTCCCATGCTTCCCTTGGAATAGTAACTCCAAGTGTTCATCTGCGTAAGAAGAAAAATAAATAATACATGTGTGCGTGTGTGTTACATGATACATATGATTTGGGAAACATAATTTAAAAACACAATACCCTCCCAACCCAGAAACCTTCACAAAGGTAGACAGAAAGAAAATAACTTAGTATAAAGTTATTATATTTTGATTTTAAAGTATTTAATCATTTCTTATTATCACTAAATTATTAATGTATTTTTATTATTTAAATTGGTAATATAAATTATTAAAAATAATTTTATTACTGAATAGGCATTTAGTAGAATGTAAAGTATACTATACAAAACTCACTAAAAAACTGTAAATAGACAAGAGTATCCCACTCTTCTGCATCATGATGGAGAAATAACCAATTAGTATATATTCTAAGATAAATAATAACCAGCCCTCAAGTAAAATGAAGGGATAGTACCATTTGTCACACACATCCTAAGTTCATGTGACAATTGGGACAATTATCTGTTTAGCTAAATGGTTTAACACAAAGGGAAAATAAACTGCTCACATTTTTATGGCAAGAAGTAGTTTTGCAACTTGGAATTAGGTTTCTATCCCAGTTAAGCTACTATCCCCCCACAGAAACTGGGAGATTACTTAAGGTAAATATGGAAAGTAAATTAAAAGTTTGACTCAATATTTTGTGATTCTAATTGATTTTATTTGAAAACACTTCTTCAAATAAACTGAGGCTGAGGCTCCAAGCATCAAGCATTCACTAAACGTATGCCATCTAACAGTCTTACATTTTTATATTAGTTGAGGAAATCATCCTATTCATTTGTAGAGTCCATTTAAAGGCAGTAAATGTGTGTAACCCAGGTGTATTAATGGCTTTAATGTCCACAAGTGCATCCAATAGAAAAACAATCATTTGGAAATGTTTTTACCACAAAAACATGGTTGGAGAAAAGAAAAAAATTGTACCATTGAGTAGATTTATTTCTTGGTAAATTTCTAATTGTCCTGCTCTTCTCTTAATATGTTTACTATATTCTGATAGAAAATTAAGTGTCTTTTTAATATCTCACAAATTTGGCATACTACTGCTCATTTTAAATAAAAGCATGCTATTGCTTATCATAGGAAAATAATTTAAAATCTTCGTATTATGCTAATGTTAATGCTCTTTGGTATGTAGATTTCATATCCCGAATTTCTACCCTGATTTTAAAAGCTTCCCTTTAGAATTCATCAGCATCTTTTCTGAACCATGCCCCTCCATCCTGATCTCAATTTCTTTCTCTTTTTTCCCTTCCTCTTCCTATTTGTCTCAATCTTCTCCTCATCGTAGTCTTCTAATATAATTTCAATTTTTGTAGCCTTTTGAATCTCTTAAAATGGATGTACAGATATGTCCGAACTCATTTATTCCTAAACTAGCCTCTTTGCACCACTGTCATATTTTCAATTATTTCTGACATTGACTTATAAATGGCGTGACCTAAAGTGAGATTTTATTTCCGCAACAAAATTCCCTTAATTCAATTTTATAATGTAGAGATTCTGCCATTTCCTAAATGCCATAGCTGAGAACTTCAAGAACATTTCATTCCATTCTTCTGCTAGTGTTAATCAGTCACCTACAAATTCATTGACAAATGGTTTGTATGTAATTATTTCTTTGGATCACACAATGCTATGGTTTTATATTAGATAATTAACATCTCAAAATTATTAAAATCTGTAAAATCGAATTCACATACTCGTACTCCTGTTTGTACCTGACATATGTCTTACATTTGTAACGTTATATTAACTTTCCTTAAACATTGCTTTAACTGCAACATTGATATCTCCAAATCTTTATTTATTTATTTATTTATTATTTATATGCATTTTTGAGAAGAACTCTGTCACCCAGGCTGGAGTGCAGTGGCACAATCTTGGCTCACTGCAACCTCTGCCTCCCGGGTTCAAAATGCCTTAGTCTCTCAAGAAGCTGTGGTTACAGGCACCTGCCATCATGCCTGGCTATTTCTGTATTTTAGTAGAGACAGCATTTCACCATGTTGGCCAGGCTGATCTCCAATTCCTGACTTCAGGTGATCCACCCACCTGGGTCTCTCAAAGGGATGGGATTACAGGCATGAGTCAACACGCCCATCCAAAATCTCCAAATTCTTATTGGGGAATAATAACTAATCTCTTTGGTTTGATTTCTGTGAGTTTGTACAATTTGGCTTCCATTTTGCTTTCCAATCCCATCTTTCTTAGATACTTTATGACAAGATAAGTATGAAAATAATTTTCTTTTTCTAAGGAATAAATTTCACATTCACTATTTTCAAAATAGTGGTCCTGATGCTGAATTTTATCCTGAATGCATGCACAGAATTATTCATAGACAAAAATCAATCAACCCCTTTTGTTTAATTCGGAGTATTCTCCATTTGCCCTCCAGATCCAATTTCCATAATCTTGACCCTTGTCCAAACTTTTATGTGCCCCAGATAGTTAATACTTTACATTCTCAGTTGCTTGCCAATGGCTGTATTTGCCTGCTGAAGACCTCAGCTTCTGATGGGCAGTTCTTATATACAGAGCACTACATATCAAAAATATAGCTCCCTCTGCATTTCAAGAATGGAAGTGACAAATACTTTCTGATGTTACTATTCCTGGATGCCTCAGAATCTTCTCTGTTCTCTTAACTCTTTCCACACATTTGTAAATGATCCTTTTAATAACTCTTTAATCCTTGACTGTGCCATCCCTTTGCTAATAGCATGCTAGTGATGTAACTGGCAATACTAAGATCTTTAAGAAGCCAGAAACATCCTACCTTCTGTAATAATATTATCCAGACACTGCCAATGCCCTCCAGCCAAAAGACCACTGGACACACACTTGTATTTAAACAAAGTTGGGCATGGGAGTTCATTGCAAAGAAAAGCATAAACCAGAATTATGAGAAATCTCACTAAAATCTTAGAAAAAATTAATTATAGAATTTGGAGTGATGTTAGGTGATTTGGAGAATGGTTCATTAAAGCAAGCTTCTTTTTAATTTTCCTTTTGGGAAGAAGGAGTAAGGCAAATACTGCATATCCTATTCATCAGATTTATAAAGAGGAAAAATCGAAATGAAGTTGAAGTTTTCATTGTTGAGAAGCAGCAGTATTGCCATGTAGGTACATATACAACAATCCTGCCTGTACCCCAGAACCTCATATATATATATGAGGTTGATTATATTTCTTTTTTCAGACGTAATATTTCTTTCACTGCTCTTTTATACCACAAATTGGCTTTTACGAACTTCAACTCTTTATATGCTTATCTTGCATGATCAATCATAAAAATTAGTAACTGATTATATGTTTTGCTTTTCTCTTCCAAAATGAAGTGTTTTGTGTGCAGCATATATGTGTGTGTGCACATATGTGTATATATCTTTATAAATACTTTTTAAATTAATAATGATTGTACACATTAAAAAAAGGTGCAGATGGCTTCATA
Organism: Saguinus oedipus; assembly: GCA_031835075.1. Classification (NCBI taxonomy): domain Eukaryota; kingdom Metazoa; phylum Chordata; class Mammalia; order Primates; family Cebidae; genus Saguinus; species Saguinus oedipus. The sequence continues at coordinate 48,024,186 of CM063186.1, read as the reverse complement.
AAATGGGACACTGGCCTTTAGTGGTAAATATATTTTTACAAAATGTTCTTGGTAACATGAAATATGTAAATTTATTTCTCTCATATGTTAATTGGCTAGTAAGTTTAGAAAATTACAAGAAGATGCTTTTTATTTGACTATTATATCTTCCACTATACATAGAATTTCTAAGGGTGTGATTCTCAATAAATTTCTGGAATAGTACTGCTCAGGCAATATGTTAATTCTTTAATGTTTTGATTTTAACAGAATGTAGGCTTGTAGCATCTCATGGAGAATATTGTTCTCTTTAAAATTGTTAAGATAATGAGCCTGAACTAATAAAAATTATACTTAACATTATGGTGATACTTTCTGCAAAGTATGCAAGTTAATGTTTGCTATTTATAAATACGTACATATGGTTCACAGCATCAGCACCCAATTAAAACCCAAAGGGAAGACACGAATGCATTGCCACTCATGTCTAAATAAGTGCTTAATTATATTTACATGGGTTTCTGTTAATGAAAACTATATCATTTATTCCATTCTACTTTCATGCATAAACCATCTTATATGGTTGTCTGCTTTGACTAAGGCTTTCCTAGAGGGAAATGATTCCAATCTGTACTATATAATTTGGTTTAAATATTTTATCCCTTTTCATATTACCAAATGTTAGAAATATTACATATTTATTTATGAATTTTGGTTTTGAGCTTCCAGTTTTTTCTTTCATTATACAAACTGGCTTTAAAACCAGCAAAAGCAGGAAAAAATATTAGCACTTTTCCTCTGAAAGAACACTATTTTGAGTGTGAAAGCAAGTAAAAGGCCATGGAAATCAGGGGAATTTCCTGTTGATTGCTCTGGGATAGGAAATTTAATATAATTTTTTAAGAGAAAAAATAGAGCTCTATTTGCACACATGATATGTAGGTACTCCCGATGAGTTCTTCCTAACCTAATTTTCACCACCAGGAAAAAAGAGAACTAAAGATCAACACTATTCTCCAAAGTGTGTAGTTCTGAAGGTAAAGGTAGAAAACACAGAGAAGTTATATGTGGGAAATGTTAAAGTAGCTTATATTAAAGCAAATAATGTATCTGGGCATGTTGTAACAAAATTCCTGGATTAAACATGAATCGACTGGAAAAACTAATATGGCAAAAATAAAACTCATGACAGAAGGGCAAGTAAATTTGAAAAAGAAAGATTAAAAAGATAATACTTTCAAAAGACAAGGGACCAAAAAATTCCCTGAATTGTCTCATATGATAAAATTAGAACCTTATGCTAACATGAGCTCAAGACCTCAAAGACATGATGACTAAGCAGCTAAATGAGACGAAAATAGAGATTGAAGTGCAATTAGAAACTATCAGGCACACACAAGTCACTAATAAAAATCTAGTCGGGCTGGGCATTGTGGTTCACACCTATAATCCCAGCACTTTGGGATGCCAAGGTGGGTGGATCACTTGAGGTCAAGAGTTCAAGACCAGCATGGCCAACATGGTGAAAGCTCATCTCTACTAAAAATACAAAAATTAGCTTGGCATGGTGGTGGATGCCTGTAATTCCAGCTATTCAGGAGGCTGAGGCAGGAGAATGGCTTGAATCCAGGAGACAGAGGTTTCATTGAGCTGAGATTGCACTACTGCATACCATCCTGGGTAACAGAGTAAGACTCTGTCACACACACACAAAAAATCTAATCAAAGATACGAAGGGGAACTTTTATATTATTATAATTAATGTGGAATACAAATTAGAAAGGAGACTAGGAAATTGAAAAAATAATAAATGATATGGAAGACAGAATAATATTATCCAGTATAATAAATGACATACAAATAAAATTATTTCCCAATAGAAGAAAAACATCAAAAATGAAAAGTAAAGGGGAGGGAGGCAAGATGGCGTCATAGAGGTGACTCAGGATTGCAGCTCTCGGTGAAGGCGCAGAGGGTGAGTCCTAGCCGCATTCTCGGATGTTCCTTTTATGCCCACAGAGCGTTGAAAGTCCCAGGTGTGGGAGAGACACGGGACGCTAGCAGCCGGCTAACGCAACCAGCTCCCGCCGCCGCTTCGGCCGGCGCCGCAGCGGGACCCGGCGCGGAACTCACTGGTCTGGGTGCCCTGTTAAACCGGCAATCTGAGATTTGCAAGGGCAGATTGGCATGTCCATCTGATTGAACAGGACTTGGACAATGAGCCAGACCAGGAGTTTCCTGGGAAGCGTGATCTGAGCCGGGGTAGTGGGCAGCAGCACGGGAGATCGCACGGATCCCAGTGCCCTATCGGCAGGCTCCTGGGGCGCCAGTGAGAGAGTCGACCTTTCAGCTTGGGGAGAGGAAGAGAGAGAGAGAGAGAGGACGGACTCTGAGGCAGGGAGCAGGGTGATCGGGCTCGGCGGGTCCCACGCTCACGGGGACAAGCAGGGCGGCGACTGGAGGCGCTTGGGGCTGAGAGTTTTGTTGCCGGCATTTAGGACGGTGCAGCCCGGTCAGGGAGGGGCGTCCACCATTCCTGACAAAGTGCACCCCCACTTAAGTACCGCCCAGGACTGACGCAGCCTGCCGTTGCCGAGGCAACCTGCCATAACAGAGAGAGTCCGCCGGGCCGCAACAGGGCGGACCCGCCTTAGGAGGTCAGAGCCCCGGCAGGCAAATAGTGAATAGACTGCCACCTAGTGGGGCAGGACAGTGCAACAGATACTCATAAAGAAAGCCCCAACTCCCTGAGACAGAGCATCTAAGGGTGGAAAAAAAAAAAAAAAAGAGTGGTGTTTTATGAGTTCTATTGCAGCAGACATAACCTCCCAACAACCCTGAATGAACAACGGAGCTCACAGCTCAGCACTGGAGCTCCTATAAAGCACAGACTGTCTCCTCAAGCAGCTCCCTGACCTCTGTATATCCAAGGAGTCACCCCAGAAAAGGACTAATCAGACTGACATTTGGCTGGCATCATTCTGGAACAAGGGCAGCAGAAAAAGAAACTGATATCATCCCTCACTGTTCTGCAGCTGCTGCAGGTATACCCCAGACAAGCAGGGCCTGGAGTGGACCTCAGCACTCATACAGCAGAGAGGATAGATCATTAGAGGGAAAACTAAGTAACAGAAATACTTCATCATCAACAATCTCAGTGTCCACACAGAGACCCAATTGAAAAATCAGCCACTACTAAGACAACAGGCGGATAAATCCATAAAGATGGGAAGAAACCAGCGCAAAAAGGAGGAAAGCACCCGAAACCAAAACACCTCACCTCCAAAAAAGGACCAAAACTCCTCACCAGCAAGGGAACAAAGCTGGACAGAGAATGAATGTGACGAAATGACGGAATCAGACTTCAGAAAGTGGATAATGAGAAACTTCAGTGAGCTAAAGGAACATGTTCTAAACCAGTGCAAAGAAACTAAGAACCTTGAAAAAAGATTTGAAAAAAGATTCGAGGAATTGATAACGAGAATGGACAACTTAGAGAGGAATATGAATGAATTGAAGGAGCTGAAAAACTCAACACGAGAACTTCGCGAAGCATGCACAAGTATCAACAGCCGAATTGACCAAGCAGAAGAAAGAATATCAGAAGTTGAAGATCAACTCAATGAAATAAAACAAGAAACCAAGATTAAAGAAAAAAGCACAAAAAGGAATGAACAAAATCTCCAAGAAATGTGGGACTATGTGAAGAGACCCAACCTACGTTTGATAGGTGTACCAGAATGTGACGAAGAGAATGAATCCAAGCTGGAAAACACTCTTCAGGATATTATCCAGGAAAATTTCCCCAACCTAGCAAGACAGGTCAATACTCAACTCCAGGAAATACAGAGAACACCACAAAGATACTCTGCAAGAAGAGCAACCCCAAGGCACATAATCGTCAGATTCACCAGGGTTGAAACGAAGGAGAAAATACTAAGGGCAGCCAGAGAGAAAGGTCGGGTCACCCACAAAGGGAAGCCCATCAGACTCACAGCAGATCTCTCAGCAGAGACTCTACAAGCCAGAAGAGAGTGGGGGCCAATATTCAACATCCTTAAAGAAAAGAGCTTTCAACCCAGAATTTCATATCCAGCGAAACTGAGCTTCATAAGTGAAGGAAAAATAAAATCCTTCACGAACAAGCAAGTACTCAGAGATTTTGTCACCACTAGGCCTGCTTTACAAGAGCTCCTGAAAGAGGCACTACACATAGAAAGAAACAACCAGTTCCAGCCATCCTAAAAGCATACCAAATGCTAAAGACCATCAACAAAATGAAGAATGTACATGAACCAATGGGCAAAACAGCCAGCTAGCATCAAAATGGCAGTATCAAATTCACACATAACAATATTAACCCTGAATGTAAATGGGCTAAATGCACCAATCAAAAGACACAGACTGGCAAATTGGATAAAAAAACAAAACCCATCGGTGTGCTGTATCCAGGAAACCCACCTCACATGCAAAGATACACAAAGGCTCAAAATAAAGGGATGGAGGAAGATTTACCAAGCAAATGGAGAGCAAAAAAAAGCAGGAGTTGCAATTCTCATCTCTGATAAAATAGACTTTAAAGTAACAAAGATCAAAAGGGACAAAGAAGGTCATTACATAATGGTAAAAGGATCGATACAACAAGAAGAGATAACGATTCTAAATATATATGGACCCAATGTAGGAGCACCCAGATATATAAGGCAAGTTCTTAATGACTTACAAAGGGACTTAGACTCCCACACAATAATAGTGGGAGACTTTAACACTCCACTGTCAATAGCAGACAGATCAACCAGACAGAAAATTAACAAGGATATCCAGGACTTGAACTCAGACCTGGAACAAGCAAACCTGATAGACATTTACAGAACTCTCCACCCCAAATCCACAGAATATACATTCTTCTCAGCACCACATCACACCTACTCCAAAATTGACCACATAATTGGAAGTAAAGCACTCCTCAGCAAATGCAAAACAACTGAAATCATAACAAACAGTCTCTCAGACCATAGTGCAATCAAGTTGGAACTCAGAATTCAGAAAATAACTCAGAACCGCACAGCTTCATGGAAACTGAACAATTGGCTCTTGAATGTTGATTGGATAAACAATGAAATGAAGGCAGAAATAAAGAAGTTCTTTGAAACCAATGAGAATGAAGACACAACGTACCAGAATCTCTGGGACACATTTAAAGCAGTCTGTAGAGGAAAATATATAGCAATAAGTGCCCACATGAGAAGAGTGGAGAGATCCAAAATTGACACCCTATCGTCAAAATTGAAAGAGCTAGAGGAGCAAGATCAAAAAAGCTCAAAACCTAGCCGAAGACAAGAAATAACTAAGATCAGAGCAGAACTGAAGGAGATAGAGACAAGAAAAACCCTTCAAAAAATCAATAAATCTAAGAGCTGGTTTTTCGAAAAGATCAACAAAATAGACAGACCACTAGCCAGACTGATAAAAAAGAAGAGAGAGAACAACCAAATAGATGCAATAAAAAACGATAAAGGGGAAATCACCACAGATTCCACAGAAATTCAAACCATCATCAGAGAATACTACAAACAACTCTATGCACATAAACCAGTAAATCAGGAAGAAATGGATAAATTCCTGGATGCCTGTGTCCTCCCAAGCCTAAACCAGGAGGAAGCCGAAACTATGAATAGACCAATAACAAGGTCTGAAGTTGAGGCAGCAATTAAGAGCCTACCACACAAAAAAAGCCCAGGTCCAGATGGGTTCACAGCCGAATTCTACCAGACACACAAAGAGGATCTGGTACCATTCCTTCTGAAACTATTCCAAATAATCCAAAAAGAGGGAACCCTTCCCAAATCATTTTATGAGACCAACATCATCCTGATACCAAAACCTGGCAGAGACTCAACAAGAAAAGAAAACTTCAGGCCAATATCCATGATGAACATAGATGCAAAAATCTTCAATAAAATACTGGCAAACCGATTGCAACAGTACATTAAAAAACTTATCCATCATGATCAAGTAGGATTTATCCCGGGGATGCAAGGCTGGTTCAACATACGCAAGTCTATAAATGTAATTCACCACATAAACAGAAGCAAAAACAAAAACCACATGATTATCTCAATTGATGCAGAGAAGGCATTTGACAAAATTCAACAGCCCTTTATGCTAAAAACCCTCAATAAACTTGGTATTGATGGAACATATCTCAAAGTAATAAAAGCTATTTATGACAAACCAACAGCCAATATCATACTTAATGGGCAAAAACTGGAAGCATTCCCTTTGAAATCTGGCACTAGACAAGGATGCCCTCTCTCACCACTTCTATTCAACATAGTACTGGAAGTTCTAGCCAGAGCAATCAGGCAAGAAAAAGAAATAAAGGGTATTCAAATAGGAAAGGTGGAAGCCAAATTGTCTCTATTTGCAGACGACATGATAGTATACCTAGAAGACCCCATCACCTCAGCCCAAAAGCTCCTGCAACTGATAAGCAACTTCAGCAAAGTCTCAGGATATAAAATCAATGTGCAAAAATCACAAGCATTCCTATACACCAATAACAGACTTAAAGAGAACCAAATCAAGAATGAACTGCCATTCACAATTGCTACAAAGAAAATAAAATACCTAGGAATACAACTCACTAGGAATGTAAGGGACCTCTTTAAGGAAAACTACAAACAACTGCTCAATGAAATAAGAGAGGACACAAACAGATGGAGAAACATTCCATGTTCGTGGTTAGGAAGAATCAATATCGTGAAAATGGCTATACTGCCCAAAGTAATTTACACAATCAATGCTATCCCCATCAAACTACCATTGAATTTCTTCACAGAACTGGAAAAAACCACCACGAATTTCATATGGAACCAAAAAAGAGCCCGCATAGCCAAGTCAATTCTAAGCAAAAAGAACACAGCGGGAGGCATCACGCTACCAGACTTCAAACTATACTACAAGGCTACAGTAATCAAAACAGCATGGTACTGGTACCAAAACAGAGATATAGACCAATGGAACAGAACAGAGGCATCGGAGGCAACACAACACATCTACAACCATATTATCTTTGATAAACCAGACAAAAACAGGCAATGGGGAAAGGATTCCCTATTTAATAAATGGTGTTGGGAAAACTGGCTAGCCATGTGCAGAAAGCAGAAATTGGACCCCTTCCTGACACCTTACACTAAAATTAACTCCAGATGGATTAAAGACTTAAACGTAAGACCCGACACCATAAAAACCCTAGAAGAAAATCTAGGCAAAACCATTCAGGACATAGGAGTAGGCAAGGACTTCATGAACAAAACTCCCAAAGCATTGGCAACAAAAGCCAAAATAGACAAATGGGACCTAATCAAACTCCACAGCTTCTGCACAGCAAAACAAACAGTCACTAGAGTGAATCGGCAACCATCAGAATGGGAAAAAATCTTTGCAGTTTACGCATCCGACAAAGGGCTGATATCCAGAATTTACAAAGAACTCAAACAGATTTACAGGAAAAAAACAAACAAGCCCATTCAAAAATGGGCAAAGGATATGAACAGAAACTTTACGAAAGCAGACATACATGAGGCCAGCAAACATATGAAAAAGTGCTCATCGTCATTGGTCATTAGAGAGATGCAAATCAAAACCACATTGAGATACCATCTCACACCAGTTAGAATGGCGATCATTAAAAAATCTGGAGACAGCAGATGCTGGAGAGGATGTGGAGAAATAGGAACACTCTTACACTGTTGGTGGGAGTGTAAATTAGTTCAACCATTGTGGAAGACAGTGTGGCGATTCCTCAGGGACCTAGAAATAGAAATTCCATTTGACCCAGCAATCCCATTACTGGGTATCTATCCAAAGGATTATAAATCGTTCTACTATAAGGACACATGCACACGAATGTTCATTGCAGCACTGTTTACAATAGCAAAGACCTGGAACCAACCCAAATGCCCAACGATGATAGACTGGACTGGGAAAATGTGGCACATATACACCATGGAATATTATGCAGCAATCAAAAATGATGAGTTTGTGTCCTTTGTAGGGACATGGATGAATCTGGAGAACATCATTCTCAGCAAACTGACACAAGAACAGAAAAAGAAATACCGCATATACTCGCTCATAGGTGGGTGAGAAAAATGAGAACATGTGGACACAGAGAGGCGGTCTACTATACACTGGGGACTGTTGGGGGGAATGGGGGAGGGACAGCAGGGGGGGGCTGGGGGGGATAGCCTGGGGATGAATACCAAGTGTGGGTGAAGGGGAGGAAAGCAGCAAAGCACACTGCCATGTGTGTACCTATGCAACTATCTTGCTTGTTCTGCACATGTACCCCCAAACCTATAATGCAATAAAAAAAAAAAAAAAAAAAAAAAAAAAAAAAAAAAAAAAAAAAAAAAATGAAAAGTAAAAGTACATCATATAGTATGCATTTTTTTCACTTGAAAAACTTCACATCTATTTACTGTCAATTCATTACACTGGATACAAGTGATGAGTTAATTAATTAATTTCTTGAGATGGAGTCTCACTCTGTTGCCCAGGCTAGAGTGTGGTGGTGTGATCTTGGCTCATTGCAACTTCCACCTCCCAGGTTCAAGCAATTATCTGCCTTGGCCCTCCAAGTAGCTGAGATTACAGACATCCACCACCATGGCCAGATAATTGTTGATTTTTAGTAGAGAGGGGGTTTCACCATCTTGGCCAGGCTGGTCTCAAACCTCTGATTTCGTAGTCCACCTGCCTCAATCTCCAAAAGTGCTGGGATTGTAGGTGTGAGCCACTGCACCTGAACTATATATACTGCCAAGTAGTTGGAATTACAGGCATGTGCCACCATACCCAGCTGATTTTGTATTTTTAGTAGAGATGGAATTTCTCCATGTTGGTCAGGGTGGTCTTGAACTCCCAATCTCAGTTGATCCACCCACCTCTGTCCCCCAAAATGCTAGGATTACAGGCCTGAGCCACTGCACCCGGCTGATGGGTTCAATATTAACAGGTTTACACAAAGGGATAAAAAGAAAAGCAGAATTTTGCTGAAATAATTTATTAAAAATTCAAAAAATAGAATTTTGCTGAAATAATTCATTAAAACTTTATCATAAAATAAATTATTAATATAGGCAGAAAGCATATGAAGAGTAGTATATATGTTTTATTTTATTTTTTTCCGGAGAAATAGATACATTTCGTTCACTAGAAAGTTTGTGAGAAGTGCTCAATACCCTCTTTGCCCTCGCTTTGGGAATAAACAGAGTGATAAGTTCTAGATTTCACCACTTTTGTGTAAGCTGTCATGGCATAACTGGCTTCAAAAAGTTTTCTCCCCATGAAACACATTCTTTTGGAAATAAGAAATGTAAAGCTAAGAATAAAAACTAACTTGTCAAATTAGAACACTTTATACAGTGAAAACTAAGTGAAAATGTGTAGAACTTACCATAAGAAAGTATGAGGAGAAACATTACCCATTTGCAGTAGCATACATTATTTTAAATAGAACTCTCAAATGTATATCCTAAATTGTAGAAAAAAATGATTAAAAAATTAGAAAATACCACATAGAAAATGACTGTCATCTACAGGCTAGACAAAGGCACTACTTTTAACTCTCTACAGCTGCCATCAATAGGAAGAGAGAATGAAACACTGCCTAAGATAAATTGTGGTCCAAGTATATTACACTCAGTTAACTTGCATTAAGAGACAAATTCTCAGGCTGGGAGCAGTGGCTCATGCCTTAGAGAGCCTCACAGTTTGGGAGGCTCTCTAAATTTTCAGGTGGTTTTCTTTGAATTTTGGTAGTTTCTTCACACACATGCACTTATTTCTACTCAACTGAATGTTCTGGATGAATCTTTTGAGATCTCTGGAGTGATATTTTATTGCAGTTTTCTCTTCTCCTTTACTCTTCTTTATGACCAATTCTGGCTATCTTGATTTCTCTGAACTTCTAGCTGTGTCTTCTCACTTGGAGTAGGCTTCCTAGATTTCCCAGTCCTGTGCCATGGCCTACTAACACTCTCTAAGCAATAAATTGGGGCAATCATTAGGCTTACTTTGTTCATTTCCTTAGCTGACTGAGACGATGAATTATTACTATCAAGAAAAAATGAGTTGTCAATACACAATATAGCAGGGAGAAATATACTTACAACTCAGAATATAATCAAGGATACTTCTTGCTAAAGTTTGTGGTAAAATTAATAGAAAATTCAAGAATATATTAAAATCATGACTATTCATGACACATTCTACAGAAATAATGCGAGACTCCATCTCAAAAAAAAAAAAAAAGAATTTATATTGTATCTGAAACCAAATAGAAAGAAAATATTTTTGTTGAATTAAATATGAATGAATGAGTAGCTCAGCTGAAAAATCATCATGAGCTCTTTTTTCAAATGCTTTATGTAAGTTTGGTTCATCTTTTCTGGTTTCCTTCCCTTCATCCTCATCCACTTAAATTAGTATAGACCAAGTAGTTTTTAATAGTTCTTGTTAAAAAGAGATTAGTAAGGCAGACAACAGCTCTGCTCTAACCAAAATAAGTATTTTTTCCTGGTCCTACTTAACATATCTTAGGAAAGTAACTGAATGATAATTTGACCTTAAATATACTCCAGATATAGTATTATAAAATGTGCTTTATAAGGGTTATAAGGTTTATTAACAGAGCATTTTGAACAAATTTACCAAAGTTTGGCCTCAAATTAACATGGATACCATTTTTGTTACCTAATGTAATTTAAACTATTTGCCCTTTTAAATACAATCAATACCTGAAATTCTACCAAAATCATTTGTTTATTATACTGCACATCAATAGCTCACTTATGATATTATATCTAAGTTCATTTGGGTTTGCTTTATCTTGTTTAATTTTTGTTCCTTAAAATTCACCAAAATTGTATCAAGAAGGCTATAGATAACAAATGCACATGGGAAAGTACATTTAACATTATTTATTACCAGGGGAATTCAAATTAAAACAATAATTTAGTTTTCTGTATGTGTTCATATTTTAAGAGATTGATGGATCTCAGTAAAGAATTCCAACTCTGACAAAGGAACCTAACTGCATTACCAATATTACAGAGAAAGTCACTGAAACTGGTCAGTGAAAATGGTGTTGACTTAAGTAATATCGGAAATGAGTTCAGTCTGTAAAACACGTGACAATAGGAACTACACATAACACTCTACTATAGTTTAAAAAGTTCTCATTGTGGTACAGGTTAACAATTCTTATACCACGACAGATTTATAATAAGATTTTTAAAATAAAATGAATGGATAGTAGATGGAAGGATTCAAAATTCTTGCTGTTGGAGTGGAAAATTATAGACAAACTAGAGGAAAAATCTAGAGTGACCGACGTGGTAACAGAATAAATGTGGAAGCATCAGAATACAGAATATTCCTGTTTAGCTTAATGTACATACAGATTTGTGTGTGTGTTTGTGAATGTGTGTGCAGAGACAGTTACAACTTTATTAATTTAAATATATCTCTTTCAAAAGACATACACAACACCATCTCAGCTAAGTTGTCCAGGTTAGTATCAACATTACTAAGTCATGCTGATAAAACACAGACTTCTGATATGATGAAAATAATGCTTTTCCTTCATGATGCTCCTCTCCAAAAGACAGAAACCAAGTCTAATAATGAGAAAAAGTCATGAAAACTCTCATTCTACAAAATATCTGACAAGTCCACGTTAAAACTATCAGTCAATATTAAAAAAGTTTGGAAAACTGCAACAGTCAAGTGGCAAAGACGTGTAGGGAGACATAACAAGTAAAAGTGATGTGTGTCTTAGTTATTTGGAGCTGCTATAACAAAATACCATAGACTAAGTCCCTACAAACAAGAAAAAATTATCAGTTCTGGAGGCTGGGATTCCAAGACCAGTCTGCTGGCATGGTCAGGTGCTGGCAAGGGCTCTCTTCCAGTTTATAGGCTTCCATTGTATTTACATAGGACAGAAAGAGGAGAGAGCTCTATGGGGTTTCTTTTATAATGGCACTAATTTCATTAACGAGGGCTCCACCCTTGTAACCTCGTTAACTTTCAAAAGCTTCACCTTCACCTGTCCCTCCAAATTCCATATGTTGAAATTCTGAGCCCCACAATGTAATGGTACATGTGAAGTACATTCAGTACATTGCAAAGTGGCACTCTACATAGAATATTAAAGTAAAATATAGGTAAATATTATGGAAATTGGAATGATATATGGACTTTGACTAATAATTGTTTTTAATTACCAAACAAATTTGAAAGCTTAAACCAGAAGAGGAAAATGTCAATATATTTCCTAAAACATAATAGAAAATGTAAAGAATGTATGTATCATAATCTTTTAAATTTATCATAGGGTATAACTGATACAGCTTTTTATGCATTATGTAATTTAATAGAAATTATTGTGATAGAAGGGAAAGTATGACAATACTATCTAATAATTTTGTCTTTTTATTTTCTTGACAAGTTGCAAACCCCACTATCATACCATTAGTAAAAAAGTATCATAAATCATAGCAAGACAAAGGACTTAATCCAATCCCTTTATTGAAAAAATAGAGCAATTATGGTCATACGCTTTTGTAAATATAGTATTTTTGTATTCTAAATAGCTTATAAAAATATATATTTTAATGCCTAATGGAACAATGAAAAATATTTATATGAAAATATACAGTCCTTCTGTGGCAATTTATTTTAAAAATTAAAAGTTCTACAGATTTGTTTTAGAAAGAAAGTTACTACCTGTTTCCAAGGAACCTCAATTTACGTGTTTAATTCACTATGGATCGATATAGATTTATAAAGTGAAAATCAATATCATTAGCAATTTATGTTTCAAAGGATGTTAGCTCTTTCATGGAACTATTGGAAAAGCTGGATTTGTATTTTGTCAGATAAATAAACACTTTTTAAACCAGTATTAACCAATGTTTTAAACCATAACAAGTAATAATACAAATAAAATAATACACAGTAAAGCAAGCACAGGTAAACATTTATATATCTTTAACTATACACACACACACACACACACACACACACACACAGAGTTTACTCTCTATATATAGTTCATTACTTGTTATCATATATGTATTCTAGAAGTAGTGAAGTTATTGTATAATGAAATAAACAAAGTAGCTACAGGATGACTGTATTCTTACTGAAGGTATGTATGTGGTTAGCAATGTCATAAATAAGCCCAATTTTAAAAAGCATAATAAGTAATTTGAATCACAATTATATCTGATCATATTCAATGCCATATGAGAAAACCATACAGTCATAAAAATAAACTGATAATAAAATATCTAAAATAAAATTTCTTGCTTTTCTCATCTTTGATTTTTATTTGTTTAAATAGATAGGCTTAAATGTTGGCAATAGCATCAAATAATACTAGTTAGAGTGGCTAAAGAGATAATCTAATTCTTTCCTATGGATTGCTAAAAAATACCTCTTATTTGTTAGACCTGTTACACTGTAGCAATTTTTAAAACAGCTTTAACATTATTCATCTAGGTAATCACATTATCTTGTAATCATTACATTACTAAATTTCACACTGATTAAATTTATAATACATTTATTTATTATCCACACTTTATCTTCTCTACTGAATGTGTAAAATTCTTTAAGGGTTTGCATCCTTAATTTGCTCATATAAGACAATATTTAATATAGAATTTCTAGGTTTGTATTTGTTCAAAAGGAGAACTATTTTATACTTCTCTTTGTATATTTATGTATAATTGTGCTGTAAATTAAGGGTCTTGTGGTGCACATGAATTTAAAGATAAATAAAATGAAGAAAGTAAGTATTTCTAGTCCCATTTCAGAACTAGTATAGATCCAAAGAAGGTCTTCTCTAATCTCTCTGATAGTTATTCAATAATTTTCTAAGCAATTAATATAGTAAATAGGTTTTGCAAGTTAACCTTTATGCAGATAATCATAGGTTTTAAGAGAGAAAATACTGGACAATGCAAGGGCTACCTCAAAATACATATAGGTCAGATATAGTGGCTCACACTTGTAATCCCAGAACTTTGGGATTACAAGCTGGCAGATTTTTTGTGCCCAGAATTTTAAGACAAGCCTGAGCAACATGGCAAAACCCCATCTCTACAAAATACAAAAGTGTTTAGCTGTACATGGTGGTGCGTGCCTGCAGTTCCAGCTAGTTGGGAGGCTGAGATGGGAGGATCACTTGAGCCCAGGGGTGTCAAGGCTGCAGTTAGCTGTGATTGTGCAACCACACTTCAGCCTGGGTGATAGAGCCAGACCACCTCCCCCGTGTGTGTGTGTGTGTGTGTGTGTGTGTACAGACACAGATACACACATATAGGGCAAAAACCTGCTCACATGTCAAAAAAAATTAATTGCTTTATTAAATTATTAAGAAATTAGTCTAGCGGTTATGTAATCACATTCTAATTTGCTCTGCTTTATTCCCACTCTGTAAGAAGCAGGAATATTCCGTTGAGCGGTGGTTTGTACTTTTCCTTGAAGAGGTCCCTTGCATTCCTTGTAAGTTGTATTCCTAGGTATTTTATTCTCTTTGTAGCAATTGTGAATGGCAGTTCATTCTTGATTTGGTTCTCTTTAAGTCTGTTATTGGTGTATAGGAATGCTTGTGATTTTTGCACATTGATTTTATATCCTGAGACTTTGCTGAAGTTGCTTATCAGTTTCAGGAGTTTTTGGGCTGAGGTGATGGGGTCTTCTAGGTATAATATCATGTCGTCTGCAAATAGAGACAATTTGGCTTCCACCTTTCCTATTTGAATACACTTTATTACTTTTTCTTGCCTGATTGCTCTGGCTAGAACTTCCAGTACTATGTTCAATAGGAGTGGTGGGAGAGGCCATCCTTGTCTAGTGCTGGATTTCAAAGGGAATGCTTCCAGTTTTTGCCCATTCAATATGAAATTGGCTGTTGATTTGTCATAAATAGCTTTCATTAATTTGAGATATGTTCCATCAATACCAAGTTTATTGAGGGTTTTTAGCATAAAGGGCTGTTGAATTTTGTCAAATGCCTTCTCTGCATCAATTGAGATAATCATGTGGTTTTTGTTTTTGCTTCTGTTTATGTGGTGAATTACGTTTATAGACTTGCCTATGTTGAACCAGCCTTGCATCCCCGGGATGAATCCTACTTGAGAGGACACAAACAGAAGGAGAAACATTCCATGTTCATGGTTAGGAAGAATCAATATCATGAAAATGGCTATACTCTCCAAAGTAATTTACAGAATCAATGCTATCCCCATGAAGCTACCATTGAATTTCTTCACAGAACTGGAAAAAACCACCATGAACATCACATAAAACCAAAAGAGAGCCCACATAGCCAAGTCAATTCTAAGCAAAAAGAACACAGCGAGAGGCATCACACTACCAGACTTCAAACTATACTACAAGGCTACAGTAATCAAAACAGCATGGTACTGGTACCAAAACAGAGAGATAGACCAATGGAACAGAACAGAGGAATTGGAGGCAACATAACATATCTACAACCATATAATCTTTGATAAACCAGACAAAAACAAGCAATGGGGAAAGGATTCCCTGTTTAATAAATGGTGTTGGGAAAACTGGTTAGCCATGTGCAGAAAGCAGAAACTGGACCCCTTCCTGACACCTTACACTAAAATTAACTCCAGATGGATTAAAGACTTAAACATAAGACCTGGCACCATAAAAACCCTAGAAGAAAATCTAGGCAAAACCATTCAAGACATAGGAGTAGGCAAGAACTTCATGACCAAAACACCAAAAGCATTGGCAACAAAAGCCAAAATAGACAAATGGGACCTAATCAAACTCCACAGCTTCTGCACGGCAAAAGAAACAGTCACTAGAGTGAATCGGCAACCATCAGAATGGGAAAAAAATCTTTGCAGTTTACACATCTGACAAAGGGTTGATATCCAGAATTTACAAAGAACTCAAACAGATTTACAGAAAAAAAACAAACAAGCCCATTCAAAAATGGGCAAAGGATATGAACAGATACTTTACAAAAGAAGACATACACAAGGCCAACAAACATATGAAAAAATGTTCATCATCACTGGTCATTAGAGAGATGCAAATCAAAACCACATTGAGATACCATCTCACACCAGTTAGAATGGCGATCATTAAAAAATCTGGAGACAGCAGATGCTGGAGAGGATGTGGAGAAATAGGAACACTCTTACACTGTTGGTGGGAGTGTAAATTAGTTCAACCATTGTGGAAGACAGGGTGGCGATTCCTCAAGGACCTAGAAATAGAAATTCCATTTGACCCAGCAATCCCATTACTGGGTATATATCCAAAGGAATATAAATCATTCTACTATAAGGACACATGCACACGAATGTTCATTGCAGCACTGTTTACAATAGCAAAGACCTAGAACCAACCCAAATGCCCATCGATGATAGACTGGACTGGGAAAATGTGGCACATATACACCATGGAATATTATGCAGCAATCAAAAATGATGAGTTTTTGTCCTTTGTAAGGACATGGATGAATCTGGAGAACATCATTCTCAGCAAACTGACACAAGAACAGAAAAGGAAATACCACATATTCTCACTCATAGGCGGGTGAGACAAATGAGACCACATGGACACAGGGAGGGGGGTACTACACACTGGGGTCTATTTTGGGGAATAGGGGAGGGACAGCAGTGGGGGTAACTGGGGAGGGATAACCTGGGGAGAAATGCCAAATGTGGGTGAAGGGGAGAAAGGCAGCAAAACACACCGCCATGTGTGTACCTATGCAACTATCTTACATGTTCTGCACACGTACCCCAAAATCTAAAATGCAATAAAAGTTAAAAAAAGAAAAGAAGAAGCAGGAATATCATTTTATGTGCTGGGGATGAGGCAAATATCATGTTCTGTATCCTTGTGGATAAAAGGCTAGTAATAGTTACCCTTTGTAGGTTTTGTCAACTGCAAGTGAATAAAAGTAACTCTTGGGGCTTTCTCATGTCTTCTTTGCTCAAGAGCTTCGCTCAATTTTGATTACTAAAGTGATACAAGGTCAATGAATAATATGCCATTAACCTAGCCAATGTGAGTTCTGCCTTAAAGAAACACAAACAAACGCTTTAGTAAGCTTTGTACAAAGAGGTAACAATGGAACTCAGGAGACTATTACCGTTTTCTTTTAGGCAAAGATATAAGCACCTACAGCAGTAAAGAATAATACAGTAGATCATAACATAGTACAATACAGTGCTAAAAAATTGATTTCTTGCTTTATAAATCATTCTTTCTTTGGTATCAATAGAAAGTCAATCTACGTAACTGAAGGAAAAGCAGACATTTCAAAAGAATGTGCCTAATGCTTACAAAATACTCAGGAATGAAGTGAGATATAAAACACATCAAGTCTCAAACATCAAGAACCCTCTGGTTCAGAAGCTGTTGTTACCATTATTGTTCCTTGACATTCAGTAATGTCAGACACTTCTTTTACTCTGAGTACTTCCTCCCTGAACAGTGAGAGTGAATCCCAAGTCAGCAACTGTTGGCTGTTAACCTCAAACTGCCTCTATGATTTTGTATTACTTTCTCAACAATTAAATATCATGTGCAATATCCATTGCCCAAGTCTCAGACACCTGCCAACAGCTTAAATACTAGAGAGTGAGGAAAGTAGATATATCTTTTTGTTGAGCATATATAATTAGAAGACTCACCTTCAAACAGTAAAGATGTTCAGTTATGTTTTATCTAGATATTTTCAATGAAATTACAGTTCACAATTTTGTTTACTCAATAAATCCATGGCCATTTCCTTCCACAAATATATTGAGAGAAACTGATGCTGATATCATCATCAATGCAAGTGTCCTAGAAGAGGTTTCAGAGAAAAGCATTTTATTTTTTTGTATATAATTATTTACTTCAAGATAAAGTAGATTTCCTTGAATTTGATCAAACAATAAGTTAATATAACCATTTATTGAACTTTCAGTACAAAAGTAATCCTCCAAGGTAGCTTAGTCAGCATCTTTTATTTTATTAATTGCAATATTGATCAAATTGACTAAATAAACATCTAAATTTATATCAAAATAAGGTCAGCTGTAGGGATGAGAATAGCTATAATAAAATATTTTGTGGAATATTTTATTCTTAAAGAAATATTGTTTTTGAAACAGGGTCTCACTTTGTTTTCTAGGCTGGAGTGCAGTGGTGCCATTTTGGCTCATTGCGGCCTCAAACTTCTGGCTCAAGTGATGCTTTGACCTTAGTCTCCCAAGTAGCTGGGACTACAGGGATATGCCACCATGCCAGGCTAAGAGTTTGTATTTTAATGACAGCTTTTGTTCAGTCACTATATGATGTTTCTTTTTCATGGTCAAAAAAGCCTTCCACATCATAGTTAAATGTCCTGTATCTGTACTATGAGAATAGATGATATCTGAAAGATTCTTTGAATGTGGTACAAAAGCACTCCTTTTTTTTTTTTTTTTTTCTCGTATTTGATAAAATAGATTTTTTTTATTTTTATTTTTATTGCATTATAGGTTTGGGGGTACATGTGCAGAACGAGCCAGATAGTTGCATAGGTACACACATGGCAGTGTGCTTTGCTGCTTTCCTCCCCTTCACCCACACTTGGTATTCATCCCCAGGCTATCCCCCCCAGCCCCCCCCTGCTGTCCCTCCCCCATTCCCCCCAACAGTCCCCAGTGTATAGTAGACCGCCTCTCTGTGTCCACGTGTTCTCATTTTTCTCACCCACCTATGAGTGAGTATATGCGGTATTTCTTTTTCTGTTCTTGTGTCAGTTTGCTGAGAATGATGTTCTCCAGATTCATCCATGTCCCTACAAAGGACACAAACTCATCATTTTTGATTGCTGCATAATATTCCATGGTGTATATGTGCCACATTTTCCCTGTCCAGTCTATCATCGTTGGGCATTTGGGTTGGTTCCAGGTCTTTGCTATTGTAAACAGTGCTGCAATGAACATTCGTGTGCATGTGTCCTTATAGTAGAACGATTTATAGTCCTTTGGATATATACCCAGTAATGGGATTGCTGGGTCAAATGGAATTTCTATTTCTAGGTCCCTGAGGAATCGCCACACTGTCTTCCACAATGGTTGAACTAATTTACACTCCCACCAACAGTGTAAGAGTGTTCCTATTTCTCCACATCCTCTCCAGCATCTGCTGTCTCCAGATTTTTTAATGATCGCCATTCTAAGTGGTGTGAGATGGTATCTCAATGTGGTTTTGATTTGCATCTCTCTAATGACCAATGACGATGAGCACTTTTTCATATGTTTGCTGGCCTCATGTATGTCTGCTTTCGTAAAGTTTCTGTTCATATCCTTTGCCCATTTTTGAATGGGCTTGTTTGTTTTTTTCCTGTAAATCTGTATGAGTTCTTTGTAAATTCTGGATATCAGCCCTTTGTCAGATGCGTAAACTGCAAAGATTTTTTCCCATTCTGATGGTTGCCGATTCACTCTAGTGACTGTTTGTTTTGCTGTGCAGAAGCTGTGGAGTTTGATTAGGTCCCATTTGTCTATTTTGGCTTTTGTTGCCAATGCTTTTGGTGTTTTGTTCATGAAGTCCTTGCCTACTCCTATGTCCTGAATGGTTTTGCCTAGATTTTCTCCTAGGGTTTTTATGGTGTCAGGTCTTACGTTTAAGTCTTTAATCCATCTGGAGTTAATTTTAGTGTAAGGTGTCAGGAAGGGGTCCAGTTTCTGCTTTCTGCACATGGCTAGCCAGTTTTCCCAACACCATTTATTAAATAGGGAATCCTTTCCCCATTGCTTGTTTTTGTCTGGTTTATCAAAGATAATATGGTTTTAGATATGCTGTGTTGCCTCCGATGCTTCTGTTCTGTTCCATTGGTCTATATCTCTGTTTTGGTACCAGTACCATGCTGTTTTGATTACTGTAGCCTTGTAGTATAGTTTGAAGTCTGGTAGTGTGATGCCTCCTGCTGTGTTCTTTTTGCTTAGAATTGACTTGGCTATGCGGGCTCTTTTTTGGTTCCATATGAAATTCATGGTGTTTTTTTCCAGTTCTGTGAAGAAATTCAATGGTAGTTTGATGGGGATAGCATTTATTCTGTAAATTACTTTGGGAAGTATAGCCATTATCACGATATTGATTCTTCCTAACCACGAACATGGAACGTTTCTCCATCTGTTTGTGTCCTCTCTTATTTCGTTGAGCAGTGGTTTGTAGTTTTCCTTAAAGAGGTCCCTTACATTCCTTGTGAGTTGTATTCCTAGGTATTTTGTTTTCTTTGTAGCAATTGTGAATGGCAGTTCGCTCTTGATTTGGTTCTCTTTAAGTCTGTTATTGATGTATAGGAATGCTTATGATTTTTGCACATTGATTTTATATCCTGAGACTTTGCTGAAGTTGCTTATCAGTTGCAGGAGCTTTTGGGCTGAGGTGATGGGGTCTTCTAGGTATACTATCATGTCATCTGCAAATAGAGACAATTTGGCTTCCACCTTTCCTATTTGAATACCCTTTATTTCTTTTTCTTGCCTGATTGCTCTGGCTAGAACTTCCAGTACTATGTTGAATAGGAGTGGTGAGAGAGGGCATCCTTGTCTAGTGCCGGATTTCAAAAGAAATGCTTCCAGTTTTTGCCCATTCAGTATGATATTGGCTGTTGGTTTGTCATAAATAGCTTTTATTACTTTGAGATATGTTCCATCAATACCAAGTTTATTGAGGGTTTTTAGCATAAAGGGCTGTTGAATTTTGTCAAATGCCTTCTCTGCATCAATTGAGATAATCATGTGGTTTTTGTTTTTGCTTCTGTTTATGTGGTGAATTACATTTATAGACTTGCGTATGTTGAACCAGCCTTGCATCCCAGGGATGAATCCTACTTGATCATGATGGATAAGTTTTTTAATGAAAAGCACTCCTTTTAAACCTTAGCTGATTGGCAGTTAGGTTCTGAAAGAGTAAATAATGTTTTCTAACATTGTAAGTAAACTAAATGCCAAATCCTCTTTAAAACCTATGGCTTTGCTTTGCTAAACCAGAGGCCTCTCCCCATGTCAACTTGGCTTTCTCCCTAAAGAGCATCATACAAGCCTTAGAATCTATGCAGAATGCCCAAGTTTCTACATTTTGATTAGGTACTTTCTATTTATCTGCCTAAATCAAGATTATGTATTCGTCTACCAAAAAGAAAGTGGTCTCTCTGACAACTTAGGTTAAATCACAATAAATGCCCTCTTGTTAAATCAGAACCAATTTAGTATTTGTGAGAGTTCAACTGTGGTTTAGATATTAATAAGGGACAATAATTCATTGGAGATCTGTGTTTTATATATTTCAATACACAAAAATTAAATCAAGCTCACAACTGCTCATATCATATTCTGTTCATCTATCTTGATAATTGTGTGTGTGTGTGTGTGTGTGTGTGTGTGACACAGAGTCTCGTTTTGTTGCCCAGGCTGAAGTGCAGTGTCCTGATCTCAGCCAACTGCAACCTCTGCCTCCCAGATTCAAGCGATTTTCCTGCTTTAGGCTACTGAGTAGCTGGGATTATAGACACATACCACCACGCCAGACTACTTTTTGTATTTTTAGTGGAGAGAAGGTTTCACCATGTTTGCCAGGCTGATCTCGGTCTTCTGACCTCAAGTGATCCGTCCACTTTGGCCTCCCAAAGTGCTGGAATTATAGGCCTGAGCCGTTGCTTCTAGCCTTGGTAACTGTAACTTTGTAATGACTATAACGCTACGTTCAAGTTTAGAATTTTTAAGCCTCAAATTTCCTGGCCTATGGTTCATAATCTCTTTTATTCTTCTCACTGAAGAGAGGCCCAGTGTGTATCCATGTGGATGAGCAGCTAGCCTGCAAGTCTGTCTTGCAGCCACTGTTCATGTTTTGGGGTACACATTAATAGTACATTGTGTCCCTAAGAAAAATGACAGAAATAGAGGATTATATGTGCCCTGTATGTGGCCTTGGGGCTGTTAACAAAATTTGTGGAATCATGAGTACCTAAAGAGCAGTTTAGAAGAGAGGTGTGGGTGTGATATATCTCCTTGACCCTCAGGCTACAGCTATGAAGGTGAGGAGCTGATGAAAGAGAGACAGAGTGAGGAGGCCTTCACTAAAATGGAACGCAGCTCAAGCCTTTTCTTGCCTATGTCTAAGGACAATACTCCATCCTGTTTTCTTTCTGAGGACAGAGGCTGTGTCTTATTCATCTTTGTATCCAGTATTATTTGATGGTCAATAATTTCGTTTCATTTGAATTACTTATTATTGTTGAATAAGTAACTTTAAAACTAGAGAAAAAAATGGAATCATGACTAAGGCCATGTAGCTAGTCAATGTTAAAGCAGTTCAAATTCAGATTTCAAAAATCAGAGTCTTCTGGTTCTGAGGTCTTTGATCAGCTGTTGTATTATCCTTTCTCATGCTGTTCTGAAAAAATACCCAAGACTGGGTAATTCATAAATAAGAGGTTTAATTTACTCAAATTACTGGGTATTCTTAAAGAAAAGCTTTAATTTCCGCATGGCTGGGGAGGCCTCAGGAGACTTCCAATCATGGCGGAAGACATCTCTTCACAGGGCAGCAGGAGAGAGAATGAATGCCAGAAGGGGAAATTCCAGATGCTTATAAAACATCCGATCTTGTGAGAGCTCACTCACTATCTTGAGAATAGCATGAGAGTAACTGTCTCCATAATTCAACCTCTCACTAGGTCTCTCCCAAGATACATGAGTATTATAGAAATTACAATTCAAGCTGAGATTTGGGCAAAGGCACAAAGTCAGACCATATCAGTTGTTGTATCACACTGATGATCCTTCACACTAAAGCATATAAAAAAATAAACGTAAGTGTCATTAAGCAACCAGAGGCCTGATGTGGTATGAGACCCCAGCTAAAGGCAAGGTTAAAGTAGCATTCAACAGTGAGGTATAATTGTATAGAGAACGTCTAATTGAAACAGTGTCTTCCAAGTCTGAATATGATTTAGTTAGGGATACAGAAGACATTCTAAATAGAGAGAAGAACAACACCCATGGTCTTATTTTATTTACTTCATCTATTCATAATATAGAAAATACATCTACTGAAACTAAATTTAATCTCAGAAGAAAATGAGCCATTTTTTAATTGTGATAATAAAAAGGAAAGTTTGTTTAATTGTTTGTATCTTGACAATTTCTCAACCATCAGGACACATCTAAATTGAAATGTTTACAAAAAAAAACAAAAAAAGAAATGTTTACAAATTGTTTTGAAGACAAAATCTAAAGTTAGTCTTTTTAAATCAACATATTTAAAATCTATTTCCCTCAAAAATATTAAATCAAGATTCAGTTTAGCCAAA
Organism: Saguinus oedipus; assembly: GCA_031835075.1. Lineage (NCBI taxonomy): Eukaryota > Metazoa > Chordata > Mammalia > Primates > Cebidae > Saguinus > Saguinus oedipus. The sequence continues at coordinate 48,000,779 of CM063186.1, read as the reverse complement.
TAAATCTTTGGAAATTTTCTCTTTATGTTAAGAAACATATTTACAGTGGATATATATGAATTCACTGGGGTTAAGTATTCTTTCTTCATCTGTCTTCTCTCTCTCTCTCTCTCTGTCTCTCTCTCTCTCTGTCTCTCTCTCTCTCTCTCTCTCTCTCTCTCTTCTCTCTCTGTCTCTCTCTACATCATTCTTTCTATTATTTTCTCATTTGCTTGGATAAAAGCCATAAGCAAATAATCATGCCAACCACAGACAGACACTTTTTTCAAATAACTATGAGAAATAACATTTCTGTAGAGACGGAGTTTCCACTGAAGTGTTTAAGGAAACAGTATTTAATGGGGAGAGAAAGAGAATGACTATTTTCCCTGGTGATAACCAATCCTTTTTATCCCAATTTATAGCAGCAGGGGAGGGAAATGTGTACCTAACATGAAAATAAACTGTCGAGGTACAGAGTGTGCATATAAAAGGTTAGCTGGGTAGTGGCTGAGTAATTACAGTAATTCAGGACATGTAAATACATCCTGTGGACCAAAGAAACAAAAATATGTTATAATAGGAATGGAGCAATTAAGAAGATATATCTTCAGGCTAAATAACAGTACATATTCCAAACAAAGGACTTTACTGACAGGACAAAACCAAGGATAATGTACTAATTTAAGAAACAAATTTTTAACCATATTGCAAAGTCAAGTGTACACTAAAGCCAAGTTAGCCTCACCTGATTATCTGAGGTGGAAAAATGATATCATGCTACATTCCAAAACTGTCTTTTATTAAACAAGTGTCAAATTATGCCAATTGATGCATATTTGCTTTAAATTCTTTGGGAGATAGTAATAAACCACTAAAGCAGAGAGAATAAATTTCAAAAACAAGGGAATTAAGTGAAAGACCATTTTATTTCATGAGCACTATTCTATACTGTTGAACAATTAGTAAGCTACTTTTGCAAAGTTAATGTGAAGATGGCAAGGTAAGTGGACAATTAGACTGCTTGCTTTTCCAGGCATCTTTAGTTCTGTGCCTAATTCTGAAGGTTAATGGCTAGTATTAACAGACATTTGATTTTAATTTTAAAAAAACAGGCTATTTAAATCCAATGTGTTCTCTAATATGCATTTTCTAGAAATATTTCTACTTAATATGGCTATGTAAAGTGTTTTATTGTAATTGTATAGGTTTAACTTCTTTTGAAATCAAAGCTTAACAGATCCTCTAGGTAACCCACATTCAGATTTTTTCCCATACAGAGTAATAGATAAAATTCTTCACAGACCACTCTACTAGGGATCTTAAAACATGGGTAATGATCAAACATACATCAAGTCTTCTGGAGCAGTATACAGAGAAGAAACTCATATAAACCAAAAATCACCAAGAGAAGTTTAAGCTTCTTTTTTCTTCATCACCCTGGGGAGATGGGGTGATGCACATCACTCTATTTATATATACAGTCATATGGCCAGGTAGGGCCTCTGAATCCAGTTGAATCAAGGAGCAAGACAACAGTCATGAGGCTGGGAGACATTTGAGCCGAGTAATTAACAAAGCACTGTCTCCTTACTGGTGGGTTTAGTACTAAGATATAAAAGCAATATGGCATGGTAGAAGCTACAAACCAGCATTGTTTTACCACTTCAATATCTGTGGTTATGGAAGCATCTGCTTTACTCCTGAAATAATCAATATATTTATGCCTAATCCTGGTGTTGGGCTAGAAGAGAATATTATAAGTAGTGAGCATTTGGAAATTTCCCATGAAATCTTACAAGACAAGACATTTGCTAAAAGTACTGTCTGTAGATTTACAATAAAGAACAAGTAGACCCTTATTCTCATTTGGTAATTATCACCGTCAGCACTTGTGATGCTATAACTCACACTGTATGCTAATGAAGATGTTGAAAAAATGCAAAATATGTCAAGCATGTGGTTATTTCCTTGAAGCAACATCCCATATTGTATAAAAATAAAAATACAGATGACAAATATTGACAATTAGGAACTATCGGGGGGCATGAATAATAGAAAAAGATAATGTGAACCTTTATAAGGTAAGATATAATGGTTAAAGGAATATGCAAATTAGTAAATATCAATTGGTACAATTCCTTTTTTTATAAGAAGTGTATAAACAATGGTGTACTAGAGACAGCTCATGCTGCCTCATGGGAGTTGATATGATTTGCCTGCCTCCCCAGCTATGCTAAATTGTAAGTCAATTAAACCTCTTTTCTTAAGAAATTACCCAATGTTGGGTTGGTCTTTATTAGCAGTGTGTAAAAAGACTAATAAAGGAGTAAATTGTTCAACTTTTACATAGTTTACATTTAGTTACGACAGGAGCATTTGCCCCAGGAATAAACAAATTCTAAAAATGTGGGCTTTTCCTTCATCCTCAAAAGGATTAATCATTGAAAATTTAACAGCACCATTTATGTGTATAAATCAGAGTGGGAATAGTTTTAAATTTATTATGAAATTTATTAGTTCCTCTTTAATTCTCAATCTTTATAATTGAAGATACTTATTTAAATGACCTGTAAATTTTATAAGAATGTGGAGTAATTAGGCTTTTTAAAAACAGGTCTAGGATATTATTACGTTAAATTTTATATGTATCCCAAACAGGAGGATAATGTATGTGGTTTGCACAAAATGGAAGAACAGGTGATACATTTCTTCATTTTCACACACTTAATTGTAACAATTATGATTTTTACATGAGTAAATATTGATTATTTTTAAGCACAATGAAGTTTTTGATGTTCTTTGGAATGTACTTTCCAGCCATGACAAAGTGTTGAGAAATTTGTAAGAGATCAAATATTGCATTCAATTTAATTGAATTGATTTTGAGGATTGTCCTTGAAATTTCTTCATATTGCCAACTCACACATGAGAGGAAGTTTTATATCATCATAGCATGTAATCCTACAATTCCACTAGACATGCCAGAGTGGGGGTAACAGCCTTCCTACAGCTGGTGTTGTTGCCAGTCTTGCCAAGCAAGGCATCCAGTGACTTAGCACAGATGCTGAAGGATGAGGCTACAGTGTCAACCTCTGGTATCCTCAGCTCAGCAGGGCAGAATTTCAGGCAGGCAGAGATTTAGAAATATGCCTGACTTATTATGGTGCAGGCCTCTCAAATGTGAAAGTTGTCCAAATATTTTAATTGTCCATGATTTATTTAGAAGGACTTTTAGAATTTTATGTCTAACTTCAACAATTTTTCAAAGTTATTTTAGAAGTATTTTGTAATACTAATTATATTGTCTATTTAATATTCACAATTTTTATATTTTGAACAACATTGTTATCTGGGTTTCTACTCCAGAAAACATACTATTTTATATGTCAATTTTCATAAAAAGAGGGGAGATAAAATTTCTGTATGAACCATTAACACTTTGTGATGTGTTGCTGATTTATATTAAGATTTGCATAAAAATGAGCAAGTAACAGAGAGAATATTTGATAACATTCATTGAAAGATATTATTTGAGTCTAATTCTTTAAACTACATAGTATTAATTGCTCCATTTACAAAAAGGATTTTAATGATAAAAATGTCACCAAAGAGGTAACATGTATAAACACATTTCTTCTATAGATTCATAATTGTGCCTTCTGCAGTTTCAAGATGAATTTCTTAATTCCCTATCAGTTTATTTACTTTCTTGTAGAATCAGCTTCAATCAATCTTTATGGACCAATATACTGTGGACTCAATGTTCTATTGTCACAGAGGATTATGTGTTAGCTTATTATACACCCATGTTTTCTGTGACAGTCCAATATATGCTTGATTTCTTGGCACAATAATTACCATTCTTTTACTCTCATCCTGTTTTTATTGATAACTTACAAAATTACCCCATATACAAGGAGCCTCAGCAAGTATTTTTTCACTTAATGTGATTGTATATTTCTAATTTTTCTTTCTTCATCCAAGATCTTATTCAGGAGTTTCAAAATGAAGACTCAGAAATGTCTGAAGGACCGTATATATTTATTGATAAAATAGTAAATAATAATGAGACAAAATTCATGATTATGTATACAAATATTGTATTGTCCCTTCTCACTCTGCTTTGAAGAAATACCGGAGACTGGATAATTTATAAGGAAAAGAGGTATAATTCACTCACAGTGCCACATTGCTGGGCAGGCCTCAGGAAACTTAGAATCATGGTGGAAGGCATCTCATCACAGGGTGGCAGGAGAGAGAATGAGTACTGAGCAAAGGGGGAAAAGCGCCTTATAAAACCATCAGATCTCTTGAGCAGTCACTCAATATCACAAGAACAGCAGGAGGGTAAAACTTCATGATTCATTACCTTTCACTGGGTCCATCTCAGGACATGTGGGCAGTATTGTAACTACAATTAAAGATGAGGTTTGGGTAGGGACACAGCCAAACCATCTCAAATAGCAAGTTATGTTAGTCTTTTAAAAGTGTTTGAAATAATTTCAAACAAAAAGTCAGGATAATCTAAAAACATGCTCTTATAATATTAAAATACACAAACACACTGTGTCTTTAAAACTGAATTATGAATGTTTCTTGGTTGTTGATTTTATATATGGGATTTTTAAACCTCAGACATAATTGCAGAAATATTTAAATAAAGTGATTGTGATGCTTATACATTGATTTAATGTATGTGCTATAATTGTTCATTTTTGTTATTTAAAATTATTTGTTCCAGATATTGAATTTTAACAATTTCAATTCCCATTTGCACTGGCATTAAAAAAAACTAACCTTCTCATTGTTCTGAAATGTCCCAATCACTTGTAAGTTTTCAGTTCATTGCTTTCCAATATCTTGGCTACTCAAGTCCTGGTTGCTTTACAGGTATGATCTTCAATTTCTCTTTTTAGCTCTTTAATATTGTAAAAGCAGCTCTCTCCTATCTGAAATCCTTTGTGTGGATATTCAGTGTTTCTTCACTAAGTTTGGAAAAGATTCAAGAGAAAATGAGCCCAACTAAATGAATTCTTTACTCTGAAGCTTCCTACTTATTAGCAACTTGGCCCCACAGTCTCTGGTTACCTGGGCAGCTATCTTATTTTTAAAGACAGACTAGTGTGGAATTTTCATCTGCATTTTATAGTTGTTCTTGACCTGCTGTGAGCTACTTAATCTTATTCAAAATCAGGACTGAAAACATTAATACAGTGAAGAAATTGTTTTTTCTTCAGAAGCAAAAATGTAGGAATTACTATAATACCTCTTCTGACAGAATAGGGCTACTATAAAATTTGTGATGCTATCACCGTATGGAAATGCAAATATGAGTGTCGGACGTGGGAAAATGGCAAACTAGAGCAGAAGGGATACTGTGAGGCTTCAAACAACATCCCACCAAACATCTTTACCCAAATTTTGAAGGCAAAACAAACATTCTAAAGTTTACTCATTTTGATTTGTTTTGTTTTTTGTTCTCCTTCAGATCAAACATCAGATTACGGCTCTATGCACTTACGTAGGATGCTGGTATCTGTTAATAGTAACGACAATTTCTCATGTATCTAATAGGAAATCATACTGTTGGCCATTTACAAAGTACAAGCACTATCTTTGAAAAGGAAGGCAGATAATTACTGGAATATTATCATATATGGAAGGATTGAGAAATATTTAAACTGTTAATGTGTCCTTCAGATTCAAATTGCGGCCAAAGTTCTCTTGCATGAACTTAAGTTTTGAGAACGTGAAATGAGTACGTATTTAATACTTTCACCCTTTTATGCAGTTTGTTTGCTTTGATACCAGGAGTCAAAACAGCCATCACTCTGGGTCTTCAGAAGAAAAAGTTAATCCCTTCCCATTGAGAAGTACCTCTGTAAACTTACCTCGTCATCTGGTATTTGATGTGTTTTTGTTTTTGTCTAGTGGAGTACTGCATGTATGGCATTAAAGTCATCATCATTTTTATACATTTATTTCTGCTTTCTGATTGGCACACACGTTCATGCCTCTGTATTGAGGAGAATGTACCTGTCAAATATAAAATCATAAACCTCAAAATAAGTGAATGGGTTTAAACGGTGAGTGATGAGAAAAAAAAATAAACTTACACAAAACTGAAGATCATGTAACTTCAAGCCCTAAATCTACTTATACTTTTTAAAACGTGCAACTATAGAATGTGTTTCCATTTAGAAAATAACATTAGAGGCCGGGCGCGGTGGCTCAAGCCTGTAATCTCAGCACTTTGGGAGGCTGAGGCGGGTGGATCACAAGGTCAAGAGATCGAGATCATCCTGGTCAACATGGTGAAACTCGTCTCTACTAAAAATACAAAAAAAAAAAAAAAAAAAAAAAAAAAAAAAAATAGCTGGGCACGGTGGTGCGTGCCTGTAATCCCAGCTACTCAGGAGGCTGAGGCAGGAGAATTGCCTGAACCCAGGAGGCGGAGGTTTTGGTGAGCCGAGATCACGCCATTGCACTCCAGCCTGGGTAACAGGAGGGAAACTCCGTCTCAAAAAGAAAGAAAGAGAGAGAGAGAGAGAGACAGAGAGAGAGAGAGAGAGAGAGAGAGAGAGAGAGAGAGAGAGAGAGAGAGAAGAAAGAAAGAAAGAAAATAACATTAAAGGCATAGAAATCAATATACTTTATGTAGTTAGTTATACTAAACATGTCATCATTAATGATCAGTATTTTCAAATGATCTATAATTAGATGTGAATAATATTAAGTATCAAGCATATGACTAAAATAACAATAAAGCATATATAAAAAGTAATAAAATGGTAGTAGTAATAGCAAACATAATAATGGGCTTTCAAAATATAAAACATGCTTTAAGAAAACTAAGAGGAAAGAAAAACAAATCACGAAAATACAAACCCATAAAAAAGGAAAAATAATACTTGTGTGTGTATGTGTGCATGAGATCAACCATTTTGATTATTGTGATGTGTGTGTGTATCTATAGATAAGAATGTATATATAGCATAAGACAAGCAGAGGAAAGGGAATTAGAATACATCAATCATTTCAGGTTGGTTTAAAGAGTTAGTGTAAATTAGGAGTAGCTATCAATCCCTCTTGAAAGTTAGTCAACTTCCTAATGTTGGAAATTCTTCATCCAACTTTATAAACTTTTAAAACTTTATTGAAAGGAGAAATTTATCTGAGAAAATTTGTGAATTTTCTGAATGTGTCAAAACCGCATCATAAGGAAGATTTTAAATCATAAGTTTGTAATCCAAAGAATTCCTTATTTAGCATAAGCTATAAATAGGTTAAGCAAAAATATCTCTATTGGCTTCCATTACTTGCAGATTCAAGTATAGTTTTCAAAATTATATTGACTCTGAAAGTAGATTCTGGAAGTAGAAGGTTAACTACCTTCAAATACTCTCTAATGCACAAAATCTCTACATCTTTTCTTCAGTTTCCTCCATCTGACATCTTACAATGTTAACATTAGCACTCAGTATTCATCTATACTAATGTTTAATTCAAACAAACTAGTGTACTGTTGGTGGGAGTGTAAATTAGTACAGCCACTATGAAGAGCAATACCAAGGGAATTCCCTCAAAAAACGAGAGCAATAACTGCCATATGATCCAGCCTTCCCACTGATGGGTATGTACCCAAAAGAAAAGAAATTACCATATAAAAAAGATATCTGCACTCCTACGTTTATTGCAAGCACTCACTGTTCACCAAAGCCAAGATATAGAATTAACCTAAGTGTTCATCAGTGGATAAATAAATATATAAATAAATACAATGTGGTGACTATTGTAGTACACAATGGAAAGTTATTCAGCAATAAATACACAACTCTATCATTTGCAACAACAGAGATGAAATTGGGGGATATTATGTTGAGCAAATTAAGCCAGGTACAGAAAAACAAATATTCACATGTTCTCACTTCTATATAGGAGCTAAAAAATTTAATCTTATGGTAATAGTAGAATGATTGTTACTAGAGTCTGGGAATGGTAGAGGGGGAGGGATAAAGTAGAGTCAGTTAATGGGTACAGAGACACAATTAGTTAAAAGAAATAAGATTTAGTGTTTAGTAACACAATAGGGAAGCTATCTTTACAAATAACTTATTGTAAATTTCAATATATTAATAACTAGAGAATTGTAATTGGAATGTTTCTAACCCAAAGGAATGATAACTTTTTATGGTGATGGATATTTTAATTTACCTGATTTGGTAATTAATCATTGTATTTTGTATCAAAATATCATATGTGCCTCATGCATTTTTTTAACTGTTATATATTCATATATTTTAAAAAACTAGTTTACTGTCTATTGAAAAACTAAAATGCATTTTAGTGGTTTTATGTTTTCACCATTGTTTAAATTGGCTCCATTCTTTCATCTATCTATTCATTCATCCATTCATTCATTTAGCAAATGTATACTAAGTATGAATACATCAGATAACCCATATTGATCACAAAATGTGAATAAGATATTAACAATTCCCTGACAGAACTCTGTCTTCTCACATCTTCTATACCTAAATGCCTCAAGTCCACTTTTATTAAAGTTCTCATAGGTAGTCACAACTAAAAGACATATCTTCTGAGTTCACTGCAAGTATAGTTTATACTTTCCATATGTTTGGAAAAAATGTGAAACATATGTTTTTAGTTGTATCTTTGTTAGATTTTAATTAAATGCCCAAGCCATTTTATTTGATCTCCCCATCCAAATCACAAAGTTATTAAGAGCAAGAATTGCATACTTCTTCATACTCTAAAAACAATTGTTTCATAGCATCTGACACCCAAATTATCATGCTATTTTTTAGGCAAGAAGCTTAGTTGTAAGCAATATAAATTGTTCTCTTATTAAAGCATAAAACTAATTTTTATAAGAATATTAAATGGGTTAATACTTAATCCAGTTACATTCTAGCTCTACAGTCACTAAAATCATTAAATCCCTATTTTTCAATTTCTACAGTGCTGAGTAGCCTCTTCCACTGGCCAAGATTCACAACATGGAAAAATATTAAAGCATAGTAAATATTTAGGGATATTGAATAACAGAAGTCCATTAGAGTACTGGGTTACAATAAGATCTTCTTTATTTTTCTTCAGTATGCATTACTATAAAGAATTATCCTGGATAACTTGCTGCTAGGTGCTTCTAAGATAAAAAGTTAATAATAGGCCGGGCGTGGTGGCTCAAGCCTGTAATCCCAGCACTTTGGGAGGCCGAGGCGGGTGGATCACGAGGTCAAGATATCGAGACCATCCTGGTCAACATGGTGAAACCCCGTCTCTACTAAAGATACAAAAAATTAGCTGGGCACGGGGGCAGGTGCCTGTAATCCCAGCTACTCAGGACGCTGAGGCAGGAGAATTGCCTGAACCCAGGAGGCGGAGGTTGCAGTGAGCCGAGATTGCGCCATTGCACTCCAGCCTGGGTAACAAGAGCAAAACTCCGTCTCAAAAAAAAAAAAAAAGTTAATAATAATAATAATAAACTAAAGAGCTTCTGTACAGCAAAAAACAAACAAACAAAATAAATTATTATCAGAGTGAACAGGCAACCTACAAAATGGGAGAAAATTTTCACAAGCTACCCATCTGACAAAGGGCTGATATTCAGAATCTGCAAAGAACTTAAGCAAATTTACAAGAAAAACACAAACAAAACCATCAAAAAGTGGGTGAAGGATATGAACAGACACTTCTCAAAAGGTGACATTTATGCGGCCAGCAAACATTTGAAAAAAAGTTCATTATCACAGGTCATTAGAGAAATGCAAATTGAAAGCACGGTGAGATGCCATTTCATGCCAGTTAGAATGGCAATCATTAAAATGTTAGGAGACAACAGATGCTGAAGAGTATGTGGAGAAACAGGAATGAATGCTTTTACACTGTTGGTGGGAGTGTATAAGAAATACCATTTGACCCGGCAATCCCATTACTGTTTATAAACCCAAGGGATTATAAATCATTCTGTTATAAAGACACATGAACACATATGTTTATTGTGGCACCGTTTACAATAGCAAAGACTTGAAAGCAACCCAAATGCCTATCAGTAATAGACTGGATAAAGAAAATGTGACACATACATACCATGGAATACTATGTAACCCATAAAAAAGGATGAGTTCATGTCCTTTGCAGGGAAATGGATGAATCAGCAAACTAACACAAGAGCAGAAAACCAAACACCGCATGTTCTCACTCATAAGTAGGAGTTGAACAATGAGAACATTCATTCTCCATTGAAAGAAGGTGTTAAATTCAGAATTTACATGATAGTGCTAAATTAAGTAAGTCATGCTTTTTGGTCTAGTAAAGGCAAACATTCTCAATTTCATAAAGAACATCTACAAAATGCCTACAGTAACTTACTTAGTGGTGTGAAACTAAATGCTTTCCTGGAAAATTCGGAGACAGGCTAAAAATGCCTCTCATCAATTCTATTTAATATTATACTGAAAGCTCTAGCTAATGCAATTAAACAAGAAAAGAAAATGTATATGGATTAGGAAGGAAGAAGTTGTCTTTATTTACATATAAAACACCACTGTCTATGTAGAAATTTAAAAGAATCAACAAAAAACTTAAATGAAACCCATAATAGATTATTGCAAGATAATAGATTATTGCAGGATATAAGGTTGTGTCCAAATATTCAATGGAGACAACTTCAGAAAAAGAATTTTTGGTTATTCTTGTTTCCATTGTTATTTTTTTTTAATTATGTGCAGAATGTGAAAGTTTGTTACATAGGTATACACGTGCCATGGTGGTTTGCTGGATCCATCACGCTGTCATCTACATTAGGTATTTTTCCTAATGCTATCCCTCCCCTAGTCCCACAACTCCCAACAGGCCCCAATGTGTCCCGTTCCCTTCCCTGTATCCATGAGTCCTCATTTTACATTTTTGGGATATTAGATGTTCATATATATATCTCCACATGTCTTTTGTTCAACTAGAATAAAATAAGCATCCGAACAGCTGATTAATCCATTATAGATAAGCAATAATTCATTCTTTAAAAGATCCCCTTCCTATTGTCATATTCTAATTCATGGGCATTTAATTTGTCTTAGCTTTTATTAAAACTTGCTCAATCTAATATTTTCAAATTGCATTAGGAGGACATATTCTATGTGTGAATAACTATAGTATTTGATTATTTTCTTCTGTTTATTTCCCCTACTTTGTCCATATTCTTTTGTAATAAATAGGTTATCTTGTTAATATAATTTCTTTTCTTATGAGCAAATTTTGTGAAATTATTTAGATTCAATTGGAAAAAGATGTATGAAATATAGTATTTGAAATTTCAAGGTAAATTTCAATTTTTATGGATTGCTAATGAATTTACTAACAGTAATGTACATTTTTAAATTAAAGAATGAATAACCTTTATTTATACTGAACAATCATCATCTAGGATATAAGTCAAAGTAGAAGAGGACAAACCCGGAAAGCTTCAGGTAGGCCACTTACACCTAGTGATTATTCGCTTCTGGAAGTATAGAATTGTCAGAGTGAGATATAACTAAGTTAATCCCGTGGCTAAAAAGAATAACCACTGAAGAGCCTTACCCATGTTTACTAGTTAACTCTTAGGGTATTTATCAGAGCTTTTTCATGTTTTTATGGATGTCAACATGATTCTTAGCACACTCAAACTCAAATCCAATGCTGACATATCTAACATTTTTCTGATGTTACTGCTTTTTATTAAAAACTGACATCAAGTGATAATTACTAGGTGGTGTAAAAAGACGTTTAGAAATTACCAAATAATGTGATAATAAGGTTCGTATCTGGACAGTCAGATGGTTTTGCGGTGTCCTCACCCGAAATCTCATTTGGAATTTTAATCCCTATAGTGCCAATTATCTCCACCTGTCAAGGGAGAGGCCAGGTGGAGGTAATTGAATCATCAGGGCAGTTTCCCCCATGCTGTTCTTGTTATAGTGAGGGAGTTTTCACAAGATTTGATGGCTTTATAAGTGTTTGGTAGTTCATCCTGCATTCATCCTCCCTGCTGCCAGCTTGTAAAGACGGTCTTGCTTCCCCGTAGCCTTCAGACATGATTCTGTAAGTTTTCTGTGGCCTTCCCAGCCATACTGAGCTGTGAGTTGATTAAACCTCCTTGCTTTATAAATTACCCAGTCTCAGGCAGTTCTTTATAGCAGCATAAAAATGGACCAATGCCAACAGTATGTGCAAAAGGAGTTGCTTTTACTTCTTACTTTTTCTTTTCTTTTCTTTCTTTTGTTTGGTCAGTGAGAGAATTGGTCCTTCCAATTTCGCGATCCAATACAGTGCCTTCTAGTCTACCATTCATCTGTTCTAGACAGGGTGAGTGGATTCTTGAATGACTGTATCTTTCAGGGAAAGAGAAAGGTATATTAATTAGCCTCCCCAGGCTACCATAAGAAAATGCCACAGACTTGTTGGGGGCGGATTAAACAACATAAATATATTTTCTCACGGTTCTGGAGGCCTTAAGTACAAGATCACAGTGTTAGCAGATTTTGTTTCTTCTAAAATCTTTTCACTTGGCTTGCAGTCAGTGCCTTCTTGCTGTGTTCATATGGTCTTCATTCTGCATGGAGGCCCGTCTGTGTGTGTGTGTGTGTGTGTGTGTGTGTGTGTGTGTGTCTGTGTGTGTGTGTCTGAACGTCTTAATGTCCTCTTGCTTTAAGGAACCAATCATATTGGATTAGGGCCCACACTAATGACTTCATTGAAACTACTTGTCTCTTTATAGACCCTATCTCCAAAAAAAAGGGTCATTTCTGAGGTACTGGGGATTAGGGGCTTCACAAATGAATTCTGAGGGGACACAAGACTATAACAAGGGTTAACAGTGACATTTATTACCACTCTTATCTGCCACCTTTGCTTCCTGCCATCTGCCCCTCTTCTTTGTTGCCACTTTGGATTCTGCTACAGTATCAGAAAATCAAGCAGGACACAATTTCAGAAATGCTTTTTAGTTTATTGCCAAGCTCCTGGCATTCTCGCTGTTTCCTATAGCTTGATCAGTTTCAGCAGAGAACTATTTCCTTCCCAGAAAAACCTCATTAGCAGGGTTTAAAAAAAAAAATCAGAGTAAATCAGACTTCATCTGAGTCTCTTTATGAGGCAAAACAATTCTTCATTTGAAACTTAAATGAGATAATTTTTAGATTCTATACCATCAGTGAAAAATTACCAAACACATTCATCTCTTAAATATCTTCTTGATCCCAAATCTTTCTAATTAGGTTTACAGCTCTTGCTCTATGGGATACACACACTACTATTACTTATGAAAAGAAACAGAGCAGTGTGGGATATAAGGGACTGAAGGAGGTACCACACATATATTAAAATTATTTTAAAAATCTCCAATTCAGTTTCTACAGAAAGTATTTCAGGTGTCCAGGCTGGCATCTGAAGTTTACAAGAGGATAAACAATACCATTTGTTGGTAATATATAATTAATTAAACACCACATGTTCTCACTTATGGGTGGGTGTTGAACAATGAGAACACATGGACAAAGGGAGGAGAGCATCACACACTGGGGTCTGTCAGGGGGAAATGGGGGAGGGACAGCGGTGGGTGAGGAGTTGAGGAGAGATACCACGGGGAGAAATGCCAGATATAGGTGAAGGGGAGGAAGGCAGCAAATCACACTGCCATGTGTGTACCTATGCAACAATCTTGCATGTTCTTCACATGTACCCCAAAACCTAAAATGCAGTAAAAAAATGTGCTATGTATTCAGATGAAAGAAAATTAATTAAACTTGATACTCAAGCCTTTCAAGAAAGTACAAGTGGAGGAGAGAGTAATTAGAAAACTTATCAAACCTGGTTCAAATTAGCAAAAGCTTTGTTAATGTAAGTCAGCATCTAAATCTAAGGTTTTAAGTAAGTAATCTGCTGTGGTTGATGGATTGTTTTTTCATATTTAAGTTCCTTTGCTCCTTTTTTTTTTTCCTTTTCTGATTCACTGTTTTTATTTCTCAAGTCTTTATAAGGTAATTATTTGAATACCTAAATAATTTTTCATCTCTTTTTTAAAGCTCACCTTTTGGCAGGTAGTAAACTGGTAACTTGCCTTCACAATAAGATTAGGCAATAAGGCTAACCTTAGTGAATTTTCAGCTTTTTTCAGAAATGCTGATGTAGTATCTGGCAAGCTTGGTAATGACCTTGGAGGATAATGTGATAGTCTCATAACCAATATTGAACAAAAACAGTTTTAAAGGAAGTTGTTTCATTTCCTGGAAGAAGGGAAAATAATCAAAGTGTATATACTGATTTCAGATTTTCTAATTAACACATTAGCGTCCACCTACATTTGATGCTCTTTTTAACAAAGCTTCTTTACTTATAGACTTATTCTCTCCTCCTACTGTTCAGCAATCATTATCATCTCCATAAATAGGGATCATCCATTATTTCAAAAAATAATAATTTTGACTTTTAATCCCTAAATATGAAAATTTCACCATATTATGTGTCAAAGTGGTTTTAATTAAAGTCCAGTTGCTCTTCTTATCTATACATTCAGATATATTGGTTGTTTTCCTTTGAGACTGTCAGGGAGATATTAAAGTCACTAAGTGGAATCAGAGAGAACATCTTTGGAAATATTCTTTTGAAAAAGAATGAATTGCCACGCTCAGCCCTATAATCCCAGAACTTTGGGAGGCCCAAAAGGACTGTTTGAGACCAGAACTTGGGGACTAGTGTGGACAACATAGTCAAACTTTGTCTCTACCAAAAAACAAAAAAATTAGCCAGGCATAGTGGGGCATGTCTATAGTTCTAACTACTTGGGAGGCTGAGGTGGGTGGATCATTCGAGCAGGTGGTGAGGTATGATAGATCCAATGCACTCCAGCTTGGGAGAAAATGAGAGACCCTGTCAAAAACCAAACCAAACAAAAACAAAAACACAGACTAATTCCATAGGAGATGAGGTACCTGATTGCCCTAGTGTATATTTATTATTTTATAATTTTGATTGAGTGCTTATCTTCAGCTACCATTTATTTATTTTATTTTTTTTTTTTAGGACATAGGCTTGGCTGCAGTGTCAAACAGTAAAAATATAAATAGCAAACTAAATTAATTATATATCACTTTTGTCTATTTCCAAGCAGTCTAATAATATTTAGCAGTCCTAGAAGACAGAGTGGTGTCATTGTGTGAGGAACCATGTTTCCTACCCTCTTGTTCTGCTATCCTCAAAAGGAACTCTTAAAGCTGGTAAAAATAGAGCATAAAAGAAATGACCCAAGAGAAGACTAAAACCAACTCGCCCTGTGCCTTCACCACTGGGTTTCCTGACACTGGATAGTGTCTCCTCAGGAGAAGGGCACCTTTTTTCTTGGTCCAACAAGAGGAGGCACTTTTTAAAAATTTTAATCCTATCTAACAAAAGGGAATTTCTTTTCAATTCTTGTAGAAACTAATCTGCGCTATCATTGCCTTATTATGATGGCTCTATCTCTCTTATCACAGGTCAAAATGATATTTTTTGTATTCCCATTTCAGCTGCTCTTGAGTTTCACTGTTCATTTCTCTGTTGTATAAACCTAATCTTCACAAAGTTAGCAAACCAGACATTTATATTCATGAAGGTTAGATATTAAAAGTTTTATTTGAAAGTCTTATTTTTAAGAAAATGTTTTCTAATAAATTCCTCAACTTTAATTATCTTGAGGTTTAAAGCTAAAGAAAATATTTTTCCATATTTTTGGAGGCATTTTTTAATAATAAACCCACCAGGCAAAACTCAGCTCTGTAAATACTTGTTAATATTTTATTAAATTAACAGAAATTGATTTAAGTTTATAACCATTTTATGGTTCTGAATGATGTCAGGCTCCATTCATTGCAGGCTACAGTGAAACTTACATTAACTCTCATTTTGGTGTTTGTTTTTAGAATTTGTTTTATTATTTATATAAAAATAGTATGAGTATGCACTTGTTTTTAAGTTTCACAAATCAAATTAAATATATGAAATGAACCCAGGTCAAGAAACAGAATCTTGCAATATTTCAGAATTCTGATTTTGCCCTCTAAAAACCACTACCCTCAAGTGTGGTCAATATTCTGACTACTAATATGTGTTAGCACGTTCCTCTGAGGGGAAACTTAAAGTAAACATGATCATACAATATGAACCCCTGTATAACTGCTGCTTTATTCTACCTTACATGTGTACATTCAGCTGTATTATTGCATGTTAATTTATTTTATGTATCCTAATTATAAAAATCTATTGTATAACTGTAATAACATTGGTATATCTATTTTGTGTTGATATACTTTTGGTTAGTTTCCCAGTGTGGGAATCTTGGAAATAATAGTACTACGTGTTCTTGTACATGGTTTTGGTTAAACATTGATATGAATAATCTTCAAAATTTTTCATTAACTTTCATGTTTTCCTTTAGGATAGGCAGATAGACAATAACTTTCCCTTTTTTAGGTTTGAAACGTTTATTTCACCTTCATTTTTGAAGAATGTTTTAGTTGTCTGTAGAATCCAATATACCTGTTATTTTGTCAATCTTTTGGGATAGCTTTTCATCCACTCTGGTTTCTATTATTTCTCTTAAAATAGTGTTTACCCTACCATCGCGCCCTTTGAGGGTAGCAGTTTTTCTCCAAAGTTAGCTGCTTTTATTATTTTGATAGTTCACTTTTCAGTAGTATTATTTTGATGTGCCTAAGTTTATTTAAGTGCAGGATAGTGAGTTGGCAGAGGAGGTAAGAAAGAGTGTTTAAACTTAGAATTGATTGATAGTCTTAATTCTGTAAGTTAATTTGCAAGGGGTTTGGAAAATTCTCACCTATTATCTTCTAAAACAACTTCTCTCATCCTTTGGCACTCCAGTTGTCTGTGCACTAGATCTTTTGAGCCTATCTCATGTATTTTATTTCACTTTTTACACTGTACTTTAGGTGACTTCTATTGCTATGCCTTCCATTTGTGAAATGAGACTTACCCAGTGGCCATGGTGAATGAGAAAAGGACAATGATGCCCTCTTTGTGCCATATAAGGAAGGCTCCAGACAAACATCCTGCTCACACCTCTGAGCCAGGATCCTTCCTGTAACCTGAGATGAGACTGTCACCAGTGACTGTCACCAGTCACCCAAGAGGGGCATCCAACACGGACTTCTGGTTTGGGCCTGGAAATTACCCAGTCATACTCAGGTATTTTCAACCAATCAAGACTGAACAATTTGGAATTCTCATTTGCATATATGGACCTGATTGGAGGCTAAAGCAGGAACTTTCCTTAAACCAGACTCACTCTTTGTTCTGTAGAGCACACTATTAGTTTACATCAGAGGTTCCCTGATCTGCAGATTTCATTTATTTATTTATTTATTTTCAGTAAATAAACTTTTTCTTTGTTTCTGTTTACTTTGAAAATTACAATAATCTGTGATGACAATGTCCTATCTTTATTTTTTAACTCTTTGTCTATATTCTTTGTCATATTAGGTATAGAATTTTAAAGATTCCTTGTTTAACTGTAACATCTGGATCAACCATGAGTAAGGTTTCTTTCCCTAGGATTATTATATTTTCATTAGTCTTTCTATGAATACTAATCATTTTATGGGATATTCTAGAAGGGGTCCATTAAGACTGTAACTAACATTATATTCTATCAGAAAATGTTTTATTTGTGTGTGTGTGTGTTATGTGTATAGGATGAGAAGCTGACAATATCTAACTAATTGGAAAGTGTGCTAGGTTGAGTCTAGAAAACAACCTAAGCATATTCATTCCACCCTTGTGTTCCTGGGACAGAAACTTCTCAGGTTTCTAATTGGTCTTGGCGTTTTCTCCATCACTGTCAGGTACATGAATAAAACATAGATTTTGCCTTTCATGTAATCCCATATTTCTTGGAAGCTTTGCTCATTTCCTTTCACTCTTTTTTCTCTAATCTTTCTATTTAGCCCCTCAGATCTGAAGCTCTGTAAGAGAATGTTATCTGCCCTTAGTGCATTGTAGCCATGATTTTCCACCCCCAATTCCATTGGAAACGCTTTGAAAGACCTTTCGGAGTAAAACATTTACATTGAGAACATTATTTTTGATAAAATAAGAAATAGATGAATGATGAAGATGATTATAGTAGACAGTTAAATTAGAATAGAGATAAGACAGCATGAAATGGTTAAGGAAATGATAGTAATTAAGCAGGGTTTCAGTTTCAGTGTTAGGGAATGTATGACCTACATATGTGCTTGCTAGGGTTGCTATAGTAAAGTACCACAAATTGAGAGGCTTAGAAAAACAGAAATGTGGAGACTAGAAGTCCAAGATCAGGATTTTGAAAGGATTGATTCCTTCTAATGGCTGTGAAAGGGAAATGTGTTTCATGCTTCTCTTCTATCTACTGGTAGTTTTTTGATACTCATCAGTGTTCTTTGTTCTGTTGTATCACCTCAATATCTCCCTTCATCTTAATATATTGTTATCCCTCTGTGTATGTCTGTCTTTATATTTCTATTTTACATAAGAACATTAGTCATATTATAGTAGGTGCTCATCTATTCCAATATTATCTCATTTTAATTAAACTAATCTACAATGACCATATTTCCAAATAAAATCATATTTGAGGAAATTGGAAGTGAGCACGTTAACATATGAATTTTTAGGGGAAAATTAACACACAAAAATGTGATATATCCCTTGAGAAGTAACTATGGCTTTAAAAGCTTTGGATGTTATCAAAAAATGAAAAACAAAAAACCTTTGGATGTTATTCTAAAATTGAAAATATTTTATGACTTATAAGATACAAAATGATATAAAAAGATGATAATAGCTTCAATGTGGAAATGGATTAGGTGAAGTAGGATTGCGGGGTAGAAAACCTGGAGGTGAGGAGAAAATTTAAGAAACAATTGGCACAATTAAAAAGAAATATAATGATGTTTTGGAGAAGAATAGTGGTACAAATAATAAATAAAAATAAATTATATGGTGTATAGAATTCGGTTCCTTCCTGGGACAGAACACAAGGGAAAAGGGGCAGTTGTGAGTTCTGCTGCAGCAGACTTAAATATTCCTGCCCGTCAGACCTAAAGGGAGCAAAGGAGCTCCCAGAACAACATTTGAGCTCTGAAACGGGACAGACTGACTCCTCAAGCAGCTGCCTGATCCCTGTATATCCAAAAAGACATCTCATACAGGAGAGCTCTGGCTGACATCTGGCAGGTACTCTTCTGGGACAAAGCTACCAGAGAAAAGAACAGGCAGCAATCTTTACTGTTCCACAGCCCCAGAGGGTGAATCCCAGGCAACAGGGGCTGGAGTGGACCTCCAGCAGTCCTGTACCAGAGGGGACTGACTGCTAGAAAGAAAACAAAAAAACAGAAATAGTTTCAACATCAGCAGAAAGGATGTCCATCCAGAGATCCCATTTAAAAGTCACCAATTTCAAAGACCCAAGGTAGAAAAATCCACTAAGATGGGAAGAAACCAGTGCAAAAAGGATGAAATCACCAAACAGCAGAATGCCTCTCCTCCTTCAAGGGATACAACTCCTCACCAGCAAGAGAACAAAACTGGATGGAGAATGAGTTTGACAAATTGACAGAAGCAGGCTTTAGAAGGTGGGTAATAACAAACTTCTCTGAGCTAAAGGAACATGTTCTAACCCAATGCAAAGAAACTAAGAACCTTGAAAAAAGGTTAGATGAAATGCTAACTAGAATAACCAGCTTAGAGAAGAACATAAATGACTTCATGAGCTGAAAAACACAGCATGAGAACTTCAGGAAGCATACACAAGTTTCAATAGCCGAATCAATCAAGCAGAAAAAAGTATATCAGAGATTGAAGATCAACTCAATGAAGCCTTCATTATTTCTGGTAAACTGGAATGTTAACAGAACATATGCATGTAAGTAAGCTTATACATGAACAAAACGAATAAAACTGTCTGTTACTGTGAATGTTTGGCATGTCAATGCTTTTATGTGTAACTGTTTCTACTTGCTGGAAAGATTGACATCTATTTTTGAACATCACAAGGGGGCTAGCATAAAAATATGGTTAATGTCTTAAAAACTGCAGTCCTCAATATGACTTGTGATGATAAAAAATTAAGGAAAACGTATCCATCAAAGTTGTAAACCTTAGGAAATCACTCAGTAATTAAATTTATTCAAACTCTTAAAAAAAAGCATGAAAGTTGATGGTCTGGGACACATTATGTAAAGCTAATGCAGATTATAAAGTAAAGAACAACTAGTAAAGAAGAGATTAATTAAAAGCTACTACATTTTGAAACCAATTCAAAAGAACTCAAGTGAAATTCATTGCTTGGCATCAATGAAACGCATGAGAAATGACTGTGAGAATCTTAGAGACACGAAGTACAGTAAAAATAATGCATCCTTGTAAATGCCATTCATTTCCAGATATTTGTTTGAAAGTAAAAGAGTAGTAGGACAAAAATGTAGCCAATATGTAAAATTTCCAATAATACATTGAGAAGCAATGTAGTAGAATTGATAAAGAGCATAGGCTGTGCCGATAGAGAGATCTTGTTTTAATCCCTAGGTGATTTCTTAATAACGAAGTGAATCTCTGCTTCTTGATACTGTATTTACAAAAGTGTAAAATTATATGTGCCTGATGCTCAAGGTAGTTTATGTAAATGAAGTGCTGTTTGTGAAGTATTTGGCAAATGGTATGTTATGCCCATAAATGGTAGGAGACAAGCTTGGATAAAATATTAAAAAATAAATTCCATTATTTTATGTTAAGCCTTTTCAATATCATGAAGTTTATTTCATAATATGTGAATAATCCATATGTGAGAAAAAGAATGAGTTGATCAGGTATTCTATAGTAATTAATTATACATTCTAATATCATTTTTAATCCTGCTTCCAATGATCTCTATAACTTTAAGAATATTTTTTATGGCCAGGTGCATTGGCTCACACCTGTAATCCCAGCACTTTGGGAGGCTGAGACACGTGGAACATCTGAGGTCAGGAGTTCCAGACCAGCTTTTCCAATATGGTGAAACCCCATCTCTACTAAAAATACAAAAATCAGCCTGGTGCAGTGGTGGGCACCTGTAATCCCAGGTACTTGGGAGGCTGAGGCAGGAGAATAACTCGAGCCCGGGAGGCAGAGGTTGCAGTGAGCCCAGGTCATGGTACTGCACTCCAGCCTAGGTGACAGAGCGAGACTCCACCTCAATAAAACAGAAAAAAAAGAGTATTCTTTATTTCCTTGGGCATGGTTCCCATTTCTGTTGATTCAAAGTTGTACAAATGTAAGCAGCAATAAGGAGAATTTCTGCAAACAGATTTTACACATATGTAGATACTTATTTTAAAAAACATTGAATGCATACAGCCTTTAGTGCATAGAATCTATTGGTTAGAATAAAAATAAACATAAATTACTAGAATGAGAAATATGGCACATTAAAGTTGTAGCAAAACTTCATTAAAATATATATTAGCAGATATAAATATGCATCACAATTGAAAGGTATAACATGAGATAGAAACTGATAAATTAACAAAGTTTGTGCATCACAGCTTGAGAAAAAAGCATAAATAGAGGAGAATTAGAAGATAACTGATAAATCTGTTCTAGAAGTTTGTAATTTAATTGGAAAGATTCATCAGCACTTGATTAGCAGTATTCAATATCTTCCAAACCAAAGTTATTGGCTCTAGATTAAAAAATATCTATCTATCTATCTATTTATCTATCTATCTATCTATCTATCTATCTATCTATCTATCTATCTATCATCTATCTGTCTAGATGTCTAGATATCTAGATATCTGATATGATTTAAATATAATTAAAATTATTAACCATATGTTGATGTAACCTCTGTAATAGCAAACGTTAGTTTTTGCCCGTGTGGCCAAAGAGACCATCATCTCTCTAACTGGAGTGTACAACTCTCATTCTTCCTAGAGGCAAATATTTTTATTTAATGTTGCAGATCAGGCTCTCTGGAAATAAGAGTTTGAAATAAATATACTAGGAAATGGCCTTATGATCAATATTTATGAGAGAAAATAACCAAGGTAGAATTGGACAGAAAAAAAGTAGTGATACATTTCAACAAGATGTTTGGAAAACCACGGGAGCACTCAGGAGTTGAGATATCCCTTCATGTATTCCCTTTGTTAGAGAGACTTATTTGAGCTTTTAAAACTACACATCCACCAGTATTTGGACAAAGTCTGTTTCTCAGAAATGAAACATGAATTTAGGTCTGATAGAAGCTCAGGGGTTAGTTCCTGAAGTTTTGGAGGGAGATTTTAGGCAGTGTAATGCAGACAAGTGAGACACTGAATTTAAATAAATAATAAATAGCAAGATGGTTTATGACAATGAAATTCGGCATTCTTTCTTTCTTTCTTTCTTTCTTTTTTGAGATACATTCTTAGACTCTCACTCCCTTGCTCAGGCTGGAGCGCAGTGGCGTGACTTCTGCTTACTGTAACCTCCAATTTCCTGGTTCAGGCAATTCTCCTGCCTTAGCCCGCTGAGTAGCTGAGACTGCAGGCTCAAACTGCCACGCCAAGCTTATTTTTTGTATGTTAATGGGGAGACGAGGTTTCACCATTTTGCCCAGCTGGTCTCAAACTCCTAAATTCAGGCAATCCACCCGCCTCGGCCTCCCAAAGTGCTAAGATTACAGGCATGAGCCACTGCGCCCAGCCAGAATGATGAGTTTTATTCAGTGCACTGGATCCCCAGGTTACAGATCAAGTAACCTGAGCATGCCCAGATGAGCCAAGCATGCCCGATCTTTGACAGAGCCTGCTGGAACAAAATAGTCAACTACCGGGGCTGGAACAAAGAAGGCAACTACGGGTGGAATTAACTGGATAGAGGAATGGATATTGGAATATGAAGAAATGTATGTCCTGTTTTGTTGCAGATATGACTCTTCTCCTTTGCATGAGCTAATGAGATCATACCTCATTGCATTTTTCTTTCACTCCCATTGTTACTCTGCCTATAAAACCTACCCCAGACCCCACCTAGGTGAAACAGATGTTAATATTGCCACCTGTCTTCTTGCCAGTTGAATTATAATAATGCTTTTTCTCTCCTCAAAGGCTAGTGCCGTAGTATTGGCTTCTATGCATGTCACAAAGTGAACCCATTGAATAGTAATATTGTCTTATTGTTTCCCGACCTAATGAAAAAAATTTTTCTTCAGCAATCCAGACTGGAATCACTAGATCTTCTCATTAATCTTGAACTATTTTTTTTCTCTGAGTTTGTTAGTGACCTCCTAATTATGGAATGTTTGTATATATTTGCAAGGATAATATCTGATAATCTCTGATCTGTCTGATGCATTTGCACTATTCAATGCACCTAGTCTTTCCTATTTTTTTACAAAAACTCTGTCCTTGCTCTACCTGTGTGGACATCATCAGACACTATTTTATATCTGGTATTTATTTGTGGGGAACCTTCTCTTCCACTAAAATGTAAGTTTCATACAATGAGGAACCATATCTGCTTTAACACAATGTTAGTCCATTCTCACAGTGCTATGAAGAAATACTGGGCAATTTATAAAGAAAACAGGTTTAATGGACTCACAATTCTGCATTGCTCGGGATGACTCAGGAAATGTACAATCATGGTAAAAGGTGAGGGAGAAGCAAAAAGGCACATCTTTCATGGCAGCAGGAAAATTACATGTGTAAGCACAGGAAAAATCTACCAATTATAAAACCAAAAACGGTTAGATATTGTGAAAATCCAGTAACACTCACTATCATGAAACCTGCATGGAAAGGACCATGCCCATAATCCATTCACTTTCTACTGGGTCTCTCCCTAAACACCAGGAAATTATAATTCAAGATGAGATTTGGGTAGGAACACAAAGTCTAACTGTATAAGCTCCTTGCTCTATTACCAGATTTCAGAAATGTGTGAATCTTAGTAATCAAAAAATTAAAATGTTCTGAGTAAATACATGAATGTATAAATTATTATTAATGTTTGTATTTTGAAATTATTTTCTCATTTTTTTCCAAATCAGATCTACTCTCTTACCATGTTGTTTTTTACACTGAAGGAAATTCTCATTCAGCCAAATATTCAAGTCAAAACATTATAAGTAATTTTCTACCCATAATAACTAATCATCAAGTACTTAATTTTTATTTTTTAATTATTGAATTTATCCTCTTTTCTATAAACCTGTAGTCAGAGTTTTCTTTCCTCATGAAGCTAATTTTTTAAGTGATCAGTACCTAGTCTCAAGATATACCATAACAAATTTTCTTACATGTCAATTATAATTGAGATAATCCATAAGATGCTCTTGAGATTGAAATTCAAGTTGTTTTGTTTGTTATTACATTATGCATTAGACAACTGGAAGTAGAAAAATGACTGAATGTCATACAGTCAGTCATTTATAGATTTTATGTAGTGAGTGAATAGATCATTCTCACCATAATAACCACAGTACCTATTATAGGTCATGATGCAGTTATTAGTTATTAGTTGTTACTTTGGTTATCTAAAATTTATGTTTGTAGTGTCTACACAGCATCAATATCTTTTGTTTTGAAATAGACTAATTAGAGATAACTTCCAAGATGGCGTCATAGAGGTGACTCTGGATTACAGCTCTCAGTGACGGCTCAGAGGGTGAGTCCTAGCCACATTCTCAGACAGCTCTTTTTTGCCCACAGAACATTGAAAGTCCCAGGTGTGGGAGAGACACGGGATGCTAGCACAGCTGGCTCGCATGGCCACTTTGGCCAGACCAGTCACAAAACTCACTGGTCCGGGTGCCCCGTTAAACTGGCAATCTGAGATTTGGAAGGGCAGATTGGCATGTCCATCTGATTGAATGGGACTTGGAAAATGAGCCAGACCAGGAGATTCCTGGGAAACGTGATCTGAGCCGGCGCAGTGGGCAGCGGCATGGGAGATCGCATGGATCCCAGTGCCCTATCGGCAGGCTCCTGGGGTGCCAGTGAGAGAGTCGCCCTTTCAGCTTGGGGAGAGGAAGAGAGAGAGAGAGGATGGACTCTGAGGCAGGGAGCTGGGTGATCGGGCTCGGCAGGTCCCACCCTGACGGGGACAAGCAGGGCGGCAATTGGAGGTGCTCAGGGCTGAGAGTTTTGCTGCCGGCATCTAAGACGGTGCAGCCCAGTGCAGGAGGGGCGTCCACCACTACTGAGGCAATCCCCCTCTACTGAAGTACTGTTCAGGGCTGATGCAGCCTGCTGTTGCAGAGGCAACCTGCCATAACAGAGAGACTCTGCCAGCAGGGCAGAGCAAGCCACAGCAGAACGGAGCCCAGCAGCAACAGGGCGGACCCGCGCTAGCAGGGTGGAGCCCCAGCAGGAAAATAGTGAATAGACTGCCACCTAGCAGAGCAGGACAGTGCAACAGATACTCATAAAGAAAGCCCCAACTCCCTGAGACAGAGCATCTAAGGGGGGAAAAAAAGAGGGGGGGTTATGAGTTCTGTTGCAGCAGACATAAACACATCCTCCCAACAATGCTGAATGAACAACGGAGCTCACAGCTCAGCACTGGAGCTCCTATAAAGCACAGACTGTCTCCTCAAGCAGCTCCCTGACCCTTGTATATCCAAAGAGTTGTCACCCCAAAAAAGGACTAATCAGACTGACATTTGGCGGGAATCATTCTGAAACAAAGACAGCAGAAGAAGAAACTGGTAGCATCCCTCACTGTTCCGCTGCTGCTACAGGTGTACCCCAGACAAGCAGGGCATGGAGTGGACCTCAGCACTCATACAGCAGAGGGGCTAGACCATTAGAAGGAAAACTAAGTAACAGAAATACCTCATCATCAACAATCTGGGTGTCCACACAGAGACCCAATAGAAAAATCAGCAACTACTAAGATGACAGGTGGATAAATCCATAAAGATGGGAAGAATCCAGCACAAAAAGGAGGAAAACACCCAAAACCAAAACACTTCAACCCCTACAAAGGACCAAAACTCCTCACCAGCAAGGGAACAAAGATGGATGAATGAGTGTGATGAAATGATGGAATCAGACTTCAGAAAGTGGATAATGAGAAATTTCAGTGAGCTAAAAGAACATGTTCTAAATCAGTGCAAAGAAACTAAGAACCTTGAGAAAAGATTTGAAAAAAGATTCGAGGAAATGATAACAAGAATGGACAACGTAGAGAGGAATATGAATGAATTGAAGGAACTGAAAACACAACACAAGAACTTCACGAAGCATGCACAAGTTTCAACAGCCGAATTGACCAAGCAGAAGAAAGAATATCAGAAGTCGAAGGTCAACTCAATGAAATAAAATAAGAAATCAAGATTAGAGAAAAAAGCACAAAAAGGAATGAACAAAATCTCCAAGAAATGTGGGACTATGTGAAGAGACCCAACCTACGGTTGATAGGTGTACCAGAATGTGATGAAGAGAATGAATCCAAGCTGTAAAACACTCTTCAGGATATTATCCAGGAAAATTTTCCCAACCTAGCAAGACAGGTCAATACTCAACTCCAGGAAATACAGAGAACACCACAAAGATATTCTGCAAGAAGAGCAACCCCAAGGCACATAATTGTCAAATTCACCAGGGTTGAAATGAAGGAGAAAATACTAAGGGCAGCCAGAGAGAAAGGTCGGGTCACCCACAAAGGGAAGCCCATCAGGCTCACAGGAGATCTCTCGGCAGAGACTCTACAAGCCAGAAGAGAGTGGGAGCCAATATTCAACATCCTTAAAGAAAAGAACTTTCAACCTAGAATTTCATATCCAGCCAAACTGAGCTTCATAAGTGAAGAAAAAATAAAATCCTTCATGAACAAGCAAGTACTCAGAGATTTTGTCACCACTAGGCCTGCTTTACAAGAGCTCCTGAAAGAGGCACTACACATAGAAAGAAACAACCAGTACCAGCCATCCTAAAAGCATACCAAATGCTAAAGAGCATCAACAAAATGAAGAATGTACATGAACCAATGGGCAAAACAGCCAGCTAGCATCAAAATGGCAGTATCAAATTCACACATAACAATATTAACCCTAAATGTAAATGGGCTAAATGCACCAATCAAAAGACACAGACCTGCAAATTGGATAAAAAGACAAGACCCGTCAATGTGCTGTATCCAGGAAACCCACCTCACACGCAAGGATACACAAAGGCTCAAAATAAAGGAATGGAGGAAGGTTTACCAAGCAAATGGAGAGCAAAAAAAGGAGGAGTTGCAATTCTCATCTCTGATAAAATAGACTTTAAAGTAACAAAGATCAAAAGGGACAAAGAAGGTCATTACATAATAGTAAAAGGATTGATACAACAAGAAGAGCTAATGATTCTAAATATATATGGACCCAATGTAGGAGCACCCAGATATATAAGGCAAGTTCTTAATGACTTACAAAGAGACTTAGACTCCCACACAATAATAGTGGGAGACTTTAACACTCCACTGTCAATATCAGACAGATCAACCAGACAGAAAATTAACAAGGATATCCAGGACTTGAACTCAGACCTGAAACAAACAAACCTGATAGATATTTATAGAGCTCTCCACCCCAAATCCACACAATATACATTCTTCTCAGCACCACATCACATCTACTCCCAAATTGACCACATAATTGGAAGTAAAGCACTCCTCAGCAAATGCAAAACAACTGAAATCATAACAAACAGTCTCTCAGACCATAGTGCGATCAAGTTGGAACTCAGAATTCAGAAAATAACTCAGAACCGCACAGCTTTATGGAAACTGAACAACTGGCTCTTGAATGTTGATTGGATAAACAATGAAATGAAGGCAGAAATAAAGAAGTTCTTGGAAACCAACAAGAACGAAGACACAACGTACCAGAATCTCTGGGACACATTTAAAGCAGTCTGTAGAGGAAAATATATAGCAATAAGTGCCCACATGAGAAGAGTGGAGAGATTCAACATGGACACCCTATCATCAAAATTGAAAGAGCTAGAGGAGCAAGATCAAAAAAGCTCAAAACCTAGCCAAAGACAAGAAATAACTAAGATCAGAGAAGAACTGAAGGAGATAGAGACAAGAAAAACCCTTCAAAAAATCAATAAATCCAAGAGCTGGTTTTTCGAAAAGATCAACAAAATAGACAAACCACTAGCCAGACTGATAAAAAAGAAAAGAGAGAACAACCAAATAGATGCAATAAAAAACGATAATGGGGAAATCACCACAGATTCCACAGAAATTCAAACCATCATCAGAGAATACTACAAACAACTATATGCACATAAACTAGTAAACCAGGAAGAAATGGATAAATTCCTGGATGCCTGTGTCCTCCCAAGCCTAAACCAGGAGGAAGCCAAAACTATGAATAGACCAATAACAAGGTCTGAAGTTGAGGCAGCAATTAAGAGCCTACCACACAAAAAAAGCCCAGGTCCAGATGGGTTCACAGCCGAATTCTACCAGACACACAAAGAGTATCTAGTAGCATTCCTTCTGAAACTATTCCAAATAATTCAAAAAGAGGGAACCCTTCCCAAATCATTTTATGAGACCAACATCATCCTGATACCAAAACCCGGCAGAGAATCAACAAGAAAAGAAAACTTCAGGCCAATATCCATGATGAACACAGATGCAAAAATCTTCAATAAAATACTGGCAAACCGATTGCAACAGCACATTAAAAATCTTATCCATCATGATCAAGTAGGATTCATCCCATGGATGCAAGGCTGGTTCAACATACGCAAGTCTATAAATGTAATTCACCACATAAACAGAAGCAAAAACAAAAACCACATGATGATCTCAATTGACGCAGAGAAGGCATTTGACAAAATTCAACAGCCCTTTATGCTAAAAAACCTCAATAAACTTGGTATTGATGGAACATATCTCAAAGTAATAAAAGCTATTTATGACAAACCAACAGCCAATATCATACTTAATGGGCAAAAACTGGAAGCATTCCTTTGAAATCTGGCACTAGACAAGGATACCCTCTCTCACCACTCCTATTCAGCATAGTACTGGAAGTTCTAGCCAGAGCAATCAGGCAAGAAAAAGAAATAAAGGGTATTCAAATAGGAAAGGTGGAAGCCAAATTGTCTCTATTTGCAGACGACATGATAGTATACCTAGAAGACCGCATCACCTCAGCCCAAAAGCTCCTGCAACTGATAAGCAACTTCAGTAAAGTCTCAGCATATAAAATCAATGTGCAAAAATCACAAGCATTCCTATACACCAATAACAGACTAAAAGAGAACCAAATCAAGAACGAACTGCCATTCACAATTGCTACAAAGAAAATAAAATACCTAGGAATACAACTCACAAGAAACGTAAGGAACCTCTTCAAGGAAAACTACAAACCACTGCTCAACGAAATAAGAGAGGACACAAACAGATGGAGAAACATTCCATGTTCATGGTTAGAAAGAATCAATATCATGAAAATGGCTATACTGCCCAAAGTAATTTACACAATCAATGCTAGCCCCATCAAACTACCATTGAATTTCTTCACAGAACTGGAAAAAAACCACCATGAACTTCATATGGAACCAAAAGAGAGCCCGCATAGCCAAGTCAATTCTAAGCAAAAAGAACACAGCGGGAGGCATCACGCTACCAGTCTTCAAACTATACTACAAGGCTACAGTAATCAAAACAGCTTGGTACTGGTACCAAAACAGAGATATAGGCCAATGAAACAGAACAGAGGCATTGGAGGCAACCCAACATATCTACAAGCATATAATCTTTGATAAACCAGACAAAAACAAGCAATGGGGAAAGGATTCCCTGTTTGATAAATGGTGTTGGGAAAACTGGCTAGCCATGTGCAGAAAGCAGAAACTGGACCCCTTCTTGACACCTTACACTAAAATTAACTCCAGATGGATTAAAGACTTAACCATAAGACCTGACACCATAAAAACCCTAGAAGAAAATCTAGGCAAAACCATTCAGGACATAGGAGTAGGCAAGGACTTCATGAACAAAACACCAAAAGCATTGGCAACAAAAGCCAAAATAGACAAATGGGACCTAATCAAACTCCACAGCTTCTGCACGGCAAAAGAAACAGTCACTTGAGTGAATCGGCAACCAACAGAATGTGAAAAAATCTTTGCAGTTTACACATCTGACAAAGGGCTGATATCCAGAATTTACAAAGAACTCAAACAGATTTATAGGAAAAAACAAACAAGCCCATTCAAAAATGGGCAAAGGATATGAACAGACACTTTACAAAAGAAGACATACATGAGGCCAAAAAACACATGAAAAAATGCTCATCATCATTGGTCATTAGAGAGATGCAAATCAAAACCACATTGAAATACCATCTCACACCAGTTAGAATGGCAATCATTAAAAAATCTGGAGACAGCAGATGCTGGAGAGGATGTGGAGAAATAGGAACACTGTTACACTGTTGGTGGGAGTGTAAATTAGTTCAACCATTGTGGAAGACAGTGTGGCGATTCCTCAAGGACCTGGAAATAGAAATTCCATTTGACTCAGCAATCCCATTACTGGGTATATATCCAAAGGACTATAAATCGTTCTATAAGGACACATGCACACGAATGTTTATTGCAACACTCTTTACAATAGCAAAGACCTGGAACCAACCCAAATGCCCAACGATGGTAGACTGGACTGGAAAAATGTGGCACATATACACCATGGAATATTATGCAGCAATAAAAAATGATGAGTTTGTGTCCTTTGTAAGGACATGGATGAATTTGGAGAACATCATTCTCAGCAAAGTGACACAAGAACAGAAAAGAAATACCGCATATTCTCACTCATAGGCGGGTGAGAAAAATGAGAACACATGGACACAGGGAGGGGGTCTACTACACACTGGTGTCTATTGGGGGGAAGGGGGGAGGGACAGTGGGGGGGGCTGGGCTGGGATAGCCTGGGGATAAATGCCAAGTGGTGGTGAAGGGGAGGAAGGCAGCAAAGCACACTGACGTGTGAACCTATGCAACTATCTTACACACTCTGCACATGTACCCCAAAACCTATAATGCAATAAAAATTTTAAAAAATTAAAAAAAAGGAAAAAAAATGAAAAAAAAGAAGAAATAGACTAATTATCAAATTACAACATATGTTACTGATCATTTTAGTTAATAATAATTTTGTCATTTTAATTATAGAAAGTTATATAACAATTTGCCTACAGCAGCTTTGAGTAATACTTCATCCCACTGCAAAATTACTTTTCCCCAATACTTCACCTCATCAAAAGCATTAAGACAAAATTCGTTTTATTCTTAAATATATTTTTTCCCTTTCACATATTGCAGAAAAGCCAAATAATGCTTGTTTTATTACCAGCTTCATCCTTCATTTTAAAATTCTAACAAGGCACAAAATTATTAATTCCATGTATTTATCAATTCTGATATTGTTTGTTCTCCTTTCTCCGATTAAGAGCTACTAGAGCTGCTATTTTTGCTGCCCCAATTTCATTGTACACCTTAATAAAAAATAAGCCCTAATTTTCATCTAAAAACCAACTCGTCTCCCTTTCATTTCATATGATCTAATGAAACTGACTATGCCTGCACACAGAGGATAAAGCATTTAATTTTCTAATTACGTCATCACTGTATAATTATGAACTAAAACGTTATAATAAAATCTGAAAATTCCATGTATCACATGTTCTGAGCATAACTCGTTTAGGTAAGGTAATCTGGTGACAAAGATTTATTTCTATCTCTCTAACAAAGATTCTTTAAAGATTTTTATTTAACTCAGAAAATGAGTAAAACATAACTGATTATGTATTATTTTGCATTAGTAATCTAGTTCTCATTGATTAGTCTAGCTATTGAATATTAAATTAATGTGTTATATAGTAGTTTTTGTTAATTTATTTTAACAAAATTTATTATTAGTTCATATAGACTACTGATAGTCTCAGGAGTGCAATAATAGATAGATAATACTAACCAAATTAATTCATATAATCTACTATGGGGAAATCCATATAGAAATTGAAAAATTTGGAAGTTTTATTTAGGAGCTGACCATAAGCCTGTCCCCATAGTACCTTATCAACAAATCGGAGAGACTATTTAAATGCTGAAGGCAACCATTGTAAAATTTTATTATATGAGATGTTTAATCACAGAAGCTATAAACCCTTTAAATAGGTTCCCATTAGGAATTTATGCAAATATAATGCCCTACCTGCAGTTCTGAACTCAGATTTTCTCATTGTATATATCTACAAAAATAACAAACTACTATTTAAATCTTGGCATTTAGAATTGCTTGTCTACCATTAGCAAATTCTAGGTGATTTACTTTTCATAAATTATCACTTAGCATTTTTAGAAACTATCTATAATTCATTAATAAGTAGGATATCATATCTCTCTAAGCTTCCCCTCAAGTATTATCAATATTTCTAACTTTATAAAGGTACATTTCAGTTCAGTAATAAGTTTTCTGAATTCTTATTGTGAATACATTCGATGATTAAATTGTTGTCCTAAAGTATTAGCTTTTACTTGGGCAGACAGTAAAAGGCCTCCAATACACTAAGTGGCTAATGGAAGTTTCCAAATATAAAGTATTTTATCATGTTGCCTCTTTGTGCTATGTAAACATTGATTTTAAATAGGCAGTGATTGAGTAATCTGTAGTAAAACTAAATAGTATAGACAGTTTATCTATGCATTTCTAGTTTATAAATATAAGCCAGAGGATTTATGAGTACACAAGCAACCTAATAGTGGTGTTTTATTACTTTTTCCAACTCAAAACCTGGCTATATATCCAGCTAATACCAAGATCTAATGCTATTGATTGTATAATTTTTTTATTCTCCATATGATGCTCAAACAGTGAATAATTATATGTTTTAAATATATATAATAGCTAATGTGTTATACATAGTTAATAGGGAACAATTATATACATACATATATACATGATTTAAAAATTATTCTGTTAGTATAAAAATAATTATCAAGCAAGGATGCTCCATGACTTTGGTTGGGAAAGATATAGACGTATGCATTCAATTTCATACATTTGTATTTTAAGACAAACACAAAAATGCTGAAATATTTTCCATTTTTGACTAACATAGTGACTACCTTTTTCAATTGAAACTACAGTTTAACATTTTCACCTCCTAGATAAAAAAATTACTAAGACATCCAATCATCTAATTGCTTTTGATTGCCCCCTCCCCCATCAGCATCTAGTATAGAATCAGCAGCAATTTCTATATATCCTTCTTGGAATGTCTTTTAAAACAAGATCCATCTGCAACCCAGGAAAAAAAGCCCTTACCAGTATTTGAGCATATAGGAGCTCTGATCTCAAACTTCTAGCCTCCAGAAGTCAATTTGTGTTGTGTTAGTGATCCAGTCTGTGATATTTTGTTATTGCAGTCCAAATTAAGACAACTTGTAAAACTGGCACTGCATAATGTAAAAATGAGTGGTAAAATTCATGTTAACAATTTAAATTTGTGTTCAGTAAGAATGACATTAAATAGCAAGTAAAAAGCACCCTGATAACCCTAGACAGATGAAGAAGTTTTAATGGTGTTAAGAGCACAGTTTTTTTTTTTCTACTTTGTGAATCACATTCATTACATTTTCACTTTACACTGGACCCCTCCCCTTCCCTCCGCTTCCTTCTCTTTCTCTCCTCTCTACTCCTCCCCTCCCCTCCCTGCCCCGACCCTCCCCTCTCCTCTCCTCTCCTCCTTCCTGCCTTCCTGCCTTCCTGCCTATCTTTCTGTCTTTCCTTCTGTCTTTCTTGCTTGCTTGCTGAATTTGGAATCTGAATATTCAATAGAGTCTATTAGTCTGAAGTTTGTATTTAACTCCCAGAAATTTGAATTCTGATTGTTGCGTTGGTCCTTGATGAAATCTGGCCTCTAGCCATCTATTACAAGATTTCTATTATCTATCTGATTTTTCTTTTTTGGCATATGTATCTTCAGTGTCTTAATTTATCAGATTAAAAGAAAAGTCTTTGGGGAAGAAAAGAGAATAGTTTCAATTGATTTAATCTTCTGCATGATCTCATGGCTAATGAATTCAATGTTTCTCAGAACAACATATTTGAGACAAACTTAGGACAAATTTTGCTTCACATCACTTTTCAATTCCTTTTGGAATTTCTCTCTATCCTAATTGTTTTTGTCTCCAAGGACTATATTTTGTAGCTTTATCTTCTCAGAGCTGTGAATAGATGGAGGAATCACAGTTGCTGGGAGCTGGTATTTGGTCAAATTAAAATGATACATGGTTTTGAGACACAGTTTCACTCTTGTCATCTAGGCTGGAGTGCAATGGCATGATCTTGGCTCACTACAACCTCCACCTCCCAGGTTCAAGCAATTGTTCTGCCTCAGCCTCCGGAGCAGCTGGAATTACAGGTATCTGCCACCTCTCTCGGCTAATTTTGTATTTTTAGTAGAGACAGGGTTTCACCATGTTGGCCGGGATAGTCTCCAACTCCTAACCTCAAATAATCCACCCATTGTGGCCTTACAAAGTGCTAGGATTACAGGCATGAGCCACCACGTCCCCCTACACTACCACCCGCTGCCCCATGAACACTATTCTTACTGACTACTGCAGTCCTCATGAAATCTTCTTTAAAGCTGCATTCCTTCTAGGTCAATTACATTCATTCATATCTTTTTGTATAATAGTAATGAATGTAACTATCTAACTTATTTACTTCAACCACTTTACAAATTACAGTTCTAGAAAATTTCCATGTGAACAAATGAATAAGGTTTTCACTTGAAACCTCCCTTAGAACAAAAAAGGAAAGACAATCCAAATTTCAAGGACTTGAATTTTTATTGTATGCTGAGACTTCGAAACACTGTTAGACATAAAAATTATCTCCTTACAAGGCTTCCCAAATATCAGAATAAAAAAGAGAAAAATAAAGCATCATCATGCAGAAATGTTGTGTTTTTTTAAAGTAAAGCCAAGATTATTGTGTTTAACATTAAGGCACAATCCTCCTTTTTTCCCCCATACTAATGGGATAAAAGATTTTTAACCATGCGGTCTTCATGGAAATGTGAATGGCATACAATATTGTTTGTAGTGACTTTGGACTTTATTTATTTATTTTTTTGGCAAAATAAGCTTTCTTGAATCCAGGCTTCCTCCAGTTTTTATAGAAGAATAACCAATGTTACAGTGATAATTTCCTATCTTTGGTGGCCAGCTCCTTCTCACTAACACACACATGACAGAAATTATCTTGAGGGAACACAGATGTGGGAATTTGTAAAGATTTCAAAGCAGCTATAGAAATATGTATTCAAGTAATGCAAAAACTTAAATGTATAAAGAATACAAAAAGGGTATATTGACAATGTCTCATTAAATAGATAATATTAATAAATAGAAATTATAAATAAAAAGCAACCAGAAATTATGAAGTTGAAAAGTATAATAACTGAAATGTGAAATTGACCAAACAGGCTCAACAGTAGATTTAAGCTGGCAGCGTAACAATCAGCAATCTTGAAAATAGATTACAATATATTACGCAATATGAGGAACAAATGGAATAAAGAAAGAAGACAAATGTGGACACCATTAAACATATTAACATAAGTTAAATGGGAGCACTAAAAAAATAATAGCAAGAAAAAGGGAGAGAAAATATTTAAAGCCAAAATGACTTGAAACATCCTAAATTTAATTAGAAAATTATTATAGCTTAATGAACTCAGAGTAATATATAAATAAAAACGGATACACACAAAGACAACATCATCAAATGTTAAAATGTAAATCTAAAGACAAAATCTTGAATGTAATAAGAGAAAATATTATATCACATACAAGAAAAGCTCAATAATACCAAGCGCTGACTTCTCAGAAAATAAAATGAGGATACTGGTAGAAAGATGACATAGTCACAATGCTGAACAATAAACAAACCTGTCAAGCAAGAATTCCCTGCCACCTGCATAACAGACAATCTAAAAACAAATAAACAAAAAAGTTGTTTAGGCTGAAAACAAATGATACCACATTTTTATTTAAATATATATATTAAATGATACACTAAAGATGAGAGATAATGAGTAATTATAAAATACAGTATAGTTACATATTTCTTCTCTTTTTCTTCTAAACTAATTTAAAAAGCAATAGTATAAAACAATATTTACATAATTATATTTTGAGCTTATGTAAAAATGTAACACATTGAAAAAAAAAACACAAGTTAAGTGGGTCAAAACAAAGCTAAACTTGGGAGAGAAAGGGATGCTAAGTGGTAATTTTAATACACAAGAAGAAATCAAGAGAAACAGAAATGATTGATGTGTAGTTGAGTATGTTTGTGTCACTGTGTGTGTTTATATAACCTGTATAACATTTATAGCACATAGTGTGTGGAGTGCAGGGGGAAAGGGAGGACTGGGGCTACAGAAAAGTAAAATTTCTGTATTTTAACGTAACTAAGTTTATATATTGCTGAAGTTGATTTTCATAAGATAAGACATACACGTCTCAGAACAGCTGCTAAATGACTGGGCTTAGTGACTCATGCCTATAATCACATCACTTTGGGAGGCCAAGGCAGGCAGATCACCTGAGGTCAGGAGTTTGAGACTAGCCTGACCAATAGGGTGAAATCCTGTCTCTACTAAAAATACAAAAAAAAAAAAAAATCAATAAATTCGCTGGGCATCGTGGCTTGCACCTGAAGTCCCAGCTTCTCAGGAGGCTGAGCCAGAAGAACTGCTTGAACCTCGGAGGCGGAGGTTGTAGTGAGTGGAGATCATGCCGCTGTACTCCAGCCTGGGCAACAGAGTGAAACTCTGTCAAAAAAGGAAAAAAAGCTAAATATATCTTTAAAGTATAATTAAAACTCATTAAATATATTAAAGTGTTATACCAGAATATATCCACTTAATTCAAGGGAAGGTGGTAAGTGAAGAGTGAAACAACAAAAAAAAGCAAAGAATGAGACATATTAAATGCAAAATATCATCTATAAATCCAACAATATCAATAATAACAAAAAAAGTGAAAGGAATAAAAAAAATCAGATCAACAGGCAGAAGTTACCAGTTTGGATTTAAAAATACAACTTGGTAACTACTGTGGGTACGTTAGATCCAAAGATACAAATAGATCGAAAGTAAAAGAATATAAATGAAATTTACCACACTTTGTCATGCAAGACAACTGAAGTGGCTAGAAAATATAGAAAAATATAATTTTACTAGAGATTTAAAGAGACAATTTATCACGATAAAAGTCAATCAATAAGGAAAGTATAAAAATTACAGGAATATATGCATCTAACAAAACCCTTGAGATATACGAAGCAAAGTTGACAGAATTGGAGGATAAAATAAGCAATTCAACAATAATTGGTGGAGGCTTTCAATAATGCATAGAACAACAAAGCAGAGATCAAAAAGGAAATAGAAGTCTTGAACAACACTATAAGACTATTAGACCTAACAGATATTTAAAACACTTCATCCAACAGAAGCAATATAATTCTTTCTCTCAAGCATTCTTGAAACATTCCAAAGAATATAACATATGCCCATGCATAAAACAAACCACAATACATTTTTAAAAACTGATTTATAAATATCTTCTTTTATCATTAAGTAATCAAATTAAAATCTATAAACCAAAGGACATTGGGGAAATTAATAAATATGTGAAAACTAAACAACAGAATTCTAAATTAATCACTGTGACAATATGGAAATATAATGGTATCATATTAGCAAGACAATTGACTAGGAATCTCAAACTTTCCTTCCTATGGAAATTCAGCAATACAGGGATTCCTTTCGTGAGAAAATTACAGACTAGTTAAGAGGTTCCTACTCCCCAGTTGAGCATGCCATCAGACACACCAAAGCCAGTAAGAAAACAAACTATGTTTTCTCCCCATAGTCCCTTATGCAGACATAGCATGTGATATAGAAAAAAACTTCTGAGATTCCAGCATTTTGTCACGGAGGAAAAGAGACTATCAGATCATGTGTCCAACATTCTGACATTTTTGGTGGACTCCCTGATTTTTGAGGGAGCTGAGAAAAATTAAGATCTGGGCAGCGTGCTGCTGTTCCAGAGGACCCATCGTACAGCAGATAGAAGCCAGTACAGCCTGTTGCCTCTCTTTTGAGGGAAAAGTAATGAGTGCAGTATGTGTCTAATATTCCAGCTTATTAGGGTGCTTCCACAGAAATGGGCTTCTGTCTCGTCTTTCAGAATAAGAATTGAACCCAGCATGCTCTAGAGACTTAAAATATCTGGGGGCTGCTGGAAACAAAAATTGCTGTGTGGCATGCTCTCTCTCTAGAGGGCACACAGTGCAGAGAGAGGTTGTTACAGAACTGTGATGTCTCAGGGAAAAAGAAGAGAATAGAGTGTGCATCTAACACATTTTTTTTTCTTTTTTTTAGTGGGCATGGGCGCTTGATGAAATAATTTCTACATAGCGCAATTTGAGTTGCTAACAGGATTTGACATACTCTCAATTCCTGGGGGCAAGTAATAACAAAAGAGGTCTCTGTAGTATGAAGTTGCTTCAGAGAGCCCGTGTTACAGAAGACAGAAATCAGAAGAAGCAAGAGATTACAAGTCTTGGAAAGCAATAATCAAACACATCTTTCTAATTAGGAATCTACATGCACAAATCCAAGTCAGACACATCCACAGAAAAGGTAACTACGGTTACCAGTTTCTTGCAATTCTCCTGCCTCAGCCTCCCGAGTAGCTGGGACAACAGGCACACCCTGCCACACCAGGCTAATGCTTTTGTGGGTGTTTTGGTAGAGACAGGGTTTCACCTTGTTGCCCAGGCAACAAACTTCTGAGCTGAGGCAATCTGCCCACCTCAGCCTCCCAAAGAGCTGGGATTACAGGCATGAGCCACTGCACCCGGCAAGTGTTTTTACCTTTGATGGGCACTGAGAGAATTTTGGGGTTGGGGTTCTTATGAGGAGGGCTAATTTGAACATTCTTGAATATGTCTATGGTTGTATATCTACACTTGTGTCTGTTGAATGCACAAATGGTAGTAGTATACAGCAAAATAATAGGTTGTGGAAATGAACATTTTTAATGTATACTGGTAGCTTTGCTAACTGATTGTATCAATTTACACTCCAAAAAGCCATGTCTATGACACTGGTTATTCCGTATTTATCAAAATTTGCACCTCCTTGATAACTAATATGACTATTCTTCTTTTCATAAGTTTTTTGACTATGTGGACATATCACAATTTTTAAGTTATTTGGAAATTGTTTCTTCTTTGTCTAGGATCTGATTTATTTTTTCAGATTAGAGCAACAAAGGAATCTTTTCAGGTTGTAAATCAAGTAGTTTTTCAACTCTATTTAAAAAACAAATAATACAAACTCCAAAGATTTATTATTTTTGCTTAGAATAACACCCATACACCCTAATATTATATAAAATTTATTACATAAAATTATCTCCTTTCCATTCTGCTGCACCTAGTATTTTCAGGTTACAACAAATGTTTATTCTTGTACCTATTGTTATTTTCTTTTTACTCATTGGAGTCCTTATTCTTTTTTAATTTAACCGTCTAGTTACTATCTCATAAATTACACTTCTACTCAGTTGACATGTAACAAGATACACTTTTCCTAGTAAAACTAGCATTCCTTGACTTTGATTTTACCCTGAATAATTAGTAATTTATTTTCTTCAGTTCACTTATTATCTAAAATTATCTTATCTTTAAAATATACTTCAGTGTGTCAACAGCATCTATATCTGTATCAAACACATAATAAATACTTGACACATTTCAAATAATTAAGTGACAAATTTATATTACATATTTTTCATGAGTTATTTTTCTCCTGACCCATTTTTCAGTTGATGTATTCTCCAAAAATTATAGAAAAAGTTGATTGACTAAACCTCTGAAGTATTTATTGCACTAATCCCTTAATCTACCATCAATTTAGAATGTAGGCCTGGAAAATTTCCTGTCACAGTTGAATTGCTGGTGACTGAGGAAAGCTTTGAGAAGTGTCTCATGTTAAGTATTTAAACTTACAAAGTTAATTACGGAAAGCATAGAATGATCTATGGAAGAGATGCGAAAGCTCTACCAACATGCTGGCACTCATGCCTTCTTCATTCATTACCTGTGAGCCCTTGGAAAATATATATAATTTTTAGTGTGTCTGATTTAACAGATCTATAAAATAAGAAATGAATATAATGCTTAATGCCCATTTTGGCTCCAAAATTTTATAACTCTATCATGTAAACAACTACTTTTTAAACTTATTACACAAAGAATGCTGGAAAATTAATGCAGTTGAAAATTTTGCATCACTTATTTAGATTTATGTATCATATTTTATTGAAATTTAATTTGGCACACACCCCCACACTCACACGTGTATATATCATAGATAAATAATTCTGCTTTATCAGCTACCAGTTGATTATTTAGTTCAGGCATCAAAATCTAGTTTTAATATGTAATGACAAACCACACAGCTTTAGAGTGATTTTTTTTCTACTCACCTATTGCAGGTCAGTTGATTACGGTTCTTATCCTATGAAAGTTAAATTCTCAGCCATATCACTCCCATTTTTTTTTTTTTTGAGATGGAGTCTCTCTCTGTTGCTAGGCTGGAGCGCAGTGGTGATCTCAGTTCACTGCAACCTCTGCCTCCTGGGTTAAAGTGATTCTCCTGCCTCAGCTTCCCTAGGAGCTGGAACTACAGACGCACGCCACCACACCCAGCTAATACTGTATTTTTAGCAGAGATGAGGTTTCACCATGTTGGCCAGGATGGTCTTGATCTCTTGACCTCATGATCTTCCTGCCTTGGCCTCCCAAGGTGCTGGGATCCCAAGTGCTCCCTTTTAAGTATAATGCACAGCAAGCTGCAAGAGTGATTTCACACTTAATGTGTGCTTCTGTTTGATTTGTAGCTTTTCATTTTGTGACTATTTACCTATCATTGTGTTTGTTATTTTACATACTTGACTTTAGAATAGGTTGTACAGTTTTCATAGAAACTCATCTCTTTCCTGAATGGAATCAGAGTATTTGTTTATTTTCCATGTAAATCTAGAAAAACATAATGGAGGGTAACCATGTGTAGAAGTTTTGTTAGTTCTAAAAGTGTCTGTAGAGAATAGAATATAAGACAGGCTTCAGAATGTGGAAAGCAAGAAAATTAAGATAAGATAGAAAGAAAACTAAAAACCATAGAATAAAACCTAGGCAAAAGCATTCAGGACATAGGCATAGGCAAGGACTTCATGACTAAAACACCAAAAGAAACAAAAGCCAAAATAGACAAATGGGACCTGATTAAACTCCAGAGCTTCCGTACAGCAAAATAAACAATCATTAGAATGAACTGGCAACCAGTAGAATGGGAAAAAATGTTTGCAATCTACACATCTGACAAAGGGCTAATATCCAGAATCTACAAAGAACTAAAACAGATTTACAAGAAAAAACCCAAAGCCATTCAAAAGTGGGTGAAGGATATGAACAGACACTTTTTTAAAGAATACATATATGAGGCCAATAAACATATGAAAAAATGCTCATCATCACTGGTCATTAGAGAAATGCAAATCAAAACCACATTGAGATTCCATCTCACACCAATTAGAATGACCATCATTAAAAAATCTGGAGACAACAGATGTTAGAGAGGATGTGGAGTCATAGGAACACTTTTACACTGTTAGTAGGAGTGAAAAGTAGTTCAATCATTGTGGAAGATAGTGTGGTGATTCCGCAAGGACCTCGAAATAGAAATTCCATTTTACCCAATAATCTATTACTGGGTATATATCCAAATGATTATAAATTTTCTATTATAAAGACACACACACACACTTATTCATGTGGCACTGTTTAGCAAAGACCTGGAACTGACCCAAATGCCCATTGATGATAGACTGGACAAGGAAAATGTGGCACATATACACCGTGGAATACTATGCAACCATAAAAAACAATGAGTTTGTGTCCTTTGTAGGGACATGGGTGAACCTGGAAACCATCATTCTCAATAAATTGACAAAGGAACAGAAAATCAAACACTGCATGTTTTCACTTATAGGTGGGTGCTGAACAATGATGACTCATGGACACAGGGAGGGAAGCATCACACACTGGGGTCTGTTGGGGGTGGGGTAGGGGAGGGTTAGCATGGGGTAGGGATGTTGGGGAGGGATAACATGGGGAGAAATGCCAGATATAGGTGACAGGGGGATGAAGGAAGCAAGCCACATTGCCATGTATGTATGTACCTATGCAACAATCCTGCGTGGTTTGCACAGGTACCCCAGAACCTAAAGCACAATATATATATATATATATATATATATATATATATATATATATATATACACACACACATATGAAAGAAAAATAAATAATCATGAATAGACTTTTTATCAACCAATCTAAGATACTTACAAACAGAAGATAAAGTTCTCT
This sequence comes from Saguinus oedipus, assembly GCA_031835075.1. Classification (NCBI taxonomy): domain Eukaryota; kingdom Metazoa; phylum Chordata; class Mammalia; order Primates; family Cebidae; genus Saguinus; species Saguinus oedipus. Next base: position 47,958,203 of record CM063186.1, on the reverse strand, counting down.
TTCTAGATAAAATATGCACTTCAGAGATTCTTTTTACATTTGAAATGGTATTTACAATACAAATTTTAAAAAGAACAAAAATTCATTACAGATGTGACAAGTTTTATTCTAGTTTGCTACAGAGTCCCATCTCTTAAACATCTTTACCCTTCGATTTTTTTCTTATCATGCCTTTGAGCAAAAACTCCAAATGTTCTGTGAAGTTAGGACTAAGTGACACAAGGCCCTGTACAAATCAGGGTCTAGTAAAAAGCAGATGGCATAGATAAACGGTGAACTTTGAGAAAAGATTAATGAAAATACTGTTCACAGCCATATGGATAGAATGCGAGGAAACTGAAGCATACAGTACAACATCCTAGGGCTAGTGACAGCAAGACTCTATTACTAACTCTTGGTCTGGAGAATCAAAGACAAAAAGCGGTTAATGAATATGAGGTGGGTACGTATGGAGAGCTCTCTCTGACAGTGGTGATGATGGGACACATTCATCCCGGGTGATAACATAGGCAAGGAAACTAAGAAAACTCACACTTTTCCCTTCTGATTTCTTGCCAGAGTTCCCTGTTGGCCAAAACACATAGCCAGAAGAAAATAGCCTGTTATAAAAGTTAGAGAGGTCAGCTTCCAGAGCACAGTGATGGGTGAAGAAGGAGGGATAATGAATCAAGATGGAAAGGACAGAAGAGCCAGGATAGATTCATGGGCCAGTAGCAAGTCATTTTAAAAGCTCAAGTGTATTGTAGTTTTATCAGAAACTTATTTCAGTCAAGACTACCACAGTAAGCTTAATTTACTCTAATTACCAAAATTAGTGTAACTCAACACTCTCAAATACTATCATCATCACCCTGGCCCTTTCCGCTTTTCCTCCACACCTATTTCTTCAAAGTTGTAAGAGTGTAAGTGCCTGTGTTTTTATATTTGTTTGCTATTTTGTGTGTTCTTCTAGAAAACTTACATGTGAAGTACAGATTCGACAGCACTACCAGTAATTCCTTTATTTCCAACGCATAACGATGTTTGTATTTTTAGAATTAATCTTCAATTCCGATTAGCAAATCAAATTTTGATAAAACATTTTCTGCTTTACTGAAGCTCATTGCTCGTTCATGGATTTAAATTTACTATTTTCAATAACAGATTTCCATGCCTCTGCCAGGTTTTACAATTGTATTCTTGTTAGCCTCCTCTGTTTTCAACCATCAGAAATATGTTCATATTTACTGAATACCTGGAACTTCATATGCAAGGGAGGGAGAGACAGAAAAAGGTAAGAAGGGTAAAAGGAATGGGGAATGGGAGAAAGAAAGAGAGGAGGAAGTGGAGAGGTGGATGGAGGAGGGGAGCGTGGGGAAGAAAAAGCAGAAAACAATTGAAAATTCTCAGTCTCTGTGACCTACAGACTAGTCATCATATTGAAACTTCACTTCCAATCTAAACTTTTGTTGCTCACTTAAGAACATTTACTGATTTATATTTTCTACTCCAGTGATCTCCCCTTAGAAATAAATTACTGAGGGCCAGGCGCGGTGGTTCACGCCTATAATCCCAGCACGCTGGGAGGCCAAAGTAGGTGGATCACCTGAGGTCAGGAGTCCGAGACAAGTCTAGCCAACATGCTGAAACCCCATCTCTACTAAAAATACAAAAAACTGGCCAGGTGTGGTGGCAGGTCCCTGTAATCTCAGCTACTTGGGAGGCTGAGGCAGAAGAATTGCTTGAACCCAGGAAGCTTTGGTTGCAGTGAGCCAAGATCATGCCATTGCACTCCAGCCTGGGTGACAAGAGCAAAACTCTATCTCAAAAAAAAAAAAAAAAAAAAGAAAGAAAAAGAAAAAAAAGGAAACAAAAAGAAATAAATTACTGCTATGTAATCTATGCATTTACTTCTTGGGACAAGTAGATGAAACATATATCTACTTTTCTTTCATTTGTGCCATAGCCTCTTCATTCTGCTTCTCCCTCCTGTTTCTTTGGAATCCACACTACTTTCCATTTGTGCTTGCTCTGTCTATAAGTGTACCAGAAAAGTTACCCATTAGCGAGAATGTTGAAAACAAACCTTGTCTTTTGGACTCACTATGTTTTCAGTGGCTGAATTTGAGCCAGGAACCTATGCCTGGTCTAGTTTAGATCTGAGTAACTTGTTTTTATTGTAACTGTATACCTATAGTACAGTAATTTTCAATGAGGGTATATAATGCTACTTTTGTTCAACTGTTTCAAAAGTTAGATAAATATTAAGAATTATGCCTTCCTTTCCAGTAATATCATCTTAGATCATGTGTTTATTTTTTTATTTATATTATTTTCTTGATATAATCAAATTGATATTTAGATAAATCAGTCATATATTTATTGCCTAGCCTAATCCAATATTGTTAATAATTTTGGTAGAAAAGGTTTTTGATTTTTAAGTGAAATTAATTTATCTAATAGATATATTGACATGTAAATTGTATATAATAAATTTATATGTCTATATTATAAACATATTACAACAGTATGTTGTAAACATTCTGTTATATTTATGAACTTACTATTGCATCAATAAGTCTGTAATTACATTTTTATTTGAAGAAATGTGAGTGAGATTAACAGTTAAAATAATTAACTTCCCCCTGTGTTAAACAATACTGGGGGAAGACATAGTTGCCTGTCCCTGTATCAGGCAATGCTAAGACTGAAAAAAATGAAATGAGCTGCTTGTTCTAAGTCATAACTTATTCTACAGATAAGAGTGTGAATCAATGTTATCAATTTCCTACAGCACCCATACAAAATTGACACAAACATGGTGGCTTAAAACAAAAGGAATTATTTTCTCATCGACCTAGAGGCCAGAAGTCCAAAATTAGTCAGGACCATACTCTCTCTGAAGTTAGCAGGAAGGATCCTTTCTTGCTTCTTCTTACCTCTTGATGGTTGTTGAAAAGCTTAACGTTCCTTGATTTGTAGATGCATCCATTCAATTTTTTCTCCATTTATCACTGATGTACTCCCTGCGTGTCTGTGTCTCGGTTCGCCCTATTAAAAAGACACCAGCTGTTATGCACTGAATATAGGTATAATTAAAATAGAGGCAGTAGTTAAAACAGTAGATACCTTGGCAGAAAGATAGATTAGAAAGGGCAAGAAAGAGACTTGAAGGAACTTTCCAGAATAAACATAAACTTTTGAAATTCTGGTTGATGTATTAGTCACATACAGGTATATATTTCTTCATATTCTTTTAATTTTACTGTATTCTTTTAATTGCACTGTATTAATTTGTATTTTACTGTATTGCAATTTGGTAAAAATTAACCATTATTAAGACAGCAATAATTCTGCAATGAGTATTGATGATATCATATCTTTGTAATCAGTCTATAATATATATATATATATATTTTAATTTAATTTAATTTTATTTTATTTTTGACCTCGTGATCCACCCGTCTTGGCCTCCCAAAGTGCTGGGATTACAGGCTTGAGCCATCACACCCGGTCTATAATATATATATATATATTTAAGATTATTTCAGAAATTATGTGAGAAGATTTTGAATATTGAATTCATAATTAATATATGGTTGTCTACAGCAATGTCAATGATAGCTATATCAGCATTTATTTCCTTATTTGTATGTCTTTTTTCTTTTAATAAGATAAACATAAAATGTTTGTTCCTTCCAGAGGAAGAGTTTTGGATTTGTCTTAGATGAAAATACTTTTGCAAAAAGTTGATCATATAAATATTAAGAATCATGTCTTCCTTTCTGGTAATATAGTCTAAGGCCAGGATTAATTGAAAAAAATATATCAAAATACCAAATCAGATGACTGTGCTTTTATTAAAATATCTGTGTATGTAAACATGTCAGTATCTAAGCACACATAAATAAATATTGAAAAATTTATTTTTATATTTAGTAAACTACTATCTTAATGCATCATAAAAAGCTAAATAAACTATATTATGAACTAATAATATAACTCATTCACAAGAAAAAAATTTCCATTCAACTACCTACTGATTATTCCATACTTAATGGCCTATATGAAAACTAAAATTTGCTAAAAGATATGATGGTTTCAAATGACACTGAATTTGGTCTTTTTGATCAGTGTTCTGAAAAATTTCCTCTTCTTAAAGGAAGGTCAGGCTTTTTGATCTATTTAGCCTTTGAAGTAACTGGATGAGGCCAACATTAAGGGGGACAATCTGCTTTACTCAGTCTTCCAAATTAAATGTTAATCTCATCCAAAACTACCTTCACAGAAAGACCCAGAACGACGTTTAACCAGTAGCTGGAAACTTTATGGCGCAGTCTAGTTGATACCTGAAATTAACCATCACAGAGTGATAACAAATTAATCATTTTTAAGAGATTGGCAGATGGCATATCCTCAGTTGTCTGATTCAGAGATTTCACAATGGCTTTGATGGGCACAGTTTTACTTTGATTTATTCCTCAAGTGGAAAATAGAATATTTGTTATTGCAGTTTAAGTTTTAACATTTTTGTGTATGTAGTAGGTGTGTACATTCGTCTACTTAGCTTCATCACTTCCCTTAGGAGTTGTGAACCAGTAACCACTTGAAACTACAATTTCTGAATATACATATTTTTTCTCTTCTTCCCATTTATTCTTGCTTCCCAGCAAATGGGATAACAGAGGAACACAACATCCAAATATTATAATTTCCAGCCCTTCCCCCTAGGGTTACAAGTATATTAGGTAGTGTATTCTAAATGCAAGTTTCTGCAGGTAACATTTACAAAAATAGTATCTATAATTTTGTAATATTTCAATATCTCTGTTATTTCTATATATAATAATAATTTATTTACTTATCTCCATCTGAATAGCAAGCCAAATAGCATGCTAAATTACTTTGTATACGTAACATCAACATAACATGATACCAGTTTCTTTATCTGTCATGATTGGAAACACTTATTTCTTACTCATAATACATATCCTATGGGAGCTACCTGATGCAGTGTCCCATGTGTCATATTACCCCACTTTTACAGATGAGAGATAGTTATTTATTAAATTTTATTTAAACCCCACAGTGAGTAAATGTTGCAGGCAGGACTCAAAATAAATTTTCAGGTTCAAAAATTATTAGCTCTTACATGCAGAGACCTTGAGGAAGAATATTGTTAGAGAATTTTATAGGACTTGAGAGATGAAAAGAAGCCTATAAATTACTTGTCTTCATTTTTAAAATGTATCGATGAGGAAACTAAACTTTATAAATCTTGAGAGGTCAGTATACTAATGGAATCAGGATGAAACCCTATGTCTTCTCATATGCTAAATAAAAAAATAAATATAAAGCTTAATATATAAAGATGTCTATTTATAGGTCAGGTGCGTTGGCTGATGCCTGTAGTCCTAGAACTTGGGAGGCCAAAGCGAGTTGATCATGAGTTCAGAAGATCAACACCATCCTGGCCAACATTGTAAAACCCGGTCTCTACTAAAAATACCAAAACTAGCTGGGTGTGGTGACACACACCTGTAATTTCAACTACTTGGGGAGCTGAGACAGGAGAATCACTTGAACCCAGAAGGTGGAGATTGCCATGAGCCAAGATCATGCCACTGCGCTGGCATCAGCCTGGCGACAGAGTGAGATTCCATCTCAAAAGAAAAAAAAGAAGAAGAAGAACATATCTATTCATAAAACTGAGTTCATTCAATGACAACTTAAACTGACTTTTACAGAATATGCCTAAGCCATTAGATGAAGACAAATCTTTTAAGGGAGATGAGCAGAAAGGAGGTAAGTAACAAAAAGAACAAAGTGAAGAAAAAAGATGGATTTTAGGTAGAAGGGTTTCTTACAGAACAAAAACATGAAATAGATGCACATTGTACATTCTGGGACAGTACATGTGTAATTGTTGATTTACAAATATATCTTATCTTCTAAGATAACACTAATGCATATGAAGGGTAGCAGAACAAGACATCTCAAAATATGCCACTTAGGTATACAGATTATTTTAATCTAAAAGCACTTGAAAAACAGCAGATCAAAGAAGGGTATTCTAATCTACCCCTTTGTTTTTGAAAATGAAAGATAAAACTCATCTCTCTTCATACTAGAAGAGAGAAACATTCTTCAATGGGTAATTATATTCAGGATAATTCCGTATAAATACACCTTGTTAAAATACCTATTATATCTGTTTTAGCTTCCTCGAATAATTTGAACACTTTCCATAATGGCTTCTCTACTCGACCTAATGTACAAGTGCTTAGATTTGGCCACGTTTTTGTGTCATCGCTTCTTTACAAAGGCTCCTACTTCATATTAAAAGATACAAATTTGTATGTTCTTCTCCTGCCACTCTAGCTTATGTCAATTTAATTTTTAGGCCTAGGGAAAACTCTAGAAAGGTAAATGTAAAATTTTGCCTTCTTAACAGGGAAAAGGCAGGAGAACAGATTTGTTCTATCCAAAATTTTGTGTATTGTTTTCTAGTTTGGAGATTAAAATGTGACCACGCTGCAAATTATTTGATTGGATATGGCTGGCTGATTTAGTAAATCAATTTATGATTGAAAATTCAGCCAGAAACAAGAAATTAGCATACTTGATTTTGATATTTTGGTTAGTATTGTAGGAATGTTGTAGCTTTTTAAAATTGTTCAGATCACAAACCTAAATAATCTTTATTTCACTTTAAATTTTCTCCCTTGCTTTTCTCAAACTATGATTTATGGAATGCTAGTTCATAATCACTTGAGTTATTAATTTATTTTTTAAATGTAGGGTACTCAGGTCCCGCTTCACATCTACTGTGTCAGAATTACAAGGTTAAGACTTGGAAATCTGTTATCTTTAAGAGTCACCTTATGATGTTTAGGAGAAGCAGAGCTTCCAATTGACATAGAACAGAAGAACGGGGCAGCAAATATTATTTGTGTGCCTTGTGGCTTGCCTGGATCACATAAAAGGAGGCCCAAACAGAAATTAATTTTTAAACCACCCAAGGGTTCATAACTCTATCAATTTGTATGCATTTGTAAGACTAGAAATGATAGACAATTTAACTCATTTGTCTGTTATTAGGATTTAAAATATTGGACTGAAGCAATAAAATACATTCTGTATTACTAATATACAAAGAGGACTGTCAGCTGTGAAAATGTTCAAAATTTCCTACTTTATACAAGTAAACTGGTATAACTAAGGTTTTGTTTTGCATTGACCATAATGTTTACCATTGATACTCTTTACATATTTTAAATGATGCACATCCATAAGATAAAACTTTATGTTTATCAGTTATACTGGGTTAAATTCTGATAGGAATCTTTATAATATCTTGGCCTGTCTCCTGTTATCAGGCTCTAATACAAACATGCATTATGTGACATTAAAGATAAATTTTCAGAGATAATTTATTATGAAACTATGTAGAGAAAAATTTAGTACACTAAAATAATTAATATTAACACATAATGTTTCCTATTTCATTTAAATTTCTATTTCAAATATGAAATTCTGTAACATTAGTTTAAGATATATAAGTTATGCTGTGATATCACTGCCATAGGATAAGACAACCAATACTTGTATAGATGTTTTAAGTTACATACACTATACTTAGTTTGTATTCACATATTTAAATGTTACATAGTCCTGTGAGATAGTTATGTTGTAATTACAATTTTAGTGGGGTAGAATCTGAGTCCTGAGAACTTTAGTCCATTTCACAGGGTTATGTAACTATTAAATTTTGGTGCTGATTTACAAAGGTGGGAAGTGTATTTACAAGCTCTGTACTACTCTGCTTTACTGGATGAAGAGTTTTCATTTTTAAATAATAATTTATGTAATATAAAAGTGTTCCTATAATAAATGCATTTGAAAATAAAATGTACAAAATAAATACTCGATATTTAGACATTTAATATTTTATAGATAAATTGTGAAAAAATATTTAAAATGGAGGGAAAAATATCCAAGTCAATAATTTAATTATAGTATTATATACAACATTGGGTAAGATTCATGAAACAAAACACAAATATGTAAATCACTGATCATTTGTGTCACACTCATATCTCTATTTATTTATTTATTTATTACTTCATTTTTGTTTTTAATATTGTGGGTAAACAGAAAAGGCCATATCTCAGTTTGAAGAGCAGAGAAATTTCTGGTCAGAAATTACTGTCTTAGTTATTTCGGACTTTTACAACCAAAACAATAAACTGGGTAGCTTTTACGTGACAGAAATTCATTTTTCACAGTTCTGGAGTTTGAGATGTTCCAGATCAAGGCATCATCAGATTCAATGTTTGATGAAGGCTCACTTTCTAGTTCATAGATGGTGCCTTTTTGCTTGTCCTTACATGATGCAAGGGACACATGAGCTCCATCTGGGGGGGGGGTCTCCTTTATATGAGCCCTAACCCCACTTGTGAGGGCTCTGTTCTCATGACCTAATCACCTCATAAGGGCTTCAATTCCTTATATTATCACCTTGGAAGTGAGAGTTTCAACATATGGATTTGGAGGAAACATTCATACCATAGTTCATAGACCAGAATTACTAGTTACAATAACTTTGTAGCTAAATAGCTTGCAGGGCATGAATATGTATACTATTGTCTTTTATCATAACTCTGATTGAGAAAATATTGTTAAATATTAAGATGAGGTTGGCCCAGAATTTTCTTTGGCCACAGTCCCACTGAAAGCATCATATTTGTGGCTTAAATCTTCAATAGTTTTGATTCTCTCATCTACATCTCCAGTCTGCATACTAACGCTTTTGGTTCGACCTCAACTCTCCTCCATTTCTGTAAATAATGTTTCATTGGAACATAGTCACACTGTTTTATTACATATTGTCTATAGCTTTTCTCATACTGCAATGACAGGATTGAGTAGCTATGTCAGACATTATATGTGTACTGAAAAGCCTAAAATATTAACTATTGGACCCTTTACTAAAAAACTCTGCCAACAACTGCCCTAGACAAAAAGCCTCTGTACTTTAGAATTCCATGAATTATACTTCTGATTATAATTTCAAGAAGTCTCTAAAGCTTATGCACTGGCATATCATTTAAACAGATAAACTTATACTGCACTAGAAAAGAAGTTTTTGTCAGGAGTGGGCACGAGTGTGTGCATGTGTGCATGTTGGGAAAGGATAGTCTTTTTCAGTTTTACTAAGAATTTAATAACTTTAGTCTCAGAGATCAAAGCATAAAATTAGCAATACAGACAAAGGGAAAATCTGAAATACAGATAGTTGTATAGTCTAGGTAGCATATAATAAATATTTTTCCAACTTTATACAGGTTGGGAGACTAAAAATGTGTATTAAATGTAAAAGCTTAATGATATATACTTGCACATAAACAAGCACATACATTTTATATTTACTAAGCTCATATTATCTCATAAGCAAAATTAATAAATCATTTACCAAATCCTGAATTTAAAATATAATTTTGAATGTGATCATATTAAATGTAGTCACACTGAATGCAGTCATATTTAGCTGTAAGTACCCCTGATCATTTGTGGCGTAATGTTCACACAGTCTGACATGTGTAGATCATATCCTAATTACCTTATCTTCTGATGGTGTACCTTAAATTGCTCTAGTGCCCCTTGACTTTTATAATAAATAAGAATGATGAATAAGTCTAAAAATGACAGTCTTTAAAAACACTATAAGTTACTGCTTAGGTTGAATATATTTCATGAAATTAGCAGTTAAGTATTTTCTGTCAGCAATGATTAAGGTTACTATTCTGGGAAAAATGACACTCTATAATTATATTTCAGAAAAGAAGGTATGGACATTTACTTTCAGTTAATGTTGGCACATCTTGACCCACCTGTTTACATGACAAATAGACTATGAGGATCTCACTTGTAAGAATGGTCTTTTAAAAGAGGGCATGTTGAAATCAGACCACTCTTGAAAATTCTTCTTTACTTTGCTTGAAACACACAGAGGTGATTCTTATTCTGATAAACAGATGTTCCCCCAAAAAAATCTTATTTGGTAATATTGAGTGACCTTTTTGTTCTTGTTTTTGTTAGTGCGAAATTAAATTCAACCTTAATACATTTTTGCAATTATTTACTCCCCTTTTTTCAATAATGCAAATTGCTCTAGCAGAAAAACAGACATAGTATCTCTATGCTTTACATCTAATTTTTGTATGTACAAATTTAATAACCAAAAGTTTCAGAATTTCTTTGAAATAGTGTAAGCAATAACCATTTAAAAAAATTCTCTAACAGCATAATTTTTCTACCCTATTCCTTAATATTGAATTCTTACATGATGTTGGGAAAAGTTTAATTACTTACCAGGGGTATTAATTTCAGCCTTCATTACATGCACAGCATTCAATTATCCACCAGGTGTTATTGGAGGTTCATGAAATCTAACCTATCCAGACATAATTCCTGTTATTACCCATTTTGAAATAACAAGTAGAAAAAAAAACCTAAGTGATTAATGTACTAAACATGAAAATAATTAATGAGAAATCATTTCTTTAACATCTCTTATGAGAAAAGTTTCTAGGAAATAATTGAATGGAGAATGAAGATAATTTTTGTTTTTTTGCTTTGTTTGCTTTTATCTTTCCCTGGTGCATGATAAACTATTTGATCAACTTTTACTCACAAACTCTATGAAGTTAAATGGTTATAAGAATGCATGGGCTCAGGGCGGTGGCTCACACCTATAATCCCAGCACTTTGGGAGGCTGAGGCAGGCAGAGCATCTGAGGTTTAGAGTTTGAGATCAGCTCGACCAACAATGGAGAAACACTGTCTCTACTAAAAATACAAAATTAGCCATGCATGGTGACACATGCCTATAATCCCAGCTACATGGGAGGCTGCGGCAGGACAATCTTAGCTCAAACCAAGGAGGTGGAGGTTGCAGTGAGCCATGATCATGACAGGCTGCACTCCAGCCTGGGTAACAAGAGTGAAACTCTTTCTCAAAAAAAAAATAAAAAAGTGAGAGATTGCATGGAGATGCTTGTCATGGTGGTAACAAGTAATCTTTCAAGAGAATTTCAAAAAAATGAGAAGAATTTGTATTATTCTGCTTCCACACTGCTGTAACTACCTGAAACTGGATAATTTATAAAGAAAAGGGGGCTAATTGACTGCCAGTTCTGCAGGCATAAAAGGAAGCATGACTGTGAGGTCTCAGGAAGCTTACAATCATGGCAGAAGGTAAAGTGAAGCAAGGACCTTTCTCACATGGAGGCAGAAGAGACAGCAAAAAGGGATGTGCCACACACTTTTAAATCATCATGTCTCATCAGACTTCACTATCATGAGAACAGCTAGGGGAAAATCTGCCCCCATGATTCAGTCACCTCCCACTAGGACCCTCCTTTAACATCTGCAGATTACAATTCGACATGAGATTTGAGTGGGAACGCAGAACCAAACCATGTCATTCTGCATCTGGCCCCTCCAAAACTTCATGTCCTTCTCACATTTCAAAACACAATCACGCTTTTCCAAGAGCCTACCAAAGTCTTAGCTCATATCAGCATTAACCCAAAAGTCTAATTCTGAAGTCTCATCTGAGATGAGAAAGTCCCTTCTGCCTATGAGCCTATAAAATCAAAAACAAGTTAGTTACTTTCAAAAATATAAGGGGAATACAGGCATTTGGTAAATGTTCCTATTCCAAATGGGGAAAATTGGCCAAAACAAAGGGGCTACAGTACGCATACAAATCTGAAGCCCATCAGGGTAGTCATTAGATCTTAAACTTCCAAAATAATCTCATTTGGTTCCATATATCATATCCAGAGCATGCTGATGCAAAGGATGAGGTCCCACAGCCTTGGGCAGCTCTGCCCTTATGGCTCTGCAGGACAAAGCCCTGTGGCTGCTTTCAAAGCTGGCATTGAGTGTCTGGGGCTTTTTCAGGTGGTACAAGCTGTTGGTGGATCTACCATTCTTGGGTCTGGAGGATGGTGTCCCTTTTTTCGCAGCTCTGCTAGGTAGTGCTCCAGTGGGGACTCTGTGTGGAGGCTCCAAGCTCACAATTGCCCTCTGCCCGAGACTAGTACGGGTTTTCCATGGAAAACCTGCAGCAGATTTTTGCTTGAAAATCTAGGTGTTTCTTTACATCCTCTAAAATTTAGCTGGAGATTCCCGAACTTCAATTCTTACCTTCTGAATATCCAGAGGCCCAATATCACATGGAAGCTGCCAAGGATTAGGGCTTGCATACTCTGAAGCCACAGACCAAACTGTACCTTACGGCTGGAGCTAGAGTAACTGGAATGCATGGTGCTGTCTCAAGGCTGCACAAAGCAGTGAGCTCCTGGGCCTGGCCCAGAAAACCATTTTTCCCTCTTAGGCCTCAGGCGAAGGGATGCCACAAAGGTCTCTAACAAGACCTGGAGATATTTTCCTCATTGTCTTGGCTATTAACATTTGACTTCTCTTTGCTTATGCAAATTTCTGCAGCCTTGAATTCCTGCCAAGAAAATATTTTCTATTGTTTTGTTTTGTTTATCCATGATTGGGCTGCAAACTTTCCTAAACTTTTATGCTCTGTTTCTCTATTAAATATAAGTTCCATTTTCAAACTGTTTTTTGTTCATGCATATAAGCATATACTTTTAGAAGCAGACTTTTCACCTCTGGAATGCCTTGCTGCTTAAAACTTTCTTCTGCCAGTTATCCTAAATCATCTCTTTCAAGTTCAAATTTTTAGAGATGTCTAGAGCAGGGGCAAAATGTTGCCAGTCTCTTTGCTAAAGCATTGCAAGAGTGGTCTTTGCTCCAGTTCCCAACAGGTTCCCCATCTCAGAGACCACCTCAGCCTGGACTTCATTGTCCATGTCACTATTAGTATTTTAGACAAAACCATTCAACAAGTCTTTAGGATTTTCCAAATTTTCCCACATTTTCCTGTCTTCTGATCCCTCTGAACTGTTCCAATCACTGCCAATTACCCAGTTCCAAAGTGGCTTCCACATTTTCAGGTGTCTTTACAGTGATGTTCCACTTCTCGGATTCCAATTTTCTGTATTAGTCCATTTTCACATTGCTATAAAGAACCACATGAAACTGGGTAATTTATGAAGAAAGGTTTAATGGACTCACAGTTCTGCAGGCTTAACAGGAAGCATGACTGGGAGATTTCAAGAAACTTACAGTCATACTGGACAGTGAAGAGAAAGCAAGGACATTCTTCACATGGTGTCAGGAGTGAAAGAGTGAAGAGAGAAATGCAACACACTTTTAAACCGTCAGATCTTTTGAGAACTTACTCTCAGGAGAATAGTAAGGAAGTCAGAGGGAAAAGCCCCCATGAGCCAATCACCTCCCACCAGGCCCTTTCTTCAACACTTAGGGATCACAATTCAACACGAGAATTGTGTGGGGTCAGAGAGACAAACCATCTCAGAGTTTATGGCAAATTGACTTACTCAGAGATTTCTCAAGATTTGATCCAATATAAGTCAAAAATATTAAATAAAAATGAAATGTCAAAAAATGAACATTTTAGCTTGTGTTATTTTTTTCCTTTTTTTATTTTTTATTTTTTGAGACAGAGTCTTGCTGTGTCACCAGAATGAAATTCAGTGGCTCTATCTCAGCTCCTGCAACCTCCACCTCCTGGATTCAAGTGATTTTCCTACTTTAGCCTCCTGAGTAGCTGGGACTACAGGTGTGTGACACCACATTCGGCTAATTTTTTGTATTTTTAGTAGAGACAGGTTTCACCATGTTGGCCAAGATGGTCTCTATCTCCTAACCTTGTGATCTGCCCACCTCTACCTCCCAAAGTGCTGGTATTATAGGTATGAGCCACTGCACCCAGTTTTTTTTTTTTTTTTTTTTTTTTAATTTTTTTCTTTCTTTTTTTTTTTTTTTCCCCCTGAGCATCAATGGAGTTAGTAGTTTTTTGGCAGGAAATGCCTAATTCAGTCTTTTTTAAAATAAGGCAAGAAAGAAAATGTAAGAGTTAGGTGTGCTAAAAGATATTCCAGGCTGGGTGCGGTGGTTGAGGATGGTAATCCCACTTTGGGAGGTTGAAGTGGCTAAATCACCTAAGGTCAGGAGTTTGCGACTAGACTAGCCAATGTGGTGAAACTTTTTCTCTACTAAAAATACTAAAATTAGTTGGACATGGTGGCTGGCACCTGTAATCCAAGCTACTTAGGAGGTTGAGGCAGGAGAATTGTTTTAACTCTGAAGGTGGAGGTTGCAGTGAGCTAAGATTGCACCATTGCACTCCAGGCTGGGAGACAAGAATGAGACTCCATCTCAAAAGATTAAAAAAATCCATAAAATAAAAATCAATGTCATGATTCAAAAAGTTGCTTGATGCAAATATAATAGTTCCAAGAAATCAAATTAAAATGTAATATAGGGTCGGACATGGTGGCTCACGCCTGTAATCCCAGCACTTTGGGAGGCCGAGGCGGGCGGATCACAAGATCAAGAGATCGAGACCATTCTGGACAACATGGTGAAACCCCATCTCTACTAAAAATACAAAAAAAAAAAAAAAAAAAAAAAAAAAAAAAAATTAGCTGGGCACAGTGGCGCGTGCCTGTAATCCCAGCTACTCAGGAGGCTGAGGCGGGAGAATTGCCTGAACCTGGGAAGCGGAGGTTGCGGTGAGCCGAGATCGCGCCATTGCACTCCAGCCTGGGTAACAAGAGGGAAACTAGGTCTCAAAAAAAAAAAAAAAAAAATGTAGTATAGACGTCAAGATTGGGTCCCACTTTTTTGGTCTAAAACAAATGTGCTCTACATTATTGGCTAGCAAGTTTTTAGTTTATGCAATCTTCTTCAGTGTATAAATATTGTGGCAACCATAATGTCAATGCACCCTAACTTGGATAATGGAAGTCTAGAAATCACAGCAATTTAAGTTCTGTTTCTGGAATCATATCTTGACTATGTATTCATGAGGATACTTTGAAAACTGGATATTGCCAGAGATAATGGCCCAGAAATGAGAGAGCCTTTGTATTAGATCTACTAAAACATAGCAATAGGGAACTTTGAAAAATGTAAAAAAAAAATATGAAAATTATTAACATATTTTGATATAATTAAATGGTTTCCCTGTGAGGTAAAACAAATTCTACTCTACACATTCTGGGGGCCTTAGGAGAACCATGGAGAGAAAGCTGTTATGTTAAGCCAAATTTCTGCTGAAGGTAGAAATGTTTTTTGTTTTATTTTTTCAATAATGATAAATAATATCAATTGAGAAGAATTATCATGTAGAAAATGCTTTTAATTTTATAGCGGAGACTATTCTTAGTATACTTAGTATATGTTGCATTGAATGCTGTCTGACGTTTCTTTAAGAATCTATGATTAATATCGTCTGAACCCTAGATTGTATTGGCTGGTATAAACATATTGTATTTTTTGCATACATTTTTCTGTCAGAAGAATTTAAAATTTTATAGTTTCTCAAGACAGTCGTAGATAGTTGTATATTAAGATAAATTTAAATTATGTGTTTAAAAAGAAACATTTTTGGATAGGGAAAAGGCTTTGATAATTATCCTAAGTCAAAGAATGTGTTACATTTCACAACAATCTTTCAGGGTTTAGATATTTATTATGTTACTGTTTCTTGCAGTTAAACATATTCTAGCATAATTTTAGAGTGCCTTTTACAGCCTCGTGTTTCAAGTTGGGCAAAAGATGTCTTTGCATAATCCCATGACATGCAGTCTGCACACTCATATTTGTTATTGGAAATTGAATTTTCATTAGACTTAACAAATGTGGCTGCCTACAGTGTCAAAACCTTGATGCTGATTTTACCTGACAGTTATGATTTACACAAGTATTATTTTTATGATGCTGTATTATATTACCAGTAGATAGTTATGGCTACACAGTTATAAAATAGATAATAAAACATTAATTTAGATGTTTCCATCTTGGCTAGATTTTCACCACTTTATTGATATCAAATTGTAAGTTTTTAAATACCAAAAATAAATCATTGGGTTGTGAATATTACGTATCAGTAATTAAAATTTCCCTAAAAAGTGTGCTTCAGGGGATGCAAATTCATGAAGATAATGGTTCTGTCTAATCACTGAGTCTGATGAACCAGTTAAAGCTCTAGGAGCTGCAAATATATATCCTTTTTCACTAGTATAATATGTTTCTGGAATAACAATGTAGTGGTCCCTGTACTTGAGTAGTGGTACTCTGGGGTTACTTTCAGAAATATTTGACTGCCAGAATTTTAATTCAAAGTGATGTGGTAATTGCAAGGGAAACCCATTGTCAAAATGTAGAACAAGTAGAGATGTTGGGTAGAAATTATTTTTGCCCAGAGTGTTGGATTTTAGTAGTACTCTTTTTGATTTGGGTGGGCTCCAAAGGAAATAGAAATAATTTTCCTAGGTTCTGTATTTAGCAAGAAGATCAATAGAATTATGCATCTAAATTGGCATCTCAAGTGATCTTTATACCTTCAGATGACTGTGAAGATTTTAGTTGAAATATCAATTGCGATTCCTTAGATGACTGAGAAACTCAAAAGTAGTGAAATATGGACTGAATATGGCAGCTAATGTCTGTAATCCCAGTACTTTGAAAGGCTGAGGTGGGCAGATCATTTGAGCCTAGGAGTTTGAGTCCAGCCTGGGTAATATAGCTAAACCCAAAAAAAAAAAAAAACTAATAACTCTATCAAAAAAAAAAAAAATATATATTAACCAGGAATGTTGTACATATGTAGTCCCAGATACTCAGGAAGCTAACATGGGAGGATTCTTTGAGCCAAGGAGATGAAAGCTGCAGTAAACCAAGATGGCACCACTGTACTCTATCCTTAGTGACAGAGTGAGACTGTCTCAAAGAAGAGAAATAAAAAATAATAATAACGGTAAAAATTATAAATTAAACTATCCTTTATGTTGTTTATAGAATTTCATTAAAGTTTTCCTTTTTTTTTAAATTTCTGCAGATGTTAAGTATTTTGGGAGTTGCATGCCAGGAAACTGGGATGAAGACAGACTACATTTTTCAGAATATCACAGTCCATCCTTATTGTTCTAATTCAGATCTCTTACTTTAAAAGGACAGTAGATATCTAGCCATATTAACAGAATCTCATTCAGTCATTAATAATTAGTGCAGTTCATCACATTATATATTGTCTCCCTAGGTGAGGCCACTTAGGTTTGCAGGCTTTCATTCAATATTGTCAGATTCTAAAAGCAGGAATGGTCTTGGAAAACATATGGCTTCATCGTTTTAGTTATCTATTGTAATTTAACTAAAATGCAATGTCCTCTCTTGTTCTGAGCTTCTTTCAAGGTATTAATATAATGTGTTTGCCTCAATTTAATACTCATATATTATTTTGTTCTCAGCTACTCTTTTTCCTTCTCATAATTAATATTCAAATGTTTTCATCTTTTGAAGAGTCATTGTAATTACCCTTGTGCTGGTTTCTATTGCAGGTGGCAACACAAGTCTAGCAAGTACCTCCTTATAAGTCCACTTCAATTTAAATAGGGTAAAGTTACATAGGTGCAGAACTAGTGAGCTATTTTTACCACCAGGCAATATAGTTGCATTCACTCTTAGCTCCAAACTTGCTAGATGAGATGAAGGTACAACTTATCCCTGTTAGGCCCTTAGGGATTCTGACAGAAGGTTTAAAAATGTAGCTAGAGTTTATTGCTTAAAAATCATCCTTGCTTTTCAGGGCTTATAGTTGCAGCCCTGGTCTTAAGACCATGCATCAGGCAGTAAAGAAAAACACTAAATTTGAGGTGATTAGAGAAAGAAAGAAAGAAGAGAGAGAGAGAAAGAAAGAAGGAAAGAAAGGAAGAAAGAAAGAAAGAAAGAAAGAAAGAAAGAAAGAAAGAAAGAAAGAAAGAAAGAAAGAAAGAAAGAAAGAAAGAGAAAGAAAGAAAGAGAAAGAAAAAGAAAGAAAGAAAGAAAGAAAGAAAGAAAGAAAGAAAGAAAGAAAGAAAGAAAGAAAGAAAGAAAGAAAGAAAGAGAAAGAAAGAAACAGAAAGAAAGAAAGTGAAATAAATGTTAGTTATACCGGTGTACTTGCACCCTTGGCAAGAATTTTAGTCATACCAGCATCCTCCTCAACTTCTCTTCCCTAGATCAACTAGAAAAACAGAGAAAAATCTAGTAGGGGCATTCCTTTAGTCCCAGTCATATAGAATGTGAGGCCGGGTGCGGTGGCTCAAGCCTGTAATCCCAGCACTTTGGGAGGCCGAGGTGGGTGGATCATGAGGTCAAGAGATCGAGACCATCCTGGTCAACATGGTGAAACCCCATCTCTACTAAAAATACAAAAAATTAGCTGGGCATGGTGGCGCGTGCCTGTAATCCCAGCTACTCAGGAGGCTGAGGCAGGAGAATTGCCTGAACCCAGGAGGCAGAGGTTGCGGTGAGCCGAGACGCCATTGCACTCCAGCCTGGGTAACAAGAGCGAAACTCCATCTCTGGGAAAAAAAAAAAAAAAAGAATGTGAGCACATCCTCATGAAGGCATGTAAAACAGCCTTTTGTCCTTTTTGTCCCCTAGTGTTTTAATTCTGTTTCTACTTCTCTAGCAAACTATTGACCTGAGGAGGATGTCTGTCTGCATATCGTTGGGCACTATGGGCTGCACAATGTGTTCTGTGGACTGAAGAAATGGTAGTTAGCCACGCAAATCCAGACACCATCTTCTGTTTGTTGTTGTTGTTGTTGCTGCTGCTGCTACTGCTGCTGTTTTGGCACTCTGAGCATTTGCATCTTACACTGGCTAAGCATAGCCCACTCTAGAGTCAGTGTCTATTCCTGTCAATACCCATTTGTAGACCCTGAAGGCTACCAGTATCAGTGTCACTAGCCAGCTATGTCCAGAGCCTTCCCAACAGAGAATATGCTCTGTAGCGATCAGCAGTCTCTGTCTCTTTTGCTGGCAGACAGGATAGTTCTTAAGGGCATTCTGTGCCTGAAAGGGTATAAAAGTAAACAGGTCTAGACTCAGCTTATCTCCTTACTGCTGCGGTACCCTCATATCCATCCACTCCTTGACCCAGGTGACCACTTCAAGGAAGCATATGTGGATATGTGCTTGTCAATTCCAGTGACCTTTAGAACCTGGAAAGGGGCTCTTCTAATAAGCGCTGACATGTTTCAGTTTACAGCACCCCTCAAATTTCCATAATGCTGTGTATGGGCATCTCTTTAACAGGCCAGGTGTGCATTGCCTTTGTGCCTATGTGAACACGTCATTGGCCAATGCCCATGAGTTAATAGAAACCCAAATACAGGGGCTCTACTACTGTTCAATACTTGGCTCACTGTTAGAAAGACAAGATGTAACTCAACCCACCAAGATAATTTGTTTTTACCTTCTTTGAAAAGAATAGCAGCCTTCCAGACAGGATGTCATTATTTTCTTTAAAACTGGTATTCATAAACCATGATGCTGTTTGCCAATCACTTGAGAGCACTGCAGGATCCAGCAGCTCCTTGCATACTCCCAGAGTAGTCCCAGAGGTTAAAAAAAGGTTGTCTTGCTTGTATTTTCTCCATATCCCCCACATAGCATAATTTTTTATAAATCATTTCCATTTTATTGTGGAACTCTTCAGGGACACTGCCACCCTCATTAGTTTCTCTGACATCACCTTGGACAGCATGGGTATTTCAGGTGTCAAGATCATTTCATGCCCTTCTGTTATGGTGGTGACTTCAGATAATAGACAATAACAAGGTAGTAAATGCCCCTCAAGTGGAAATTCTCCAGTCCAAAATTCTAGTAGGGAAGTACCCACAGACTTGTTTTCATAAACCTGAGTAAACATTCTACAAAGGGTTATCAAGTGCAGAATCTGTCCTCAACAGCATTCTAGCTTCTTCTCTGTATTCTGCGGGCTTAGGGAAACTTGCAGGTACCCATATACCATATTGAATTTACATTACTTGACGGATGTAATATAGTTTAGATGTTCCCTCTAAATCTCATGTTAAGACGTAATCTCCAGTGTTAGAGGTGGGGCCTGGTGGGAGGTGTTAGGGTGATGTGGAAGGAAGCTGCAGAGATTGGTTCTGTCCTCGAAATGGTGAGTGACTCCTCATCAGGTCTGGTTGTTTAAACATGTGTTACCTCCTTCACCTCAACCTCTCTCTTGCCCCTGCTCTTACCATTTTATGTGCCTGTACCCACTCACCGTCTGCCATGAGTAGAGGCTCCCAGAGTGGGGAAGATCACCAGTGCCATACTTGTACAACCTGAAGAACCATGAGCCAGTTAATGCTCTTTTCTTTGTTACTTACCCAGCCTCAAGTGTTCCTTTATAACAATACAAGAATGACCTACTTCAGGTGGATTTGCATGCCTTCTATTTATAGTACTGGGTACAGAAAACATTACCCACTCAGATAGTGTCCATTTCCATAATATAATCAGGAGAAAGAGACAGAACAAATTTATGTGAAGTGTGTTCAAGTATACTAAGTTTTATAATCTTATCAGCCTTATATTTTTATGTTCTAGTTCTATAAACTTATCTTTTACCCCCACACCATTTTATCTTCTCTTTTGCAAAATGCATTCCATCCCCAGCCAGGGGTCCTATCAGGTGACTCTGGACTCTTCATGAATTGCTACCTTGATTAAGCAGTCTAATCATTGTCCCAGGCAATTCCAGTTGAAGTTTCTTATTGTAATCTTTACCTTTTGGCCTTTTCAAATTCTCCAGCTTCCAGTAATACAGCAAAGTGATTTGGTGCCTGTGATATTGGGGGAACAGAAGGGGCTCCCTTTGTTCCACCCAACTGTGGACCATGTTGACTTAAGATCTTTGTTTTGACCTTATAAATCTTTATTTTATTTAACCTGTATCTTATAAACTATCTAAAGATTTATAACCCAGCATTTCATGACTTTCTACTCTGCGTTCTGTGGGCTTAGGCAATCTGGTGGGTACCCATTTCTTGTATCATATTGAATTTACATTGCTTGAAAAGTGGTAATATAGTTTGGATGTCACCTCTGAATCTCATGTTGAGATGTAATCTCCAGTGTGAATTTCATGACTCTCTCTTTCTTGAACCTCTAGTTTCACCCCAACAATGTTTTCTTCATGCACTTTATTTTGTAATAATGATTTAATTATTTTCATCTTACAGGGATGAGCCATTTCACTCTCCTTTTTGCCTTTCCCCCATTCCCTTGATAATTATCCTAACATCTTTATTAGGTGTAAGATGTGTAAGCTCCATGAAGAAAAGCTGAGACTGCAAATTTGATAAAGCTTCTCAAACCGTTGCTTAGTTCTGTGGGAGTAACTTCATGTGTGGTGCCCATGTAAAAGAGTCTTCCTTCATAACGAAAACACCAAAAGCAATGGCCACAAAAGCCAAAATAGACTGTCCTGCCTTTTACCTCATTACTATCATGGCTGAGAATTCAGTTTTTGAGGTTACTCTTTCTGGGATCCCCTTGGCCAAGACATAGCACATTCAATCACTCGGGGGGCTAGAATTTTACTTTTCTTTCTCGTAAGGGTTGATTGTAACAATCTTTTCCTATCAGTCTGCATTTCTGTAGTTGGTGCACCTCCAGTGAACCAACCCCCCTCGGGAGTTGGATCTATTTCTAAATTTCACCAGTAATTTTACCTTTAGTAACTGATCTCACCATAGTAGCAGCTTTATACCAAGGGTGCCTGCATGGCAACCTAGGAATCATAAATCCCTTATTCTTCATCCTTTCATCTTTTCTATTCCAAAACCTTATGTTTCCATGAGCCAGGAACATTCTAGAAAACCTCCCCTCTCTGACACCAATTGCTTTGACAAAATTCTCATACTGTGTTTTCCTTTACTCTCACACCACAACCACCAACACAGAAAACTTCTGTGACCAAATGTTTGAGAGTTTCTCTTTACCAAGAAGCAGTGGACACAGCCAGTTTCCACCAATTTAATTCCAGCTGTCTACCTGGAGATAGTGTCTTATGCCGCAGATGGGAAGATCGGTTCCCAAGACTGCCTCCCTACTTCAGACACCAGTGACAAGTCAAGGCCTTCAGAAATTCTAACCAAAGAGTTTCAAGTTGTATTTCCCACAGCCCCTTCTTTGGGTTTAATTAATTTGCTAAAGCAGCTCACAGAACTTGGAGAAACACTTAAGTATGCTGATTTATTAATAAAGGTTATTACAAAGCATACAGATGAAGAAATGCATAGGGTAAGGTATGGGAAAATGGTCTTGAAGATTCCATGACCTTTTCAGGTGTGCCACCTTCCAATAATCTCCATGTATTCAGCTATCCAGAAGGTCCTAGTTTTCCTATTTTAATAAAATGTATGGGTTGCTCTGCAGCAGTGTACCATGCATAAAATATGTTTACAATAATATTAAGCAGGTGAAAAGAAAAACTATGGTTTAAAAAAATCTATAATGTATTGTTTTTGCCTCAGAGTATCTGCAATTATTTTACTAAGAGTATTTAAGAATACTTACGTTAGATAACTGGGAATTTGAATAAATATTTCAAAAATTATGAAATCTATGTTCTCCTATAAAAATAACAATTGTGTATGAGTAATTTGGAGGGAAATCACTGAAGAAGTGAAATAAAACCTAAATGTGGCCAAATCATACAATGCAAAAATATTTAAAATTTTCAAAATTAAGTAATTATTACCTAATTATTTAATTTTAGCCATTGTGCTAGACATTAGTTTTAAAGAGGTGTATCAAATTTGTTACTAGGCACTGCAGGGTCTTCAGTTCTTGTGTTTACAGAAGAAAAAATTTGCCCAAGGGACATGTGACAAGATTAAGTAGTAGCAGAGTTTATTTAAAGTGATAGTACAATCTGAATGCTGAGTCCCAGCAGGCTGTTGGAGAGACTGAGGCAGCATAGGTGACACTGGGGAAGACTTAATGTGAGTGGGATCTTATGATAATTCATGAAGGGGTTATCAAGGGATGCTACTAGCAAGCATGTTTTGGATAGTCTCCTGGGTGTACACGCATTGTGGCCATATGTGCTAATACACAAATTGCATGTCTTATTAGCATGTTAAATCTCAAGCCAGGGGTGTTTTCTCCTGTCCCTGATTATAATAAGCTAAAGACTAGGGTGAGTTTTTGTTTTTGTTTTTGAGATGGAGTTTCCCTTTGGTTGCCCAGAGTGGAGTGAAGTAGCACAATCTCGGCTCACAGCAACATTGCCTCCCAGGTTCAAGCAATTCTCCTTCCTCAGCCTTCCGAGTAGCTGGGATTATAGGCATGCACCACTGTGCCTGGCTACTTTTGTATTTTTAGTAGAGATGAGGTTTCTCCATGTTGGTCAGGCTGGTCTTGAACTCTGACCTCAAGTGATCCACACACTTCGGCCTCCCAAAGCTCTGGGATTACAGGTGTGAACCACCGCACCTGACCTAGGGTGAGTTTTTGAAGGAATGTGCATGCTTGTCAGCTGGTAGAGTTCCTATCGTCGTTATCTCTGGCTCGGGCTTGATGTGTCCCTATTAGGTTTGGATGAACCCAATCCACAAGGCCAGATGTTACTATTGTAGCCATTGTTTTTGGCTGTTAGTGGGCAGCACTGACTCAGTGAGCAGCACCTCTAAGGATTCCTTTTCCAGGGCCTTCCCTTCCTGATCATTTGTGGCTATGTACTTTAATAAGCTGACTTCTCCACTCCCTACAGGAAGCATTAAAACTTTGGAGAGAGAAAAACAAGTTCAATAAGGTTTTGTGTATGCTCAGATTGCAAATACTAGAGTGTACTATAAGAACACTGGATAAGAACATCAAACCCAAACTGGAGAAGGTTAAAAAAGAAAAGTCTAAACATGTTTCAGAATACTAATAATGAGCAGTGATCTAAAGTTCATGTTGGAGTAAAGAGAAAGTCCATGAGGCTGGGGATACTGCGTGAAATGAATTAGGCTGAATGAATATCATGTAGTATTAACAAAGCAAGTGGCCATAAAAGCCCTTTTCATAAACGGAAACATTCCCTGTAACTAAACGATGAGCTTTGTAGAGGTGGCTGCAGGAGTACAAGGAACTGCTAAATATGAGGCTTATGGAGTTGAGCAGGACCTTGATCATGTATAATTTGATGAGCTGAATCTGTGGTTTCTCATTTTGTTGAAGTAATTAAAGGCTTTTTTTTTTTTTTTTTTTTTTTTGTAAATGGGGAAAACTATATCTTCTCTGTGTCCTGTTATTGTGTGTCAAAAATGGATTCTTTTTTATTTAATGCTGACAATTTAGGTCTCAATACTGGCCTTTTCAGTTCTTATTGATTTCTAATCTATACCTTTAGCAGATAATTCAAGTCTTTATTTTTTAAAAAAGCATGCTATTCCATTATCAGTTCACTAATAAAAATGATGAAAAATAGTATGCCTTTAATAAAATCTACAGAACATTCTTATTCCTCAGACAAGCTAAAATAATAGTGGTCATAAGCTGACAAAGTAATAGAAACAAATGACATAATGCAGTTTTCTGACAATGTGTGCAATATGCATTATTTTTGGCATATCTAACCATTATTCCAAAAATATTATACATTTTATGTTAATGCTGTTGAATACAAATTGTGCTATTTTGCTTCTGTATTATTTATAAGACTTCAGATAATTCCAAATTTTAATACTGCTATTTTAGAAAAAATATATCTTCTTTACACGCAGAATTGAAAGAGAACCTATGACTTGTTTTCCTGTTTTGACAAACCATGAGTTCATGTTCTTCTGGGATTCCAGCCAGGAAGATGGTTATATTCAAATAATGTTGTTTCCCTGTTGTGATATTTATTATTCAATTAATTTTTTGATGCTTTCATCTCCTATGGGCAGGAGTAGTAAGAAATCCCTTAATTACTTTCCATTTCACATGGAGCTGCTTTGGGTATTCTTAGAAAACAAATTCTAATTAATTTTATTAAAAATCTAGATTCTACTTTATACACTTTACCATTTTTGAAAATATGTTTCAGTAAAATACCAGTCAGAATGAAATTATTCAAACCTTTGTGTCAATTCCTTTCAGTTTTGTAATATTTTAGGCTGAAAGACTTAAATTACATGACTTAAATTATGTCATAGACTTAAATTATATGTAGTTTGTATATCCGTATAAATTACATGTAATTTAAGTATGTATTGATAAATGTAATTTAAGTCTATGATAATTAAATTTTCAATTTCTTCCAATGAGTGTAAGTGCTGTGATAATTTCTGTGTATTCTGATCCATCCCTGGTGTCAATTGCTACAGACACAGGGTAGTTAGACTTTTTCTTCCTTAAAAATAAAATCATGGGTTATAACAACAGAATTGACTGCATGTTATATTGTAAGCATCTGATTATATCTCTGAAAGTTCATTTAGCTTAGTTTCTGACATGATCAATATTAAATCACAAACACTTGAAGCCATTATTTCAAATGTTTTAATATTAGGTTTAATTGTTCATTCAATAATATAGGTATAAAGGTCACTCAGGTTTTTATATTTGAAAGAATTAATACAACTCCACAGAGTGTAGTCACCTAAGGATTTAACAGAGGCTAGTAATGTAATACAGTAAGAAAAGAAGAGTTCACGTAAATTTGAGAAGACATAGAAGACTTCCAGGACAGTTCTCCAAGATCCTTCCTATTCCCACAAGGACTCTAATCTTCTTGAAATTGAGCCAACAAGATTTTTGTGATGAATCTTGACTTGGAGAGCACTCAAGGAAGCAGATGTTTCCTACAGGGGCTTTTATATCTGTCTAGTCATGTAGCCAAGACATACTGTCTGACCTACTGCATCAGTTGGTTAGCAAAATTCAGACTCAGGGAAACAAAGCATAAAGGATAAAGTGTGTTAGGACTCCTAAGACAATTCTTAACCCCAATGATTAATTAGAAGGATTCACAACATTTGTCATACTCATGGTGTAAATATAGTATTATTAGAGTAAAATTATTCAGCTTAAAAATAAGCAAAGGGAAAAGCCATATGGGCCAAAGTGTGGTAGAAACCAGGCACAAGCTCCCAGGTGTCTTCTCCCAATGAAATTACCCAGTGGGCTTAATTGTCCCAGTAAGGCTGTGTGCCAAAGTGTGACAAGTCCTCCCAAGCAGGAAAACAAACATGAGCCAGGTGATCCAAGTGTTTTACTGACAGTCAATTCCATATATATTTAGCACCTATGTGCCTGACCTCAGATACTTAGAGTCCAGACACAAAGAGCAAAAACGGTGATTTATTATAGATCACATCGTTAAAAAACTTTCTGATAAAACTAGTGGTCTGTGCCCAAAGTTGTCAGATGGCAGAAACCTTGTTATTAGGCAGAATATTTCAAAAGCTTAGAACTCATCTCCCAGACCCAGGTAAGTAATGACCAGTTGCAAAGACTGGCCTTTCTTGGGAATGTGTAGGGGTGAAGCAAACAAGACTTGCTGATTAACTTTTTCTTGTGCATACAGATTTCTAAACAAATAATTTGCAGGTGAGAAAAAAAGACAGATCAGAAAAAGAGTTGATATATTAATAACAACTTGAAAGACAAATCAACCTATTTTGACATGCAGGTTTAACTTGAAACATTATACAAAAATAACGCTATATAAAGGTGTGTGTAAGTGCACATGGGCCTGTGACGTTTATGAAGCAATTAACAATTACAATGTTACCTGGATAT
The DNA here is from genome assembly GCA_031835075.1 of Saguinus oedipus. Classification (NCBI taxonomy): domain Eukaryota; kingdom Metazoa; phylum Chordata; class Mammalia; order Primates; family Cebidae; genus Saguinus; species Saguinus oedipus. Next base: position 47,931,491 of record CM063186.1, on the reverse strand, counting down.
TTAATTTTTTTTTTTAACTTTTAGTTTCAGGGATACATGTGAAGATTTGTTATGTAGGTAAGTTTGTGTTGTGGGGTTTAGTGCACAGATTATTTAGTCACCCAGGTAATAAGCATGCCACTCAATAGGTAGTTTGCCAGTCCCCACCCTCCTCCCACTCTTCACTCTCAGGTAGAGCCTTGTGTCTATTGATCCTTACTTTCTGTCCATATGGACTCAAAGTTTAACTCTCACTAATAAGTGAGACCATGAGGTATTTAGTTTTCTGTTTCATTGTTAGTCTGCTTAGGATTATAGTCTGCAACTTGTTGCTGCAAAGGACACGATCTCATTCATTTTTATGGCTGCAGAGTATTCCAGGTGTATATATATTATATTTTCTTTATCCAGTCTACAATTGATCAGCTTCTAGGTTAATCTTATATCTTTGTTTTTGTGAATAATGCTGTGATGAACATACATGTGCACATATCTTTATGGTAGAACAAGTTATATGTTATGTCGAGTATATATCCAATAATGGGATTGCTGGGCCAAACGGTTGTTCTGTTTTAAGTTCTTTGCAAAATCACCAAAATGCTTTTCACACTGTGCAAACTAGTTTACATTTCTATCAGCAGTGTATGTAAGTGTTTCATTTTTCTTCAACCCTGCCCACATTTGTTAATTTTTGACATTATAATAATAATAGCCATTCTGACTGGTGTGTGGTGATATTCTGGTTTTGGTTAGCATTTCTATAATGATTAGTGATGTCAATTACCTGAATTTTAAAAACCATAATAATCATATTTTGCTTATTAACAGGAGCTGTTACTTTTAGTTTTGTATGCAGAAATATTTAGAAATTTAAATTAGGTGTCTATGATATTTTTCAAAATAACTTGAAGTTCAAGAGAGAGAGAGTAGAAATTATGCAATTTGTGGCATGAAATAATTGCTATAGTTAAGAGACACAATAGGGCTTATTATACTCTGCCATAATAACATGTCTAGAAATTTGCATATGAAAATAAATTTAAATATTAACAAGATAAACTATTACAAATATATACTAGGTATAAACATAAATAATTGCTAATTTTGTTACATGCTATAGAATTACTAAGGTTTCATAAGAAACTGTATTTTTAAAACCCATTACAGAGCATTTAGACATGAAATAATGTAGTATATTTAAAATATTCAGCAAAACAAAAGAAGATAAAGGCTAAGATGAAACATGTTCTGCAACATGTTCGTAGTTACCAAGTTCTAGCATGTACATTAGGAGTCTATTCACAATCTAATTCTGTGTGTCTCTTTAAAAATATAATAAACGGAAGACTCGCAAGATGGTGTCGTAGAAGAGACTCAGGATTGCAGCTCTCAGTAAAGGCGCAGAGAGTGAGTCCTAGCCGCATTCTCAGATGGACCTTTTTTGCCCACAGAGCGTTGAAAGTCCCAGGTGTGGGAGAGACATGGGACGCTAGTACAGCCGGCCAGCGCAGCTGCTTCGGCCGGCACCGCAGCAGGACCCAGCATGGAACTCACTGGTCTGGGTGCCCTGTTAAACAGGCAATCTGAGATTTGGAAGGGCAGATTGGCATGTCCATCTGATTGAACGGGACTTGGACAATGAGCCAGACCAGGAGTTTCCTGGGAAGCGTGATCTGAGCCGGTGCAGTGGACAGTGGCACGGGAGATCACACGGATCACAGTGCCCTATCGGCAGGCTGCTGGGGCGCCAGTGAGAGAGTCAACCTTTCAGCTTGGGGAGAGGAAGAGAGAGAGAAAACGGACTCTGAGGCAGGGAGCTGGGTGATCAGGCTCGGCGGGTCCCACCCTCACGGGGACAAGCAGGGTGGCGATTGGGGGCTGAGAGTTTTGCTGCTGGCATCTAGGACGGTGCAGCCCAGTGAGGGAGGGGCGTCCGCCACTACTGACACAATCCGCCCCTACTGAAGTACCGCCCAGGGCTGACACAGCCTGCTGTTGCCGAGGCAACCTGACATAACAGAGAGACTCCGCCAGGAGCGGGGAGTGCTCCAAAGCAGAACAGAGCCCAGCAGTAACAGGGCAGACCCGCACTAGCAGGGCAGAGCCCCGGCAGGCAAATAGTGAATAGACTGCCTCCTAGTGGGGCAGGACAGTGCAACAGATACTCATAAAGAAAGCACCAACTCCCTGAGACAGAGCATCTAAGGGGGAAAAAAAAGGGTGGTGTTTTATGAGTTCTGTTGCAGCAGACATAAACAACCTCCCAACAACCCTGAATGAACAACGGAGCTCACAGCTCAGCACTGGAGCTCCTATAAAGCACAGACTGTCTCCTCAAGCAGCTCCCTGACCCCTGTATATCCAAAGAGTCACCCCAAAAAAGGACTAATCAGACTGACATTTGGTGGGCATCATTCTGGAACAAAGACAGCAGAAGAAGAAACTGGTATTCCGCAACTGCTACAGGTTTACCCCAGACAAGAAGGGCCTGGAGTGGACCTCAGCACTCATACAGCAGAGGGGCTAGACCATTAGAAGGAAAACTAAGTAACAGAAATACTTCATCATCAACAATCTCAGTGTCCACACAGAGACCCAACTGAAAAATCAGCAACTACTAAGATGACAGGCGGATAAATCCATAAAGATGGGAAGAAACCAGCGCAAAAAGGAGGAAAACACCCAATATCAAAACACCTCACCTCCTACAAAAGGCCAAAACTCCTCACCAGCAAGGGAACAAAGCTGGACGGAGCATGAGTGTGACAAAATAACGGAATAAGAATTCAGAAAGTGGATAATGAGAAACTTCATTGAGCTAAAAGAACATGTTCTAAATCAGTGCAAAGAAACTAAGAACCTTGAAAAAAGATTTGAAAAAAGATTCGAGGAACTGATAACAAGAATGGACAACTTAGAGAGGAATATGAATGAATTGAAGGAGCTGAAAAACACAACACGAGAACTTCGCGAAGCATACACAAGTTTCAACAGCCGAATTGACCAAGCAGAAGAATGAATATCAGAGGTTGAAGATCAACTCAATGAAAGAAAATGAGAAACCAAGATTAAAAAAAAAAAAAGCACAAAAAGGAATGAACAAAATCTCCAAGAAATGTGGGACTATGTGAAGAGACCCAACCTACGTTTGATAGGTGTACTAGAATGTGATGAAGAGAATGAATCCAAGCTGGAAAACACTCTTCAGGATATTATCCAAGAAAATTTCTCCAGCCTAGCAAGACAGGTCAATACTCAACTCCAGGAAATACAAAGAAAACCACAAAGATACTCTGCAAGAAGAGCAACCCCAAGGCACATAATCGTCAGATTCACCAGGGTTGAAATGAAGGAGAAAATACTAAGGGCAGCCAGAGAGAAAGGTTGGGTCACCCACAAAGGGAAGCCCATAAGACTCACAGCAGATCTCTCAGCAGAGACTCTACAAGCCAGAAGAGAGTGGGGGCCAATATTCAACATCCTTAAAGATAAGAACTTTCAACCCGGAATTTCATATCCAGCCAAACTGAGCTTCATAAGTGAAGGAAAAATAAAATCCTTCATGAACAAGCAAGTACTCAGAGATTTTGTCACCACTAGGCCTGCTTTACAAGAGCTTCTGAAAGAGGCACTACACATAGAAAGAAACAACCAGTACCAGCCATTCTAAAAGCATACCAAATGCTAAAGACCATCAACAAAATGAAGAATGTACATGAACCAATGGGCAAAACAGCCGGCTAGCATCAAAATGGCAGTATCAAATTCACACATAACAATATTAACCCTAAATGTAAATGGGCTAAATGCACCAATCAAAAGACACAGACTGGCAAATTGGATAAAAAACCAAAACCCATCAGTGTGCTGTATTCAGAAAACCCACCTCACATGCAAGGATACACAAAGGCTCAAAATAAAGGGATGGAGGAAGATTTACTAAGCAAATGGAGAGCAAAAAAAAGCAGGAGTTGCAATTCTCATATCTGATAAAATAGACTTTAAAGCAACAAAGATCAAAAGGGACAAAGAAGGTCAATACATAATGGTAAAAGGATCGATACAACAAGAAGAGCTAATTATTCTAAATATATATGGACCCAATGCAGGAGCACACAGATATATAAGGCAAGTTCTTAATGACTTACAAAGAGACTTAGACTCCCACACAATAATAGTGGGATACTTTAACACTCCACTGTCAATATCAGACAGATCAACCAGACAGAAAATTAACAAGGATATCCAGGACTTGAACTCAGACCTGGAACAAGCAAACCTGATAGACATTTACAGAACTCTCCACCCCAAATCCACAGAATATACACTGTTCTCAGAACCACATCACACCTACTCCAAAGTTGACCACATAATTGGAAGTAAAGCACTCCTCAGCAAATGCAAAACAACTGAAATCATAACACACAGTCTCTCAGACCATAGTGCAATCAAGTTGGAACTCAGAATTCAGAAAATAACTCAGAACCGCACAGCTTCATGGAAACTGAACAACTGGCTCTTGAATGTTGATTGGATAAACAAAGAAATGAAGGCAGAAATAAAGAAGTTATTTGAAACCAATGAGAATGAAGACACAACATACCAGAATCTCTGGAACACATATAAAGCAGTCTCTAGAGGAAAATATATAGCAATAAGTGCCCACATGAGAAGAGTGGAGAGATCCAAAATTGACACACTATCGTCAAAATTGAAAGAGCTAGAGGAGCAAGATCAAAAAAGCTCAAAACCTAGCTGAAGACAAGAAATAACTAAGATCAGAGCAGAACTGAAAAAGATAGAGACAAGAAAAACCCTTCAAAAAATCAATAAATCTAAGAGCTGGTTTTTTGAAAAGATCAAAAAAATAGACAGACCACTAGCCAGACTGATAATAAAGAAAAGAGAGAACAACCAAATAGATGCAATAAAAAACGATAAAGGGGAAATCACCACAGATTCCACAGAAATTAAACCATCATCAGAGACTACTACAAAAAACTCTATGCACATAAACTAGTAAACCAGGAAGAAATGGATAAATTCCTGGATGCCTGTGTCCTCCCAAGCCTAAACCAGGAGGAAGCTGAAACTATGAATAGACTAATAACAAGGTCTGAAGTTGAGGCAGGAATTAAGAGCCTACCACACAAAAAAAAAGCCCAGGTCCTGATGGGTTCACAGCTGAATTCTACCAGACACACAAAGAGGATCTGGTACCATTTCTTCTGAAACTATTCCAAATAATCCAGAAAGAAGGAACCCTTCCCAAATCATTTTATGAGACCAACATCATTCTGATACCAAAACCTGGCAGAGACTCAACAAGAAAAGAAAACTTCAGGCCAATATCCATGATGAACATAGATGCAAAAATCTTCAATAAAATACTGGCAAACCGATTGCAACAGCACATTAAAAAACTTATCCATCATGATCAAGTAGAATTCATCATGGGGATGCAAGCCTGGTTCAACATACACAAGTCTATAAATGTAATTCACCACATAAACAGAAGCAAAAACAAAAACCACATGATAATCTCAATTGATGCAGAGAAGGCATTTGACAAAATTCAACAGCCCTTTATGCTAAAAACCCTCAATAAACTTGGTATTGATGGAACATATCTCAAAGTAATAAAAGCTATTTATGACAAACCAACAGCCAATATCATACTGAATGGGCAAAAACTGGAAGCATTTCTTTTGAAATCCGGCACTAGACAAGGATGCCCTCTCTCACCACTCCTATTCAACATAGTACTGGAAGTTCTAGCCAGAGCAATCAGGCAAGAAAAAGAAATAAAGGGTATTCAAATAGGAAAGGTGGAAGCCAAATTGTCTCTATTTGCAGATGACATGATAGTATACCTAGAAGACCCCATCACCTCAGCCCAAAAGCTCCTGCAACTGATAAGCAACTTCAGCAAAGTCTCAGGATATAAAATCAATGTGCAAAAATCATAAGCATTCCTATACATCAATAACAGACTTAAAGAGAACCAAATCAAGAGCGAACTGCCATTCACAATTGCTACAAAGAAAACAAAATACCTAGGAATACAACTCACAAGGAATGTAAGGGACCTTTTTAAGGAAAACTACAAACCACTGCTCAACGAAATAAGAGAGGACACAAACAGATGGAGAAACGTTCCATGTTCGTGGTTAGGAATAATCAATATCGTGATAATGGCTATACTTCCCAAAGTAATTTACAGAATAAATGCTATCCCCATCAATCTACCATTGAATTTCTTCACAGAACTGGAAAAAAACACCATGAATTTCATATGGAACCAAAAAAGAGCCCGCATAGCCAAGTCAATTCTAAGCAAAAAGAACACAGCAGGAGGCATCACACTACCAGACTTCAAACTATACTACAAGGCTACAGTAATCAAAACAGCATGGTACTCGTACCAAAACAGAGATATAGACCAATGGAACAGAACAGAAGCATCGGAGGCAACACAGCATATCTAAAACCATATTATCTTTGATAAACCAGACAAAACCAAGCAATGGGGAAAGGATTCCCTATTTAATAAATGGTGTTGGGAAAACTGGCTAGCCATGTGCAGAAAGCAGAAACTGGACCCCTTTCTGACACCTTACACTAAAATTAACTCCAGATGGATTAAAGACTTAAACATAAGACCTGACACCATAAAAACCCTAGAAGAAAATCTAGGCAAAACCATTCAGGACATAGGAGTAGGCAAGGACTTCATGAATAAAACACCAAAAGCATTGGCAACAAAAGCCAAAATAGACAAATGGGACCTAATCAAACTCCACAGCTTCTGCACGGCAAAAGAAACAGTCACTTGAGTGAATTGGCAACCATCAGAATGGGAAAAAATCTTTGCAGTTTACACATCTGACAAAGGGCTGATATCCAGAATTTACAAATAACTCAAACAGATTTACAGGAAAAAAAAACAAACAAGCCCATTCAAAAATGGGCAAAGGATATGAACAGACACTTACAAAAGAAGACATACATGAGGCCAACAAACATATGAAAAAATGCTCATCATCACTGGTCATTAGAGAGATGCAAATCAAAACCACATTGAGATAACATCTCACGCCAGTTAGAATGGCGATCATTAAAAAATCTGGAGACAGCAGATGCTGGAGAGGATGTGGAGAAATAGGAACACTCTTACACTTTTGGTGGGAGTGTAAATTAGTTCAACCATTGTGGAAGACAGTGTGGCAAGTCCTCAAGGACCTAGAAATAGAAATTCCATTTGACCCAGCAATCCCATTACTGGGTATATATCCAAAGGACTATAAATCATTTTACTATAAGGACACATGCACACGAATGTTCATTGCAGCACTGTTTACAATAGCAAAGACCTGGAACCAACCCAAATGCCCAACGGTGATAGACTGGACTGGGAAAATGTGGCACATATACACCATGGAATATTATGCAGCAATCAAAAATGATGAGTTTGTGTCCTTTGTAAGGACATGGATGAATCTGGAGAACATCATTCTCAGCAAACTGACACAAGAACAGAAAAAGAAATACCGCATATACTCACTCATAGGTGGGTGAGAAAAATGAGAACACATGGACACACAGAGGGGGTCTACTACACACTGGGGTCTATTGGGGGGAATTTGGGAGGGACAGCGGGGGGGCTGGGGAGGGATAGCCTGGGGATGAATGCCAAGTGTGGGTGAAGGGGAGGAAGGCAGCAAAACACACTGCCATGTGTTTACCTATGCAACTATCTTGCATGTTCTGCACATGTACCCCAAAACCTATAATGCAATAAAAATTTAAAATAAATAAATAAATAAATTAGTTCAACCATAAATAATAATAATAATAATAATAATAATAAAATAAAAAATAAAAATATAATAAAAATTGGCTCGGCGGTGTGGCTCACACCTGTAATCTCAGCATTTTGGGAGGTTGAGGTGGGTGGATCACAAGGTTAGGACACTGAGAACATTTTGGTCAACATGGTGAAACCCCATCTCTACTAAAATAAAAGTAAAAAAAAAAATTAGCTGAACATGGTGGTGTATGCCTGTAGTCCCAGCTACTCGGGAGGCTGAGACAGGGGAATCGCTTGAACTCAGGCGGTGGAGATTGCAGTGAGCCGAGATCGCATCACTGCACTCCAGCTTGGTGACAGAGTGAGACGCTGTCTCAGAAAACAAAATTAATTCATTAATCAAATTAAAAATAAAAATTAAAAATTGAAGAAAATTGAAAATCGGAATAGAATGAGCAGGTTTCCCCGACATGCAATGTAACTTAGATGCATAGTTATTTCTCAGATTTTTTAAAGAAACTGATAGTTTATATTAGTCACATTTATGGGTTGGCATTTTTAAAATGCCATCAGTGCTAATTAAAATAATGAACATCATTAGTCTGACCATAGGTATATGACTTTCTCTTGTTCTGTTTGTAATTTATGTGATACTACAGTTACTTAATGTTGTGGATCTTCGTGTTTTTATTTCCTTTCATTCACATCAGGAGCATTGGGAGCAATAATCCATGATCTTTCTGAAATCTTCTCCTTTTCTATGTGTAGGCATTAAAGTACCTTGTACTTCTCCTGTATTTGCTTGTTACTTTTCTGTACTTATGATAATTTTTCTGTGTTCTTCGAGTCTTGCTTTCACATGAATATTTCCCATTTTATTGAAGTTTATCTTCTACACATATACCTTGATATTTTCCTTAACAATCCCACCCTCCCCAAAAAAAGTAGGCTTTTTCTTTATTTTTTTCCAATTTCCCATTGTTTTTATGCTTACTTTCCATTATTAACCTGAGTTTAATATGTATGCAAATGAACTAATCATGTTATGCTTTAATCTAGAGACTCATCATCATCTCCTTAAACTAAAGCATGGCAATATGTTTCTCAAGGTTGCCTCTGCTATAAAATACATAGTTATACTTTGATTTATTCTTCCTCTTAATCCACTGTATCTAATTAACCAGTAACTAATTAATTATTCTAAGCTTTATGATAGCTTCTCTTTTTTTCTTACTTTCCTCTGCTACACCTATCTATTCCCATCCACATTTCTTACTCTTACCATTAGATCATTTGAGTGACTTATTAATCAATACTTGTACTAGGTATTTTCCATGTGGCATTTATGTAAGAATCTACATTTTAATTTTTTTTTATTTTAGTTTCAGAGGGTATATGTGCAGGCATGCTACATGGATATGCTGTGTGAAGCTGAGGTTTAGGCTCCTACCAAACCTGTCACCTAAATAGTGAACATAGTACCCAATAGATAGTTTTTCAACCTTGCCATCTACCATCTGTCCCTCCTCTCGGAGTTCCCCGTGACCATTGTTTCTATCCTTATATTCTTGTCTACCCAATGCTTAGTTTCCACTTCTAAGTGAGAACATGCAGTATTTAACTTTTTATTTCTAAGTTAATTCACTTAGGATCATAGCCTCAAGGTAATCCATGTAGCTGCAAAGAATATGATCTTGTTCTTTTTATGGCTGTGCAGTATTCTACGGTGTATATGTATATCCAATCAACTGTTGATGAGTACCTATGTCAATTCCATGTCTCTGCTATTGTGAATAGTGCTGCAACAAATATATAAATGCAGGTGCTTTGTGTTTTTTCTTTGGTAGATTAATTTTTTTCAATTAATTTCTAATTAATTTTTAATTTTTTTAAATTTCTTTTCCTTTGGCTATATACTCAGAAACGGGATTGCTACTTCAAATGGTAATCTATTTTTAGTTCTTTGGTTTGTGTATATAGTATATCATTCAATAATTCAAAATTTAAAGAACTTGGACATTCATAAATACATGTAGATTTTACTTTCTATTTCCTTAGTTTACTTGTATATTATGATAAAAATTCTAAGTTGAAAGGATCCTCCTCTGTTTATGGAGGAAGATCCTTCCAACTTAGAATAAAAACTCTATATTTTTATCTTTTAGTATAAACTTCATGAGATAACACACATAAAAGTTTTTTTCTGATGATAATCCAAACAACTTCAGATGAAAATTATTTCATCACTTACAGACAAATCCATTATACCTTACCTTATTCCTTTAGGGTTATGTAACTCTTCACTAAAATAAAACACAAAATATTTTACAATATATTTTGGTGTTTTAAAAGGTATGGCAAAATGTATTAAGTATACTTGAAGGCCATAATTTTAGAGTTCAGACTATTTAGCTACTCTAAGTGTAAATTTGTATTTATATAGTAAGAAGAAAAAATATCTATTAAAAAACATAGATCTAGGCAATAATTAGAAATATAATTATCACATAGAATGTATTTTCAAAACAAATTACCTTAATTAGACAATTTATATGGTCCTGATTTTTACAGTTTTTAAACTCCATTGTAGCTATTAGAGTTTAACAAATAAAATTGCTAAACAACATTTTTATAAAGCTGGGTTAAAGACATTTGAGTGCTACTTCTTTTGGGGCACTGAAAATTTACATATAACATAGGGATTATAATTTGAGATGAGATTGAGGTGGAGATACAGAGGCAAACTATATCATATACCTTGAAATACACCCATGGCTATGTAAATATGCAATTTTAAAGTCTCATACTTTGGATATCACTTGCTAAACTTGCTCCAGTAGGTAGCAGTTATATATGAAAACCACACTTTTAAAATTTGAATCCTTAGACCCTTAGAAAATTCCAGGGCAATGGCTTTAATATTTGAGAACTTTTGGCAAGCTGATACAGGTCTTTAGCTAACATCTCTATAGCAGTTAATTTTAAACGTCAACTTAACTGGGTTAAGGGATATTGAGACAGCTGATAAAAAATTACTTCTGGGCATCTCTGTAAGGGTGTTTTCAGAAGAGATTGACGTTTGAATCATGGACTGAGTAAGAAGGATCTATCCTTATCAGTGTGGATGGGCATCTCCCAGTCCACTGAGGGACTGGATCAAACAAAAAGCAGGGGAGAAGTGAAATTTTTTCTGTCTTCTGGAGCTGAGATATTTGTATTCTTCTGCCCTGAGACATCAGAACTCCTGGTTCTCGGTCTTAGACTCTGGGGTTTAAATCAGCAGCCTTTTAGGTTCTGAGGCCCTTGGACTTACGTAAATTATACTACCAACTTTCTTGGTTCTACAGTTTCCAGATGGTATATTATAGAATTTCTCAGCCTTCATAATTGTGTGTTAATTTACATAATAAACTCTCTTTTCTCTCTCCGTCTCTCTCCAATATCTACCTATCTCCTTTTGTTTTGTCTAGAGAACTGTAGTGATTACATTCTGTACTTCTCTGAACAATTTTCTATCAGGAAACAGACTATTTTCATGATTACAATTTATTTTGAATTGTAATCAAAATATTACACTAGTTACTCACTTGATTATTATTGTGTTTTAAGAGAAGATTTGACCAAATTTCAGGGGAGTGTTGACTGTTTGCTAAGATCTTAATTTGTGTCTTGATTCCATTTTCATGGCAAAGATTGAAATGCTTAAAACTTTGATAGGAAAATATGGATTGTTTATTCAACAGTTTTTAGTTTTCTTCTAAATCTAATAATAATTATATGTTACCCACATTTTCAAAATTCTTTCAAAACAACTCAAAAAATCCCTTTTGATTTCATGCGTTATTCAATCTTGTAACAAAGAAATGGGAAAAAGGTTTCAGCTATTCAGGTTCAAGCTTTGTTGATACAATTTAATCATGGATTCTTTCCATTAAGAAGTATTGATGGCCAAGCACAGTGGCTCACGCCTGTAATCCTCCCACCCAGCACTTTGGAAGGCTGAAGCAGGCTATTGTCTGGGTCAGGAGTCGAGATCAGCCTGATCAACTTGGTGAAATCCCATCTCTACCAAAAATGAAAAAATTAGCTGGGCATGGTGGCACATACCTGGAGTCTCAGCTTCTCAGGAGACTGAGGCAGGAGAATTGTTTGAACCTGGGAAGCAGAGGTTGCAGTGAACTAAAGTTCACTGCACTCCAGCCTGGTAAATGGAATGAGACTCATCTCAAAAAAAAAAAAAAAAAAAAAAAGTGGTATTGACAATAATTTTAGTTTTCTAATTGCAAAACATTGGAAATAATTTTCTTGCTTTAGCATGGAATATAAACAATGATGATAATAACGTATGTATTTGTTCCCTCCTAAGCTATTTCTTAGATAATACTATTTCTTGAAACAAGCCTTGCTACCTCTATTATGTCCTAGTAAGACATTAATATTTCCCATATTTTCAGAAGAAATAAGTATTGTCAAATAACAAAGATCAAGAAGGCTTGACCTGAAGACAATATTCTTGAGGAAAGCCTTGGTATGCACTGCAGCTGCTGTATTAATTTCTAATAATGATAAAAATACCCAGATGTCTTTATTTTTTCCTACCCAAAACCAGAATTATGTGTTTCACTGTCAGCATATATAAAACTGAATAAGCAAAACTCAAAAATGTTTAAACATATATTCCACTTGCTTTCTTGTGTATGTCATCATTTTTCCTTGTGAACTACTTCAATATATGATTTTGTTTTTTTTATTGAGATGGAGTCTCACTGTGTCACCAGGCTGAAGTACAGTGGTGCAATCTGGGCTCACTGCAACCTCCACCTCTGGGGTTCAAGAGATCCTCCTGCCTCAGCCTCCCACGTAGCTGAGAGTACAGGCACATGCCACCACGCTCAGCTAAGTTTTCTATTTTTTGTAGAGATGGGGTTTTTGCCAGGATGATCTGGATCACAAGACCTCGTGATCCACTCAAAGTGCTGGGATTACATTGGTCTCTCAAAGTGCTGGGATTACAGGCGTGAGCCACCATGCCTGGCCAATTTATGATCTTTACTGAACTTTTAAAAAATTTTCTGTGTTCATTTACTAAAGTTTACTATTTACACTGTATATTTAATGTTCAGAGTTTTGGGAGAAATACTGGATTAAGGTTAAAGTATTTCTTCATACATTTAGTATTTTTATAAAGTAGAAATAGGAGATTATCTGATGTTAAGAGAGTAAATGTAGAATGTGCATGGGGAAAAGCAAAGAAAGCAATCATCTCAAACCAGTTAATATGTACACTTGGATATAGAGTAGAATAATACAGGTTGGAGACTCAGAAAGGTGGGAGGGTGGGAGGAGGTGAGGGATGAGAAATTACCTGATGAGTACAATGTACACTATTCAGGTGGTGTTTAAGACTCCAGACTTCAACACTGCACAATATATTTATGTAACAAAACTGCACTTATATTCCCTAAATTTATGAAAATAAAAACAAAAATAAATAAATACTTTTGTTTGGGAAAAAATAATCCTTACTAGGATTTGCTTATTTGTTTGTAGTTTTAAGACAGGGTTTCACTCTGTCACCCAGGCATCTTGGCTCACTATAACCTCCTCCTTCCTGGCACAAGGGATTCTTCCACTTCATCCTCTGGAGTAGCTGGGACTACAGTAATCACCACCACACCAGGCTAATTTTTTTCTTTTTCTTTTTTTTTTTTTTTTTTTTTTTGTAGAGATGGGGTTTCACCACGATGCCCAGGCTAGTCTCAAACTCCTGCACTCAAGGAATCCCCCACTCATTGACCTCCCAAATTCCTGGGATTTCAGGCATGAGATGCCCTAGTTTTTATTTTACTATAGAAGAGGGGAAAAGAGAAATATTATTATTATATCTCTTTATTAACATGTAAATAAGTATGTTAACAAAGTAAGAACTTCTAAAAGTCATTAATACACAGAGAGCAATGGTTGTGATAGAGCCAATTTGGTTGTAAAACATGATAATAAGTTAACACTTTAACACATTCATGTGGTGAAAATCAAATTCAAGGATACATAGAAATACACAAGTCTATGTGATACAATAAAGGGACATTATTTTCTATTTTAAAATTTTAAAGCATTTTATATGAAGACAATCTATAGAGCTTGCCACCATGCACTACATGTAAATTGTTAGAGGCAGTTTTTGTCTGATATTTTACCCTTATATATATTTCTACTTAAGAAAATTGTTCAGTAGAACTTTGCTATGTAAACTTTGTGACGTTTTTTGTTTTCAAATAATTAACAATATTTAAATACCAAACATAACTTCAAATTCATATTTAAGTTATATAAATTAAATACGTATGGGTTTCTTTGGTTATAAATTATACCTGAATAAAGTACTAAGGTACAAAGTTTTTATTTTTTATTATTTATTTATTTATTGAGACAGAGTTTCCCTGTTGTTACCCAGGCTGGAGTGCAATGGCGTGAACTCGGCTCACCACAACCTCCGCCTCCTGGGTTCAGGCAATTCTCCTGCCTCAGCCTCCTGAGTAGCTGGGATTACAGGCATGCACCACCATGCCCAGCTAATTTTTTGTATTTTTAGTGGAGACGGGGTTTCACCATGTTGACCAGGATGGTCTCGATCTCTTGACCCTGTGATCCACCCGCCTTGGCCTCCCCAAGTGCTGGGATTACAGGCTTGAGCCACCGCGCCTGGCCCAAAGTTTTTATTTTTTAAAAACAAAGCTAAAAAAACAGAAAACATATCCAAACATCAACATGCATAAGTTAAATGTGTGAAATTTTTGTATATATTATACTTCAATAAAGCTAAAAGACACAAATAGATTTTATGGATGAAGAAAGGTATATTATTTGAAAATAGTGATACCATTAACTTGCATTGCAATTGTGTCCTGTTGTTAATATATGAGCCTAATAGCAATGTATGCTTCAAGGAATTAAAGTGTAACATTATCGACTAGAATTATTTTCTATTTTTTTTTTCAAATATGACAGGCAGTCATCAATAAAACATGTTACAAAATAATAATCTAAAATAGGCTTATTCATTTGTTGTCTAATATGGCTACCAAACTATGCAATTCAGAAGCTATAATTTTCAAACAAGTGAAAATACTCACTGATAAAATTTTGTCATAGCTTTTAATAATTTATATTTTAGTAGATGTTTTAATGTTTGCACTTTTTAGTAGTTTTTTGTATTTGA
Organism: Saguinus oedipus; assembly: GCA_031835075.1. Classification (NCBI taxonomy): domain Eukaryota; kingdom Metazoa; phylum Chordata; class Mammalia; order Primates; family Cebidae; genus Saguinus; species Saguinus oedipus. Next base: position 47,916,483 of record CM063186.1, on the reverse strand, counting down.
GGTTATATGTACCTGTACCTAATGAGGTATACTTAACTTACAAAATAATATCAAGAAAACTATTTAAAATAATGACCTATGGAAAATACCATTATTTATCACAGGATATTTTGTTTTAAGTTATCTACTCCAGATTTTTTGTGTCATCCATAAGATAAATTGATTCCTACAAAAGTGAAACAATTTAATTTGTTTAGGTAAGATAATTAAATGTTAAGCTGGATCTAAGGTCGAGTTCATCTTATTTTTATGTATTATATCTTTTTATAACAACAACTATAATAAACTAGTGACAAGACAACAGCAGCATAAAACAGCAACAGCAACACGAATAAGTCCAGATCTAGCAATTAGGGAGGGTTTACCATAAGACAATCAGTTTTTTGAACATTCATATTAGCTCCTATAAACCACTATTACATCACAATTATATATTATTAAATTCTAATTTTAATGACAAAAATATGATTTTCTAATGAAAACACTTTCCAAGTTCACAAACAGGAATAGCTAATATTGTGAAAATGGCCATACTGCCCAAAGTAAATTATACATTCAATGGTATTCTTCTTAAACTGCCATTGACATTCTTTACAGAATTAGAACAAGCTATTTTAAAATTATATGGAAACAAAAGAGAGCTCATATAGCCAAGGTAATTCTAAGCAAAAAGAACAAACTGGGAGTCATTACACTACCTGACTTCAAACTTACTACAAGACTACAGTAACAAAAAGAGCATGGTTCTGGTATAAAAACAGATGCATAGACTAATGAAACAGAACAGAGAATTTATAAATAAGACCACATATCTACAGTGATCTGACAAATTGACAAAAGCAATGGGAAAAGGATTCCTTATTTAATAAATGGTGCTGGGAGAACTGGCTAGTCATATGCAGAAAACAGAAACTGGATTCCTTCGTTATACGTCGTACAAAAATTAACTCAAGATGGATTAAATACTTAAATGTAAAACTCCAAACTAAAAAAAAAAACGAGAAGAAAATCTCAGCAATATCATTCAGGACATAGGTATGGGCAAATATTTCATGACAAAATCAAAAAAAGCAAAAATTGATAAATGGGATCTAATTAAACTAGACAGCATCTGCACAGAAAAATAAACTAACATCAGAGAAAACAGGCAACCTAAGAGTGGGTGAAAATTTTTTTTGCAATTTATCCATTTGTCAATGGTCTAATATCCAGAATGTATAGTAACTTAAACAAATTTACAAGGAATAAACTAACAAGCCCATTAAAAAGTGGGCAAATAACACAAACAGAAACTTCTAGAAAGAAGACATTCTTCATGCAGCCTACAAACATATGAAAAACAAACAAAGCTGATCATCAATTATTATTAGAGAAACGCAAATTGAAACCACAATGGGATACCATACCATCTCATGCCAGTCAGAATTGTGATTTTCAAAAAGTCAATAAACAACAGATCCTGGTGAGGTTGCATGAGATAGAAATGCTTTTAATACTTTTGGTGGGAATGTAAACTAGTTTAATCACTGTGGAAGATGGCATGGCAATCCCTCCAAGACATAGAACCAGAAACTCCATTTGACTCAGCAATCCCTTTACTGGGTATATAACAAAAGGAACATAAATTATTCTATTACAAGATACATGCATAAATGTGTTAATTGCAGCAATATTCACAATAGCAAAGTCAGAATCAATCCAAATGCCCATTAATGACAGATATGATAAAGAAAATGTGGTACATATACACCATAGATTACTATGGAGCCATAAAAAAATGAGATCAGGTAATTTGCAGGGACATGAATGGAGCTGGAAGCCATTATTCTGGGCAAACTAATGCAGAAACAGAAAACCAAACATTGCATGTTCTCACTGATAAGTGGGAGCAGTTAATGCTCTGCTTTAATTGGAAATATATTAGATTTTGTTATACTTGTCCATTTTTAATACTTTAAGTATTTGTTGTGTATTTTGTTAATTTAAAGTTTTTTAGTAAGCTGCTTGTACTCAGTCAGTGCCCTTTTGGAAGTGAATTTTCCTATGTTTATTGTATCTTCATTTCTCTTTTCGGCTTATTACTGAACTGAAAAATAAAGCCAACAACTACTGAAAACTCAGAGAAAATTTTAGCTGCCAAATTTATTTTTATGTTTGGGATCGCAGACAAAATTAAGAGCAGCTGGTCTGAGTCATGGCGTTTAGGGCAACTGAAAGCAAATAACACAACCCAAGGGGTTACTAGAAAATATATCTAAAACTTGTTCTGTTGTTCCTAGAAATAGTTTATGCTCAATCTCAAAGAAGATTTATATTTATGCATACATAATTACATCTATCTATTTATCTGTGTTAAAGATTCCATTTCTTTGGTAGCAGTTAAGTGAACAAGAAGACAGAACTTGGAAATGCTATAGTTATGAGAAACTTTAATCATGTTCTTATTTCAATAGACTTAGAGGTACAAATGGATTTTGCTTAAATGGATGAATTGTATAGTGATAAAGTCTGGAATTTTAATGTACACATCATCGAAATAGTGTACATTGTATATAACAGGTAATTTTTCATCCCTCACCTCCCTCCCACACACTCCCAAAGAAATTTTATTTTATCTTTTATTATTTTGAGATGAGGCCTAGCTTTGTTGCCCAGGCTGGAGTACAGAGATGCAATTACAGCTCACTGAAGCCTCAAACTCCCAGGCTCAAGCATTCCTCCCACCTCAGCATCCAAATAGGTGAGACTACAGGTATGTACCACCACAGCTGGCCAATTTCTCCATATTTTTGTAGAGACAGGGTTTTGCCATGTTCCTCAGGCTTATCTCAAACTCCTTGGCTCAAAAAATCTTCCAGTTTTAGTCTTTGAGAATGCTGGTCTTACAGGATTACAGGTATGGCCCCAAGAAACTGTAGATTTTTATATTTATTATGAAGCCAATCCTGTGATAATTGTCTTTTTTTTTTTCAAGAGGGACAAAGTTATTGTTACTGTGACAAAACTTTCTTTACTTCCATTCTAGGATCCATTCCTCTAAGCTATACACCTTTTCTCAATAATAAGAACACTTCTAATGTGCTATACAATATTCTGAAGGCTTTAAGTATTCATTTGTTTACTTCTTGACAACACTGTGAAGCAGCAATAGCTACTTCACCCCGTTTATTGAGTGAAGAACCTGTGAGACTAGATGTTACACAGATTTTGGAGATCACTCAAGGGGTGACAATCTGGACCTGGAACTGTGTACTTAGTCGTGAGACTAGGTTGACTTTCTTTTGCTAGTAATGTTTGCAACAGAAAGCTTTATTTTTGTATAGAAAGTAATATGACCTCAAATGTACATGCAGAATGAATGACTGACAAGCTTTCTCATTCAAAATGCAACATTTTCTTGTAAGCATTATAAAACCAGGAAAGCATAAGACAGAACCACTGATGTCAATATTTAGAGAGAGTAGATACAGAAACAGATAATGACTAGGCACCATATTTAAAAATAGAAATAACTCTGGTCCACAATCTGGACAGGAACAGCCCAAGAGACCAACCCATTGTCTACAGAAAGCAACCCAGGAAGACTGTCTGCTATGTGTAAATCAGACTTGTAGTCTTACTGTTATCTCTAGTTAATGGTCCAGAAAGCTAAACTATAACTTCTGTAGCAATCAACCCAAAATGGCCAGGACTTGACAATTTTCTTAACTTTTGTCCGCACTTTCAATTTAGGACAAAGGCATCTTTAGAGAGACAGAGAGAGGCAGAGATGGGGGTGGAGAGAGAGAGAGAGAGAGAGAGAGAGAGAGAGAGAGAGAGAGAGAGAGAGAAAGGCAACTATATATCACAAATAATGTCTGACTTCTAATTACCCCACTCACAGCTTTTCCATTCTAATAATGTTAATAGTCTCCAGTCAGGGAATACATAAAGGCCTTCATGTTTCCACTATGAAGCTTTGCCATTCCTTTGCCTGACTTTGAGTCTACCAATATGCAAGTGACTATCGCTGAGTCTCTTTGTATGGCAAGATTAAATAGTCTTCACTTACTATTATTTGGTTGGTCTTTATTTATTTCCACAGTCCTATAGTACTTTTACCAGGCTTGACTTTTCTTTTAGATAATGTGGCTCCAGATTATACTAAAATTCATGGTATTCTTAATATACTAGTTTGTTTTCTGTGGCTATTACAGAATACCAAAGACTAAGTAATTTATTTAATGAAGAAGAAGATGTTTATTCAGCTCATGGTTCTAGAGACTGGCAGTTAAAGAAATGTCAATGATATTGGACAAGGGTTATCTTTTTTATTTAATTATTTATTTTATTTTATTTTTTTGAAATTTTTATTGCATTTTAGGTTTTGGGGTACATGTGCAGAACGTGCAAGATAGTTGCATAGGTACACACATGGCAGTGTGTTTTGCTGCCTTCCTCCCCTTCACCCACACTTGGGGTTATCTTATGGTAGAAGGGTAAAAAGCAGACGTGAGCACGTGAGACAGAAAAAAAAATCAGATGGAATACATTTTTATAACTAACCAATCTCACAATAACTGACCAACTCTAGTGATAGTTAATGAATTCATGGCATACATCATAAATAACCTCATAAAGGCCCTACCTTCCAATGCTGTTACATTGACCATTAAATTCTGCAAGAATTTTGGGGTCCTTTGCACTTACTCTATGTGACAGCACAAGCTGGAACTGTGTTTGATAAGATAGTCTCTGGTATGTGTAGCTGCATATTTTATGGAAATGGAAGAAACAGAATTGCAGGTCAGGGAGTATTACTACAGTGTAGGCAACTCAAAATGTGATGAGTCCTGGTATGGTGGCTCAGGTCTGTAACTCCAGTACTTTGGGAGGCTCAGGGAGACAGAATGCTTGAGTCTAGGAGTACAAAACCAGCCTGGCAACGTAGCAAAACCATGTGTCTACTAAAAATACAAAAAATTAGGGTGTACTTGCGGTCCCAGCTACTTGGGAGAATGAGCTGGAAGAATCACCTGAGTGTAGGAAGTTGAGGCTGCAGTGAGCCATGATTATGCCATTGCACTGCAGCCTGGGCAACAGAGTGAGATCATGTCTCAAAAAAAAATGTGATGAAATAATAGTACATCACAATAGTTGTTCACTACCATTTTCAATGGTACCTAATTTTTCTGTGTAGTACTTTCACATTTTACTCTCATATTCACATTTCACTTTCTGATGTAACTCTTGTTATTAACAAAAAATGAGACTGAAAATTTTTGTAATTCAAAAGGTTAATTGTTTCTCTGCCTGAATTGGATTCATCACTTTGCTTTTCTTTGTATGGATTATCTGAGGTAAAAATGTTTGCTAGTCTCTCATTTTTCCCAATATTCCTTAAATTATAAACATATAGCTAGGATGTTGTACTTCCTTGATTCTGGGAATGTTTATAGAGCAGAAAAAAAAGTAGCTTTAAGTTGATTTAAATCATTTAGAGAAATGATTTAAAGAAAAAAATATGCATGAAATTGAAGATGTGTTAATTGACATCTTAAAGAAGGAGATGTAATAGAATACCTTTATGAATAGCTACTATGAGAGAATAAATTCTCAGGGTTTTAGGAGTTGATGTAATTTAAAGTTCCCATGAGTTGAGGAAATTATCTCCTCTGAAGATGTATACTATGGATGTCATTGGATAATGGGAGTGAAGATGGACTGATCATCTGGAAATATGTGATGTACAAATGGCTATATAGAGGGTGTGCAGTAATATGCAGAATTGCATTGAAGAAAATAAAGATTTGCAATCTTTTAAGTTAGGGGGACTTGCTATATTGCCCAGGCTAGTCTTGAACTCTTGGTCTCAGTGACGCTACCACCTTGGCCTACCAAAATGCTGGGTTACGGCCATAAGCCACCATGACCTGCCTGAAAGTTACAGTCTTGTGCAATAATTATTTACTCAGTTATCAATAATCAGTTGAAAGTATTGTTGAGGCAGCAGAAAATCTGATTTTCTATTGCATACAACAATGAAAAGTATCCCAAATATATCTTTGTTTTTATGTTTTTAAACTTCTCCCTATTCTATGTTCTTAAATTATCTTAAAAGTGAATTCTAGTCAACTCTAAAAACACCACCATAATGTTTGTTTCCTAGTTGAAGAGTTACCTGTGCTTTTGTTTTCATCAAAATGAATCCTATTTCTTGAGTGCTGCTTTAGCATTTTCTTCTGGTTACAGTGAGATGGATTATTAGGCTCATGTTAGATCATTTATCAAAGAAACGAAGGCTGCATTGTGCAATTTATTCCTAGGTGCCAAAACTATAAAAATTGTTCCAGAAAAATCTCACAGATTTCATTAATTTTAAGCACAAATTAATTATTCTGCAAAATGGAAACCATGGTGTTCCAGAAAACATAATACCTTTCAGTGAATTTGATTTTGAAAACTGACAATTGTGTCTTGAAATAGAAAAATATGTTGGATAACTTTTATAACAATAATAATTTCTTTCTGATAAAATTATTTATCTATAATATGCATTTTACTCCACAGTCTGAAAGCCCAAGAAAATATGAATTTTAGGAAATGGGCTTAAATTATCCTTCTTTAACTTAGCCTTCAATACTATCATTAGAACACATTTGGAAAAATAAATTTTAATTAATAATAGAGAGTTCTTACCAATTAATATCTATCCTCAGTGATAATGCAAAAATAAAATTGTCTAATGGTTTTGTCAATGCAAACCTGATTCTACTTGATTTGTTGAAGATACTTATAGATAAAATAAATGGTAGCAATATAGTTAATTTTAACATTAAATTGAATAGCAATTTATACCTTTCACTATTGCAGCAGAATCAAATGTGTAAAAAGATGGATTTCCAAAATAGATTTGCCACTGTTGTTTCCAAGCCTAGAAACTGAACTCAATGGAATAATTCCTTTGTAATCAACCACTCCAAACGCATAGTACATTTTTGAAATTTCACCTTAGCTCTGCATTTAAAACAGGCAATCTAAACATGTTCTCTGTGGATAAGAATAAGCCCTGAAGAGCTACTCTTTAAACTTTATATTTTTCACAGAAACTGGACTTCAAAGATATTCTGAAAACACCATAAAGTTTCAAACTACAGTGCCCGCAAACTTTGCACATGGCTCCCATTGACATCAATCAGAATTCTATGTGCATGGACTGAGGGCAAAGCATAACCTTTTATATGGTTGACAATATGTTTGAAATGACTACAAAAATGTCTGAAACTTCAAACACTGTGTTGAATTTACACTTTCAAAGGACACATAGTTTTAGGAATCCAACAAATGCTAATTATGCTGGGTTTTACCAGTTTAATTTCAAATTTTCAAAACCTTAGTGGAACTTTCTTTGCAATATGAAGGTCAAAATTAAATCAACTGAAAACATCAAAAATGTTAAAGTAACTTAAAGTGGTTTTTGAATATCTTTTTATTTAGTTATTTCTTCTCATGAAAAGTATTGATTTGTTAATTAATTGATAATAGCAAAAGCAATTTGACATGTTTTAATTTTCAAAAAACAAACTCATCAGGTAAACTTCAATGGTAATTACAAACTGTAAAACAAAAACAAAATAAACAAAAATTCAAATATTCAATATATTTGGATATATTTATAAAATAAATATAACATTTTAAGTAATATTAACCGATCACATTTGTGATTAAGCTTCATGAAGTTTTAATGCTTTTGGATATCTGTATTATATAGAGATTTGTGTCTATTCATCACATGCAATAACCTCACAGATTGAGATCTGTCTTCCAGAAAGAGATTTCTAGTGCTCTTCTTTTCCCTGGAATTAAGTGAAATTCTTTTTTTTTTGCGTCTAAGTAAAATAATTTAGGTTACATGTTCAAGAATGAGTTTTCAAACATCTTGCTTACTGTTTCTCACTGTTCATGTAATGCAATTATAATAGTTTATATAGGTCTACATGCAGTTCACACTGATGCTATAATTGGGTTCCCATGGTGTTGGGAAGTTCTACTCCTCTGGCTTTGCAGGGTACAGCTGCTCTCCTGGCTGCTTTCATGGTCTGGTGTTGGGTGTCTATGTCTTTTCCAGGCTCGTGGTACAAGCTGTCAGTAGATCTATCATTCTGGGATCTGGAGGACAGTGGACCTCTTCTCACAGCTCCATTAGGCAGGTGCTCCAGTGAGAATTCTTTGGAGATTTGTGGAACTTTGAACATGAGAGAGATGATTTAGGACATCTGGTGGAAGGCTTGAATGCTGTAAAGGCATTCAATTTTAAAAGTGAAATAGCTGGGCGCGGTGGCTCAAGCCTGTAATCCCAGCACTTTGGGAGGCTGAGGCGGGTGGATCATGAAGTCAACAGATCGAAACCATCCTGGTCAACATGGTGAAACCCCGTCTCTACTAAAAAAAAAAAAAAAAAAAAAAAAAAAAAAAATACAAAAAATTAGCTGGGCACGGTGGCGTGTGCCTGTAATCCCAGCTACTCAGGAGGCTGAGGCAGGAGAATTGCCTGAACCCAGTAGGCGGAGGTTGCAGTGAGTTGAGATCGCGCCATTGCACTCCAGCCTGGGTAACAAGAGTGAAACTCCATCTCAAAAAAAATAAATAAATAAAAGTGAAATAGAGCAGAGTTTCTCCATGAGGGTCCTGCCCCTGCAGCAAACTTCTGACTGGGCATCCAGACATTTCCGTACATCCTCCAAAATAAAGATGAGGTCCCCAAACCCCAATTTATATGATTTTTGTGCACTTGCATGCCTAACACCATGTGGAAGCTGCTAAGGCTTGGGGCTTGCATGCTCTGAAGTAACAGCCAAAACTCTACCTTAGCCCCTTTTGGCCACTGCTGGAGTGGCTGGGACACAGGGCACTGAGTCTCTAGACAGCACATAGCAGAGACATCCTGGGCCCAGCCCACAAAACCATTTTTTCCTCCAAGGCCTCTGGGCCTGTGATGGGAGGGGCTGCCACAAGCGTCTCTGATATGCCATGGAAACATTTTCTCCATTGTGTTTGTCATTAACATATTCCTTCTCGTTGCTTATGCAAATTTCTGCAACTGGCTTGATTTTTTTCTCAGAAGATAGAATTTTCTTTTCTATCACATTGTCAGGCCACAAATTTTCCAAAGTTTTATGCTCTGCTTTCTTTATAAAACTGAGTATCTTTAGCAGCACCCAAGTACCTCTTGAATTCTTTGCTGCTTAGAAATTTCTTTTGCCAGATACTCTAAATTATCTCTCTTAAGTTCAAAGTTCCACAAATCTCTAGGGCAAGAGCAAAATGCCACCAGTCTCTTTACTAAAACATATCAAGAGTCACCAACGCTGTAATTCCCAACAAGTTCCTCATCTCTGTTTGAGAGCACCTTAGTCTTGACCTTACTGTTCATATCACTATTAGCATTTTTGTCAAAGACATTGAACAAGTATCTAGGAAGCTCCAAACTTTCCAAAAAGTATAATCAATCAATCAAAAGTTTCAATATGTATAATCAATGTTATTACACATATTGTTTGAATTTTGATATTTAACATCAGACAAATATAAAAGGACATTTTATTTGGGATTGCTAAATGTCATCAGTCAGTTGAGTTTAATGTTTTTTAGTCAGATATTACATAGTTACACCTTTATCATCACAAAGTAGCACAGCTTAACAATTACCTACATGTATATAGAGAAATGTATTGGTTTAAATTAATTGTAGCATAGTAAGAAAACATCTGCCATTGAAAAACTAAAATTATAACTGCAAACAAAAGTTTCTAATTTTCTTGATAAAATAATGCTTTAGCTGAATATTATTCAAACATTGTAATTCTTTTCCAAAACAGGAAATTCACTGATGTCTTTCATATATTTAATAGTCTTAGTTAAACACACACACACACACACACACACACACAAACATACACACACACACATATTACAATTAGGAATCTCTTATTTCCAAATAAATTTTATAATTCATGTCATCTACAAATTTATTTTGCACAATGAGAATAATTTGGTCTATTTCCAATGAACATACATAATATTCCTGAACCACAATAACTCAGAAACGCTCATTTGGATTAGATGTAATCTGATACTTTCCCAAAAAGTATCAATACAATGCAAAGTCTATTTTTGTACTAAAAACTGTTTTAAAATAAATATTTTACTCTGTCATTTATTCTTCTCAGTTATGCTTATTTTACAGATGTTTAATAGTCAAAGCATTTGGAATGTCATTAGCATATGTTTTCAAACAGTCTGATATTTTTGTGAGTTTTTAAAAATATTTGTAACTGAGAATTTGTATAAATTTATGGAAGAATAGACAGGGGATGACTAAATCTAATTTATGTAACTAATTGCTGACAAATGTTGCCAATTTTCTTCATGACTATTGACTACTTCATGCAAAGTTTCCAGATGATAAGAGAATAAAATAGGTAGTAGCCAGTATTACAACTATGGAGAAAAATATTTAGAAATAATTAAAACTAATATGCATCAGAGAATAACTGTCCCTTCACATCTATCTTCTCCTTTTTTATTTTAGTAAAAGAACATATCCCACCCTAAAGCATGGAAGAGCATCATTAGTAATTATATTTGGGTCTTTTAAAAATAACTCTGAATGTCCATGACAATAAATCCTGCCCATTATTATGTGATCAGAAGTGATGATGCAACTTCTGTTTTCACTCTGTGAAGAACTGTTCCTGGACAGTGAATGTTTCTGCATTTTCTCCTGGCTAAGACAGGATAAAAAGTGGAAAATAGGACTTGAGGATAGTAGGGACTAGCCTTATACTGCTCATGTATGTGATTTCAAAAATAAAGTTCTAGTTTAGTTATTCTACTCTATGTTGGTGGTTCTTTGTTAGAAACTTAGCTTATCATGTCACCTAAGTGTTGCTGGAGAAAAAGAAGTGCCCTTCCCTTCTCCCTTTCCCTCTGAGCCCTTTCCTTCTTTTTTTTTCTCAAGACAGATTCTTGCTCTGTCGCCCAGGCTGGAATGCAGTGACGCTATCTCTCCACACTGAAAGCCCCACTTCCAAGGTTCAAACAATTCTGCTGCCTCAGCTTCACCAGTAGATGAGATTACAGGTGCCCGCCACCACACCCTGCCAACATGGTGAAATTCTGTCTCTATTAGAAACTGTCATACCATTTCTAATACACACACACACACACACACACACACACACACACACACACACACGGAGACATTTCTGTGTTTTCTCAGGTATAAATTTTAGCAAATTATTCCTCTAACAGATTCATAATATTCTCTCTTATCTATTTGCAATGTAAAGTATGTGCTTTCCATTTCCCCTCAAGAAAAACTACTTCTCAACAAGGATATATATATACACACACATATACACACACACACACACACACACACACATATATATATACACAAACACAAACATATATATATATATATATATATGTGGTATATATAAGTTTTGAGCAACAATTTATATATGCTATTTATTGGGTTAAAATAAATATTTATTACATATTAAATATACTATGAATGATCATTATATTTATATAATATTTTATATATTATACAAATTTACACAATATATAATATGTAATAATATAAATTTATATAATATAATGATATATAAATATTAATTGCATAAGTAATATGTAAATATAATATTAATTATATAATATATAATTATATTTAATGTATGTTTATATATTAAATTATAATGGAATAAAATCATATTACAGCATATTTTATAATATATAATATAATTATTAAATATAATTATCAATTATATGTTATTATATATGTTCATAAATTAATTATATATATAATTATATATAAATATAATATATTGTTAATATATCTATAAATATAAAATATATTATAATTAATTATATATAATTATTATCATTTTACACTTACTTTATACTATTATATATAATAATTATAAATAATAATTATTAATTATATAATATAAAATATAATTTATTATATTTATATATATTTATATATTATATATTATACCATAATAGGATTGTATATAATTAAAATATTATGTATCTATATATCAAATATAATCATATATGATATAATTAATAATATATTTATATATTAAATATATAAGTAATATTTATAATTGATAATTATAATAAATGAATAATTATAAATAGTAACATATAATTAATAATCATTTATATAATAATTAATAATAATATGTACATATTATTATAAAATATTGTTAAATAGACTCAAAGTCTAAGGAGCTTACAGCCTTCAAGATATATTTCCTTGGAATTTTGAAGTCTCCTGGTCCCACAGACTTAATAATTCAGCAGTGCTCTGGTTTAGAAATTTATGGCCCTTATGTTACATTGAGAAATCGTTTCACAAATTTTGGTACAAGGGATTTCTTGGAAGGAGAGGGCAAATAGAAATTAAGATTACATGTTATCATTGTTCAACTAGCATTTATCAGTGAGAACATGCAATGTTTGATCTTCTGATTCTGTGTAGTTTAATGAGGATGATGGCTTCCAGCTTCATCCGAGTCCCTTCAAAGGACATGATCTCATTCCTCTTTATGGCTGTGTAGTATTCCATGGTGTTCATGTACCACATTTTCTTTATACAGTCTAATATTGTCAGGTTAAAGGGTAAAGGGAGGGAGAGCATTAGGACAAATAGCTAATGTATGTTGTGCTTAAAACCTAGGTGACATGTTGACAGGTGCAGCTAACCACCATGGCACATGTTTCCCTTTGTAACAAACCTGCATGTTCTGCACATATATTCTGGAACTTAAAGTAAAAAGAAAAGAAAGAAAGATATTAAGGCCCTGAACTTGGCATTTTGTGAAAATTGAAAACCATTAGCCCTGAGACTCTGAAATGTGAGCTCACTTTATGATTTTCAGCTCCAGTCTCACTCTGCTTAAATACTTAAATTTTAAGTGTTAAAATTTTGATTCTTAACAAAATTTCCATGTGAGGGAATTAAGGAAGGGAAAACATTTTCTTAATTTTTTCTTTGTCCTGTGTGTGTGTCAGCAAGTGCATGTGTGTGCCTGTGTGCATTTGGTACCCCTTGATGCACCAACTCATGGTTTGACAAATGTTTATATGATTTCTCTTTGTCTCAACAAAGATTTATTAGATGGACTTACTCTTTCATCTCTTCAGCTTCAAACCTCAGCGACTGGTACCGCTATTTATGCATCCTGCATCGTTCATACACTTTGCTTAGCTACAGGGTGTTTTATTTACAGATTAATCATTTAATTTTTAAAGTTTTGTTTCCACCTATAGCTCTTTAATGGCGTTCAAGAAAAAATACAATAATGTCATTTATGGTTTGTCTGGAAACGTTATGTCTACTAAGATGGCAAGAATGCTGTTTATCTTATCGTTCTAAACACTAATGAGAAGCAAATATTCTAATAGGTGTGTGTGTGTGTGTGTGTGTGTGTGTGTGTGTATAATGTTTGCTATTTTGTAGCCTTAATTATATATGAGTTTCTGTGTGATGTACTAATATTTTGCTTTTCTATGTGCGACATCATTATTCTCACTGACAGTTTCTGTGTCATCTTCAAATTGATATCTAATGCCACCTTTATACTATGCCAAATGATTATATCAGCAACATTTTATTTCTGGAGCTTCTCTGCTGACCCACTCACCTATTTACACATTTTCATGAGGGTGTCAGTGCCACAATGTTTGTCATCACTCTAGAATTAATAATATCTTGATACTTTATTGCAGAATACTACTTTTTTGATCTCCTTTAACAAATTATCTTGGATATTAAGGAGATTCAGTCTTCAAACTACCTTTTACATTTGGGTTGTAAAGTGGAAATTCTTGAAATTGAATTTGCAAACCTATTTGTGGATATTAATAGCATGTCTTTATTAGTCTTTTAACTTAGAAATATTAGGTATCCTTCTGTGTCTCTGAATGTTACTGTGCATACTGCAAGGGACTCTTATATTTTCCATAAATTTCTTCGTATTTAAAAAAATTTATACTTTATGGAGTTTACTGTTATGCTCCATAGTAACCTTTCATCTTGTGCTGAATCAATTGAATGAATGTATGCCATTAATTTTTATCTGTTATTTTATATTCTGACATCTTACTCTTTTTTTAACTTTAAGTTTTAAGATACATGTGCAGAACCTGCAGGTTTGTTACATAGGTATACATGTGCCATGGTGGTTTGCTGCACCTATCAACCTGTCATCTGGGTTTTAAGCCCCACATGCATTAGATACTTATCCTAATGTTCTCTCTCCCTTTGCCCACCGACCTCTGACAGGCCCTGATGTGTGATATTTCCCTCCCTGTGTCCATGTGTTCTCATTGTTTAACTCACACTCATGAGTGAGAATATCCAGAGTTTTGTTGTCTGTTCCTGTGTTAGTTTACTGAGATTGATGGCTTCCACCTTCATCCATGTCCATGCAAAGGACATGAACTCATTCACTTTTATGGTTGTATAGTATCCCATGGTGTATATGTGCCACATTTTCTTTCTTCAGTCTATCATTGAAGAGCATTTGGATTGGTTCCAAGTCTTTGCCATTGTAAGTAGTGTTGCAATAAACACACATGTGCATGTCTGACACCTTAATTCTTATGTTTTCTATCACTCTGTTAAACATCTTGTATTTACTATGCAAATAAACATCTTTTGAAAATTGTGACAGTTTTGCATCTTTATTTCTAAAACTTTTGCATTGTGCCTTTACTTATTATTTTTATTTGTTTGGACCATCAAGACAAGGTTGGTAGAATGAATAATTAAATTTAATGATATGTCTGCTAAAGTTTTTACTTTGTTTAACATTTTATTAAGCTACTAAATAGATAACTTTTAAGGAATGAATTTCTCATTATTAATAAGTATTAAATTTTTCTAGAATATTTTCTATATCTGTTATGAATAACGTATGGTATATTTATTTTTATGTGTCAACAGATGCATTATGTTATTTGGTCTTGATTATGATAATCCTGTTCATTTTCATGAAATTTGTATTATTTATTAATGACAGGTTAAAAAAATATTGCTTTTTTTTTTTTTTTTTTTTTGAGACAGAGTTTCAATCTTATTGCTCAGGCTGGAGTGTAGTGGCACAATCTCAGCTCACTGCAACCTTCACCTCCCGGGTTCCAGTGATTCTCCTGCCTCAGCCTACCAAGTAGCCAGGATTACAGGTGCTTGCCACTATGCCCAGGTAATTTTTTTGGATTTAGTAGAGACGAGGTTTCAGCTTGTTGGCCAGGATGGTCTTGAACTCGTGACCTCAGGTGATACAACCGCCACAGCCTCCCAAGTGCTGAGATTATAGGCATGAGCAACCATGTGCACCTCAAATATTTATTTCTTGAACCAACTACAGTTGTGTCCTTCTGTAGTGTTAGTTTTTCTTTGTAACTGTATCTTAGATGTGCTAATTATATATTTTGTAGTATGTCAAATCTAAAATTACATACTTTTCTAACTTTTTTCTTCTCTTTAAAATTTCTGGTTTTTCATAGTGTTATTTTTAAGTATTTGAGACTCTTAAATGTATGTTCTATTCTGACCTTTTTTTTTTCTGTATTGTCATTTACTTGTGCCTTCTGCAGTACTTTCAGCATCCAGCATCTGATCTCAGTTTTTGCACTCCATCTGTGAATGCAGTTGAGTCACAATTTGCAAAGAGACTATGGGGAAGGTTTATAAAATCTAAGTATTAGAATGTTCACTAAATTACAATGCCTAGTGTAGTGGAGGGATCAAACATATAACACTTTTTTATACCAGAAATAAAATATTCATTTAAAAAAATGTTCTGGATAGTTTCTTCAAATATTCCATTCCTGTTTCAGCTTGTTTTATTGCCCCGTCTCAGAAACCTCTTCCAAAAAAAAAAAGAAACCTCTTCCACTTTAAGTGATGCATTCAGAAGATAAGCCCCAGGGATTTGGAAACCACTGATATGTTACTACATTTAAGAGTAAGAGCTGAGAATAGGGTTCCTATCAAAAGTCAAATCAAGCTCAGCAAATATTAGTTGTTCTTTGTCTCATCTGTTTCATGCATATGAAAATAAATAAACTAAAATTGGTTAAGTTGCAACTTTTGGCCTCAAACGTACATGAACAAAAGATAACATCAACTGTAAATGGCCTCAAAATTTAGAAAGGATTGACTCCCAGCCTCCTTTTCAGATACAATAAAACAGCAGGCTGTGGACCTTTAGGATGACATTGAAAGTGGAAAACCAACCCAGAAGTAAATTCCTAGGTTCAATAAATCTTATGGAAACTATCTGAAGTGTGAGCACCTTTTCTTTCTCAGTCCTAGTTTCTGGAAGTGATCCACAGGTGATTTGGAAGGAGATTCAATGATGTATGCCAGATAATCATCACATAATCTTTCCTTAATAATCATTCTGATTCAAGTTTGCCAGATATGGAAAAAGTTGTCTGTATTCAGAAAATTCCTCTCTTGAATACTTAGACTTAAGTCACTCTCTTTGTACTTATCATATCCATCCCTTCCAGCCTTTATGCTTGTTCCTATGGCAAACTGCTACAAAAATCCTCCACACACCTTTCTCCTAGTTGGTGCTTGCTGATTTGAGTTTCTTGCCTTAATTAATGTATTTTAATTATTTAATTATCAATTCATCTTTTAGAGACAGGGTCTCACTCTGCCACCCATGCTAGAGTGCTGGGGTGCTCACTATAACCTTGAACTCCTGGGATCAATCCAACCTCACGCCTTGAGTAGCCAGAACTACAAAAGCGCACTATCTTTTTTTTTTTCCTGTGGAGATAGGGTCTTCCCAGATTGCCTAAAATGATCTTGAACTCTTGACCTTAAGGGATCCTCTCACCTCGACCTCTCAAAGTGGTGGGATTCCAGGCATGAGTCAGCATGCCAGGCTAATTCATGTGTAATCTCACATGCGTTCAACATGAGAACTGTAATTTGAAGTTCCTATCACCAGGGAAATTTGATTGGAAATGTGTGTGGCTACAACTTTGATTTGGACATTTCTCTCCAACTAGTGTGAATGAAAAGGAGCTTTTGATTGCATCGATTCCTCTGATTAGAGTAAAACAAATCATGCCGAACTCATCCTCAATTTCTTGTTTAGTTTCCTTTTAATGGTGAGGTTTGGATTATTCTGACTTTCCTTAATTTACAAATTCAATTTGTATTTCAACTAGCTAACATGGATGCCTTGCCCTCCTCCTATGCAATGGGTACGTTCTGGAATCAATATTAAACTGCATAGCAAGTTCACATTCTCTGCGTTTTCTTTTCTTTTCTTTTCTTTTTCTTTTTTTTTTTTTTTTTGGTGTTTTGAGATGGATTTTCACTCTGTTTAGAGTTTTCTTTTACGTAGGATTTTTACTTGACTAAATACAAAAATAAAATTTGCTTCCATAGTTCAAAATTCAGCGCATAAGATTAATTAATATGTAGAAATTGGAGAGAAAATTTTGAAATATATGACCATTTTATTCTGCTTTCAACTTGAGCAAGGTTTCTAAAGCATAGGGTCTAATTTATTAACAGTGTAAGTGAATAAAATTGGTTGAATAGTTTTATTGGAATGAAAAGGATAATGGGAGAGTCCTTCACCTTTAACTACTCAGCTGATAGAGCTCTTATTTACAGTGCAGATAGTTAAAACCAGGGGCAATCGACATGCTTCGCATGCACAGTTTAGTAAAGGAATGTTTAGTAGTTTCCCTTTATCATTATTTTCCCACATCTACAGTTTACAGATCCTGGACCACGGCAGGCTTTAGCCTTCTGCAGGGAACTGATCTGATAAGATTCAGTGCTGCTAATGTCTGAATTCTTACACAGAAAAAACAAAACTCAAATCCACTTTTATTTTTCAGGATACCTCTTTTATTTTCTCTATAGAAGCAAAATAATATTTGTTTCTCCAGGGAAAGAGAGTGACAGAAAATTGATAACATATTCTGTGAATAGCTGGAAAAAGAGAAGAAATACATTCTCATTGACTATCCAAAGTCTAATTGTTAGAGGAGTTTGGATCAGTAAATTCTAGTGAGTCTGATAAATGTTTTTAATTCTTTGAATAATGAGGCAACATATCTATATTATGTCCCTTATCGTTTGTTGTAAAATACCTAGAACATGAACTACCATGAGGTCTTCTTTTTTATACATTTTGTTAAAATTATAGGCATAAGTATAATGAATTAAGTCACTTCAAAAGGTTGTAAGCCATTCTTAATGACTACATACAGTAATACTACAAATCCTTAATGTATATGTTTTGGAGAAGATATATCTCTACTATGAAAGTCGACTGAGCATGTGGTAAGAAAAAGCTGATAGATAATTATATGTGTATAATCAGATCTTAGAAGCTTATACTTAAAACAATTTCTACCAAAATATAACTCATATAATACAGAATAGTGCCAGATGGATTTCTTAAAAATACAAAATAAATGCTTCCTACACATTGACATAATTATGTTTTCAGTTTAGTTTTCTCTTAAGTGTATATCATTGTGGTAAATTAAAAAGACAATGTCATTTACCAAATTATGATAATCTTCTTATATTACTATGGTTTCATAAAATACAGTGGTGGTTTCAAAGCCCACTGACAGCAAAGTGATCTCTAGAGGGAAAAGATTTTTAGTTATTTCCTTGCTTAAGGAAGTGTCTCAAAATTTAGTGGTTTCAACATTAACCATTTAATCATTGCACAGTTATATCAGTAAATATCAGTTGTTCTTTGTCTCCTCTATTTCATGCATTTGAAAATAAATAAATAAAATTGATTATGTTGAAACTTTTGGCCTCAAATGCACATGAACAAAATATTACTTGATTCTTGAGTCTGGGACAGGTCAACTGATAGCTGTGGGGTTTGTCCAGATGTATATATTTGCTACCAACTGATGGGTCATCTTCCATCCAGACAATCAAGGGTATCCTAATTCACATGTGTGGCTCTCACAGGCTATTTGAGACAGAGTGACAGAGGCATCTGGGTTTTATTATTTCTTTTGTCATTCAGCTAACTACTCTGAATTTCTTCAAATACTGATTGCACATTTACAAAAGCTGCAAGAGAAGTCTATTCCAATATACAAGCACTTATCAAGTCTTTGCTTGTGTTACATTTACTAAAAAGTCACACTCCCAAAGAAAGTCACATGACTGTTTCAGGTTCAAGAAATGGAAAATGCCCTACCTTCATAGAAAGGGAAGAATTTATGAGCATTTGGTATTCAATCACAATTCTCCTCTGGCTGCAATTTGTTTACATTTCTGTCACATGAAAAGTGTGCTCACTCTTACTCCAGGAATCCAGAATGTTTCATGTATTTCTGCTCTTGGGGTTAAAATACAAGATTCTAGTTAGGCATAATGGTTCACCACCTATAATCCCAGCAATTCTGGAGGCCAAGGTGGTAGGATCCCTTGAGACCAAGGGTGTAAGACCAGGCTGGGCAATATGGGGAGACCCTATCTACACACACACACACACACACACACACAGCAAGGCATGGTGATATACACCTGGAGTCCCAGCTACTTGGGAGGCTAATGAGGAAAGATTGCTTGAGGCCAGGTCAATGCTGTAGTGACCTATGATGGCACCACTGCACTCCACCCTGGGCAACAGAGCAAACCCCTGTTTCAGGGGGTAAAAAAAAAGTGATCTAAAATGTCTAGAAGGCAGACTTAGATACACTTCCTCAGATCTAAAGGGTCAAGTTACCCATACCCTTCCCCCAAATACATCCAATATTAATGTCGTGCTAGATACTTTCATTACATACATGTAAAATCCTGTGAAGTTAGAGGGGTGATAGTTTTGCCAGCTGTTTTACTACAAAATAACAAGAGTGATCCCTTTTTTCTTCTTATCATACAAATTTTCTCACTGATTTTTTAGCCTTCATTTACAGGTTATTCACCCTTTTTTTTTTTTTTTCTAGCTTCACATAATAGTTCTTCTCTGCTTTTTCTGGTCTTCACTATCTTCCTTTCGAAAGTAAACACCATTTCTAAGCACAATATCTTTCTCCATTACCTATTGCCTTCTAACAAACTACTTCATAAATGTCAGTGGCTTAAGCCAATAATTATGTATGTGGTTCCTAATTCTGTGGGTTTGTTGGAAGGTCTTAACTGAACCAGCCTAGCTGTTTTCTGCTGTCAGTGAAAAACTTGATGATTTGTGCTGAACTGGATCACATGACTGACAGTAAGCAGGCTCTTGGCAATTTGGAAGAGACTGCTCCTTGTTTTTTATTATTAAGGAGGATAGTCTGGGCTTCTTCACATGGAATTTGAAAGGTCAAAACACTGCATATATAGTAAACCCAAATGCTCAAGTGTTTTCCAAGTCTATGCTTTCAATGTTTGCTAATTTCCCATTGGCCACAGCAATTCACATAATCCATACCAATTTAAAAGATACAGAAATAGACTCTACTTTTTGATAAATGAAATAATTTGTAGTCATTTTTGCTATTTATCATAGTGGATTCAACAAATAAAGAAATAGTAATTTCACTTCTTCCATGTGAGTCTAAACAGACAGAAAAATATAAAATGAAACATATAAGGTCTGCTTCACATATGTGCCATTTATATACCTCTTGGGGCTTCTGACTCCTTGAGCTCTTCATCAATTATACAATTTTATTCTTCCATACCTCATAGTCTAGTGCTCTTCTACTTTAGTGTTTATCATTGCTAATTACTGCACCATCTCCAGAAATTTAGATTCATGCAATCTCTGCTATGATTTACAATTTCTATTTTTGCAACATATGTCTCTTACTTTTCCCACTTGAAACAAACAAAAAAACTTTGACTTCATCTTAAACTCCAGTTCCTTAACTCTGTTACCTTTGCCACTCTACATCCCCCCCTCCTTACCCGGCTTGGAATTCATGTTATATTAATATAATTACTTCTTGTCAGATAACACCAATTTTACTTCCATGCTTAACCTGAGTAAATCCCATACCCAGAAAAAAACTATTTCTATGTAACCTTCTAACTGTATCAGTGAATGTGAAAGCAACCAGCTTTGCTTACACACACACACATATGCACACATGATGGTATGAACAAGTCTCGCTTTAAATTTATGATCAGAAGCATTGAGTGTATGCTCAGGACTTCTTGGTAAACCTTTCCTAGCCAAACCACATAACTGCTCAGTGAGAAAATTTCTTCACCTTCTATTTTAAGCTAATATTATTATTTTACTGAGAGTATAGTACAATTTAAAAGTGAATTCCTGGTCTAACAGCGCCAAATGAAGCAATCCACTGGAACCTACACAGTCAACCATTCTTTTCCTTTCCTCACAATGACTACATAGCGAGTGTTTATATCTAAGGTCACATCTTCCGTTGGTACACTGAATCTCATTCTAACTTAGCAAATCAATGTATTCCCTTTGGTATTTATTTATTCTCTCTCATGCCATGGCATATTTAAATAATGTATTAGATCAGTTCTATCACTGTTTAACTTGATGCATACTAATCAAATTTAAAATTATGCAAATTCCTTATTTACTTGTCCCTGTGTATTAAAGAAAACCTTTAAAATTATCTGTGAATACATATAGACACATGCATACACACAAATACATATATACATATATATTCGCTGTTATTAACTATTATCTTATACTTGCTGTACCCCTCCAATTAAAGATTCATCAAGGTCGAACCACTAAAACCATTCTTGTCACTCTCACCATTTTTAAATTCCTAAAGTAAACTTGGTACCTTTCAGCAATATTTGAAAAAGGTGATAGGTGCCTCTCTCATTAACCATTTTCTTCACTTGTTTTCTGAGTCATAAAAGTCTTCTCATTTTCCATACAATTTACTGACTATTCCATCTCTTGTCATTCTCTTCAGTCTCTAAGTATTAGAATTTCTTTCCAATCAGTAAACATTAGAGTTATTTAAGACATGCTTAGAAATTATTTTCTCTCTATGACTCACTACATTCTTAGTGAGTTTCCTATGGCTTTAGGTAACATCTATGGATTAATTACTCCTGAATTTATATAGCCAGTCTCCATTTGGCCCTGAGCTTTACTTTTGTATCAAATTTCCACCTAACATTTGCACTCGAGTGCCAATCAAACAAGCATCTTTCACATGTCCAAAAGCAAAACATCAATTTTAGCAATCCCATACGCCTGCCAGTCTTTTCTGTACTAGTAAATCACTCTAAAAATCACCTACTTAATCAAAGGGGAAATAAACATAAACAAAAACTTCAGAGTCATCTTCATGCCTTACGTTCACTACATATCACATATTGAACCTACTTTTAAAATTCATTCTGTATTAAGGAGAGCTTCACGGGACCGGCATGGTGGCTCAAGCCTGTAATCCCAGCACTTTGGGAGGTCGAGCTGAGCAGATTACAAGGGCAGGAGTTCAAGAACAGCCTGGTCAGCATGGTGAAACCATGTCCCTATTAAAAAAAAAATACAAAAATTAGCTGGGCATGGTGGTGCACACCTGAAGTCCCAGCTACTAGGGAGGCTGAGATAGGAGAATCTCTGGAACTGGTAGGTAGAGGTTGCAGGAGCCAATATCACACCATTGTACTCCAACTTGCACGACAGAGTGAGACAACTCCATCTCAAAAAAAAAAAAGATCTTCACTGGATCCTCTGCCACCACTAGCCACTTTTTGTTTGGACTACTTACACAGGTTTCTATTAATCTCCCTATCACTAGCCTTTCTTCTCCACATAACATCAACAGGCATCTTTTAGAAAGACCTTGTTATTTTTCTTCTGACATCACCCCAACAGTGAGTTCCCATTAAACTCAAATAAAATCCAAAGTCCAAGGTATCATGTGATCTCGTCCGTGCTTACCTTTCTAACCTCATTTTCTGCTTGTTCAACTTTTTTCAACCACGCTCACCCTATTGGACAACTATCAGTTATATTTTACACTGCTCCTTCAAGGTTACTAAGGTTTATGCATTAACTGCTTAACTCTCAACTAGGTAATGAATAAAGTCACTCAGCCTTTGATTCGCTTTTCTTTCTTCTGTCTCTCAGTATTGCACTTTCCCTGGCCTCTTGCTCTTGCTCCAGATGCATTCAAATGCTTTTAGCAGCCCCCTTTTTTCTTCTTTTTTTTCAGGTAACCTAAACTAAGACAATTAGTGACAGCAGTGGCCCTTATTGTTTGGGTGAATAATGTTGCTCCGATCTCCAATAAACTTCTCGTTGACAGTGGTAAGTGAAGTAATCATTCTTGTCATGTAATAGCATTATAATTAAGATGTTTATAGGAGATACATTAGAATTTGGTACACACAGAACACGAAGCATTGGTTTGCATAGTAACAACACACATTATCAATATGAGAGCAATAGTAATATTAAATACTGTGCAATCTATCGTGCTTAGTTTACAGTTTTAGCAGCCAGGGGAAAAAAAAAGAAAAAAAAAAGAAAATTACAGGCTTAAATTAGCCAGCTATTAACTGAAGTCATACCATAAAGTCATCCTGGCAAAGTAGAACAGATATTGATGAAAATCAGGCTCCGAATTTAAATATAAATGTTGAACAGTGGACACCGAATGTTTAACTCTCTTATGTCTCTATGCCAGAGAAGAGCCCAGGCTTGTAGGAAAGAAAGACCTAGGGACCCAGAATGTGCACAATTATCTGAAAAACCCTGAGATTATTGAATTTCCAAAGTCATATTCAATATCTAGTTTGGAAGAAATAGCTCCCTTCCCATATCAAATCCTGTTCTCACATAGAGCTCTGGTAAAGGCCTCATTTGGTTCAGGTGCTTTGCAGGATGATGCTTAGATTATTCAATATCTGACCCTATCTCCTGTCATAGTTTCCTAATCCCTAAGTAGAGGCGAGTGAAACAGAGCAAAGGCAAGATAATATAGTAATTTTTCCAGAAGGAAAAAGACAAGCACATCCAAGTAACTAAAAGATATGACTGAAAAGTATTGAAAAATATTAGGGAGCATATGTTGGAATGCTGGGAGTTAAGACATGGACCAGGATTACAAAATACATGCCTCATTATTGACATAGGAGCATGCCACTGTGACTCAATGCTTAATGTTCTGGCAAGGACACCTGTAGACAATGCTTAGAATTACTCTTTACACTGTTGGTGGGAGTGTAAATTAGTTCAACCATTGTGGAAGACAGTGTGGCGATTACTCAAGGACCTAGAAATAGAAATTCCATTTGACCCAGCAATCCCATTACTGGATATATATCCAAAGGACTATAAATCGTTCTACGATTTACATATGCACACGAATGTTCATTGCAGCACTGTTTACAATAGCAAAGACCTGGAACCAACCCAAATGCCCATCGACGATAGACTGGACTGGGAAAATGTGGCACATATACACCATGGAATATTATGCAGCAATCAAAAATGATGAGTTTGTGTCCTTTGTAAGGACATGGATGAATCTGGAGAACATCATTCTCAGCAAACTGACACAAGAACAGAAAAACAAATACCGCATATTCTCACTCATAGGCGGGTGAGAAAAATGAGAACACATGGACACAGGGAGGGGGTCTACTACACACTGGGGTCTATTGGGGGAATGGGGGAGGGACAGTGGGGGGGCTGGGGAGGGATAGTCTGGGGATAAATGCCAAGTGTGGGTGAAGGGGAGGAAGGCAGCAAAACACACTGCCATGTGTGTACCTATGCAACTACCTTGCACGTTCTGCATATGTACCCCAAAACCTATAATGCAATAAAAATAAAAAATAATAATAATAACAAATAAAAAATAAAAAGAATACTAAGTGATAAACATTACAATTTAAAAAAAAAAGAATTACTCTTTACATTTTAAAAACAATGATTGTCTGTGGTGGATGAAATAGAATATTCAGAACAACTTCAGAAGATGCAGGTAGATGAGGAAAATGGAAGAAATCCAATATTTGAGATTAGAAACTCTACCAGTGAAGTCTCTTTTATGGGAAATATCAGAGGACATAAAAATTCCCCTTTTTTCATGGAGGACATGTTCTAAGACTTCCAGTAGATGTCTGACACCATGACTGGTACTGAACCCCATGTACTCTATGGCTATTTTTGATCTAATAAGTAAGATGGCTACTTCATGACTAATGAGTGGGTAGTGTCCACAGAGTGGACACACTGGGAAAGGCATGATTCACATCCCCAGTGGGACAGAGTGAAATACCATGAGATTTCATCATGCTATTCAAAATACGGCACAATTTAAAATTTATGAATTGTTTATTTCTGGAATATCCTATTAAATATTCTCAGACTGTGGTTGATCACAAGTAACTAAAACTGTGGAAAGTAAAACTTTGGAGAAGCAAAGATGATTGTATTTTTTTATAAACAATAAAAAATAAACTGCTAAGGTATACGCTGACATCTCTGAGAAGCCCAGGTGTGTCTCCTTCTCTAGGCCAAAGCTGACATTAAAAGATACTACAATAGAGTTGGGCTTTCTAGGACCACTGGGCTTGGATTCCATAATTGAAGAGGCCAGGAGGTCAAAGCTTATTATCAGGAATAATTTCAAGGTAAATATCCTAATGAGCATCACGATTAGAAAGTCAACCAGGTGCCTTTACCACAAGGATCTGCAGTAACAACTAATAGATCAGAATATTACTAACGTTAAGACAGATGGGAGCTAATTAAGGTGTTAATTGATTTCTCTAACCAGAAAAAAATTGAAAGCTGCTGAGCAAGTATCTAACTTAGCTGTCATATTAAGAATTGAGATCTATACCCACTTTTCAGACCAACGCTGGAAAATCCTACCACTGAGAAAGGGACTGAACTGTATCCACCTGGTATTGAGATTGCTACTACACAACGCTAGTAGGAAGGAGTACATCAAGGTATTGTCTAGGGTGTTCTTGGATGTTTCACGTCCAGCGATAACTGTAAATGAATAATTGTAATAAGTAAACCTTAACAAGAACAAGGCAACTAAAGATTCCTACTCCTTAGTTAAAAGGGTCAGAGCCAGCCCATTTTGCCAGAAATCCATACATCTTGAAGAGTTGGACAGAGATGAGGAAATTCTGAAGTGGATAAATATTAAATATGGTCTTAGAAACTACTTACGTTCATTACACTTAACTTTGTTCCTTAAATATTTCCTAGAGAATGAGGCACGCCACAATCTTGAAGGCTCTAGAATGTGTTGGAATTTAAACACAGAAGAATTAGTGAAAAGGGTGGAGTGTATTAGGACTGAAGTGATTACTGCAAATGGTGGAGCGTACTGGACACTGGTTAGGAGGAGCTTCTTACATCCTATCCAATCTTCCAGCTCACCTTTATGCTTTTGCCATCACCTCAACCAACAACTGCATCCAGACACAGAGCATCAGCCTAGGATTTACCAGCTGTCTATTGCTATCTGCCCAAGTGGCTTCTCTTCTACTTTCAGGTAAAATGTCTTACCTATTCTGTGTATTTACAAGCCCAAACATGTGAGTGTTAACCCTTGTGAATCCTGACCAATAACCTACAGATACTGATAGATTAAATTGCTTCTTCTATGTTCCTTTAGGGGAAGATTTTGAAATCAATTTTACATGACCCCTCAGGTGGCCCCCCTAGAATTAAGTCTCTTTTTCCTACAGAAGGGTTCAGCTTACTAACAGCTTGAAGTAACATTTCCTACTTGTCTATTTCACTCTTTTTTGCCTCCCACTCTTGACAAATGGCTCATTTTCAAAAATAATCTTACTGCATGTACATCTTTATCTCAGGTTTTGATTTGGAGTGAATCCAGTTTAAGACATTGAAAGTCTTTTTTATTCCTCAGACACATACAATAAACTCATTTCCACCTCAGTTGATGAACTCTTTTCTTTTTCCTACCCAATATTCTGTTGCCCAGAAGAAACATTGTTTATTTTTTCAATCTATTCAGAACTTTAGCCAAACATTTACTTTATAACTAGCCCTTCCTTGAATTGGATAGCACTCCCTACTCCCTCATTACTTTTTAACACTACTTCATTTGCATGTTTACTATATAACTTAGTCACTTAATTTTAAATATCATGAAGTTACAACTTTTCCTAGAAGAGTACTTAGCAGTTTTTAGCACTAAAAAATTCTATTATCAGCAAATGACTAACAGTTATTTATTTTGGACCAAGAATTCTGAAGTCCCATGTATCTCATGCTATGGTAGAACAAAATATCTTACCTAAAATTAGAACATGGTAACACATGAGATTGAATTGTCAAATATGACTCACAGGAATTATAGATCTTATGATTGAAACCAATGTCAAGTTTACTAGTGATATAAGAAACAAACAGGTGAAGCATTTCCCTTGGAGAAATCTGAGACCTTGGTGTGCAGCTGTCCTTGAAGTTCCTTGCTCAATCATACTGGAATGCTTCCTAATCTCAGATTTAATATGTGAGAGGGTTTTGATTAAGGTAGAATGGATCATTGCTTCACAGGGTAACCCATTTGGTTAAATAAAATATTTTATAGCTCATTAAATAATCAGCATATGTAACCGACCCTTTTCTCTAACAATCCAATAATCCCAACCCCATGGATCCCAAAACGTCAAGAGTAATTTTCAGAAGCACACTAGAAAGACCAGATCTGTTCAGCCCAAAACATCTTTATAGATAAGAACTCTCCACTTCATGCCATAAACTCCATTTGTGTGTTTATAAGTTCTGCTTTTTGACATTTTTACTACAAGATTTGTTTGAGGTTGTTCATTTTTTACAGGCATCACTGCAAGTGAGAGGAAATGAGTTACAGACCTTGCTAAGTTTTTATGTCCCAGAACTCATAATATTACAAAGTATAAGAGACAACGACTCAAAAGAGGATTAATGACAGAGAAAATGCAAGCATTGGCAATTTTAATGCCATGCCATGTACATTTTTTTCAGTATTTTTATTTTCAGGTGAGCTTGTCTGATATTTAGCAACTCTCCACAAGTAGTAAGTGAGCTGACTTACTGATGTTGCCACTTTGTCAATTATTTCAGTCAGAACAGATACGGCAAACAGGCTGAAGTATTTTGTTATTTATACAGAATTACCAGAAAATTAAATAATACAAGGAGTTACCATTTTTGTCATATTTTTTCCGTGAAAACCTCACAAGAGGAGATATTAAAACAAAAATCAAAACAACGCTTGCTCCGCTGATAATTAGAAACCATCGTCTCTGTTGCTGGTCTGAGGGGTGATGCTTGTGGCAGTGCCTCCAGGTAGAGAAGCCTGTGGCTCAGCTCAGCTTCATCATACTTTGTGCTTGTGGATTTTACTTTTTTCCTTTGGAAACACAAAGGTAGCATATGCTGACTTTCAACATATTTTTGATGAATATTCCTCTTTCTAAATGAATTATTTTCTAGAAATTATGCAAAAAAGTCTGCTTTGCTAAAACAGTATTTTATTTCTAACATTACTTGATACTTTCTACTGTTCATATTGAAACTACATATAAAATATAAGCCACAAGTATTGAATATAAAAACATTTTCAAAGAAAGCAAATAATAACAGAAAAGTAAACAGAGGATAATAAAGTAATCCTTCAAATAAAATATGACAAATAAACATGTATTGTTGTTCTATAAAATACGTTTTTCTATGGGTACAAAAATATAACTACAATTTGATTTGAATTTCTTGTGTCGCTTCTGTACATGTATCCTTCTGTTAAAGAGGGGAAAAACTTAAAAGCCCCTTATCATTGAAGCCTTTTTTTGTCTTCATATGTTTTGAATAATTCATTGGTAAGCAAAAAAAAAATATGTAAGAGAGAATAACTAAGAAGAAGTAGTATAGGAGAGCAACAGACTAATTTAAATCATTTTGAAATTAGATTTAGTGTTTACTTTCTTTACTATTCTGAGATCACTTTTGTCAATGTCATCATAGATTTTTCAGTTATTTTTTTCTATAGGTAAGTCTTGTGTAAACCCTATATAAAATACATTGCATTCACTATTATAGCATAAATTGAAATATGTTTAAAAGTCTAAATCATCTTATCGCATTTAGGGAGTACAAATATATCTAAGTTTGTGTCCCTTCCAAAAAAAAAAAAAAAAAAAAAACAGACTGCAAAGTAGGCGCTGTGGTTCAATTAGTTTATGTAGGTGTTGATCCCAAGATGCACTAAGATAGAGGGATATGAGACTAGAAAGTAAGGAAATGAACTTTAAGGAGTAACTTAATTCTATAGGCAAATAAGACTCAGTGTTGCTGCTGTATTGATCCACCAATTTCTCTCTCATTTTTTAAAGTTTTACTTTATTTCTGTCAATAATAATTGTACAGATTTATGGGTTACAATGTAGTTTTGATACCTGTATGCATTTTGTAATGATCAAATCAGGTAATTAGCATATTCTTCAATACCTCAAACATTTACTATTCCTTTGTGGTAAAAACTTTAAAAGTCTTCTCTTCCAGGTATTTTGAAATATATAATACAATATTAAATATAGCCACTCTACTGTGCAATAGAATCCAAGACCTTATTTCCATCGAACTGTAAATTTGAACACATTGACTAACTTCTCCTCTGTCTCCTCTCACCCTTCCACAACAGCCAGTGATAACCACCTTTCTACTCCTTACTTCAATAAATTCAACTTTTTACGATTCTACATATGAGTGAGATCATATGATATTTGTCTATGTCTGGCTTATTTCACTTAACATAATGTTTTCTAGGTTTGTCCATGTTGCTGCAAATGACTGAGTTTCCTGTTCTTTTAAAAACAGATGAATACATATGTAGGTGTTTATGTGTGTGTGTATATATGTATATATGTATGCATGTGTATATACATATATGTGTACATATATGCATATATACATACATACATATATACACACATCACATTTTAAAATTATATTCATTTATTAATTGACACAGGTTGTTTCTAAATCTTGGCTATTGTAAAAAATGCTTAAATAAACATGGGAGTGCAAATATCTCTTTGGCAAAGTGATTTCAGTTTGGGGGATATAGACCCAGTAGTATGATTTTTGGATTATATGGTAATTCTGCTTCTAGATTTCTTTTAGAATTTTCCAAACTATTTTACACAGTTGCCTTATTAATTTAGAATATCACCAACAGGTCACAAAGGTTTCATTTTTTCCACCTCCTTGTAATCTTGGTTATTATCTTTTTAGTAATAGCCAATCTAACAGGTATGAGGCCATGTCTTATGGCTTTAATTTCCACTGCTCTGATAATTAGAAATGTTGAACAGTTTTTCATGTATCTGTTGGTAATTTGTATGTCTTATTTTGAGAAATGCCTATTTATGTCCTTTGCCCATTTTTAGTTGGATTGTTTATTTCCTTTGTTGTACATTTTTCTTTATGTGTTTTGTAAATTAGTCCTTCTTTGATGTATGATTTGCAAAGGTATTCTCCCATTGTCTAGGTCATTTCTGGACTCTATTGGTTTCTGTGCTATGTAGAAACTTTTTAGTTTGATATAATACCATTTGTCTGCTTTATTTTTGCTGTCTGTGCTTTTGAGGATATATCCAAAAAGCTGTGGTCCAAATATATGTCTTGAACATTTTTCTCTAGGTTTTCTTCTAGAAGTTTGTTGTTTTCTATCTTAAATTTAAATATTTAATCCATTTTGAGTTGATTTTTGTGTATGACAAGAGACAAGGGTATAAATTCTTCTGTATAAGAATATCTAGTTTTTCCAGCACCATTTACTTAAGACATGGTCCTTTCTCCATTGCTTGTTTTTGACATCCATGTTGAAAATCAGTTCACTTTACATGCATAAGTTTATATGTGGGCTCTCTGTTCTGGTCAATGGGTCTATGAGCCTGGAGACTGTTTTAATGCCAGTAGCATGCTGTTTTGGCTATTTTAACTTTGTAGTATATTTTGATATCAGGTGGTGTAACATCTTTAGTTTTGCTCTTTGAACTCTAGATTAATTTGGCTATTTTGAAAAATTTGAGTTTCCAAACATACTTTGGGAATTTTTTTTCTATTTCCATGTATAATGTCATTGGAATTTTAATATGGATTTCATTAACTCTACAATTATCTTGGTAGCACAGACATTTTAATAATATTAATTCTTCTAATCCATGAATGAAAAATATCTTTCTGTATAATTGTTTCCTTTTCCATTTCTCTCATCATTGTTTTATAATTTTCAGTGAAGAAATCTTTCACCTCCTTGAATAAATCTATTATTAACTATACTTTACAGTTATTCAAAAGGAGATTGTTTTCTTGATTTCCTTTTTAGACAGTTAACAATCAGTATATAGATATGCTACTGATTTGTGTATGTGGATTATGTACCATATGACTTTACTGAATTTGTTTTCCAGTTCTAACAGTTGGTAGTGGAGTCTTTAGTTTTCTCTCTATAAGATCATGTCATTTGCAAACAGAGATAATTAACTTCTCTTTCTCCAATTTGAATGCCTTTTATTTATTTGTCTTTTATAGTTGCTCTAGCTAGGACTTGTAGTACAATGTTGAATAGAAGTGATGGAGTAGAATACTTGTTGTGATACAGATCTTAGAAGAAAGGCTTTCAACTTACTTTGTTTGATGGAATATTAGCTGTGGGCTTCTTATATAGACCCTTTATTGTATTGAGATACCTTCTCTCTATATGTATTCATTGAGTGTTTTATTTTAAAGAAATGCTAATTTTTGCCAAATTATTTTTCTGCATTTATTGAAATAACATATGTTTTTTGTTTTTGATTCTGTTTTGGTGATTGACTTGCATATTTTGAATAAATTTGGATTAAGCCAACTTGATTATGGTGAATAATCTTTTTATTGTGTTGTATAAGTTGGTTTACCAGTATTGGTTGAACATCCAGGACTATTAGCCTGGATTTGTGTATTTGTTTATCTGTGTATGTGTGTGTGTGTGTGTGTGTGTGTGTGTGTGTCCTTGTCTGTTTTAATATTACAGTAATACTGTCCTCAAATAATGAGTTTGAAAATATTTCCTCCTCTAAAATATTTTGAAAGAATAGAGTAGAATTGATATTATTCTTTAAATGTTCAGTAGAATTCAGCATTAAAGACTTCAAGTTTGGGATTTCTTTGATGGGTGACTTTTCACTACAAATTCAATCTTTCCACTCATTATTGGTAAATTCAGATTTAATATTTATTCATGATTTGATATTATTTGGTGGTACATTTCAGGGAAGTTATCCATTTCTTCTAGATTATCCAATTTGTTGGCATATAAATGTTCAAATTTTCTCTTATTCTTTTCTGTATTTCTGTGACAACAGTTATAATGCCTCCTTTTCCAGATAGAAATTCTAAAGGTAAATAATACAATAATTGAACTAAAAATGTTAACAGAAAACTTCAACAGGACATTTGGTCAAGCAGAAGGAAGAATGAGTGAGCCAGAAGATAAAATGTTTGATATTATCCAGTCAGATGACCAAAAATTTTAAAAAAGGAAAAGGATACTTACATAATAAGAGTTCCATAATTAGAAGAAAGATTAAAAGATGTATAAGGTATATTTAAAGAAATAATGGCTAAAATGTTCCTAATTTGAGCATAAATGAAAACACTCAACTGTAAGAAGTGAAGATGTTCCAATCAAATTCAGCACTAAGTAGAGTATTAATATATCTAATACTCAAACTACGAAAAATCAAAGACAAAAAAAAAAAAAATTGAAAAGCAGCAAGATATAAGATACACCACGGAGAAGGAAATGCCAATATGGCTATCACAGATTTCTCAGTAGAAACCTTACAGGCAAAGAGAAAGTGAAATAATAGATTTCAAAGTGCTGAAGCTAAAACACGACCAATTAAGAATACTTTATCCAGCAAGTCAGTCCTTCACAAATGAAGAAATGAAAACAATTTTCCCAAACAAAAGCTGGGAGAATTTATCATGACCAAAATCGTCTTACAAAAAAATACCTAGAAAGTTATTCAAGTTGAAAGAAAGGAAAACTATTGAGTAATATTAAAAACATTTGAAAGTATAAAACTTATAGGTAAAAGTAAGTACACAGTCAAATTCAGATTCGTTTTAAACTGCAATGAGGTGTTAATCACTTATGTATTTAGTGCAATGTTTCAAAGAAAAACTATTAAGTATAATATAATTACAGTAACTT
Organism: Saguinus oedipus; assembly: GCA_031835075.1. NCBI lineage: Eukaryota > Metazoa > Chordata > Mammalia > Primates > Cebidae > Saguinus > Saguinus oedipus. The sequence continues at coordinate 47,883,231 of CM063186.1, read as the reverse complement.
GTGAAGGGAAAGGCAGTATAAAAAATATAAATTGTGACACAATAAATTCAAAAGTTTGGGAGGGGTCTGGATTGATATTAAAATCTAACCCTTTTATTTTTTGCAATCAAAGTTAAGCTATTATCAACTTAAAATAATATAAGATTTTTTTTAAGTTGGTGGTAATCATAAATCAAAAACTTAAACTAGATACGATAAAAACAAAAAGCAATGAATCAAAACACACTAGTAAAGAAAGCCATTTAATTTCAAAGGAAGAAAGTAAAGGAAGAAGAAAGAAAAAAAAGAAAAACTCTTTCTTCCAAAGGAAGAGAGTAAGGGAAAAAGAAAGTGAAAAAAAGAGAAAGAACCTAGAAAACAAGAAAATGACAGCAGTAATTTATCCAGACAGAAAAATCCACAAAGAAATATTGAATGCATATTACACCCTAGATGAAAGATAATTGAGAAACATTTACAGAACATTTCATCCAATATCAGCAGAACACACATTTCTCTAAAGTGCACATGGAATATTCTTATGGAAAGATCATATAACAGGCCACAAAACAAATCTTAATAAATTTAAGAAGGTTGAAATCATGTCAAGTATATTTTCTGACCACAATGATATAAAACTAGAAAACAAAAACAGAATTTTGTAAAATTTAGAAATACATAGAAATTAAACTACATGCTGTTGAACCAATGTGCCAAAGAAATAATTAATAATGAAACTGAAAAAATTTATTGAGGCAAATTGAAATGGAAACAGAACATGCCAAAACCTATGGAATACAGCAAGGGCCATTCTAAAAGGGAATTTCATATCAACAAATGCCTACATGAGTTAAAGAAAAAAATCTAAAATAACCAAATAAAATAACCACAACTAACAGAACTAGAAAAAAATGAGCAAACTAAAACCAAAATTAATAGAAGGAAGGAAATGATAAAGATCAGGGCCGACATAAATAACATAGAGACTAAACAAGCAAAAAAAATTTAAGAAGAATAATTTTTTTGGAAAGATAAAAGAATCAACAAATTTTCACCTAAGAATAAAAGATAGAAGATTCAAATAAATAAAATCAGAGATAAAAAGAAGGAATTACAACCTCTTTCATTTTTGAAGTTGACTTCTGAAATTCTATTAAACTGTACGTCTCAGAACCAGAGATACCTTCAGGAAGAAGGACCAGGTAGTTGAAATAGAAAGCTCTTGGCATAAATGGGAGCTCATTACATAAATGCAGGTGAACCCTAGGATGTGATAATGGGACATAAATAAGGTATTTACAGGGCTTGATGCCATTGAGTCAAGTTGTAAACCTGAACAATTTTCAAAATAAGCACCATAACTCCAATTTTTTGTTGTAATACATTTTGTAAAGTCTCTGGTAGAAACCAGACATTCCATGGTAATTTTTTTTTTTTTTTTTTTTTTTGCCAATCATTGAGAGCTTGTAAGGTTGCTGAGGTTGGTTGGCCTTGAACTCTTGGCCTCGCCTTCGCAAGCGCCACGACATCCGGCCGGAGCCACTTTGGGCCCCTCCATGGTAAAATTTTATAATTTCCTTTCAAAGAATTTTCAAATTGAAAAGATCCATATTCATACTATGTTCCTACTCTGCCATCTCACACTCATTCACTATCTGCTATATAAATTTGTATCATCTAATTCATTTGAATCAAATTAGGCAGTAAAAGAAATGTTATTGACAGGATTTCTTTCTCAGCATTGTATATCCACACATAAAAGATGTTTTGCTCCTATAAACTAGTTTTTATTCTTGAAGCTGAAGAAAAGTGTTGAGAGATTTTCCCACGTATTGGAATATGTTCAATCTGTCTTCAATACATAGGATCCTATTTGACATAGCAAATAATTGTAGGCTTAAGCATCGGGATTGTTTGTGGGTTTGTTTTGTTTTGTTTTCTGTAAGAAAGCATAGAAATAGCACAGTCCATTTAGTATTAACAAACTTTTTATTACTCTCACGTGAATTCTCAGGTGTGACTCAGCACTAGTTTTACTTTCTTCTATTATGACCTTAATAATGATAATAATGATTACTGTTATTATTGTAAGCATTTTTATATTTGATTGTGGTTAGAATATTTCAAAATTTTGCTCTGCTACATTAGGTCAATGGTTTGATTCATGGGAATGTTTTAGCTAAGTATGTGTCATAGTTCATAATTACAAAAATTGCATAATTTTAGAAAAGTTTTGTGTCTTAGAATGGTTTCAATTTTTAAAAACAGTTTTAAATCTACTGAAAAATTAAAAAGGTAGTACAGAATGCCTCCATATGTCTCACTTTTAGTTTCTCCTATTACTGATATCTTACATTAATATAGCCTTTTTAGTACGATTCATGAACCAATATACATGCACTATTATTAAATAATGTCTGTAGTTTATTCAGATTTTCTTTGTTTTAGCCCAATGTCCATTGCCTTTTCCTGAATCTTTTCCAGAATGTTACATTATGTTTGTGTGTCATATGCTATATTCTCTAACAATTCAAGTTACCTTAGGATACTTCTGCAAAAGAACTAAGGTACTGTTTTGTTATTCAGAAAGATATTTAGCAGCTTTTAACATATTTTCCACTACATTTTTGGACCCTTAGAAAGAAGAGAGAGAAAACAGGTGCCAGACTTAATGGAGCTAAGTGTGTCTATCCAAACTGCACATTTAGTATGGACAACTTTCTTGGATTCTCCACCTTAGCCCAGGATCTATGCATGACATTAACTTACATAAGCATCCTGCTGAGCCACCAGACTGCCTTTCATTCATTCATTCACTCATTTATTCATTCAATCTAAGGATCAATTATCCTCATAATGCTATTTTTTCCTATTATAGAATTGTAAATAACAAATATATGCTGAATTGTATTCAGCATAAATTCTCCAGTAGCTGAAAATAATTTTCATCTTTGCATTTGTGAATGTTTCTCTGTGTTCTTAAAAATATATTTATAGACCAGGCATGGTGGCTCACGCCTGTAATTCTACCCCGTTGGGAGGCCAAGGCGCATGGATCACAAAGTCAGGAGTTCAAGACCAGCCAGATCAAGATGGTGCAACCACGTCTCTACTAAAAATACAAAAATTAGTCAAGTGCAGTGGAGGGCCCCTGTAATCCCAACTACTTGGGAGGCTGAAGCAGGAGAATTGCTTGAACCCAAGAGGTGGGGGTTGCAATGAGCTGAGATTGCACCACTGCACTTCAGCTTGGGCGACAGAGCAAGATTCTGTCTCAATAAAATATATATACAGCATGTATATATACTTATAAATAAAATGTATATACATATAAATAAATAAATTCAACGGTTGAATATATATTCAATTGCCTTTGCGCTCCAGCCTGGACAACAATAGCAAAACTGAACCTCAAATATATATTCAAAGGCTGAATATATTTTATTTTTGTATTTATAGAGGTAAATTATTTCCCCTCACCTATATGATTCACTGGGATATACTTTCACTGTTTTCAGTTTTTTAATTTTATCATTTTTATATACTTTATATCTTGTCAAAGGACTAGCTTTTTCATTGCTTTGAAACATTTTTTTCATGTTTGTAACATTTCTAATTTTACTAGAGGCTATAATTAAACTAATAGTCAATTATTGATATTTAAATGTATTTAGATGCAACCCATGATAATTTGAACTATTTTTTGTTCCTTCAAATTCCAGGATAGATTTAATCAGATTTTCCCTTCAAACTATTTATGTTTCCTTCCAAAGTTTTGATGGTGGCCACTGTGATCTGGGATGATTAACTTAAAGCAGCTTTTCCAATACTCTTTAGGGTAAAGGCCATGCAGTTATTCCAATGCTAAGCAACGATGTGCCTATTTAAAAACGGAAAGAGGAGGATTGTTTGTTACATATTGACCTAAAAGTAAACAAATTTTAAACCATCAAATAATAAACATGCACAGGTTTATTAGCTACCAAATTATTCTGAAGCAAAGATCTGAGAAAAATTTAAATCTGACTCTGCTTATAAGTTTTTTAAAGTGTAAAGCTAGTGTTTAGTTATTTGCAATGCAAACATCTGACCTATAAACTATGAACATTTATAAGATGCATTTTAGTGCTGGTTGTGGTGGCTCACATCTGTAATCCCAGCACTTTGGGAGGCTGAGGCGTGTGGATTACCTGAGATCAGGAGTTCGAGAGCAACCTGACTAACGTAGAGAAACCCTGTCTCTTCTAAAAACACAAAATTAGTCAGGCATGGTGGCACATGACTGTAATTCCAGCTACTCGGAAGGCTGAGGCAGGAGAATCGCTTGAACCCGGGAGGTGGAGGTTGCAGTGAGCCAAGATCGCGCCATGGCACTCAAGTCTGGGCAACAAGAGCAAAACTCCATCTCAAAAAACAAACAAACAAAAAAATTTAAAGAATGACACAAATACTAACACATAATTATTGTCAGAATGCATATAACTTAACACATGTTTATTCTCTGTCACATACATCTAAGTTTCTAAAATTCCTCTTTCCCTTTTAAAATTATATAACTAGGCCTGATGCAGTGGATCACACCTGTAATTCCACCACTTTGGGAGGCTGAAGTGGGAGAATGGCTTGAGATGAGGAGTTCAAGAACAGCTTGGGCAGTATGGTGAGACTTCGTTTCTACAAAAATAAAATTAACTGGGTGTAGTGGCACATGCCTGTACTGCCAGATACTTGGGAGACTGAGGTCCTTGGATCACTTGAGCCTGGGAGGTCGAGACTACAGTAAGCCATGATTGTACCACTGCACACTAGACTATATGACAGATAAAGATCCTGTCTTTAAAAAATATATATTATGGCCAGGGATGGTGGTTCACATCTGTAATCTCACTACTTTGGGAGATCGAGGCAGGTGGATCACCTGAAAAACAAAAAATTATCTGGGCATAGTGACCTGCACCTATAATCCCAGATACTTGGGAGGCTGAGGCAGGAGAATCACTTGAACTCAGGAGGCAGAGGTTGCAGTGAGCCAAGATTACACCAATGCACTCCAGCCTGGACAAAAAGAGCGAAACTCTGTCTCAAAAAAAAAAAAAATACATATATATATATATATATATATATATATATACACACACACACACACATATGTATATATATTAAGTAAATACATATGTATATTACTCTAGTTTGTGTGTGCATGTGTGTATGTGCATATATACATATATGTTTGTAACTTATATATCCCCACCTCAATTTTGTTGTATACTCTTTAATCTCCATTACCTTTTCCTGCTGACAATAAAGTAAAGTTTCAAAACAAATTAGTATTTTTTACAATTTGATATGTTGGTGTATTGCCACATATTTCTCAGCAAACAGATTGTGCATAGACTGCTAACTATAAATTTCATCAGTACTGACATAAGAAATGTTATTTTCTTTTAGCATGATTTTTGATATGGGGCTACCCGTGTCTGCCAGCATGATTTTTTAAAATTGACTTTTCCCACTATAATGTAAAAGCTAAGGGTACAGTGTATAAGAAAAAGTTAAAAGGGTCAAAAATAATCAGAAAATTGAAAGAAAATAGATTAATATCGTTTAGGTAGAGAGAACGAGTACTTTTCCTTGCATGAATTAAGCGGCAAAAAAAAAAAAAAAAGAAAAGAAAAAAACGAAAACAGGCTTGGTCTGCTTAGGGATTCTTGTGAGTCAAGAAAAACTCAGTTTGAGTGTGCTGCATGTGAGAGTTGAGTTATAATGCCTCCCCAGGGAACTTGTAAAATTATCTGTGGGCTGCAATAGAGTCTCCTAAGTCTTCTAATAGAGTCCCATGGGCCACCCATACCAGCTTTTCTCAATGGAAATTCATTCTCTTGGGAATAAAATTATAGACAGATTTATTGGTCTATAGAAGTTAAGTTGTTAATCGGGCTGATTCTCTCAGTAAATTTTCCTTTTGGACCTTGAGTAATGACCAACATACTGAAAAGTAATAAGAAAATCCACCACCAGCCTGCCCAGTGCCAATATATCTTTTCCTCTCCGTGTCCAAACTTAAGTTGCACTTCATTGAAATTATCTTAATTTGTCCGTACTGTATAGATATGTTTAAATTATGACAAACATCTAAAGGGAGGAATTTACTGTGTGTGCTGATGTTAAAAACTGAGAGACATATACTAGAAAATCACTTATTCTATGTTATCAGGTGCAAAGTATAAATTTTAGAAGAGAAAGAGTAATATGTAAACTGAATTTTAGAAGGGAAAGAGTAATATGTTCCTATATTTGAGCTGAAGCTAATTGCATTGCTGGTACTTAGTGTGGTACAAGCCAGGAGGAACCCCTTTTAACATATTCATGGCACAGATTGGCATACATTTGGAACAGAGAAAATTATTTATTCATAGTCAAATGCTCAGAGGGGCTTGAGAAATCTTTAGGCATGCGCAGCAGCCACCAATAGTGAAGAAACTGTGCCCATAAAAGAAAGCCATTGTGCAATCTCTTGTTTATATATGTAATCATAAAAATTATTTATTCTATACCATTTTTTTACTGTGGATTATATTCTTATACAACACACATCCTAAATGAAACCATTTTTAATTGAGGTATTTGATTTTGCTGTAAAATCATTTCATCCTAAATGAAACCATTTTTAATTGAAGTATTTGATAAATGCTGTAAAAATTTATCTCCTTCATGTAAATGGATAATAGAAAATATGATATATTTCTATTATTCTCTCTAAATACACAAATTTCTTCAGAGATTTAAAGAGACATAAAACAAGCATATAAAGAGTTCTAACTGTTTCCATTATGGTGGTTTTTAATTTTGAAATAGATATAGATTTTATAAGTAAGCTCAAGCAAAGAAGTAATAAGTTATAGCACAATCAATATGGTACCCAATTGATTGGTTTGTGTTGAGGGTATGAAACTTTCACATAAATTAGAATGTCAATCCTAAAGGGTCCCAGAAGAAAAAAACAGCAAGTCCAACTTCTGATACCCTTTAGTGCTGTCGTTTAAATTTACATGCAGATCTTATGTGCTTCCCTTCCGCACACCATTCAATCAATTTTAAGCATTAGACTGCCAAAATTTTCTTCCCCCAAACCCTTACCTCATCCCCTTGTATCTCCAAGAGGATTAATATCAAGAGTTTTAACAAGAAGTACTATATATATATATATATATATATATATATATACTATTATAAATATATAGTATATATATATACTATATATTATAAATATATAGTATATATATATACTATATAAATATATATTTATATATTATACTATATACTATATATTTATATATTATACTATATATATAATATATATATAGTAATATATATAATACTATATATAAATATATATATAGTATATATATAGTATAAATATATAATATATATAGTATAAATATATTATATATATATATAGCATATATATATATATGCTATGGTTTGAATGTTAGTCTCCTCTAAAATCCATAATAAAATTTATTCCACATTGCAAAAGCATTGAGAGGTGGGGCCTTTAAGAGGTGATTGGATCATGAAGTTTCTGTCCCGATGAATGGATTAATCTACATATGGACTAATGGATCAATGGGTGATGGATTAATGGGTTATCATGGGAGAACTGGTGACTTTATAGGAAGAGAAAGAGAAACCTGAGCTGGCATATCATCATGCTCAGCCCCCTCACCATATGATGCCTGGTGCTGCCTTGGGACTCTTCAGAAAGTCCCCAGCAGAAAGAAGCCTCTCACCAGAATAGTCCCTCAGATTTGGACTTCTCAGCCTCCATAACTGTAAGAAATAAATTTCTTTCATTTATAAATTACCCAGTTTCTGATATCTTTTATAAACAACAGAAAATGAACTAATACAGTACATGTATATGTATATGTACATGTATATGTATGTATACAGATGTGTGTGTCTATGTGTCAATATCTATCTATCTATTAAAATATATATCTATATCTATATCAATCTCACTCAAGCTGAATTATTCTTGATTCTTTAGAATTCCCAAACAGACCATGGCTGGGTTGTTTAGTCCTTGATTTATATATATATATATATATATATATATATATATATATATATATATATACATATATATACACACACACACACACATATATACACACACACACATATATATACACACATAAATATATATGAATATATGTATGTGTGTATATATATATTTGATATGTAAGAATACACACAAGGATATATATATATGAATATATGTGTATATATATGGATATACACTCACACATGGATATATTATATCTCTGTGTATGTTCATTTAAATAGACTATTTCCACATTATAATAATGATGTGTTTGGTAAATTTCCACTGGCCTTATTCGGCAAGTCTCGTTGCTCAGCAACTCAAGATTACAATGCCTGAGTATTTTCTCTTATGCTCAGTCAAAAGATTCCCGGCACTTTTCTATGTTAGTTTAGCTCTCTTTGTTAAATATTCTTGCTTTTAATACCATCAACAGAATTCCTTCTCTATTGGCTCTGTTAAGGAAATTCCTTGGCTAGGAGGAATAGCGTATCTTTCTAATAATTTTCCATGAAATTCAAAATAGCACAAAGGTATAATTTTAAAGATCCCTAAAATTCAAAGTTAAGCTAAAAATTACTAGACAAAAAAGATATTCTGCAGACAAATTATTGACTTAAGCATAGAGATATACCTCAAAGTCAGAAAAGTGAACAAGATAATGACTAATATTGTAGTCACAATCCTAATAACAGCATTACTCTTATATTAGCCTCTTGAAAGATGCTCTGTGTATTTTCTGGCTTGTGAGTCTAAAGTTAATGTATGTAAACCCAAAGAGATCAAATAATAAAAGCAAATTACACAATGACAAACAAGGAAGAGCAGCTGACTATTTGAATTGAGTCGAAGAATAAATCAAAGCTTTGACAAGCACTCAAGCATTGATATTTGCTACTAGGATTCATCCTGGAGCAGTAGTAACTACTTTCAGGTCTGATTTACTGAATAAGATTCTGAAACAATTAACATCCATCTTTATCAGCAACACAGAATTACCTTGCCTTGTTATTATTACATTGGCTGTTAAAATAATGAAGGGGAGAATTTCCGAGATAAATTCATGGCTTTAGAAAATCAAAATGTTGAATCCTAAAAAGATAACAGAAAATTTAGATGTACAAGATGGAAGTGGACAAGGCCTTCCAAAAAGCAGGAGGCCTAAAGCCTTTTCATTTTTTGCAAAGACAGAATTTAAATTATGTCCAGGTGTGTAAAACCAACCTTAAACCTAGTGGTTTAAAACAACTATCATTTATTTACTTATAATTTTGTACTATGAGCTGAGTTCAGAAATGGAGATTTTGTTGTTCTTGGCTGCAGTCACTGTGTCCTTACTGGGAATGGAAATTCCAGTTACTCTATTAACATAGCTGCTGCCTCAGGTAACTGGAAAGCTTCCAAGTCAAACCATATTCATTGATATTCTCACTCTCTCTCTGTCTCTCTCTGTCTCTGTCTCTGTCTCTCTCTCTCTGTCTCTCTCTCTCTCTCTCTCTGTGTGTGTGTGTGTGTGTGTGTGTGTGTGTGTGTGTGTGTGTGTGTGTGTTTATCCTCTCTCCATCAGAACAGTCAGTACTCTACTCAGACAAATCCCATCTGATTTGGTTTGGCTGTGGGTTCCCACCCAAATCTTACCTTGAATTGATTTCATTCCCATTAGTGGGACCAGGTGAAGATAATTGAATCAAGAAGGCAGTTCTCCCCCATACTTTCCTCATGATAGTGAGTTCTCACACTAGCTGATGGTTTATACGGGGCTTCCCACTTTTGCTCTCCTTGCTGCTGCCATGTGAAGAAGAACATGTTTGCTTCCCCTTCTGCAATGATTGTAAGCTTCCTGAGGCCTCCCCAGCCATGGTGAATTGTGAGTCAATTAAACTTCTTTCCTTTATAAATTACCCAGTCTCAGGTATGTCTTTATTAGCAGTGTGAATCGACTAATATACCATCTTTTTGAATTTTTTTTTCCTTAAAAACGAGCATCCAGGACTCCTAAAACCTAGGTCTGAAATAGAAAGACATTGTTTCTGTTCCACTCTGCCAGGCAAACTTGTAAGATCAGTCTAAATTCACAGGAGAGGGAAATAAATTACTTTATGGTACAAGTGGCAAATATTTTATGGCCGTTTTAAATTCCCAATAATTTACCTGTACAGTACAAAATCTGCCCTGACATACAAACTCATACTCTCCCAATGTTCCACAATTTCATCTTATTGTAACATCAACTCTGGCTTGAAATCTAAGAGCTCCTTATCAAAATTAAGTCTACATGAGGCAGAGACTCCTGACTGTGGCTTCCTAGGTGTGCTATTTCAGCTATAAAATAAGCAGGATATGTAACCATAAGCCCCTGCCATCGCCCACAATAAATCCAACATACAACTCTGCGCAAAGGACAGAACAATCAAAGTAGACACTATCATTAAAACGGGCAAGAGAGAAATGGGAGGCACATCAGAGTATTGGGTCCATAGCAATTCTGAAATTGAAGAAAGTGTATATTACCATTTCTCTCAGTTTCAGTAACAAGGAGTATGTCTTTTCCTCTGATAGAAGGCCAGGAAGAACTCATCAAGGGGACCAATCAAGCGGCAGGTGGGTTCTGCTTCATCATCTGAATTAATAACTTGGGGTTCAAGCATCAGGAATATAAGGAGATATTTGTTTGCCAAATTTTACTACTGTCATTGAGCTCATAGTTTTAATTTTATGAGAGGACTTTATCCGTAGTTAAATTGTATGGAAATGTGTTTGCATCTATATTTAGACTTCCCCTCAGACTTCTACAATTTTGGAGATGTAGTCAGAAATGCTTCTAGGAGCATCTAGGACCAATCACTTGAACAGATTAAACTTCAAACTCATAAATACTTTATGATGTTATTGCTTCACTTTCTGAAGTAATGAGACTGTTAAGAGATTACGGAAACTTAGAATAGCAATATGTTGAGTCCCTTAATTTCATGACTGTCAGTTTGAAACAACCTGAAGCATGAGATGATGAAACTTTTCTATGGCAGAATGTGAGCTTGAAATTATTAAGCTGAGGAAGTATTAAACCACAAGACTAAGAGCCCATCACTTCGAAACTATGAGATTGTGAGTTCTAATTATGCCCTCTATTTCTACCCCACCTTCATCTGCTTTCTCAGTGATAGTTCTTCATAAGACATGGCTTGTAGAAAATTATTTTATTTTTTAAAATGTTTCCTTTAAGATGGAATAGAATGCTGTAGCATATGGTTTTACCTAAAGTTTTACGGGCTTCTTTTCATCTGAATAAAGACCATCCTTCTCTTGTAGGCTTATTCCACTGCCTGTCTTGTTTGAGACCTCAGAAACTATCAGGAGGTAGTGAAATATTCTACATAACTCGTTGAGAAACCTCTAGCTTGGATCTTGGAGATTAGTTATTTCATCATTTTTTGTCCATTGCACTTTGATGGCTCTAAGTAATAATTTTAATATAATATTTTGGTTGATTTTATTTCTTTAGTTCCATTTCTGGTTTTGATATAGAAAAAGATTAAAAAAACTTCCACTTTTCTTAAAATACAAAGAAACAATATTCCATTCTGTGTGTTTGTTTGTGTGTGTGTGTGTGTGTGTGTGTGTGTGAGTGTGTGTCTATTCAATTCTAGAAGTTATTTTTGTTTGTTTCAGATCTTTCTGGTCTTTTTCTTCACCTCCTTTTCACCTTTATATTTAAATTCCCTCTTTTTTTAACTATGATGTCATGCTTTATGAAATTTTAGAATGGGCAAAACCAATTGATAGTGAAAAATCGTCACAACAATGCTAGCCTCTTGGGTGTTGAGGAGTGAGTTTATAGGGAAAAGATTGTCATACAAGAGTTTTCTAAGGGAATGTTAATGTTTTTTATATATATAAACATTATATATATAAAATAATTTATATATTAAATATATATATTAAATAATTTATATATATTAAATATGTATATAATTTATTAATTTATTATACTTTAAGTTCTGGGGTCCATGTGCAGAACATGCAGTTTTGTTACATAGGTATACACATGCCATGGTCGTTTGCTGCATCCATCACCCCGTCGCCTATATTAGGTATTTCTCCTAATGCTACCTTTCCCCAATCCTATTCCCTGCTATCCTTCCTGTAGCCCCACCACTGACAGGTCCAAGTGTGTGATGTTCCCCTCCCTGTGTCCATGTGTTGTCATTGTTTAACACCCACTTATGAGTAAGAACATGCAGTGTTTGGTTTTCTGTTCTTGTGTTATTTGCTGAAAATGATGGTTTCCAGCTTTATCCATGTCCCTGCAATATTCCCTCTTTTTTATTTAACAAGCTTAAATTATCTATCAAATTCTATGTGTTTTTATTTCAGCCATGTGGACTTGTTTTCTATTTTTTTATGGATATGTATGTGTGAGTTCATATTTAGATGTTTTCCCATGAAAAATTTTTATTTGAGGGGAATTTTATAATTAATTTTTTTCAATGAGTGTTTGCACATGACTATTCCAGGATCTTGGGTCATAAACTATGCCAGATATTTATATGTGAAATAATTAAATGTTTTGACACCCTACAGGCCTGTGAATGCATGCTCCCATTTAAATGTTATCCCAAGTCAAGAATTGGAATTTAAGATAGAGTTTATGATGATAGCCTTTTTGTTTGCTTTTTTCTATTCAATGAAAACAAGTCATTTTCTGTTGATGATTTTAATTTTTTGTTTGTTTCCTCTTGTGTTTGTTTTTGTTTTTATTTTTATAGTTGTCTATTGACATTTTTTTCCAGAAGTACTTTTTTTCTTCTTTTAAAATTCCTTGACTCTGCATTCTAACCTGACCTGACCAGTGTGCTCCCACATCCCCAGGAATTAGTTTTGTTGTTGTTGTTCGTTTGTTTGCTTTTTATTCTTTTGCTTTAATTCCTATTAATCTCATATCTGATCAGTACTTTTATTTTACTGTAAGCCTTACCCATACTTAAAATATGTTCTCTTTTGACATTGAATCCTGTATTTTTATGTGTACTTTACTAGGAGATGTTTCTCAGTAAATCTCATCTATTACTAAAAACAAATTAAATTTCTCATAGTTGTGAAAACATTAAAAAATGCATTTAAAATGTCTTCTGTTCATGGATTAACAAATATCTTCCTACATTAAAAATGATAGATTCCCAATAACTGTAAAATAGCAAGCTTATTCCTTCTTATTGCATTCAAACACTCATTTTGTCATCTAACCCTATAAAATAGTCCTATAACCTCTACTTTTGGTCTTATTTTTAATATTTCTTTCATTTTGCTAATGTTATAATCACAATAAACTACACATCTCTTTTATTATTATTATTATATTTTTGAGAAGGAGTCTTGCTCTGTCACCCAGTCTGTAGTGCAGTGGCACAGTCTCAGCCCACTGCAACCCTCGTCTCCTGGGTTCAAACAATTCTCCTGCCTCAGCCTCCCAAGTAGCTGGCATTACAGGAGCATGCCACCATGCCCTACTAATTTTTGCATTTTTAAAATTTTATTAATAGTGATAGGGTTTCACAATATTGCCCAGGCTGGTCTTGAACTCCTGACCTTTTGATAACCCTACCTCTGCCTTCCAAAGGGCTGGGATTACAGGAATGAGCCACTGTGCCCAGCACACACCTCTTAAACATATGTAATGTATCTCAATTATGTCTTGATTTACACATGCCCAATTATTAAATATTCATCTTTCCATCACTCTAGATGGCAAATATATTCTTAATAGGCTTATGTTTCTATAAACTTATTGCCTGCTGCATATATATTTAACTATAATAAATGTATCAGGGACACATTTAAGTGATTTTGTAATTTGACTGATTGTGGTGGGGTATAAACTGGAAAATGTCACATTTTATTTTAATATTCCTCTCATGGATACTCTGTAATCCCTATCTCTACAGTTAATTACATCTGAAACAAAACCTCCAGTTACATTCAGATATTACAAAATCTAATCTGGTTCAATTTAAATCTTTCATCTCTTATCCAATTTAAAATTTATTTCGCTGCTCAGGCTTAGGTTAGGCTAATGACTGAACTCACAACCAGCAATAGGATGGGATTCTATCTTCTAATCTCCCACCTTGCACTCTGTATGTCTTTTCATTTGATTCTTCCATGGTCAGGAGATAGGGAGAGAGTATAAGGACAAGGTACAAAATCTTAACATCACTTACTTCTGTGAAATGAATAACAAATAGATTTCTCCAACTTAATAGCTCCAAGGTTGAGCTCTTGATAACTCCACTCCAGAATCACACACATGAACTCACATTTGATCTGTTCACGCATTTTTCCTTTGTAGTTGATGATAATTTCCAGTTGCTGAAACTCAAAATCTAGAATTAGAAGTCTCCTTGACTTTCTTTCTGTGTCTCTTTCTCTTTCTCACTGAAAAACATATATAGGTACACACACACACACACACACACACACACACACACTTACCCGCAATTTTCTTTCTCACTCTACAGCTAATCTAACAGAAAGTCATGTCAAACCTATTTTCAAGATATAACCAGAAACCTACTGTTTCTCACCATGTTTTGATAACCCTGCCTTGGTCTCCCAAAGTGATGGGATTACAGAAATGAGCCACTGTGCCCAGCACACACCTCTTAAACATATCTACCCCTGTAATGCAATCAAGTATCACTACTTTGTAGGATCATTTCAGTACCGTCCAACATGTTTCTGTATTTTTCCCTTGCCTCTGCAATCTATTCTCATCTCAGTAACCAAAATTATACTTTTTAAGCAAAATGTTGCTACACACACCCACTCCCCAGCACACTGCCTTGGCTTCTCAGAGTGATAGCTGTGAATTAATGAACCTCTACAAAATCTGGTGCCCTGTTATCCTTTTGATAATTTTTTCTACTTCTCTCCGCAGGTTTTTTCATTTTTAGCTTGTTTGGTCTCCTGCACATGCACCAGGAACTCCTGCTGGAGGATATTTACTCCAGCTAGCTCCTCTGCCTGGGAAGCTCTTGTCTTGAATGTCAGTTTGGCCAGCTTCCTAACCTTCATACCTTTGCTCAAATTTTATCTTCACAATCAGTTCTGCCCTATGTACCCTTAATGTTCTCATATTCTACTATCTTCTTGGGCACTTTGAATTCCCTCTTACCTTGCTCTTATTCTTTTATTGATGTCATGAATAAGGTACATGTTTTGAGTCATGGATATATGTTCTAAGACAATATCTTCCATTCAAATTAAGAATGGCTATGATTCTATTATCCCCAGCCAACACATTCTAGAACTCTTTTATTTTCTCAATAAATACCTGCCTCAGAAAGTTACCATTTTATGAAACTCACACCAATTTCTGCTGTTAACATGATGTAACTAAATAGCCAAAATGGAGAATGTATTAATTATGAATTATTATGAATTAGTTTTCTGTGTGAAAACACAGAAAACAAACAACTTATAAGCAATTCAAGAGCGTATTTTTCCTATTTTTTTTTCCAATTAATTTGAAGGCCTGTGAAATATGTTAGAAGTCTCATTCACCATTAGGAAATGAACTATGAAATGGTAAATCTGATGTAGCTGTATTTATTTCTTGCTGTCCCATCAACTTCCATTTGATGGGCATTTTTGGACATTCTTTAAAACTTGTTGGTATGCAAAGCAAGAAGTCATAGTATTGCAGTCACTGTGGCATTTTCATTTAGAATTTAGCTTTTCTCATCATCCATCAAAGACACAAGAAGACATGAAATCACAGATTACAAAACCTGCTTTTTCCAACAGCATTAGCTTTCCCAGTCAAAGTTTGTTTTTCAGTTCAATGGAGTGTTTTAGTTTTTAATGGTTCACGTCACTGTTGCTTCAAAGGACATAATATATCAAAGGAGGGAGGTTGTTACATTTTTTCCAACAGAAATTGAGGAAAAGGGCCGGAGTTTTAGTTTTTATAATATTAATGTAATGAGTTTTTGATACTTTTAAAATAAACTACTTATATTAGAATCATGTTTTTAAGATTTTTTTACCTGTAAAAATTACGTTGTGTGCTAAAAAAAAATGAATAAAGCAGAAAAACATTCTGCATGATAATACAATGCTAAATGTAGTATTTCTCTAATTGTCTAGAGGCTTATCTGATTTTTAAGTCAAAGGGCAGAGAGTGTTTGAGTTGAGAGAAATATGGCAGTGTTGGCTGAAACTGGAATATGGGCCTTAAAATAAAAATGTTGTGGGTTGAATTTTGTCTCCACAACCACCGCCCCCAAAATAAAATAGGTTGAAGTCCTAATCCTTATCATCCGTGGATGTGACCATATCTGAAAACAAAGCCTTTGCAGACATAATCGAGTTAAGATTATATTATTGGTGTGGGCCCTACTCCAATATAACCGGTGCCATGTCTAAGGAGGAGACAGCAATATGAAAACACAGAGATGGCCGTGCGTGGTGCCTCATACCTGTAATTCCAGCACTTTGGGAAGCCAAGGCAGGTGAATCAGGAGGTCAAAAGATCCAGACCATCCAGGCCAACATGGTGAAACCCCATTTCTACTAAATATATAAATATTAGCTGGACATGGTGGCAGATGCCTGTAATCCCAACTACTCGGGAGGCTGAGGCAGGACAATCTCTTGAACCAGGGAGGCAGAGGTTGTAGTGAGCCGAGATCGCGCCACTGCACTCCAGCCTGGTGACAGAGTGAGATTCTGTCTCAAAAAGAAAAAAGAAAGAAAACACAGAGACTTGGGCACAGAGAGGGAAAACCACCTTGTGAAGACCCAGGCAAAGCAGAGATTCATGTGGCTGCAAGCCAAAGAACCTCCAGGAGTTCTACCGGAACTAGAAGTTAAGATAAATGCATTAAAGAGAATGTTCCCTAAAAGCTTTAGAGAGTGCATGGACCTACCACTATTTTCATTTCAGACATCTCATCTCGGGAACTGTTAAAGAATATGTTTCGATTGTTTTAATCTACCCAATTTGTACTACCCTGTTATGTGAATCCTAGCAAAGTAACGAGAAAGAAAAAGAAATTTTTACTTCTTTATGAGTCACAGAGAGAAGGGTTTGTAAACCAATTGTATCTAGAAAATGTGAAATAAACTGATACTATTTTAAAGTATTTTAAATGGCAAGCTTTAAGGCACATCTCAATTCTCATAATCTAGTGAGCAAGATGCAATTTAACTTTACAAGTGAGAAAATTGACAATGATATCATAGAGCTAATAGATGACAGAGATAAGATTTAGACAAACATGTATGTATGTATGTGTGTGTGTGTGTGTGTGTGTGTGTGTGTGTTTATTTATTTATTTATTTATTTAGAAATGAGAACTCTATGTCATGTTGGCTGGTGAACAGTCCCTATTCACAGGTAAAAATCATAGCACACTACAGCATTGAACTCCTCGGGCTCAATTTATCTTCCTGCCTCAGCTTCCTAGGTAGCTGGGATAACAGTTCACAGCTGGTTGTCAGTCCCTAATGCACTGAACTTGTGGATGACAATGGCTCTTTATATCTGTAGCATCGTGGTAGCCACATATGTTCCCCTCAATTAGTAAATTTTACTCAAACAGTACTCACTTGGCCTCAAAAAGTTTAAAAAGCAACCTGGGATATTTAAAATATGACAGTGAAAAGACTCTTCTTATTAAGATATGTAATCTAAAATGAGATCATAAATAATCACTAATCATGAATTTTTAGCAACTGTATAAATTGCAGATTCTTTCTTTTACATGATTTTAAATGCATTTATGGGAAAAGCGTTTAGCTAAAGTCAGCAGAATAGTGAATTTTATTTGAATTCTAAAGATTTCTTAGAAGCTGAATCAATTTGGCAAGTAAAAATGCACTTCAGTACTGTCTGAACATCATTAGGGATTAAAAGAACTTGAAAAGGTTTGAAAAAAGACTTGGAAGAAAAGAAAGAAGAAGCACTACATAGAGGAAAATAAATTTATTCTATTATGTCTCCTTCTCAGTGTTCTACAGGTTTCATTACATTTTTTGAACAGCCAGGAAATTACTAAACTTTTCCATGTAGATGCTGATAATACTTTTTCTTAAAATAATATGAATCCATCTTTATATCTTTTTTTCATCATCTTTCTGTATGCCTGCATATGTGAGTCTTTGTGGCAATTATGTTTTGTTGATTTCTGTTTTTTTTTTTTTTGACTCTTCTATTATCTAATAAGTAGATTCTGAGAATTTCATATAGGACTACATTACGATCCATGATCAATGATAGTAATGACAATATGAGACACGATTCTTCATAGGAATCTGACCATCTAGCTAAAGGTTAAAATTTAGGATGCCTTAAATCTTTCAAAGGTTCAGAAAATTTGAAGTTTCTCACATCAAAAGGAAGTGGCTAATGAGCCCAGAAGTATAAAAGAGGAATTACTGATACATACGAATAATTTTGTATAAGTAATAAATGGTAGCATGATTTTAGAAAACATAGAGACATACTGCTAAGAAAACTCTTAACTAGTGTTAATTAATGTCATTTACTCTACAAAGGAAAAGTATTTGAAAGCTGAATTAAATAAACATTACAACTCATAATTCAAGACACATTAAAAAAGTAATTTAGTAAGAGATGACTTCACTATTTTAAGTCATGTTTCCATATTAAAACTTACTTCACTTCCAGTATTTTAAATATCCTATGCAGGTGATTGAAGAATGCTTCTTTGTATTATACCATTGACCCTCGAACAACATGGGTTTGCAAGGTTTGGGTTCACTTACACATGGATTTTCTTCTGCCTCTGCCACCTTTGAGGCAGCAAGACCAATTCCTCTTCTTCCTCCTTTTCCTCAGCCTACTCAACACAAAGACCCTGACAATGAAGGCCTTTATGATGACCCACTTCCACTTCATAAACAGTAAATATATTTTATCTTCCTTAGGAATCTCTTAGTATTTTCTCAATATTTTATTTTTTTTGATTACTCTACAGTAAAAATACAACATAGTACACAGATTATGTATTAATCAACTATTTATGTCTATATAAGGCTTTGGGTTGACAGTAGGCTATTAGTAATTCATTAGTTCAATTTTGGATGTCAAATGTTATATTCAGATTTTTAACTGTGCATAGGTCCATGCCCCTAACTTCCACATTGTTCAAGAGCTAACTGTATTAGTAATTGAGGAGTATGCTCTAGCTAGCCAAAATACAAGGAGGACATTTATTCACAGATAATAGAACACAACAAATTATTTGAATTATAGCTCAATGTGATAAAAATTATGTGATGAAATATATGATATTGATATATAATATATATCATTAAATACTTAGAAAAATAAGTGGTCACTAGAATCCAGTATAGATTAAAATAGACATGTAGGTTTACCATATATTGCTAAGAAATGATAACATTCATGAGATTATTTACATGTGTGTATATGTAAACTCATATCTTTGTTAAATGTTTACTTTAAGTTTGGGGGTGCATGTGCAAGTTTGTTACCTAGGTAAATGGCTGTCATGGGGGTTTGTGACACATATTATTTTATTACCCAGATATTTAGCCTGGTATCCATTACTTATTTTTCCTGATCCTCTTCCTCCTCCTACCCTCCACCCTCCAGTAGGCCGCAGTGTGTGTTGTTCCCTCCATGTGTCCATGTATTCTCATCATTTAGCTCCCACTTGTAAGTGAGAACATGTGGTACAATACTTCAGAATGTTTAATATGTGAAAATAAATAAAATTGTGTTGAACTTGAATTTGGTTATTGTAATGTAGCTTAGAACACTTACATATTATATAGAAGGTGATAAACTTGAAGTATCGATCTCAGCCAAACTTTGAAATATAAATTTACAAAAGTGTTACTCATGAAATTTGAAAATAAACAGATTATAGGAAAAGGCTAAATGTTAAAAGAATAAAATGGAAAGTAAATGAACATATAAAAACTCAAAAGATGAGAGTAAGAGAGTAAAACGATTACATTGATACAAAACTTTTCTGTTAAAAATATGTCCAATTAACCTTGTAGGTCTGGCTTGACAGTATTTTATGTAATAAAAATAAAATAATTTGATATATAAACAAATGTGCTAATTTACCTCAGTTAAGAATGAAAACTGATGTGGCCACAAAGATAAGTAAAACTGTGAACTATGAAATCACAAATACACTGTCAGTACAGAAGTAATTGATCCATTCTTCCAATCTGATTCGTGTTTATTTTCCATAGCTAGAGGATTTTGCTCAATCCTTGGCATTGATTGTAATGGATACAATATCAAGCGAGAGTTCACCAAGGAGGAAAATAAGCAGAATGTCGAGGTGTAAACGCAATGCTGAAAAACCATGGTGCATAATGTGGAATACATTTTCAAATGCTAGAAGACACATTACATGTAATGGAATGGACTGCCTGGCATAGCTCCAGAGTTCAGAGATAAGTCAAACTGGTAGGGTTTATTTTTTCTTTTCGCTTAAAATAAGAATGACTTTTTTTATTACAATGTTTTTAAAACATGAGTTGGCTTCAGTATTATTGTCCAGCCATTTTGGAGGACACTCATGCTCCCTGTTGATTGGAGTCCTTCTCTTATCATGACTACCTTTCGTTTTTTTTTTTTTTTTTCAATATATTGGTGAAAATGGGATCTCTCCTTCTCTAACTACACAACTCTATCTATATTTGACTTACTCCTGGAGTAAACAATGAACCTAATCTCTGCTAGTGTTTGCTTACAGAGCCAACTACAGTTCATTCAGTGAGTTTTAACTTTAACAAGCCAATAGATTCCCCCCTCCACCCCGCCAGCCCACTGAAACACTTTCAATGTGAATAACAATAACAACAGTCTTTCTGTGATAGTAGGAATGAAATTAGTTTAAATTAATTCATTTAGCACCCACAAGTTCTAAATTGCTCTTGTTGGTGCTGATATTCCCAAAGTATTTAAGAAGCAAATGTGCAGCAAAAAAGAACAAAGTCAGATATATACAGCATAG
This sequence comes from Saguinus oedipus, assembly GCA_031835075.1. NCBI lineage: Eukaryota > Metazoa > Chordata > Mammalia > Primates > Cebidae > Saguinus > Saguinus oedipus. The sequence continues at coordinate 47,862,120 of CM063186.1, read as the reverse complement.
ATGGACATCAATTGCCTTAAAGCAAATATTTGCAGATTAGTTTTTTCCTGCTCATCTCATTCTTTGATTCCTTTGGCTCTACCTCTAACATTCCATGTTACTAAGCTAGTTTAAGTTGCTTTTCTGTGTTTTTCTTCTAAAGACTGTTATCTAAAATAATTTGTCATAAGAGAACCAGAGTAATATTTCCCAGTTATAATATGTGACATGGAAGGAGCCTATGTAAAAAAGAATTGGACCTTTGAAGGACATTATTACTTTGCAACAAAACTTTTATTTCTATAAGTTTTATTCACGATTAAATCCCATCAAATGATTCTAAATAAAAAAGCACATTCTTAACTTTAAATATGCCTGCAATTCTTAGTAAAATATTTTTCTGCCATAGTTAACAATATTCTTTCTTCATGCTTATGTATACATTTTATATTTTCTTAAAATTACTGTTTTCAAATTACTTTGAGATATGACAGTCTCAACTTGCAGTTGTGTAGTAAAATTATGTCTTATTGTCAATTTGCTGAGAATGATGGTTTCCAGCTTTATCCATGTCCCTGCAAAGTACATGAACTCATGCTTTTTACCCATGGACACAGGGTGGGAAACATTACACAATAGGGCCTATTGGGGGTGGGGACTAGAGGAGGAATAGCAAGGGATGGGGGGATTGGGGAGTGATAGCATTAAGAGAAACATCTAATGTAGATAACGGAGTGTTGAATGTAGCAAACCACCATAGCACATGTATACCTGTGTAACAAACCTGCACGTTCTGCACATGTATCCCAGAACTTAAAGTATAATTTTTAAAAAAGAAAATATACATATACCTACAATAATAATTTATGTCTTAATTAATTTGCACACACCTTGAAATGTTACATTTATACATAATGGTTTTTAGAAATTACATTCAATTTCTAATATTTAAAGGCATGGGTTCCGTGAACATATAGAAACATATGTGCATAAATATAATTTTAAGAGCTAAACAATCAAGAGTATACTTATATTTGAAACAGGTGCATAATGATCCACACTGGACTGCAGCTGAACCTCGCATCTCTCCAAGGTGTCCAGGTATTTCCAACAGCTTCTAAACATAAGACAGGTAAGTACAGATACTTTGGCAACAAATGTCACTGATGAGCACCCAATGACAAAGTGACTCATGCCCTTGAATTACAATAAGTTAGAGCTATATTAGAGAAGGATCTGCTGGACCATAGGCCCACACCATGACCAGCAGTGCATACAGCCTAGCTCTCCCATTCACAGGAGGCTCAGTAAGCAGGGCCCATTGTATCTGTTGACCTTTCTGCCTGTGAGTTCCATGACAGAGTTTGAAATTTAGAGGAAGAGGTTATGTAACCTTTTTTCTGCTTGAAAGCAGTAAATATTTAATTTATTTTTTAATTTGTACAAGTAAATGGGTGTGAAAGAAAAATAAACGTTGCACCCCCAAATCACAAGCTAAATGGAAGAGTCAAGTCTGGAAGTGCTTAGGGCCAACCTACCTTCCATTCCATTCAAAGTCACCCCTCTGCTTGCTGACATAGACGCATACATGATTGCCTCCTTTGGAAAGACTAATGAGAAACTCAAAAGAATAGAACCATTTCTGTCTCACCTATCTGTGATCCCCTCCCTGCTTCAAGTCTTCCTGCCTTTGCTTCAAGTTGTCCCACCTTTCCAGACCAAACCAATGTACTTCTTACTAGGCTGTGGCCTGACAATCTTGGGCACATGTCATTAGGACTTCCTGAGGCTGTGTCACGGGTGCGTCCTCAACCTTGGCAAAATAAACTTCCTCAAATAACTGAGATCTGTCTCAGATTTTCTGGGTTCACATTTTGGTAAACACGGAGGGATTCTGAATGGAGATGCCTCTGACCTTTGGCAAATCTATTAGTGCTTGGTCTGATGTCTTCAAAATTTGATCAAGATGTAAAGTTTATTTTGCTGTACAAATCCTCTTTTTGTTTTGGAGTTTTACTTGCTTCCAACAAGGAAGGCAAGGTTTTCCCGATTCCATGATGATGGAAGGCAGGTAACTCCTTTATGGAGGCTGAGCTCCCTTCCAACAGGGAAGATGAGTTTTCTTTTTCTGGCTTCTATCATGATAGAGAGCAGTCTACAGCCTAAGACCCGTCAATAGGTAAGAAACTGGTTTGGGGTTCTGTCTTGCAAATTCTTTATAAATGATTAAACTTAGCATTAACAATCAGCTGGTGTTAATTTCTGCTTACACTTAGAGTGCTCAGAAATCAAGTAATTTTTGTGATCATTGTTAGTTTAGCAGCATTTTGTCTGAGCTGAAATAGTGTAATAAGATTAATTTTTTTTCTTTTTTTTTAATTGTACTTTAGGTTCCGGGGTACATGTGCAGATCATACAGGATTGTTGCATAGGTACACACATGGCAATGTGGTTTGCTGCCTCCATCCCTCCCGTCACCTACATCTGGCATTTCTCCCCATGTTATTTCTCCTTGACCTCCTCACCCCCACCCAAGCTGTCCTTCCTTTGCCCGCCACCAACAGACCCTAGTGTGTGATGCTCCCCTCCCTGAGGAGCTCAATGGTTAAAAGTCAGCTTAAGTAAAAGATTAACATCTAGTGGTGGTAATCTGTGTGCATACATGTGTGCATGTTTGTGTTTGAAAGGCCTTCATATTTTGGGTTTTTTTAAATATGATTGTTTTTCTCTCCTAAGACCTTGTCTTTTGTCTTTTTTGAGCAAAAGTTTTTTGTTTTTGTTTTTTTCTTTTTCTTTTTCTTTTTTTTCTTTTTTTTTTTTTTTTGGAGAGGGCTGGAAAAGGGACAGAGGGATATGCTGGGGGAGGGACCTAACACAAGACATCAAGGCTGGCTTCAGACAGGAGGAAGCTGGGTTCTTTTTTTTTTTTTCTCCTTTTTTTCTTTTTTTCTTATTTTTTTTTTTTTTGGAAAGGAAAAGAAAGGAAGAAAAAGAGGGAGAGAGAACAGAAATATTGCTTTATTCTATAAATGGCTATTAATAATGGCCGATCATTATTTTATGTATTTAAAATGGAGAATGTATATTTTATTTATCTAAAGTGGAGAGTTTGCTTATCAAGTTTACTTGTTACTAATCTGAGTTCAGATTCTGGATATCCTTATTAATTTTCTGTTTCGTTGAGTCTGAATCTCTTTATGGGTCTTATGTATCTGGGTGTTAGGATGCATTGATCCTTATACCACTCTATCTTTTTTGGTTTGAAATCTGTTTTATAATTACAACTCCTTTTTGTTTATTTATTTGTTTTTTTCTCTATTTGGTTGGTAAATCTTTCTCCAACCCTTTGTTTTTAGTCTTTGGATATGGAATAGGTCTGGATATAGTATACCGTTAGATTTTGGCTATATATTTTAATTAGAAATTTAGTCGATTTCAATTTAAGATTACTGCCATTTGATGTTAACTGGCTATTTTATCCATTCGTTGATGTAAATTCTTCTTTCTGTTGATGTTCTTTACTTTTTGGTATATTTTTAGAAAGGCTAATACTGGTTGTTCCTTTCTGTGTGTAATGCTTCTTTCAGAAGTTTTTGTAAAGCAGGCCTGGTGGTAATAAAATCTCTGAGTACTTGCTTGTTCATAAAAGATTTTATTTTTCCTTCAATTGTGAAGCTTAGTTTGGCAGGATATGAAATTCTGGGCTGAAATTTCTGTTCTTTGAGGATGTTAAATATCGGCCCCCACTCTCTTCTGGCTGTAGGGTTTCTACTGAGAGATCTGCTGTAAGTCTAATAGGCTTCCCTTTGTGGGTAACCTGACCTTTCTCTCTGGCTGCCCTTAGTATTTTCTCCTTTGTTTCAACCCTGGTGAATCTAATGATTATGTGTCTTGGGGTTGCTCTTCTTAAGGAATATCTTTGTGGTGTTCTCTGTATTACCTGAGGTTTAATGGTAGCCTGCTTTGCTAGATTGGGAAAATTCTCCTGGATAATATCCTGAAGAATATTTTCCAGCTGGGATTCATTTTCTCCATCACATTCAGGTACACCTATCAAACGTAGATTAGGTCTTTTCACATAGTCCCATAATTCTTGGAGACTTTGCTCATTCCTTTTTATCCTTTTTTCTCTATTCTTGTCTTCTCGTTCCATTTCATTAAGTCGGTCTTCAACCTCTGATATCCTTTCTTCTGCTTGATCAATTCGGCTATTCAAACTTGTGCATATTTCACTAAGTTCTCATGTTGTATTCTTCAACTCCATTAGTTCATTTATATTCCTTTCTATATTGTCCATTCTTTTTAACATTTCGTCTAACCTTTTCTCAAAGTTCTTAGTTCCTTTACATTGGTTTAGAACAATTTGTTTCAATTCCCAGAGGTTTTTTACCATCCACCTTCTAAAACCCCCTTCAGATACTGGAACACAGTCCTCTTCCATTAGGGCTTGTTCTGTTGCTGATGAGGAATTACTATCCCCTGTAGAGGGAGAGGGGTTCTGACTTTCAGTTTTCTCGGCCTTTTTAGGCTGTTTTTTTCCCTTTATTGTGGTTTTATCCATCTGATGTCTTTACAATTAGCACCTTTCTGATTAAGTTCCTGAGAGGACATCCAATTTATTGATTCCCAGTGCTGGAATCCGAGCAACCCACTGCGCCGGCCAAAACAACAGCGATAAGACTGATGGTGCTCTTCTGCCTGGGAATCTCCGGTCTGGCTTCCTTCTTGAGTCCGCGACAAGCGGCTCTGCCTTCCCGGAGCTCCAAACACCAGTCAGTAGGGGAACCAGTCCCGCTCACTGTGCACGAAGAGCTGCCGCGCCAAGGCGACAACAAAACCGCTGCGCCGGCCACAGAAGTCGCGCTGGCGGCCCGCGGGGCTCTTCCACTGGAAATCTTCTGGTCCCTGGGCAACGAAAATTCCTCTGAAAATGTGGCGTCCTCACGTTCTCTGAGCTTTCACTGGGAGCTACAATCCCGAGCTGTTAGCGATAGGCCATCTTGGATCTCTCCCTGTTTTTGTTTTTTTCTTTTTCTTCTTAGTTGACTGAATTTTGTTTTCACCTGATTTTTTGACTAAAATAGTTATTGCAGCAGAGGCTACTCCTGGGTTTTTAAACCATTATATAACTCTGTTTAAATTATCAGTAATTATGATAATTGTTATGTTAAAGTTGTTGTGTTCCACAGAGGTATATATTTCAATATGAGAGTATTGTGTTTCCACCTAAGAAAATAATGTCATTTGTAATTGAATATGACTGACTGAACTTTAAACATTTTAAAAGACATGTGATTTGTAATGAATTCTATTATCAGCGTATTAGTCTGCAAGAACTGCCATAACAAACTACCACAGATTGTATGGTTTATAAAACAGCTATATCCATATATATATATGTATAATCATATTTCCCAAGGCTGAAAGTCTAAGATTAAGGTGTTAACACATTTGACTTACCCTGAGGCCTCCCCCCTTGGCTTTCAGATGGCCACCTTCTTTCTGTATTCTCATGTGTCACATTTCTAGTGTTTCTCCCTCTCTCTATAAGGACACTAGTCATATTGAATTAAAGCCCCAACTTTATGACCACATTTTTAACCTTAATTATCTCTTTAAATGTTCTATGGCCAAATAAAGTCACAATACTAATTAGGACTTCAACATGCAAATTTGAGGGAGGGGCACAATTCAGTTCATAACAATCAGTTTCTGAAAAAATGTAGGGTAAGATATCACTCACATTTTTGCATGGAACAATAAACTTTAAATAATAAATTTAAATTGAATATTTAAATTGCATCTAGGTTATTAAAAAGGTGAAATATTAAAAACTTTTTCTGCTTCAGATTAAGTTTGCATTGTGGTTACAATGAATTTATTTAATGTTATGACCTGTCACTTTAAAATTACCAAGTTTCCTGCTTTCTATTTTTCTATAATTTTATTCATTTCATTTGGAGCCTTAAGTTTCTTAAATATCATTGGCCAAAGGAATCTTTTGATTATTAAATTATTTGTATGGGATGTGATCTCCTAATAACCATCTCTTATTTTAAGTGTTACATTTTTTATGTGTGTGTTGGCTGTTAGCTAATATTTTAATTTGAGTATCAGATAACTGCATTTCAATTGTTATATGATTACTATCACATTATTCCTTTTCATTTGCTATTTTCTACCTTTAAGTTTAATTACCTCCCTATGCTTTATGTCCCCTATGCTTTCTAAGATTGTAATTGTCTTTGCTGTTTTTCATTGCTAAACCTTGAAATTTATGAGTTTATCTTTTTAAATTAAATTAACAAAAGTAAGGATAGAGGAGGTGGTTCACACTAGTAAACCCAGCACTTTGGGAGGCTTTTGGTGGGTGGATCATGAGGTGAAAAGATTGAGACCATCCTGGCCAACATACTGAAACCCTGTCTCTAGTAAAATACAAAAAATTAGCCTGGCATGGTGGTGCACACCTGTAGTCCCAGCTACTCGGGAAGCTGAGGCAGGAGAATCGCTTGAACCCAGGAGGTGGAGATTACAGTGAGCCGAGATCATGCCTCTGCACTCCAGCCTGGCAAAAAAGTGAGTAAGACTCTGTCTCAAATAATAATCATCATAATAAATTAATTAACAAAAGTATTTAACACTGTTACTCTTATTCCATGTTGAGCTTTAGCTATTTCCCGGTAGGATTACTATGTAATATTTTAATTATACATACATGTGTGTGCATGTTTATTCTAGATATTCTTAAATGCATTAGATCCATGAAGGATTAATGTGGTTCTCAAAACTATTATGTAATTGTTATGTTTTGTAACACTCTTTATATATGGTTATATTTTTGACATTTTATTTTAGTGTAATATAATCACATAGGCTTGTCTGCAGTATTTCAACATGTTTATAGTTTTTCAAAACTGTGCCTAATGAGACTACCTGAAATCTACACTTATCTCTTTTCCATGAACACTTGAAATAAATATTGATTTTACATTTTGAGGGGCGTGTGTTTCATTTATTTATTTATTTATTTTATTCAAGTTTTGCTTTTTTTCTCTATGGAAATTAAGCTGCTGTGGGTTGAGGCCAATTCAATTCTTATTTGAGCTGTAGTACTATATATCTACTTTCCTTTCTCCCATCTCTGTTAGCTCACCCTTGACACACCTTTTTCTCTTCTAAATTAATAATTAAGCATCCTTTTCCAGTTTGTACCTACACATGAAAAAAGAAAGGAAAAAAAGTGAACTGCACAGGAGCAAATTTCTGGCTAAAAATAATGAATTAAGTTGAACAAACTTTTATATACAATGTCTTCAACCTTCTAATGCTAGTTAAATTACTGCTGCAGAACATTGTGCTAAATTTGCATGCACTTTTTAAATTCCTGGATGTATATTAAAAAAAAAACTAATAATTTACTATTTCTCCTAATCCCTGGCACAGGTTAAAGGAAACTTGTTCTCTCTTCATGGGTAAGGCAGGAAGGAAAAAAAGTAAAGAGGGGAAATCTGTTGTACTGATACTTATTTTCAGATCTATATATAGTTCAAAGATAATGACTCTTATTTTTGTGGACGTGTTTAGGTTATTGTGCTGACAAACTCAAAACTAATGAGCCCTTTTTAATTAAAAACAATGTTCAAGTTTTGGTTTCCGTCGAACATTTTCTATATACATTGAACGCTGTTGTGGTTAGCATATCCTTTGTAGAACCAATTTAATACATGTTGAGTTTTGTTTTTATGATTGGAATAAGCATTCCAGATTGAAGAAGCAGCATTTTTGTCTCCTTGCTTATTTAAATAAAACTTTCACAGAACCCATTAACTGAGATGAACAGTGTCATTTACGTAAGATTTGTGATAAGCATGAAAATATTTGCAAAGAACTACTTTTATGTAGTGAATAGCTAATAGAGGCAGAAGACAGCCAAATGGCTAGGCAAATAGGGAAAAGTCCCCGAAGAATTTCCAACCCATTCTCCAAATCTTTACACCAGGTGATTTTTGCAGATAGGGGAACCTGCCCAGGGGGCTTGTCTGGGCATTCCAAACATGCACTGGTGAATGGGTGTAGACACTAGGAATTTACACTTTATGTGGGAGAAGAGCCTTGCCTCTTCAACTAGTGTGTTGTGGCCCAGCATTTTGTGAGGTAGTAACCTGAGTGCAGTATCTCTCTCTTTGTTGAGAGATTTCCTTTCATTTAATATATTCCACCCTCTTCACTCTTCAGTGTGTCAGCATGCCTAATTATTCCTGGTCATGAGACAAGAACATGGATTTAGCTGAACTGAGGAGCAAAAAATCCTGCATCATAGTGATCTGCAAAACACGTTGTAACTGCCCAAGGGTTTCAACTTGCCTGCAACCTAAACAGAGCCAATAAATCAATATAGGGGAATCACAAAAGAGAAAGGGTAATTGATGCAGAGCCAGCTGTATGGAAAGACAAAGTTTTATTATTACTCAAATCAGTCTCCCCAAACATTTAGGAAGCAGAGTTTCTAAGGGTAACTTGATGGGTGGGGAGAAGCCATTGAGCCAGGAGTGCTGATTGGTCAAGGATGAAATTATGAGAAGTTGAAGCTGTCTTCTTGTGCAGAGTCAGTTCCTGGGTAGGAGCCACAAGATCAGATGAGCCAGTTTATTGATCTGTGTGGTGCCAGCTCATCCTTCAAGTGCAGGGTCTGCAAAACATCTCAAGCAGTGATATTAGGAGCTGTTTAAAGGGGGTGGGGGGGTTCAGAATCGTGTAGTCTCCAGCTGCATGAGTCCTAAACCATAATTTCTAATCCTGTGGCTAATGTTAGTCCTATAAAGGCAATCTAGCCCCCAGACAAGAAGGTCTGCTTTGGGAAAGGGTTGTTACCATCTTTGTCTAAACTATAAACTAGTAAGTTTAGCCTATACCTAAAGTTAGTTCAGCCTATGCCCATGAATGAACAAGGTCAGCTTGGAAGGTGGAAGCAAGATAGAGTCAGTTGAGTTAGGTCTCTTTTACTGTCTCAATTATAATTTTGCAAAGGCAGTTCCCTTGTTTCAGATAAGCAACCTACTTAAGAAAAAAAATGGACACTTAATAAATATTAGTATTTTTACTTTATTTAACTGTGTCACAGAGTACTTAATATGTTGTTCACATATTTTTATAACTAGAAAACTGAAAAATTTGCCAAAAATATACAACTCGTCAATTTATTAAAAGGTATTTAAAAATGCATTTGCAAAATTATGACAGTAAGAGAATTCTGACATGGCTGAATCCATCTTGCTTGTAGTCTCATAGGCTGGTTATCTTTGCTCATTCCTGGGCATGGGCCAAGCTATCCTTGGGAGAAATTTATTATATAGTTTGAATGATAATAGCTATTTCCAAGAACTAAACTTATCTTGGAAAACCAACGAAAGCGCACCAAGTTAGAAGAATAAGAAGGACATGAATCCTGCTAAGATGTAGGTGTAGCTAAATAATTAACCAGCCATGAACTGGCCGTCACAAGATTTGCAACTTCCATAATTACTCCTGCAGATGGCATTACTATTGCAGAACCGATGCTTGGCCTTTTGAGATGCCTTCTTAGATTTTTGAATTTCTGACAATCCAGTGGACCAACCCAGACTTGTCCACCTGTCCTGTGGCCTCCACTGGAGAACCGACTCAGTGCATGAGAACATCTCAGACTCACTATGATTTCATCTCCAACCTGACAAATCAGCACTCTTCATCCTTCTTCCACTGCTGACTAAACTATGTTTGAAAAATCCCTAACCTCCCAGCCTTCAATGAGATTGATTTAAGTAAAAACTCCATCTCCTGCATGTTGTGGCCAGCCTTGCATCAACTAAACTCTCTTTAATTCAATGCTATTATCTCATCAGATTGATTTTGTCTGTGCAGTGGGCAGGAAAAGTCCATCAGGTTACAGTAGGACTCCTTTTAATTTTTAGAAAATATACGTATGTTTCTTAAAATATGTTTTTAAATATACAGAAAGCATAGGAACCATAAAACTTGTTCTCACTCATTGGTGGGTGTTGAACAATGAGAACACATGGACACAAGGAGGGGAGCATCACACACTGGGGTCTGTTGGTGGGGGCTAGAGGAGAGACAGCAGAGGGTGGAGAGATTGGGGAGGGATAACATGGGGAGAAATGCCAGATATAGGTGACAGGGGATAGAGGCAGCAAACCACATTGCCACGTAAGTACCTATGCATGAGTTGCACATGTATCCCAGAAATTAAAGTACAATAAAATAATAATAATAATTAAGGATAAGACAAGGTATAAAAGTTTTTTTCCTTTGTATTCTTTGATTAATAGTATTATTATGTTTTAGACAAACAGCAACTGGTGGGAATTTTTGAATTAACGTGGTTCAATTGGAATAACACTAGATCAACAATTAAAATATTACTTGTCTTGTTTTTCCACTAAGTAACTGGGTGAACACAGGTAAATCTATTTTTGTTTGTCTCGTTTACAAAACAAGACTACATTTATTGTGTCTAATATGGGGACAGTATATGACAATCGCAAGAAAAAATTAAAGTTAAAGCATTTGCCACTCAAGTTTTACTTATGTTATTGGTAGTCCTTTAAAATTAGGGGTTGCATTATATAACAAAGGATATCTCCCTTTCACAGAGACTCCTAATTTACCATTGCTTCCTAAAAGAGCATATGTTTATTAATCGCCTTTTGGAACCATATTTTTTTTTATTCGTGCTTCAGGTAGAAACTATGTCCATTTTGTAACTTTGCATATGTTAATGAACATAATGAAAGTATTTATTTCATAGGATTATTGTGATATTATATGAGCTAATTCATACAAGTGAACAACAACAAAAAATGCCTAATGCAGAGTAGACCTGCAGTGAGAATCAGTGTTTTTTTTTTTTTAATCTTTGTCCTCATTCTCTTTGTGTCTACAAAGAATGGTATAATAGAGGATTCTTCTTTATTTCCATTCTGTAGACATATTTATCTGTATATTAATAACTATGTTTTTGGATTCTTTTCAACCTAGGATATTCTAGCATAAGAAAGTATTTTGAATAGCATAATTTTGTATAATTAGGATTTTCTTGTGTAGCCTGTAAGTATGTGTGAGTATTTACATTAGATGTCAGGAAGACTGATTCTATTGTGTTTGATAATTTCCTCTCCAGCTTCAATCTCCCAAAACTCTCCTCTTCCTGTATGTTATCTAACTACTCTTAGTTCTCTGAACACACTAAGTCTTCCCTTGGCTCCTTTTCAATTCCTGAAACACCACTTCTCCATCTTCAACTGGATGACACTATCTCATCATTTATATTGTAGTTTCAATATCACATACTTTCTAAGCCTCCGATGTGCATATGACTGAGTCATTTTTCTAGATTTCAAATTAAGGAATATGTTTGTCCTCATTATATCAAAAAGAAATAATTATGATATTTCTAGAAATCATGTCATTTTAAGCCTTTTCCTACCTTTTACCTAGGATTACTTCTAAATAACTGAAAGTTTACCAAACCCTGTAACATCATTGAAAAGGAGATGACTACTTCTATTCACCATAGCAATGTCTTCATATGCCTGAAGTGGCTAGAAGTGAAATAATGATATGGTTTGGCTGTGTCTCCACTCAAGTCTCATCTTAAACTGTAGTTTCCATAATGTCCATGTGTCATGAGAGGGACCTGGGGGGAAGTAACTGGATCATGGGGGCCGTTACTGCCATCCTGTTCTAATGATAGTGAATTTTCATGAGATCCTATGGTTTTATAACAGCCTTTTTCCCTGCTTCACTCTGTGCTTCTCTCCTTGTTGCCACCATGTGAAAAAGGATGTGTTTTCTTCCCCTTTCACTACGCTTGTAAGTTCCAGAGGCTTCCCTGGCCCTGAGGAACTGTCAGTCTATTTTAACTGCCAATCACTGAGACAATGAGTATTGACAAGGAAGAGACTTTAATCAGGTGTTCCAGCTGAGGAGATGGAGATCAGTCTCCAATCCATTTACCTAACCAACTAAAATTAGGAATTTATACAGAAGAAATGTAACTAAATGAAAAGGAACAGGAATTAGAGAGGGATAATAAAGAAGAGTTGGCCACAGGAAGTAGGTGTTCGGTTAGACAATCATGCTAGGGGAGAGTTCTGACATCTCATTGTCCAGATGCAATGATAAGTTTCAGTTGATACTATCTTGGAGGCCTTCTTATTGGCTTCTTGAGAAAGAAACTCAGCTAAGACAAATGTAACTTTCTCATATTTCAAGACTGGAAGAGTACATTTCCATGTCTATTCAAAAGAAACCATAAACATCAGTTCTATGGGACAATTGGGTGGGGTTTAAAAATACTTCACTATGTGGTCACATAATTTCTTAAGCTTAAAGTATCAAAGTGGCTACTGTAATCGTTTTCTTTTTTAACATGTAAAAACACATTTATTAATAAAAATAGCATAGTCTGTATTTTATTAAATTATAGTTTAGGCCATTATATCTTTCTTCATTCCTGCTTTCTTGAAATTAACTCTTTTTAGTTTGATTTTTAAAAATTAACTGGTCTTTTCTTCTGCAAATCACTAATTTTAAAACATTTAGGCTGATTAGATATTCTTTACCCCTTACACTGTATAATTATCATATATTTTCAATTTATCCAACTCTGCATGAAAAGCAACTAAAATAATATTCTAGAATATGAACTTCTGTTGCAATTTAATTTACACATTATTGCCATGTTTTAAAAGAAAACAGCAGGCTTCACAATGGCAATCATTTTTCGTAGCTACTAACACTTTCAAATACCTTTGATTTTTCTACATCTATCCACAGTGATTCAAAATACTCATCTGTTATTTAAGATTTGAGATCCACTTTCACTTCCCCCAATGTATCAGCAATATAATGCTTTAATGAGACATTATAATTTTTTTTGCTTTGCCTCTTCCCTCCCCAAAATATATTTTCTGAAATAAGCGGTATGAAACTAAATTTCGCAATAAGGAGAAAATACAATGCCATTAGAAAAATGATTGCCCAAAGTTCAAAGTAATTCTTACCATTGTAATCAGTGGCTATCAACATGACTTATACATGACCTTTTGCCAAGAGAGATGAACTATACGTACTTATTTTGGGCTTTTACAAGAATCATACATCTGTTCACATAATTATAAATCTATAAACATTATGTGTTAATTTTGTGTGTGTGTTCTGGCTGTAATATACATTGATGAATTGTGATAAATAGCTTGTTCTTTCTCAATTATTTTATTCAACATTTCTTTGGAACTATCAACATTTCTGGCCAAGCACGGTGACTCATGCCTATAATCTCAGCCCTTTGGGAGGACAAGGCGGGCAGTTTACTTAGCTCAGGAGTTTGAGACCAGCTGGGCAATACTGCAAAACCTCACCTCTACAAAACATACCAAAAAATTAACTAGACATTGTGACACATGCCTGTGGTCCCAGCAATTTGGGAGGCTGAGGTGGGAGGATCACTTGTGCCTAGGAGGTCAAGGATGCAGTGATGCAGTAAACCCTGAGTCATGATGGCCACTGTACTCAAGCCTGGTTGACAATGCTTGACCATGTCTCCAACGTAAATAAATACGTAAATAAACAATCAACATTGCTCTGTGAAAAAGCTAATCAATTTAAATTTATTTTGAAAGTTACAATACTACATGGTACACATATGGCACATTTTATCTAACCTTTTAAGAACTGATGAACATTTACGTCCTTGCAAGATTTTGCTATAAAACAAAATACTCTAATGGATATTCTTACACATGTCCTTTTCTGTGATTATGCCAGAGTTTTATGGAGTATATTCCCAGGAGAGAAATTGTGGAGTTAAGTTTCACCAAACAGTGACAAACTGCACTCTAAAATAGCGGCATCATTACATGCTCTTAGCTTCAATCCCTAACTTTTCACCTTCCCATTTCTTGCTAACATATACATTTTCTATGTTTATTTTATTTTGGATGTAACTTATATTACATTGTTTAAATGTGTTTTTTGTTGAATAATAAAATGCTTTATTTTCACATGAATATCCCAGTTTATATTCCTAAAAATCTACTTCATGTAATTTTCCTAATTTATTAGTTTATTTTTGGTTGTAAATTTAAGTTTTGACTTTTAACATTCCCACCTTTATTTATATCAAATACACAGCACAAGCTTTTTGTCAACCCATCAACTGCCCAATTATTTCCATTATTTATCAATCATATTCTAAACAAATGTTTAGGAAATTGTGTATTCTATTGCATTTACTAGTTATTGTATATTTCTAAGGGATTATTCTTTAAAATATATTTTTCAAACCTTTTTTGCTGATATAGTTTCTATTTTGGACATCAGCCTTCATGATAATAATTTGGAAAGTTTATTTGCTTCTTGAATCTTTCCTATATTTTTCCGCATACAGAACCTAAACCACTTTTTGAGAGTTTAGAGATGTTATAGCATTTTCTTCTTTCCATTGAAGATTCTATTCTGTGTTTTCTTAACTGTAAGGAGTGTTTTAAGGTACTTTCTCATTGCATCACCTTTGTCTGTAACAAATTGCAGGCATTCAATTTTAAATTTATAATAATAAAATTTTATCATTTGATTTATTCTCTTATATCCTTTTTAAAAATTCTTATTATTCACAAATTGGGTCCACTGTTTTGTTTCTGCATATTATTTTTACTCTATCTCTAAAGTATCTTCTACCTCATTAATCAGTGGGATGACTGTTTAGAGGATAGTATGTTTTACTAAGAAGGAAAGAGTTAGGTTTTTAAAGTACAGTTAAAGTGAGTATGGTGACTGAAGCCAGGGGCCTGTGTTCAGATTACCAAGACATTGGGGAAAAGCAACAAAAAATAAGTAGGAGGCATTAAAAACAAACTGCAGAATTGTGTTTGTCAACAAATAAAATGTTGGCTTAAAAGAAAATGGAGTGTTTAAAGAATAACTTGGAGGTCCCTTAAATATCATAGATATTTATCATCTGTAATGTATAGTTTTTCTTCTACTTAATTTAAATATTACAACAGGCTACTTTCTTTGACTTCACAATCTCACTAGTTAATTTAAATTTTGTTAGAGTTATAAGATAGTTTAGTTCCTCCAGACCCTTGTAGTTGTCTGTCTTACATGGAAACACTGAAAATTTTATGATAAAGATTTAACTCAAATTTTTTCTTTTTTTTTTGATTGGATGGTGAACTTGTGCATGGTACTTATAGAGGATTCTCCCTCATTGTTAATAGTAAAGATTTCTTTGAATTCTTCATACATGGAATTGTTACTAAATCTTGTAGAATGCTTCAACATGCAACGTTTCAGCATGCTTCCAGAAAATCTTTTTTGTAGATTTTCATTTCTGATTTTTAATTTTAAAAATGACATGTGATTGAAAGAGTGTGCTTGATATCTGTTAGGTTGTTCAGCTATAATCATATATTCTACCCTAGTCTTAATAGAAAAATTTTTAAGAAAGCTGATTCTTTGGGGACAGAGTTAATTTTAGTCAAATTTAATTTTTATATTGAACCTACTTATTGGCTGTCTACATTGTAAACCACAGGTATTTACAGTTAAAATGTAAGAAATAGGCTGGGTGCAGGTGTGACTCACACCTGTAATTATTGCATT
Organism: Saguinus oedipus; assembly: GCA_031835075.1. Taxonomy (NCBI): domain Eukaryota; kingdom Metazoa; phylum Chordata; class Mammalia; order Primates; family Cebidae; genus Saguinus; species Saguinus oedipus. The sequence continues at coordinate 47,846,472 of CM063186.1, read as the reverse complement.
TTGGAAGGCCGAGGCAGGTGGATCACTTGAGGTCAGGAGTTTTAGACAGCCTGTCCAACATGGGGAAATTCCCTCTCTACTAAAATTACAAAAATTAGTCCGGCATGATGGTGGATGACTGTAATTCCAGCTACTCAGGAGGCAAAAGAATCACTTGAACTCAAGAGGTGGAGGTTGCAATGAGCCGACATCACACCACTGCACTCCACACTGAGAGACAAAGCAAGACTCTATCTCAAAAATAAATAAATAAATAAAAATTAAACTTCAGAAATAATTTTCTGTACCACTGCATCAAGTACATTTAATCACTAGTAGTTTTTATTAAATATTTCAATTATACCTTTTAAGGTTTTCTTATTGCATTATTATGCTAATAGTAGACCATAACTGGCCATGCTTTATAGAAAATTTCACTGAGATTCTTTGTGAAGACTTGCATTTCATACTGCCACGATGATAAATTAAACAGCTAGCCTAAGGAGGTGATTACTGCTGCTTGCCTTTCTGTAAGCTATCCATGGTTGCTAGTGTGATTAGGAAATAATTGTTTGATTTATTTACTTATCTAAGCAGCTTGTGGGAAATGCTGTGCATTTGGCCATAACATCTTTCTCAATTCATTCATGTGAAAATGTAGAATATAGCACAATTAAATTATCTCTCCAAGTATGGCAGTGGGTAACTATAATCATTATATGTCATTTGTCATCCGAAATGTAAAACAAATCTGCAGGTTAAGAGAATTACAGAGTTTATCATTACTGTGTTAGTGACTATATCTCAGTTGTTTTTGTTTGTTTGTTTGTTTGTTTGTTTGTTTGTTGATATTTTCCTATGGGATTTTTATGACCTGTGATTTTCAGAGCATGTTCATAAACAAAATCTGAAACAAAACAAATGTTTCTCTTACCGGTGGTGGGTATCTGAGTTATTGGCAATGAATCCATATGGGTCTGCAGCAACCTCATTTCTTTCCCCCTCAGAAGAAAGAATTCAACTGAGGGGTGTAAGGAGAGGCTAAGGCAAGTTTTAGAGTAGGAGCGAGCATTTATTAAAAATCTTTAGAGCCGAAATGAAAGGAAGTAAAGTACATTTGGAAGAGGACCAAGCAGGCGACTTGAAGGACAAGCCCAGGGTTTGTCCTTTTGACTTGGGGTCTTTATAAGTTGTTGGAATGCTTCCAGGGTCTTGCCTCCCTTCTCCCCTGATTCTTCCCTTGGGCTGGGTTGTCTGCATGCACAACGGCCTGCTAGCACTTGGGAGGTGAATATGTGCAGTGTCTTTACTGGAGTTGTACACATGCCCACTTTAGGTGATCTTCCTTTTACGAAAGGGAACATCCCTGGAAAGTCATATACCAGTTAAACACTACCATTTTGCCACTTAGTGTGCATATGTGAGCCCACTCCCCCAGTTCCTGAGATCTTATCTGGGAGCTGCTGATCACCAGTTTCAGGTTTTTTCTACTTATAGAGAGACTGCCTGCCTTTTTCTGGTGCTGGCTGTGACCAATTATTATTTTGGAAATACAGTTAACAACGCCTGACCATCACCTGAGGGTTACCTGACACTCCTGATGGTGGTGGTGGTAGGGGGTTCTCCTGCCCTGCTCATGTCTCCCTGATTACTGTAATAGTTCTGTGAATGTATTAAGCATATTTATGGTGTCAGAAAAGTAGATGATCAATAGAACACCATGGACTACTGAAAAGTTTAGTAAAATACATATAGTAAGTTACTATGGTTTATATGGATCACTTCATTATGTAGACCTGCCATAAATGTTTTTAAACTTTTCAAATTAACCATATTTTCTTCTTAGACTTGAATATTAACTGCTTTTCATTATAAACCAATATAGTAGTCTTCCCTTATCCATGGTCCTGTTTTCCTGAGATTCATTTACCATACGCATGGTCAATCACACGGAGAGAAGAGAAAAAGAGAGAGAAAGGAAGAGAGAGAGAGGCCACTTCACATAACTTTTATTATAGCATAGTTTTATCATTGTTCTATTTTATTATTGTTGTTAATTTTCTACGGTAGCCCAATGTATAAATTAAACTTTATAATAGGTATATATATATAAAAGAAACACAGTATATATAAAGCTTGGTACTATGCATGGTTTCAGGCATCCATTGGTGATCGTGGAGTGTATCTGCCATGGTGAAGGAAGTAGGAGACTACTGTATCGTCATTTTAGAGAATCCAACTTGAAATGAAAATACATTTGTTATTGATTCATGTAAATACAGCAGCAAACACTTTAATTTAATAATAAGTTTCTTCTAAAAATCCAGTAATATTTATTTTAGTGCAGATTTAAAAACATGTTTGTATATCTTTGAAAATTTAAAATTTATATATTTATAAATTATTATATGATAATTACTGACAGATTAACAATTAATAGCTTAAGCTAAATTTATAAGGACAATAGAAAAGTGAATATTTCTCCCAGGTCTTTCAATATGTTGACCTTAAATGTTTCATATAAGTGTTTAAATATTCATTTACCTGCAAAAAGAATCTTCCCTAGGTACATGAAATGAAGCAGACTATTTCTCAAAACTGTATTGTTTTCACAAGCAACTTGCATAAAACCTCTTTTTCTTTCTGTTTCACTTTCTCTCAAATTTAATATATCATCTCATTAATCCAGTAATTTAAAGTTATTAAAAACAATCATTTTCTGTTTGCCATGTACCAACTTCACGTCTTTCTATGAAAGTTTTGGATATGTCAGACATGAGTTACCTTGTATACTGTGTTTACAATCTTTTCACTAGGCTGAAATTACCTATTACAAAACATTTTGAAATAATAACTTCAAATATTCAATATAAAATATGATAAATGAATAATATCAATCGGAATCAAGTAATTCTACTTGACATTTTAACTTACCAAATTTTATTTTTTAAAAAAAAAAATTTTAATTTTTATTGCATTATAGGTTTTGGGGTACATGTGCAGAACATGCAAGATAGTTGCATAGGTACACACATGTCACTATGCTTTGCTGCCTTCCTCCCCTTCACCCACACTTGGCATTTATCCCCAGGCTATCCTTCCTCAGCCCCCCCCACTGTCCCTCCCCCTTCCCCCCAATAGACCCCAGTGTGTAGTAGACCCCCTCCCTGTGTCCATGTGTTCTCATTTTTCTCACCCGCCTATGAGTGAGAATATGCGGTATTTGTTCTTCTGTTCTTGTGTCAGCTTGCTGAGAATGATGTTCTACAGATTCATCCATGTCCTTACAAAGGACACAAACTCATCATTTTTGATTGCTGCATAATATTCCATGGTGTATATGTGCCACATTTTCCTAGTCCAGTCTATCATCGATGGGCATTTGGGTTGGTTCCAGGTCTTTGCTATTGTAAACAGTGCTGCAATGAACATTCGTGTGCATGTGTCCTTAGAGTAGAACGATTTATAGTCCTTTGGATATATACCCAGTAATGGTATTGCTGGGTCAAATGAAATTTCTATTTCTAGGTCCTTGAGGAATCGCCACATTGTCTTCCACAATGGTTGAACTAATTTACACTCCCACCAACAGTGTAAGAGTGTTCCTCTTTCTCCACATCCTCTCCAGCATCTGCTGTCTCCAGATTTCTTAATGATCACCATTCTACTGGCGTGAGATGGTATCTCAATGTGGTTTTGATTTGCATCTCTCTAATGACCAGTGATGATGAGCATTTTTTCATGTGTTTGTTGGCCTCATGTATGTCTTCTTTTATAAAGTGTCTGTTCATATCCTTTGCCCATTTTTGAATGGGTTTGTTTGTTTTTTTCTTGTAAATCTGTTTGAGTTCTTTGTAAATTCTGGATATCAGCCCTTTGTTCGATGCGTAAACTGCAAAGATTTTTTCCCATTCTGATGGTTGCCGATTCACTCTAGTGACTGTTTCTTTTGCCGTGCAGAAGCTGTGGAGTTTGATTAGGTCCCATTTGTCTATTTTGGCTTTTATTGCCAATGCTTTTGGTGTTTTGTTCATGAAGTCCTTGCCTACTCCTATGTCCTGAATGGTTTTGCCTAGATTTTCTTCTAGGGTTTTTATGGTGTCGGGTCTTATGTTTAAGTCTTTAATCCATCTGGAGTTAATTTTCATCTAAGGTGTCAGGAAGGGGTCCAGTTTCTGCTTTCTGTACATGGCTAGCCAGTTTTCCCAACACCATTTATTAAACAGGGAATCCTTTCCCCATTGCTTGTTTTTGTCTGGTTTACCAAAGATTATATGGTTGTAGATATGTTGTGTTGCCTCCGATGCCTCTGTTCTGTTCCATTGGTCTGTATCTCTGTTTTGGTACCAGTACCATGCTGTTTTGATTACTGTAGCCTTGTAGTATAGTTTGAAGTCTGGTAGTGTGATGCCTCCCGCTGTGTTCTTTTTGCTTAGAATTGACTTGGCTATGCGGGCTCTCTTTTGGTTCCATATGAAGTTCATGGTGGTTTTTTCCAGTTCTGTGAAGAAATTCAATGGTAGTTTGATGGGGATAGCATTGATTGTGTAAATTACTTTGGGCAGTATAGCTATTTTCATGATATTGATTCTTCCTAACCATGAACATGGATTGTTTCTTCATCTGTTTGTGTCCTCTCATATTTCGTTAAGCAGTGGTTTGTAGTTTTCCTTGAAGAGGTCCCTTACATTCCTTGTGAGTTGTATTCCTAGGTATTTTATTTTCTTTGTAGCAATTGTGAATGGCAGTTCGTTCTTGATTTGGTTCTCTTTTAGTCTGTTATTGGTGTATAGGAATGCTTGTGATTTTTGCACATTGATTTTATATCCTGAGACTGAAGTTGCTTATCAGTTTCAGGAGCTTATGGGCTGTGGTGATGGGGTCTTCTAGGTATACTATCATGTCATCTGCAAATAGAGACAATTTGGCTTCCACCTCTCCTATTTGAATACCCTTTATTTCTTTTTCTTGCCTGATTGCTCTGGCTAGAACTTCCAGTACTATGTTGAATAGGAGTGGTGAGAGAGGGCATCCTTGTCTAGTGCCAGATTTCAAAGGGAATGCTTCCAGTTTTTGCCCATTCATTATGATATTGGCTGTTGATTTGTCGTAAATAGCTTTTATTACTTTGAGATATGTTCCATCAATACCAAGTCTATTGAGGATTTTTAGCATAAAGGGCTGTTGAATTTTGTCAAATGCCTTCTCTGCATCAATTGAGATAATCATGTGGTTTTTGTTTTTGCTTCTGTTTATGTGGTGAATTATGTTTATAGACTTGCGTATATTGAACCAGCCTTGCATTCCCGGGATGAATCCTACTTGATCATGATGGATAAGTTTTTTAATGTGCTGTTGCAATCGGTTTGCCAGTATTTTATTGAAGATTTTTGCATCTATGTTCATCATGGATATTGGCCTGAAGTTTTCTTTTCTTGTTGATTCTCTGCCGGGTTTTGGTATCAGGATGATGTTGGTCTCATAAAATGATTTGGGAAGGGTTCCCTCTTTTTGAATTATTTGGAATAGTTTCAGAAGGAATGGTACTAGGTCCTCTTCGTGTGTCTGGTAGAATTCGGCTGTGAACCCATTGAAAAATAATCATAATAATTAGTGCAAAAGCATGAGACAGTTGGCACTGATGCACTGATTGTGGAAATGTAAATTTTTTTTGGATTACCTGGGTTGCAATTCAGAAAATTTTATTTTACTTTGTAAAACATTAGTAACCCTAATAGCTGTGATGGATACTCATTGACTCTCCCTTCCTAGAAATCTTTTACGTAAACAGTAACAAAATTACTGCATCACCACTAAAATTCTAGCAAGGCCTCATTTACAAAATAAAATTATTTGAGGATATTTTGGTAGGTGCAAAGTAGATGAAGTAATATTTAAAAATACTATGTTTTCACACACCTTTTATAAAATGTCAGACAAAAGTAGAGTCATGATGTAAAAAAAATTATCTGAAGTCAATGAAGAACATCACAGTTTTCTCTGACTTCAATGTAATATAATATGTTAATATATAATTAGTGTATATCAATGCCCCTTCTGATTATCAGCCTAAACATCATCACTACCATCGTTTTATTCATTTTTTGTTGCTGCTATAACAAATTACTACAGATTTGGTGCATTAAACCAATAAACATATCTACTATATGCCAGAAGTATAAAATGGGTTTCACTAACTTAAAATCATTCCCAAAAATTTTAGAGGAGAATTGTCTTTTATTTTTTCTTTTTCTTTTTGCCTTTTGTTTAGCTTCTAGAGCTAACCAGTATTCTTCGGCCCTTTGCTCCAACTTCCAGGCCAGCAAAGTCAAATTCCTGATCATTTCTTCCTTAGTCATCTCTCTCTCTGACCATGGTTGTGAAAGGTTCTCTGCTTTTAAAGACTCATGTTAGATTGTGCACACCGGGATAATCAGGAAAGTCTTCCCATCTCCAGGTTCCTAAACATAATCGCACCTACAAAATTTATTTTGCCATGTAAAGAACATACAGACTCCAGGGATTCAAACATAAATATATTTGGGGTAGAGGGAGTGCTGAATGTTTATGTCCACCATAATTATCTAAGGATTTTTCTGTTTTTTTTTTTTTTTTTTTTTTTTTTTCTATGACATCAGCTCTTTCTTGCTACATAGATATATGAATAAATTTTCCCCTTGCTTGGAAGAAGTCTCCCAACTAAACAACTTAGTTATTAAGTAGAAAGTATTTCATTCATTAATATTTTTATACACTATATTTTTTAAGTCATCTTCTAGATGCAGCATTCCTTTTCGGTTAGGATGGGATTACAGGTTGTCTTTATTTACTTTTGGTTCAGATAGAAAATACATATATTAAAGGAGGATACAGAAAACTGTTGCAGCTAACAACCGTAGAAGGAGGAAGAGAATTCCTATCCCTAGGCTTGAAAGGACAAGGGTAAGATGAGATATTGTAAGAAAGAGTCACAAGCATGAGAGCCTGTGTTTCCCCATTCTGCTTGCCAGCAGGATGTCACAAAGTCCTTTGCCAGCAGAATTTCACAAAGCCCCCACCTCAGTGACAAAGCACAGCCCTTCAGAAGAATGCCCTGAAGATAATAAGCAGGTCAGAGCACAGGTGCCCATGTCTTTTGCCTGAATCACTACATTTTTTAAGAAAAGATTAGTTCAGTGAGCCCCTGTCTTTTCCTGTGCACAAAATAACATCTGACAGGGACTAAGGTCTATGCCTGTGTAATTTCTAACTAGGAAGACACACAGCTCCTCCGGAGTGAGCCTTTATTAGAGCTCCCCCTACAGGTTATAAGTATAGTTACAGCAATAGCCTCCAGTGGCTCCAGTCAGGAAGAGAAAAAGGGTCTGGGAAGTCAAATGAAATAGATCTAGTTTATTCTACATACGCAGGGAGTTTTCTCCACCATGCTTTCATATGCTTTTCTCTTTTTTTAGAAGTTCTTCCCACTCTTCCATATACCCCTCAACTTACTACTTAACTCATTTAGAATTCGAAGGATAAATGCTTGAGGGATGGATACCCCATTTTCCATGATATGCTTATTTCACATTGCATGCCTGGAACAAAACATCTCATGCACCTCATAAATCTAGACACCTACTATGTACCCACACTTTTTTTTTTTTTTTTTTTTTTTGAGATAGAATCTCGCTTTTGTTGCCGAGGCTGGAGTGCAGTGGCACAATCTCAGCACAATCTCAGCTGACCACAACCTCTGCCTCCCAGGTTGAAGCAATTCTCCTGACTCGGCCTCCCGAGTAGCTGGGATTACAGGCACATACCACCACGCCCAGCTAACTTTTGTATTTTTAGTAGAGACGGGGTTTCACCACCTGGGCCAGGATGTCTCCATCTCTTGAACTTGTTATCCGCCCAAAGTGCTGGGATTACAGCCGTGAGTAACCATTCCGACCATACCCACACACTCTTTTTAAAATTTTAAAATATTTTAAAAAGAGCTTTGAAAACATTGTGTTAATATTTGTTTGATTATTCAACACAAAATGATACCACACCTCCCCACTATTTCAGTATCTTTTAAATTATCCCATTGTTTCACATTTTATATTAGATTGTAGAAATAGGTTAGCATTTGTGCTCATTTTCGCCTTTTAGCTGGCTTCTTTTTTAATGTTTCTGGAGTTGGAACAGCAAATAAAAATTACTTTGATATCCTGTCAAAATGCTTATTGATGTTGGACCTAATTATAAAAAGAAGTCGTCAAAGGTTCTTCTAAAAATTAACGTAAACATCTGGTAGAATATAAACTTCAGAGAAAATTAGAGTTGTGGAGTTTTCTTTTAGATGTGGAACTAGGATAAATAAGAATCATTATCAGTTTAAACATATTAAGATTTTTCAAACATGAATACATTTTAATGTTCAAAATTAATTGCTTCAAATTTCTGGTGCAAAGAGGGAAACTGAAAAGATAAAATTCAGACGCATACTTAATGCAAAGTTACCAGGTACCTCTTAAAGTCTTCGTCTTAAATGGATTCCAACATAACTTTCCTCAAAAAAAAAAAAAAAAAAAAAAAAAAAATCAGATTGACTTTACTCAGAAGGTCTGTGCGTTTGAACTTACTTTTTTGGAGCAATATGCAGCCATATTTTCTTTTTTCTTTCTTTCTTTTTTATTTTCTTATTTATTTATTTATTTATTTATTTTGAGATGGAGTTTTGCTCTTGTTACCCAGGCTGGAGTGCAATGGCACGATCTCGGCTCACGGCAACCTCCGCCTCCTGGGTTCAGGCAATTCTCCTGCCTCAGCCTCCTGAGTAGCTGGGATTACAGGCATGCGCCACCATGCCCAGCTAATTTTTTGTATTTTTAGTGGATACGGGGTTTCACCATGTTGACCAGGATGGTCTGGATCTCTTGACCTCGTGATCCACCTGCCTCGGCCTCCCAAAGTGCTGGGATTACAGGCGTGAGCCACCGCGCCCGGTCGCAGCCATATTTCTTGATTAGCAAGATCTAGAGAGAGTGACGGAAAAGAATGATGCGATTAAGAGAATGAAAAAAATGTAAAATAAGATACTCTGATTAAAAGTGTTAGTAAAATGATAAATGTCTTAAAATGATGTAAAATATGGCATGAATAATAAGTAATAAAATGGGTAATAATTAACTTATGAAATCTTGAATAATGCTGGCTGGGCAAGGTGGCTCATGTCTGTAATCTCAACATTTTGGGAGGCGGAGGCAGCAGAATTACATGAGGCCAGGTGTTAGAGATCAGCTTGGACAACATGGCGGAACCCTGTCTCGGCAGAAAATACAATAATTAGCCGGGCATGGTGGCATATGCTTGTAGTCCAAGCTTCTCAGGAGGCTGAGGTGGCAGGATCACCTGAGCCTGGGAAGGTCTAGGCTGCAGTAAGCTGTGATTGTGCCACAACACTCCAACCTGGGCAACAGAGAGAGACCCTGTCTCCAAAACAAAACAAAACCTTGAATACGTAGCATTGCATATGGAATCATGCTTACTAATATTGTTTCATAAGAAAGCACAATATTCAAATTGGGATAATCATGAATATTATTTTAATATTGTAATGGAGGTCAATATTATATAATTTCTCTGTCGATTATAAGCATAGTAATTTTAAGAGCTGCATGTTTGAATGTCCCAATATGTACTTCATACCCATTCCCAATCATGTATATAATCTCCTCTGCTAAATACCTACTTTGACTTTTTGTAAAAAACTGAGATTCTTGGCCAGGCGTGGTGGCTCATGCCTATAATCCCAGCACTTTGAGAGGTCAAGGCGGGTGGATCACAAGGTCAAGAGATCGAGACCATTGTGGTCAACAAGGTGAAACCCCGTCTTGACTAAAAATACAAAAATTAGCTGGGCGTGGTGGTGCGCACCTATAGTCCCAGCTACTCGGGAGGCTGAGGCAGGAGAATTGCTTGAACCCAGAAGGCGGAGGTTGCGGTGAGCCGAGATCTCGCCATTGCACTCCAGTCTGGGTAACAACAGCGAAACACTGTCTCAAAAAAAAAAAAAAAAAAAGAGAAACAAACAAACAAACAAACAAACAAAACTGAGATTCTTATAAATTGTCATAAAATGCTGCTGAGTTTTAAAATTTATTTTCCATGATTGTAATTGCTGCAAAGATTAATGCTTTCAGATAAAAATGTTGACTCTTCATAAGGAAACCTATTTTCTGAATTCATTTTAAATTTGCATCAGTAAATTTTACAACTAACAAAGCTAAGAAATTGGAGCGTTAAAATCACTTATACTGTCAAATAGAAATTTTATCAGAATTTATGAATTTTAAGTGAATGACTAATATTTTTTTAAAAAATCACCAAGTTAAACAATAGAAATTTTGATATCTGATCTACCTTTTTAACTGTTTATAAATATTATAAAATACTGATTTTGTCTTGTAATAATTTGTAACTTCATTTTGTTCTATAAGTAAATGTATAAATGTATGCTCCAAGATTTTCAGTACAATCTTAAGTAGAACAATAGCTATGTTTTAAAACTTTTCTTAAGTCAAAATAAATGTCTTTTATGCTTGAACAGTAACCATGATACTTTTATAGATTTTTGCTATGTATTTTAATCATAAAATAAAATTAATATAAAATAAAATGAATTTAATTAAATTTTAAATAAAATTAAACAGGAGAATTAAAATTAAACTAAAAAGGAGAAAATTAATTTTCTCCTTTCTAAAAATAATTGGGACAAGTTTAGGTTAGAATAGTTTATTTCTTGGCCGGGTGTGGTGGCTCACGGCTGTAATCCTAGCACTTTGGAAGGCTGAGGCATGCAGATCACTTGAAGTCAGGAGTTCAAAAGCAGGCTGGCCATCGTGATGAAACCCCAACTCCACTAAAAATACCAAAAAAAAAAAAAAAAAGTGGGTGTGGTGGTAGGCACCTGTAATCCCAACTGCTCTGGAGGCTGAGGCAGGAGAATCACCTGAACCTGGGAGATGGAGGTTGCAGTGAGCCAAGATCACACCACATCACTTCAGCCTGGGTAGCAAAGCAAGACTCCATCTCAAAATAAATAAATAAATAATAATAATAATAATAATAACAGTTTCCTTCTTGAATGGAGGAATTAACATTTATAACCCTGAAAGCTGGGTATGTAAACTAAATCACTGACTTAATGTTTTTAAAGTTTATATACAAGTTGCATTTTCTGTTTGCTAAAGTTACTATGAGAAATTAGTGTGTTTTTTATTACAATTAACATTAAAATGTATGAGTGTGACATTGTTCCCAATGCTTCCTTGTTGTCTTGTGATTCTCTACTGAAACTATTTATCGAAAGTCACCCCCCCACCCTCTGCCTCCCACTCTCACTTTGTCTCATGTATTTATGTCTGTCTCCCCTTTTTTAACTTTCTCGCAAGTTTTTCCCCATTCATTATTTTCAAATTATCTTTTTGAGAAATAATTCTATTATTTTTACTTCTCAATCTTAGAGTTTGCAGTCATTTTTTAATTTTTATTTTTACTACCGCTTTATGGTTAGAGCCCATTTTGTTTGGTTTTCCTAACTAGCTTAAATGTTTTTAATGTTTTCCCTTTTTACTCCTCACTTTTGCTTTCCTTCTTTTTATTTTTACTTTTTTTTTTTTTTTTTTGAGACGGAGTTTCGCTCTTGTTACCCAGGCTGGAGTGCAATGGCGGGATCTCAGCTCACCGCAACCTCCGCCTCCTGGGTTCAGGCAATTCTCCTGCCTCAGCCTCCCGAGTAGCTGGGATTACATTTATTTTTACCTTTATCTGTAGATCTGCTTTAGAATTTCTCTTCTAAAGAAGAATGAAGTGTAATATTTTCTATTCAGTTTCAATCTTTATTATAAAAAGACATTTAGTCCAATTATGTTGATTGTGATTGCTTATATATGTGTACATTTCTAGCACTTAAATATGTGCATTTTATTATTCTGCCTTCTGCTACATTGATTCCATTTTTAAAATTTGCAGTCCTAAAGTCCATTTTTATTCTTTAGTGACACATTTAATAATTCAACATGTATACTTAGCCTACTACACATTTAACAAATATATTTACTCTCCTTCCAAACAACACAAGGAAGATAAAGGATTTTCTCACCCACCCCACCTCCCCCTGGACCCAGTTTATTGGCTTGCATTGCCCAGTAACTTAATCTGGTCCTGTTGAGTATCATCATAATTTAGAACTTTTGTTTGTTTGTTTTATATATTATCAACTAATGTCTTCATTTATTTAGAGACTAGCTTCTTCCTTTGTTAAACATTCTACATTGAATCTTACATATTCATTTTGAGAAACATTTTTTTCATTTTGAAATTTATTCACTGACTTTTAATGAACATCTTATAGTTCTAAATAACTTTTTTTACGTTTTTTTCTTTTGAAAGTGTTTGTTTTGCCCTGATTCAAAGTTTTTAATTAAATTGGTTACTGTAGTGTAATAAACGTAAGACTTAATAACACCATAAAACAATAGAAAGGCCTAATTTTAATCAACTGCAATTATTAGTCGGAACTGTGCAGTAGCAACATTATATGTAATGACCCAGAACACCTGGACCTGGCAGTGCCATTCTGGCAATGTCAGATTTATGTTCCTGTGCACATGTTCACTGGTTAATGAATGTCTGGAAGCGACTTTCAAAGTGTATCCTGCCTTCAGTAACTCTGCAGAACATGCATCGGGAAGCTCTTACTGAAACTGAAAACAGAAACTTCCATGGTAACCTCAGACAAGCCATGACTTTTTTTTTCTACAATAACTAAATCATTTTCTATCAAATAAAACATATTCTATGGAATCTTTTAAATTATTTTTCCTACAGTAAGTACACAGTTCTACTGGATGCACATTTTCTTTCAGCATCTGGAAGACATTTTCTACTTGACTTTTGGCTTATTTTTCATTCTGGAGAAATTGCTTGTCAACCTTGTTATCATTTTTTTGAAGATAATTCAACAGATCTTGCTTCATAAATTACTCTCTAGTGATACTATTATCACTAGCGTGATATCTAGTTTATAAGATACTTCTGTTTGTGCTGATGAACAGATAGTGTGCTTTCTACCTCATGAATTTCTTCAGTCCTAGAAAATTCTCAAATTGTGTGTATGTACACACACACACACACACACACATATACACACAAACACACACATACAATATTACTTCTATTTTATACGTTATCTCGAATCATCCACTTGATTAGTTTATATGAAGAGCATATTTTAAAGCATCTTTTAATTCAGTATTCCATAGTCCTTTTCCTCTGTTGTTAATATGTGGTGAAATCAAACTTTTTCACCTCTCTCTCTCTCTCTCTCTCTCTTTTCCTCTCACTTTTTTTTTTTGGTCTTGTTTGTTTAATTTGCTGTTTAATTTTGCTGTTTGATATTCTCACTAGCAAAAGTCATTGGAGAACTATCAGTTTGTTTGTTTCTACTGCTTTTTATTCACTGTGTTTCCCTCTAGCTCCATACATTGCATTTAACCCACTCATAATTTTCCATAGAGGCTAGAATGGTTAATTTTATGTGTCAATGTGCTGAGTTAAGAAATACCCAGAAAACTGATAAAACATGATTTCTGGGTGTTATGTCATCCACCAAGCCATATAGATGGGCATGTACAGCAATACTCCACTATTGAAGTATAAACATACTTAAAATTTTTGTTTCCTTTTCTGCAAAATGAGTAGTGTTAGTGTGTTTTTGGTTGTACAAAGGAACGTTGTATCATATTAGGTGAAATTATGACTTTGTTATTGTCTTTATTTGGAGGTTAAATATGACATAATGAAATACACGTGGGTGCCAATTTGACACAGGACAGACTTGTGATGCTTACTCTTCTATATGATTTGACTGGGTTAAGGGATATCCAGAGCTTGTAAACCATTCTTTTCTGGGTGTGGCTGTGAGGATGTTTCTGGAAGAGATTAGCATTTTAATCAGAAAACTGAAAAAGAAGATATGCCCTCATTAATTTGGGCAGGCATCATTTAATCTGTTGAAGGATCAGTACAACAAATTGTCTACAGTAAGAACAAATTTGCTCTCCATTCTTGAGCTGAGACATCCATCTTCTCTTGCACTCAGTCTGAGTTACAGCATTGGCTCCCCTGGTTCCCCAATCCATGGACTCAAACTGAATGACATCTCTAGGTTTTCTGGTTCTGCAGCTTGAAGAAAACATATTTTAGAACTGCTCATCCTCCATAATCACTTGAGCAGATTCTTATTAAGAATTCCTCTTTAATGTATATATATTCTATTGTGTTCTGGAGAACCCTAACACAAAAGTTATTATCTTTAAACATATAATACCATGCAATTATAGATTTAATTTCCTGTTTATCTTCTTCACTAGAATCCACATTCCATGTGTGTAGGGATTATATTTTCTTTGTTGCTTACTATGGCATGCCTAGAATCTAGAACAGTACCTAATATCAAGTACTCAATAGTATTTGTTGAATTAGTGCTGAAAAACCAGAGTGTTTTTTACTTTATAATTTTTGTTTGTTTAAAACATGCTTATTTGACCTTTTTCTGGCAAAATTTTAACTACTCTGTTTTAGTATTTATTCCTACAGGAAGAGCTTTAATTCATTCTCTGAATAGGATTGTGGGAAATATGGGGCACTTGAAACAAAATTTATCATATTGAGATGCTTTGTTTGTGTTACTTGGTGTGAACATTGACCTCAAACTCATATGAATGTCCACTACTCTTTAAGGAGTCCAAAAGAAAACCTTGTCAGTCATTCATAAACTGGTAGCAAGTGTCACTTTCTCTCCTTTTGAATGTAAAATGTTTCCCTTATTTTTTTTTCACCTGGTAGACCATCTTCCATTGAGGGTTTTGTTGGCATGGACCTTTTGTTTTTAATAATTCGGCCTTATGCCCAATCTCTTCCTACCAGCGCAACCATGAAGACTCATCCCTTGATGATACAGTGACAGGTAGTTACCTTATGGTAGCTCCTGGCCAGTGCAACCGTGAAGACTCATCCCTTGATGATACAGTGACTGGTAGTTGCCTTATGGTAGCTCCTGGCTTTGGCAGCCACTTTAAATATATGTTGACATTTCATATTTGGAATTTAAAGGTTTATTATACTTTCTTTCAATGTTGTGTATGCTTTTAAAAAACCTTTTAAATAATTATTTTTTAGCATTCAGTTATTTACATTAATCATTTTTCAGGTAACTAAATTTAAAATTGTTGGAATTGTTTACAAATTTTTAAAACTCAAATTACAATAAGAAATCAAATTAAAAATTAGGCAAATATAAATATTTTTAAAAAATCACTAATGTGCCATTCCAGTAGCTATTTCTATTCTTATCCATATTCTAAAATATTTTTATGATCCTAGAGATATAGTACCAATTAAGACAACCGGTTTTGTTTATTCTATTAATTTTTTCTTATGTGGAATACTATGTACATTTTTCATGGTCTAAAATATATGAAATATCAATAATACTGAGAATATTCAGTACTAAGAAAAAGATAAATCTTCTTTCCTGGCAGGAGGTTCAGTTCTATTTTCCCTTGCCTCTCCTACAATAGTACTTAAATACTAGTATATTTTATACTCTCTTGAAGAATTGATCTGAAAACTTCTTTAATATTTGACATATGCTACATGACATGGGATTCGCTCTTTGATTTGTTATAAATTTATGAGATTAGTTAGGTTTTGATCACAGAAGTCCTATAAATGTTTGTAAGCAAAAGCAAAGAATAAATGCTTTATACCTTATTTTGAGGTTAGGGCTATTATTCATATTTTCAAAGGAGATAAAGAATGTTACATTTATTGTGATAAAAGTTTAAAAGGCTTCTTGAGGAGTACACTAGTTATTAAATGGCTACACCTATTCCATTATAAAAATAATATAAAGTAAATAAATGGTAGTCAAGTGTATTTTACAATGTTTACATTTAAATAATTTCATTGAGAAATGCATAGTTCACTTTGATTTTTTCATTATTATTGTACTTCAATTTCTGGGGTACACGTGCAGATCTTTCAGGATAGGTGCATAGATATACTATGTCATGGTGATTTGATGCCTCCATCCCCCTGTCACCTGTCACCTACATTAGGTATTTCTCCTAATGTTATTCTCCAACCTCACCACCCCCTGCTATTGCTCCCCTAGCACCCGACCCCCTAGTGTGTGATGTTCCCCTCCAAGTGTCCATGTTTTCTCATTGTGCAATACCCACTTATGAGTGAGAAAGTGTGGAGTTTGATTTTCTGTTCTTGTATTATGTTTGCTGAGAATGATGGTTTCCAGATTCATCCATGTCTCTGCAAAGGACACAAACTCATCCTTTTTTATGGCTGCATAGTATTCTAGAATGTGTATGTGCCACATTTTCTTTATCTATTCTATCCTTGATGGGCATTTGGGTTGGTTCCAAGTCTTTCCTATTGTAAACAGTGCCACAATGAACATACGTGTGCATGTGTCTTTATAATAGAAAGATTTATAATCCTTTGGGTATATACCCAGTAATGGGATTGCTGGGTTTAATGTGAATAAGTTTTCTGTTACTATTTGGACATGAAAACAGATTTTCCCCAATTCTATGTCATGAATATAGGAATGAACTAGATCACCAAAAAATTTGAATTATACTTTCTAAACAGAAAGTTTATTGAAATTTTTTAAAAAATGAATGGATTATTTATTTAATAATTGCCTGCAAATTGGATGCCATTTTTAACCTTAAAAGAGAAAATACCTGGTGGCATTCTAGTTAAAATAATAAAATATTTACCACTTTGATTAAAAAAAATTACCTGGCTGTGCAGCTGTATGAGATAAAGATGCAATTTGTGATAGTTCCTTCTTTATTGGTGTTCCAGTAAGATACCGGGGGTTCAATTACCTACTTGTCACTTTCCAAATGTTGATTAGCTTATTTTCTTCTCACCTTTTCCTTGACACTATTGATTTTTAAGTTGAACTAGAGAAGAAAACAAATTAGAACAAAAATGTAAAACAAAAGCCGTTTCTATGAAGTATAGCTCTAGGTTTTGAAGCAAAAAAGAACGGAAGTATCACCCTATAGAGAATACTTCACTCTATGTATGCATTGCTTCTTTGTAAGAAACATTTATTTTCCACATTTAAAGAATTTTATGGACAAAGGATTGAATTCTTCACTTGCTTTTTGTCTTATTTAATTTTCTGCTGCTCGGTAGAGTATCACCAACTTGCTAAGTTATAAACAATAGAAGTTTATTTGGTTCCTGGTTCTGGAGGCTGTAAGTTTAATATTCAGTGGCCATATATGGTGAGGATTTTCTCACTGCATCATAAAATGACAGAAGAGAAAGTGAGTGCACAGAACACTTACGACCTAATCACTTCTTAAAGATTCTTTTCGTTAATATTGTTATAATAGCAATAAAACTGCATCAGGAGTTTCGGAGAAGACACATTTAAACCATAATATTTCTGTTGCAACATGTCAGCAATTTCACAATTTGTTTTGACAAAATGTTCTGCCTAGTGACGAACTATTAGACGCAACGGGAAAAGAATAAGTTAATGTTAATTATTTTTCCATACACATTCTCAAAAACTGAATAGGAACTTTTTTTCTGATTAATGCTTGTGATTATTTTTGCATTCTTTCTTCCAAGTACTTTTGGATTTTTCCTTCCTCCATGCCCTCATTACTAATTTCTCATAAAATTATTGTAAAACATTCTGTAGATTTTTTTCTTTTGGTAGAGTCTTACCATATATTGTAATATTAGGAACCAAGTAAACTATGTGGAAATGGTAGGCAAAATGTTTAGATCTTAATTTTATGCAACATTTCTATAGAAAAACAAATATTTCTGTAATGCATATGTATATACACATATAAAAAGGTAAAGATTGTGACTCTGTTTAAAAGACATTACCTTAAAGAGTGATTCAGCATACCTTAGAGAAACTGTTACAATTTCAGAGCACACATGCCAGAGTAAAAGACCAAAGGAACTTTATTTTAAACAGAAAATGGACATGGGTAAGAACTGTTTGACTGTTATGATTATTAAATACAATAAGATATTATTAGAAAAGTTTTTGGAATAAAAATATTAAAGGATTAATAAGCTAAACAGAATATCTGACAAGAATGTGTTAGATTTTGAGAATGATATGAGGCAGGTGCCTGAATATGAACATTCCACTGAAGTCCAGTTGATGTTCCCTTGGAAATAATTTTCATGCCAACTGGTCGGTGATAGAACTATTCTAAACACCTATAAAGGGAAAACACTGAATTCCCAAGGTTAAAATGAAAACTGAACAATTTCACTCAATTTTGAAAGCTCTTTTTCAAAATCAATAACCCTGAAAGCTGCTAGTAAAAGTGAAGACAATAGGGTTTGTTGGACAAATTTAATCTTTTTTTCTGTTTTTTATTTTTTAATTATTTTTACATTGTTAAACAAACTGTTTGGAAATAAGCTATTTGTATTTTGTACTTTTCCTCAAGTTTCTAACAAGATACTTTTACTAGCATCTTTCTATTTTTTGAACTGTTGTATTATTGTGACTGTCTCTAAATATGAGATATTATTCATTTTTATATGGGCCAGACTCAATAAAATTATTTGCTGCTGTTAGAGTGAGTGTTGAGGAATACAGATGAAAAGATAGAAGGAGTGAGAGAAAAGGAGAACACTAGAATGAGAGGGAAGATAGATTAATTCATGGTTATCTAATTTAAACATAATAGGGAAAATCATATAAAAACTTAAAACACTTTAATAAAATGGTAATGCATATCTTTTAAAGAATATGAATAGAACATCTAATAATTATTTGGATTTGGAGAATTATTTGAGCCAAGTGTCTATATATCTGTACATTTTTTCTAGGTTTCTAACATTAGAAATAAATACTTCTTTCCAACATATTATAATTAAGTAGACATTCTCAGGAAACATTTAGGTGCGAAGGATTGTGGGTGTTGTTTGCATTGATTTTCAATTTAATAAGCCCAATTGAAATACCATATATACTGTGAATGACTCACATTGGGATGAGAGTAGAAATCTGTGCTCTTTTCCTAAGAAGTAAAACAGAACATAATATGAAACTATTAGAAGCAAATGAAATTATTAATGAATACATAATCACTAGAAATAAATTTTAGAGCAACTATTTCCAGTTAGCTTAAATGTAAAAGTAAACTCACAGAAACTGTTAACATAAAATTTTTCTCTGGCACTGGCCCAACCCTTTATTTTTCAATTACCAAATCACTGTCACTATTCAAATGTACTAATTTTTCTTAGATTGATGATCCTTTCTTATCTTTCTTTTTCGTATATATTCATTCACAAGATAATCATTAATATTTTGTCAAAATATGTACATTTCTGTCATCTTCTCTATAAAAAAAATTAGGAAATTTTTATATCCATAGAAATGTTTTAGTTAATATAACTTTTCCTGCCATGCTAAGGCTTTTAGAGTAATCATTACAAGACAGTAAATGATTTATCATTGTCTGTTATTGCCATGGCTTTAGTGGTACCAACACAATCCTTTTGAAGATGTACAAAATATCATTTAGGATGGAATCCAGTCTTCAAAACTCTGCAGTCATCCAACCCTCAGGAAGGTCCTGAATATTTCTGATGCTTTTTTTATTAGCTCTTCCAAAGACTGTTATACTTCCTCCATCACAGAGGTTAGATGCAGATAAATTTAAAAATTATAGTAGAGAAAGTTATAGATACTTGGATAGTTAGATCCTTCGAAAGGAGCAAGTATAATTTTGATAATTTTTTCTGATATTTCAAACCTTGGGAATAAATTTCAAAATATTTTCAAAGCTATAATGAGGTATAATTGACATTTAAATATGTATATGTTTAAGGTATATGAAGTGATAATTTGATACATGTATACATTGTGAAATTATTAGCACAATCTAGGTAGGTAACACATTCATCACTTCACTGGGTTAACTTTCTATCTCTTCTCTTTGTGTGTGTGTGTGTGTGTGTGTGTGCGCGCGCGTGCGTGCGCGCGTACGCTCACATGTTTGTGCACAGTGAGAACATTTAGGATCTACTCTCTTCCCAAATTTCAAGTATAAATATGATACAGGACTTTTTCAGTGTTTCTTCTCCAACCAGAGACCTCAGTGGCCAGCAATGTCCATGCCCAGAGCCTCTCTTGTCTCCAGGCTCACCTCTGGAGTTATCCTGCCTACTCAACTCACTGGGCTATACTTGGCTTGAGCCCTGGCCTGGATCTCACACCCACCAAAGCGAGCCAGGCTCGGAAGGGCAAGGGGTGTGTTAGTGCTGGTTGGTACAGCAGGACAGGTGGCTACACATGGCCACACTGGCATCAGCTCTGTCCAAGGCTGAAGCAGGACAAGGCATGACACAAGTGGCTTCTGCCTTGGGTGTTCTTGACTGAACAAGAGGAACATGGTGGTGCCCAAAACATTTGTAGATGCCATTCACCCCGGATCCCCAAGGAGTGTGTTACAGAGTGTTACAGCTCTCACTCAGGGATTCCTGAGGTCTAGGCCCCCAGAACAGTCATATCTCTTCTGTCCTTCATACCACCTCACTCTGGCCCATGGTTTCTGGGCTGACCAGCCCCTGTTTCCCTGTCACTGTCTGTCTTGTGGGGCAGCTGCCTGGTGTTGGCAAAGGATGGAGGGTTACAGTGTTTCACCCTTTTTGGTACCCATGTTAAGCAGGTCCCAGGTTCTTGTCTTATGTCTAAGAAGAATGAGGTCACGCTGACAACTGAAAGGTGAGCAAGGCAAGGAGTTTTATTGAGTAACAGCTCTTAACAGAGAGGGAACCTGAGGAGAGCAGCTCCTACCTTGTGTCAGGTAATCTCCCAATGTGGCTGATTTGGGGTTTTATGGGCTGACAATGGGGACGTGTGTGCTGATTGGTTTGCACGTATGCAAAAAGGCTAGAAAAAAGCACCACTGAAAGATGGGCACAACAGGGCAAAAACGAATTAGAGAAACGTAGTTTTATGTAAATTAGGTGAAAGGTGGGCATCACTCAGAGGAAAGCACACCAAATAAAACAAGAGGTTCTCAATTGGTCCACGGGTTTATCTGAGACTTGTAGCTTGGTTTTCAAGCTTTAAACTGTCTTTGGCTTGAAGGTTGGTTTCACTGGGCACCTGCCCCTGTCTCCTAGGATTTGTCTGCTGCTATCACACACACTATTTCTACTACTATGTTTGTTAAAATAAAGCTTTGTGAAGATTTATTTCTGGAAATGGTGACATGAAGAGGTCAGACTATTTCTCCATACATAAAATCCTTATAAAATTTGAGTACACATAAAACAATCATTTCATTGCACTAGATAATGGTAGACATTTATTCATGATATACTTTTACCACTTCTGTTAAGTATGGCAACTTTCTGGCCTTCTTCCCTAAGGTTATTCTAATTTCCTTCCCCAGATAGTGGTGAAGATTTTACTATCCAGGTTCAAGTAATAGCAGAGCAGCTAGAATTTTAAACAGTAGATTTTGGAAGTTGAGAGAGCCTTACAATGTGCTGAGTAATCTTCTACTTACTTATATATGTATCATGTGGATGGGAGAGCCCAGAAAGACCAAGGAAATAATAAAGCTTAGGGATACTTGTGAAGTGGTTGATGCTTTGAATAGGTTTCTCAACTCATTCACAGTTGGAGAGACAGAGTGCTGTAGCCAATATGGTTTGAGGTGCTTGCACAAAATCATGGAATAGTAGTGAAACTATGAAAGCCAAGATATACCCTCTAGGGAGCCAGGCAGATAGATGAACAATCAAATATGGGTGTATACATATATGCAAACAGACAGAGAAGCTGAGCAGGTAAATCAATGATGGCTCATCACACAGGAGAAAAAGTAACTGCAGTCCAGTTAATGAAAACTTAATAAGAAACTTTTAAAAATAAATGAAAGAACCATTAGAAGAACAAAATAAAATCTTGAGCAGCCACAACTAATTGTACACTCTTCCCAATTTTTAACACCTATACTGGACATTGGGAAACCACGAGAGTAAAATACTTTGCAAAAAAATATAAGTCAATGAAAAATAATCACCAAATGAGTCAACCTGTTGGCTTTAGCAGTATCCTTTAGAGCATTGTATTTTTCAGGGCTCTCCAGAGAAATATAAATAAGAAAATACACAAAGATGTACATATTAGGAAACTTATTGTAAAAATTTACCCATACAACTGTGGACACCAAGAAGTCCCAAGATCTGTTATCTGCAATCTGGAGGACCAGAAATGCTAGTGGTCTAATTCAGGTAGTATCTGAAGGCATTAGAAAAGGAGAGTTGATGGTGCAACTACTAATGTGAGTTCAAAGGCATGAGAGCCCAGGACAGGGAGCTGGGGTGTTAGCCCTGTTCTGATATTCAGAGGAAGGGTAAGATGGAAGTCCCACTCAAACAGGGAGAGCAAAACCTCCCTTCTGGCTTTTGTTTTATTCTGACCCTCAACATGTTGGATGATGCCTGCCCCCACTGGTAAGGTCAATCCTCTTTATTTTATATACTGAATCAAATGCTGCTCGCTTCCAAAAACAACCTCACAGAAACAAGCAGAAATAGCATTTTACCAGGTATTTCAGCATTCCTTAACTAAGTCAAGTTGACACATAAAATTAACAATCAAAAGCATGTATTGAAATTCCAAAAACAAATAAAAATACCCATATTGGGTGAACATTTGCTCAATCATTATTAGCATACTTTTCTTAGTCTTAAAAGAGAAGTGGAAACTATATAATATAATCAGTAGGAATGTTAGAGATGATAAATACAATAAATAAAATAAAAAATGTGGTAGCTGGTTTAACAGCAGAATTGAGATGGCAGAAAAATAATCAGTGAACTTAAAAATAGATATCAACAGATATAATACAAACAATAGGAGAAAAAAGCAAAGAAATCATGGATTTGAAGATGCCACAGTTTAAGAAAATTCTGAGTTAGGAGTTTAGGAAGCTCAACATTTTCCAATTAAATGTAAAGAGAATCAGACCATATATTTACATATTAAAATGCAATTTTTTTAAGATGAGATTTTACTATGTTGTTTAAGCTAGATTAGAACTCCTGGGCTAAAGGGAGTCTCTTATCTTAGTCTCCCAAGTAGCTGAGACTATAGGTGCATATCACTACACCCATTAAAAACATTATTTTTTAAAACAGTAATATTATGAATGGCTTATATGCAATATATATTATATCAATAGCACAGATAAATTAATAAACAAAGCTTTACTAGCAAAAAAATTCTATTTTACAAACAAGTTGTTTGGTATTAACTTGAAAAAGATATTGATGGATTTGGAAAATATTTGCCATATTCTTCAAAATAGTTGTAGTTATAATTTATCTCAATTTAAAATATCTCAGCTAGTTTATTTGGTAATTAAAACACACAAATTCCAAACTCCACTACAAGTTTTATTTCATTTCCTATCAAAGAGATTTCTACCATCTTCCATATATATCATAGTGTCCTAACATTTTGTTCACCCTTAACATGTCTTTTTGTGTAAGTTGTTTTCAACAGTTTTGTTGAATTATGGTTGATTATCAATAAACTACATATATTTAAAATGTATAGTTTGATAAATTTTAAATATCAAGGCAAAGCTGGGAAACATGGCTGACGAGATGCAGCCAGGTGAAACAGCTTCCCCCAAGAGACCCAAAAACCTGGCATATGTCTAGCAGATCTTCAGAGGGGAGGCACCTAGAATGGTCAGAGGGAATACACAGAAGCTAGGATGAAGGGAGAGTAAGCTGGGAGTCATGCATGGACCATGCACCTGGACTTGTTCATGATCCTCAATGATCCCAGAGAAACAGGTTAGTTGAACTGACAAGGCACAACCTGCTCTCACAACGGGCTTCTGGAATCCTGGCAGGAGGAGACCTCTTACCTGTTATGAACACTTGAGTTGACAACAAGAGCTGCTTGGATAAATGGTAGGTGTAGCACTCTAACTGGTGTCAAGCCCAGAAGGTTTGATACAGGGGTGTAAGTAGCACAGCATGGACTGCAACTCCCATCTCTGCTGGCTTGATGGCTCATATAATAGATTTTAGTCCAAAGGGAGTTCTCAGACCTGAACTCTATAAAGTGGTTTTCCTCACCAAACAGGGCTGGTCTGACCTGAGCCCATGCAGTCTGGCCTTCAGTGACCTGGGAGCCTGTATCATAGCTTCTGCACTGGCAGACTGTGCCTAACCAGTGGAGAGCTCTAGTGGGGTGGCCCCCCATGGCTATGCACCAACCTGCTCACTAATGCAGCTTTCCTGGGACCTACAGCCATGCTCTACAAAGCTTTGGCAGTGCATGTATGCATAGGCTGATCTTGCATTCCCTTTTCTGCCAGCTTCCTGGGAGGAATGCCCTCCACTCTCTTTCTTTGCAATACCACCATTGCAATTGGAACCTTGGTAGACACAGAGACTGTTGGCCCTGCCCCCAACAGCACCCCACCCCTGTGCCAACACAATTGCTGGAGTGAAACTAGGCATGGGGAATGGCGGACTCTCCCTTGCCCTAAGTGGCCACCTCTGCCTGCATGAACACCCACAGAAGGCTCACACAGTCCTAGACCCACCAGCACCCTGCCCTTGTGCTAGTACCACAACCAGCCAGATGGTATGCATGGCATCAGTGGAGGCCCCTGCACCCACCTCAACTGTGCTGCCTTCACAGGTGTTGTGAATGCCCACACAAGGGCTGTGAAACTGGCACCAGCTAGCACCCTGCTGCAGCTGACCAGCATGCACCCATTGTGCTGCTGCTGCTTCTGCTGCTGCTGTCATGTGTGAACAGGGACAGATCCCACTGGCACTAACCTGTGAATCACTTTGGCTGGCACCACCTACTGCAGTGCTGGGACCATAAGTTTAGGAACATGCCCACCCCCTGAATCATAGTGGATTTGCCACCTCGAGAAGCCGGAGAACAAAGTCAGGGCCTGATACAAGTACCCTAGAGTTAGAACATGCAGTCCAGGGGTTGTGAGCTGAGCCCTGGACCCCTGAAGTCTTCTAGAAATAAAGCCAATTGACTGAACTCACCTTATACCACAATCAGACTCTCCAGATCATGAAACAGGATAAAATAAAAAGAATCCAAAAGAGAGCAGCTTCAAAGATTGAAGGCATATTAGTCCACGGAGATGAGAAGAAACAAGCA
The DNA here is from genome assembly GCA_031835075.1 of Saguinus oedipus. Lineage (NCBI taxonomy): Eukaryota > Metazoa > Chordata > Mammalia > Primates > Cebidae > Saguinus > Saguinus oedipus. Next base: position 47,821,211 of record CM063186.1, on the reverse strand, counting down.
CAGGAATTTTGACAACTCAAAAATCAGACTACTTTCTTTTCTCTAGTGACCACAGTAACTTTTCAGAAGGGTTCTAAAATGGGCTGAGATGACTAAAATGATAGAAATAGAATCCAGATTATGGATAAGAATGAATATCGCTGAGATACAGGAGCATAGTGAAACTCAATCCAAGGAGTAAGAATCACAATGAAATGACACAGGAGCTGACAGAAAAAAAAAATAGCTATATAGGAAATAATCTAAACAATCAGATAGGGCTAAAATAATTACAATAATTTATTATTCAATTATAAGTATTAATAGCAGAATAGACCAGGCTGAGGAAGGAATATCAGAGCTTAAAGACTGGCGTTCTGAAATAGATCACTCAGACAAGAATAGTAGGAAAAAAGAATGAAAAGGAAAGAACAAATCTCTAAGAAATATGGCACTATGAGAAGAGACAAGTCTACAACTGGTTGGTGTCCCTGAAAAAGATACAGAGAATGAAACCAACTCAAAATGTATTTCGGGATATCATTCGTGAGAGCTTCTCCAACCTAGCTAGAGAGACTCATATGATTTAGCTCTGTATTCCTCCCCAAATTTCATGTCAAATTGTAACATGTGTCAGGGGAGGGGCTTGGAGGGAAGTAATCAGATCATGAGGGCAGATTTCCCTCTTGCTCTTCTTTTGACAGTGGGTTCTCATGAGATCTGATGGTTTAAAAGTGAGTGGCACTCCAAACCACTTCTGTTACCATGTGAAGAAGGTCCTTGCTTCCCCCCAAACTTCTACCATGATTGTAAGTTTCCCACGTTCTCCTAGTCATGCTTCCTGTTAAGCCTTTGGAACTGTGAGTCAATTAAACATTTTTTTTTCTTTATAAATTACCCGGTATGGGCAGTTCTTTATAGCAGCATAAAAATTGACTAATACAAAAAATTGGTACTGGGAGTGGGGCACTGCTATAAAGATACTCTAAAATAAGGAGGCAACTTTGAAACTGGGAAATGGGCAGACAATAGAACAGTTTGAAGGGCCAGAAGAATTCAAGAAGATGTGAGAAAGTTTGAGACTTCCTAGAGACTTTTTGAATGGTTTGACCAAAATGCTGATAGTGAAATGGATACTAAAGTACAGGCTGAGTTGGTCTCAGATGGAGAGGAGAAACTTATTGGTAACTGGCAGAAAGCTCACCCTTGTTATGCTTTAGCAAAGAGACTGGTGGCATTTTGTCCCTGCCCTGGAGATCTGTAGAATTTTGCACTGGAGAGAGATGATTTATGGTATCTGGTGGAAGGAATTTCTAAGCAGAAAAGCATTCAAGATATGACCTAGTTGTTTCTAAAAGTGTATAGTCATATATGTTCAGAAAGAGATGATCTGAAATGGGACCACATATTTAAAAGGAAAGAGAGCATAAAAGTTAAAAAAAAAATGCAGCCTGACCATGTGATAGAAAAGAAAATCTCATTTTCTGAAGATAAATTCAAGCCAGCTGCAGAAATTTGCATAAGTAACAAAGAGTCCAATGTTAATTTCCAAGGCAATGGGGAAAATATCTCTAAGGACTTCCAGAGATCTTCATGGCAGCCCTTCTTATCACAGGACCAGAAACCTAGGAGGAAACATGGTTTTGTGTGCTGAACCCCCAGCCCTGCTACTCTGTGCAGCCTCAGGACATGGCACCCTGTGTACCAGCCGCTTCAGCTCCAGCCATACCTACAGGTGGCCAAGGTACTGCTCGAACCATTGCATCAGAGGATGCAAATCCAAATCCTTAATGACTTCTACTTGGCTTTGGGCCCACAAGTGTGCAGAAGGCAAGAGTTGAGGTGTGGGAACCTTCATCTAGATTTCAGAGGATGCTTGGTAATGACTGGATGTCCAGGCAGAAGTCTGCTTCAGGGATTGAGCCCTTATGGAGATCCTCTCTACTAAGGAAGTGTGAAGGGGAAATGTGTGGTTAGAATCCCCACACAGAGTCCCTACTGGGGCACTGCCTAGTGGAGCTATGAGAAGCAGACCACCATTCTCCACATCCCAGAATGGTAGATCCACCGACAGATTGCACTGTGCACCTGGAAAAGCCACAGATACTTGATGCAAGCCTGTGAAAACAGCCACAGGGCTGTACCCTATGCAATCAAAGGGGCAGAGCTTCCCAAGGCCTTGGGAGCTTACCTCTTTCATTAGTTTGGCCTAGATTTGAGACATGAAGTCAAAGGAGATTTTGAAGCTTTAAGATTTAATGGTTACCCAACTGGGTTTTGTACTAGTATGGGGCCTGTAGCCCCTTTGTTTTGGCCAATTTCTCTCTTTTGGAAAGGGAATATTTACCAAATGTGTTGTATTTTGGAAGTAACTAACTTCTTTTTGATTTTACAAGATCCTAGATGGACGGGATTTGCTTTGTCTTGGATGAGACTTTGGAGTTGGACTTTTGAGTTAATGATGGAATGAGCTAATGCTTTGGAGGACTCCTGGGAAGTCATGATTGGTTTTGAAATATGAGAAATATATGAGATTTGTGAGGGGCCGGGGGCAGCATAGTATGGTTTGGCTCTGTGTCTCCACACAAATCTCATGTTAAATTGTAATCCCCATGTTTCAGTGGAGGAGGTGACTGGATAACAGGGAAAGATTTTTCCCTTGTTTTTCTCATTATAGTGAGTGAGTTCTCATTAGGTCTGATGGGATAAAAGTGTGTGGCAATTTCCCTCCCATTTGCTCTCTCCTGCCACCATGTAAAGAGGGTCCTTACTTCCCTTTTGCTTTCTACCATATTTGTAAGTTTCCTGAAGCCTCCTATTTATGCTTCTTGTTAAGCCTGTGGAACTATAAGTCTAATAAACCTCTTTGATTAATAAATGACCCAGTTTCACGTAGTTCTTTATAGCAGTATGAAAGCAGACTACTACAGAGGCAAACATTCACATTTAGGAAACGCAAACAACCCCAGTAAGATGCTCCAGAAGATTATCTCCAAGACAAATATCATCATATTCTCCAAGGTTTAATGAAAGCTAAAAAATATTAAAGGCAGATAGAGATGAAGTATTCATCATCTACAAAGGGAAGCCCATCTGACTAATGGTGGACCTCTAAAAAATATTCCTGCAAACCACAAGAGAATTGGTGTCAATATTCAATATTCTGAAAGAAAGAAATTCCAATTAATAATTTCATATTCAGCTAAACTAAACTAAGCAACATACATGAAGGAGAAATAAGATCCTTTCCAGACAAGAAAATGCAGAGGGAATTCATTCCCACCAGACCTGCCTTACAAGAGCTACTGAAGAAAGCTCTAAATGTGGAAAGAAACGATGATTGCCAGACACTACAAAGAACATTTGTAAGTACACAGACTAGTGACACCATAGAGAACCACACAAACAAGTCCTCATGATACCAGCTAACATAATGACTGGACAAATTCACGAATGTCAATACTAACCTTGAATGTAAAAGGGCTAATTGTCACAATTAAAAGACACTGAGTGGCAAGCTGAATAAAGAATCAAGACCTACTGGTATAGTGACTTCCAGAAACCCATCTCACATGCCATGACATCCTATGCTCAAAATAAAAGGGTAGTGAAAAATCTAGCAAGCAAATGGAAAACATATAAAAGAAGGGATTGTCATTCTTATTTCAGATAAAACAGACTTTAAAACAACAAAGACCAAAAAAGTCAAAGAAGGTAATACATAATGGTAAAGAGTTCCATTTAACAAGACCTAACTATCCTAATATGCATGCACCTAACACAAGAGCACCCAGATTGATAAAGTAAGTTTTTTGTTCATTTGTTTTTCTGTTTGTTTTGTTGTGTTTGTTTGAGATGAAATATCATTCTGTCACCCAGGATGGAGTGCAGTGTTACAATCTCAGCTCATTGCCTCCAGGGTTCTAGCAATTCTCCTGCCTCAGCCTCCCGAGTAGCTGGGATTACAGGTGCCCACCACACACAGTTAATTTTTATATTTTTAGTAGAGATGAGGTTTCACCATGTTGTCCAGACTGGTTTCAAGCTCCTGAACTCAGGTGATCCACTCACCTCGGCCTCCCAAAGTGCTGAGATTACAAGTGTGAGCTACCCAGCCCAGCCATAAAGTAAGTTTTTAGAGACCCACAAAGTGACTTAAATTCCCACATAACAATAATAGGAGACTTCAACATCCCACTGACAGTATCAGACAGATCATTGAGGCAGAGATTAAGATATATTCAGGATCTCAACTCAGCATAGGAGCAGACGGACCCAATAGACCTCCATAGAACTCTCCAACCAAAACAACAGAATATACATTCTTCTAATCACCACACACACAGCACATACTCTAAAATTGACCACACAATTGGACATAAACCAATCCGCAGCAAATGCAAAAGAACTGATATCATACCAACCACTCTCTTGGACCAGATTGTGATAAAATTAAGAATCAAAATTAGAAAAATCACTCAAAATCATACAATTACATGAAAGCTAAATAACCTACTCCTGAATTACCTTTGGGTAAAGAGTTAAATTAAGGCAGAAGTCAAAAATTTCTTTTAAACTGAGGACAAAGATATAACATACCAGAACCTTAGAACACAGCTAAAGCAGTGTTAAGAGGAAACTTATAGCACCAGACACTCTCATCAAAAAGATGGAAAAATCTAAATTTATCAGCTTACCATCATAACAAAAAGAACTAGAGAACTAAGAGCAAACCAAACCCAAAACTAGCAAGAGACAAAAAAATAAGCAAAATCAGCACTGAACTAAAGAAAACTGAGACACAGAACACTAAAAGATCAAGAAAACCAGGAGGTTTTTAAAAATATAATTAAATAAACAGACAGTTAACTAGCTCAATAAAGAAGAAAATAGAGAAGACCAAATAAACACAATTAGAATGAACAAAGGGAATATTGCTACTCATGCCACAAAAATACAAATGACAATCAGAAAATATTATTAATGTCTCTATGCACACAAGCTAGAAAATCTATAAAAAATTTAAAAATGGATCAATTCTGGATACATATATCCTCCCAAGACAGAATCAGGAAGACACAGAATCCCTGAACAGGCCAAAAATATGCTCCAAAACTGAATCAGTAGTAAATACCCTACCAACCAAAAAAGCCCAGGACCAGATGGATTCACAGCCAAATTCTACCAGATGTACAAAGAAGAGTTGTTACCCTTCCTATAGAAACTGTCCAAAAAATTGAGAAAGAGGGACTCTTCTCTAATGCATGTTACGAGGCCAACATCATCCTCATACCAAAACCTGGCAGAGACACAATAAATAAAGAAACTTTAGGCCTATCTCCTTAATGAATATTGATACAAAATTTCTCAACAAAATACTACTGGCAAACTGAACCCAGCTAATACATCAAAAAGCTTATCCATCACAATTAAGCAAGCTTCTTTCCTAGGATGCAAAGTTTATTTAAATGTGCAAATAAATAAATCTGATTCATCACATAAAGAGAAATAAAGACAAAAACCCCATTATTATCTCAGTAGCTACAGAAAAATCTTCCAATAAAATTCAATAATGTTTTATGTTAAAAATGCTCAATAAACTAGATATTGAAGGAACATATCTCAAAATAATAAGAACTGTCTGTGACAAACCCATAGCCAACATTATGCTGAAAGGGAAAAAGCTGGAAACTTTCCCTTTGAAAACCAGCACAAGATCAGAATGCCTTCTCTCACCAAACCTATTCAACGTAGTATTGGACATCCTAGCCAGAACAAACAAGCAAGAAAAATAAAAAAGTACATCCAAAAGAAGAAAGGAAGCTAAACTATCCCTGTTTGCAGATGACATGATTCTAAATCTTAGAAACCCCACAGGCTTGTCACAAAAGCTCCTTCAGCTGATAAACAACTTTAGTAAAGTTTCACGAATACAGTCAATGTACAAAATTCACTAGAATTCCTATACACCAACAACAGTCAAGCCAGTAGCCAAATCAGGAAGGCAATCCCATTCACAATTGCCACACGAACTATAAAATACCTAGGAATACAGATAACTAGGGAGATTAAAGGTCTCTACAATGACAGCTACACAACACTACTCAAACAAAGCAGAGATAATGCAAACAAATGGAAAAACATTCCATTCTCATGAATAGGAAGAATCAATATTGCTAAAATGGCACACTCTCTCCAAAGAAATTTATAGATTCAATACAATCCTATCAAACTACCAGTGACATTTTTCACATAACCAGAAAATTCTATTCCAAAATTCATATGGAACCAAAAAAGAGCCCAAATAATCAAAGCAAATATAAGCAGATTAACAAAGCAAGCAAGCTACCAAATTTCAAACTGTACTAAGTGGCTACAGTAACCAAAATCACGTTAAATTGTACAAAACCCAACACATATACCAGTGAAACATAACAGATAGTAAACAGACAACCCATAAGATAGGAGAACGTTTTGCAAACTATATTTGACAAAGATCTAATATCTAGCATCTATAAGGAACTTAAACAAATTTACAAGCAAAAACCAGTCAACCCCATTGAAAAGTGAGCAAATGACATTAACAGATACTTCTGAAAATAGAACATGCATGTGACCAAAAAGCATATGAAAAAATTACTTGATATCATTGATCACTAGAGAAATGCAAATCAAAACCACTATGAAACACACTCTCACACCAGTAAGAATGGCTATTATTAAAGTGAAAAACAACAAATGCTGGCAAGGTTTCAGAGAAAAGAGAACAGTTATACACTGTTTGTAGGAGTGTAAACAAGTTCTATCATTGTGGAAAGCCGTGTGGCTATTTTTCGAAGAGCTGAAAACAGAAATGTTTGACCCCACAATCCCATTACTGAGTATGTACCCAAAGGCATATAAATCATTCTATCATAAAGACACACGCATGCATGTTTATTGCAGCACTATTCACAACAAAAACATGGAATTCACCTAAATGTCCATCAATGGTAGACTGGAAATGTGGTACACATGTACCATGGAATACTATGCAACCATAGCTTAATAAAAGGATTGAGACCGTGTCCTTTGTAGGAACATGGATGAAGATGGAGGCCATCACCCATTATTTTTGCATTAGCAAACTAACACAGTAACAGAAAAGCAAGTGAGAGCTTACAAGTGAGAGCTTGTAATGATAAGAACACATGGACACATAGAGGGAAACAACAGACACTGGGTCCTACTTGAGAGGGAAGAGTTAGGACGAGGGAGGGGATCAGAAAAAATAACTAGCGGTTAATAGACTTAATATCTGGATGGCAAAATAATCTGTATAACAAGTCCCTGTGACATGCATTTACCTATGTAACAAATCTGCACATGTACCCCTGAACTTAAAAGTTAAGAAAAAGAAAAAAAATCTATATACCCATAAAACCATCACCAGAATGAAGAAATAAACATAATGGATATGTCTTTCACATACAAATGGTATCTCATAGTCCCTTGTAATTTATACAACTATTAGTATAATTTTGGCTATTAAAGATTGGTTTCAATTTTCATACAATATGTATTCCTTTTTATGCAGATTTCTTTCACTCAGCATAATTATTTCATGAATCATGCTTTTGTTTATATTCATATTTCAGTAGTTATTTTTCTGATGAATATCCTGTTGAATTTGTTTATGGGATAAATTTTGAGATAAATTGTAAGAATTTAAATAACTACCTAGTTGTATAATTGTTTCTATGAATATCTGCAATCTATTTCATTATCTTATTTATTCAAAAAAATTAATTAAATAACAAATTGTCAATGTAGATATTTGATTGGATGAACCAAAAATTTACAAATTGATTCTGAAATGTTTAGACAAATCAATATTGCCATAGATCTGTTACATGGTTAAATAAAAAGAATTATTTTTGTTAGTGGATTTAAAAGTTATTCATATGATATTTTAGGTATAAAGTATTTACATGTGATTTTTTTATCAAGATCACTATTAATAAAATATTTCTTTACATAATCAAATTGGCCAATAGAAATTTTAAAATCTGAACTTTGAATTGAAATAAATCTTACAATTTAGAACTATTCCAAATTAAGATAAAGCCAATGTAGTAGCAAAATATTAACTTTAAATTATTAACTTTAATAATTCAGAAGTAGAATCACTATTTACATGTGACCATAATCTCAATGATATCTAAGAAAGTAGAAATGAAGATATCAAGTTAACAAAATATTTGTGTACCACTTTTTAAAAGAGATATATTTCACCTGCTTTTTTGTTAATATGAAAATAAAAATATATAATGGCAATCATTTTAGGTAATTTCTAGCAAAAATGTGGGCAATATTACCAAAGGAAAAGGAGGGGATAGCAGAACAAATAATATGTCCAATATCATATAGTTGTTAATTAATAGTGCAATTATGATTCTAAATATCGTCTTCTTTATCTTTTAAATTTTAGCCAGGTTTTTAAAAAATGAATTCATATTAAATATCTTTCATCTTTTTATATTGTATATTATATACATTATATATACAAGATATGTTATATATTATATTATATATGATTTCTTCAATTTTATAATGTATATATATGATGATATGTTGTCTAGTACCTAACAGAACCACGAATTTATTAAAAACTGAAATTCCTTCAGTTTTTAAATTTGTAATACATGTTTAAATTATGTCTTCTATTTTGACTGTTATACTATTCATCAAAAGTATTAATAAATTCCAAATGACACCATGCATATGATGATGAATTTATAAAAATAGTATAAAAATTAGGCCTAAATTTATATATCTGACAAGAAAAAAAGACAGTCTTTGGGTTTTAAATTATATAAATATTCATAAAATGAATTTTTTTTCTTTGCATAACTATGTGTATGTGTGTGTGTATATATATATATATATATATAAAATGAAGCGCTCTCTCTCTATATATATGTGTGTGTGTATAAATATATATATATACACACACACATACACATAATTATGCAAAGATACACACACACACACACACATATATATATATATATATATAGAGAGAGAGAGAGAGCTTCATTTTTCATATGTGATTGTAGTATTGAATTCCATGTTCCATTTTAAGGAATATATTCTACCACAACACTTAAATGGATAAAAAAAATAACAATCAGATTTTGTATTGATTATAGTTTACCTCTATTGTGGAAAAGACGAAGTATTGATTCACTAAGGTTCATAAGTAAAATGATCTATCTAAAGGTGCTGGTTGAATATTACAATAATGCTTTTACCCTAGTGATGTATCACTACAGAAATATGTTAGAAACTGACACCACTCCTAAATTTTTAGAACTTGATCTTCAGATAAAAAAGCTGCCTTTTATAATAATCTATAACTTTTTTTATTAAAAACATGATATCCGGTCCAGCACTTTAGTAAATATTCAGAACATAAGTGCCCTCAGGAGATCCGAACAATGTCTGAATGTTGTCAAGGTGAAACACATAGAAACTGGCTGTCAACTGATTTTCAGCCATTCCTCTTTTACTTTTACTTTGTAAAGATTTGTAAGTATTAACCTTTCCTACATTAGCTTTGATGAAATAGCTCTCAGTATCCTAAATCAATTAGGAAAGAAAGATAAACATATGCAATTGTGTCAACTTCCAACATACTTTGGTCAGAAGCAAACCCAAATATAGACCAGATTTAAAAAAAAAAAAAAAAGAATTTTTAAATAATCAAGTTCATTCTTAGTGTTTCCCCGGGGAGCTACCCTCTTCACCAAATAACTCCTAATCTGTTAGAAAATCACACAAGCTTTAGTTCCTGGCTGCTATATTTCATTGCTGGAGACAGCTGTAGAGTAAATCAAGCATCAAATAGACTGTAATTCACCCACCTTTACACTGGTGTGCCTTTTACTGCAAGGTTATATAGATGTCATAGAATTACTTGATTAGCATTCTTTTAGGGTGAGCAAACTTCAGTGCAAATTCAGGAAGCTGAACTGAATCAATAGAGTTTGGACGACATGAAAATGAACTTTATTGAACCCTGCAGAGTACTAGCTATTATAAAATTCAGAATAGGAAAGGAATGGAAAATATGTTTCTTCCTTATTTTGTATTTTACTCCTAATAATGTTATTTTGGGAATAAATTTGTCATACCTTTTTATTGCAAAGGAAATAATTTCTGGCCCTGCCTTAGACTCTAAGAGCCAGTGACTATGCACTCACAGTATTTGTGAAGTACTGGATGACCAAAACTCTTGAAGATCAGAAAAGCCAATGAATGCAAGATCATTTAGAACCAGGGACTCCAATTTCAACAGTTTGTTTCTTTATCTCATCTACCTACTTTTCTCTGCATGTTGGCTCCATTCTCTCTTACTTCCAACCAGCTTTCTTAACTGACATATTAGAAATTCCAGCAGAGAAAAACAGGCAAACTTGGCTTCAGTTTAATGGTTTCCAGGAAAAGACATTCCTTTCTACAATCAACTATACCTCATAAACAGGGAGCTATATCAGAAACTAGGAGATCATATAGAGACATATTTGAAGCTGGGAGAAATTTCAATTGGCACATAGAAAAGTACTGCTTTTATCTAATATTTCTTCTATTTACTAAAACAGATTTTTTTTCTATCTTTTATTTATTTAATTTCTCTTCTAAAGGAAGAGAAAGCATGCAGAGTAAATAAAAGACACATAAAATATCTGTTCTAAAATTGGAGAAAACTTAAACAGCTCTCAATATTCAAACTAGTATGTTGAGTATGACTCAGCCATGCTTCTCAATTCTTTCTAGTAACATTTATAGATATTTTCAGTCTATGTTTTTTTCTGATTCTCCTTAGAGAATAAAAGTTTAAATAATTTCTCATAAACATCCCAATTTTACCATTATGTTTGCAGTTTTATTTTAATTCTACTTCATATAAAATGAGAAAATGAAGTAGAAAAGTGTGAAAATGTGAATGCCATTTGTCATATAAATGTTTTCTCTCCTCTTAATACATCTCCTAATATCAACCGGTTCCGTTTCTCTTAAATCATTAAGTAAAAATCTAGTTTTCAAGGAGTCATAACTAAGGAATAAAATATACTATAAAACAGTATGAGAAAATAAATGAATAGTGTGGGAGGCTGTATGTGGGTGGGGCAGGGAGTCCATAGTATCTCTAAAGTATTTATTCAATTATACTGTGAACCTAAAACTGATATAAAAATTAAATGTATTGACTTCTGAAAAATAGATTTCAGGGTTGCAAGTGCAGTTTTGTTACATGGACAACATACAGTGGTGAAGTCTAGGCTTTTAATGGCTCTATCACCCAAATAACGTACATTGCACCCATTACATAATTTCTCATGTCTCATTACCCTCTCACCATCCCACCTTTCCAAGTCTCCAATGTCTGTTATTACTCTAATTGTGTTCCTGTATATACATTACTTAGCTCACTGTTCAGTGAGAACATACAGTATTTGGCTTTCTGTTTCTCAATTCACTCAAGATAATAGCATCTAGTTCCAACCATGTTGCTGCAAAGAAGTGATTTTATTCTTTTTTAAGGCTGAGTAGTGTTTCATTACCTTTTCATTTGTTTCAACCCATCATTTGTTGATGGAGACTTGGGTTAATTCTATATCTTTGCTATTGTGAGTAATGTTGCAGTAAATATACAAGTGAATTATATTTTTAGTATAATGATTTATTTTCTAATGGATCAATACCTAATGGTAGGATTGCTGAATTGAAATGGTTGTCCAATGTTTAGTTCTTGAGAAATCTCCATACTGTTTTCCATAGAGGTTTTACTAATTTATATTCTCACCAATAGTTTATGTGTTACGTTTTCGCTATATCCTCACCAACATCTGTTAACTTCTGACTTTTTTTTTTTCTTTTCTTTTGAGACGGAGTTTTGAACTTTTTGCCCTTGCTGGAATGCAATAGTGGTATCTCTGCTCACCACAACCTCCGCCTCCCAAATTCAAGCAATTCTCCTGCCTCAGCCTCCCGAGTATCTGGGATAACAGGCATGTGCCACTACGTCCAGCTAATTCTGTATTTTTAGTAAAGATGGGGTTTCTCCATGTTGGTCGGGCTAGTCACGAACTCCCCACCTCAGGTGATCCACTCACCTTGGCTCCCAAAGTGTTAGAATTACAAGCATGAGCCGCCATGCTCGGCCAATTTTTGACTTTTTAATAATGACCACTCCGCTTAGTGTAAAATGGTATTGTATTGTGTTTTAATTTGCAATTCTCTGAAAGTCAATAATGTTGAGCATTTTTGTATGCTTTTTGGCCATTTGTATGCTCTCTTTTGAAAAAATCATTTAAATTCAATAAGATAATATTTACATTTTTCTCATACATTTATGTTAGAAATAGTATATGCTATTGAAAGACTTATAAAATTAATTGATTTCATTTTAGTAAATGCAATGCTGAGTATTATGCAAACTTTCAGAGAAAGAAAAACTCAAGATGAATATAATAAATTAAAAAGTTTAAAAACAACGAATATTGTTAAGAAAGCTTTTAAGGGTTTGTTCAATATTTATACACAATTTTATGTGTTATATTAAAATTTAATAAAACTAATTTTTAAATATGCCAAACATCTTATAAAATACATTAAAGTTATATATGTTCAACTCCTTTTAATGTTGATTTATGAAGTTTTTGCACAAAAACATCGGTTAAAACTTAATGACTTTGGACCAATCAAACAAAATTTAGCAAATCAAATTCTTAATCAATGAAAAAGCATAGTGAGGATCAGGTTAAATAATCCTCATTTTAGTAGCCTTGTCTGCATTTTGCAGGCAAATTTAAATGAATCCCTATAGATTATTTTATATTGATGATTTTATATTATTTTATATTACTGTTTCTTAATTTATGTTCTCTTAAAACAAATGTAACGTGTGTCATTATTATCGTCATATAGCCAGCCAATTTCCTAGCACATGAACTATATTAGATAATTAATGAATGTTTTGAAATATTGAATACACAACTGATTACAAAAACTCCAATTTAAAAATGGTTGTTGTCTTGGTACCAGGTTGATATAATTAGACCTCGTTATTTTAGGTTCCAAAGAAACAATGATAGTAAGATTACAGTCATTATTTTGGTTCTAAATGGATGCAATGAATAGGAAGTAAGACTGAGGAAAATGGAAATGAAATTAACAAAGAGCAACAAAGCAAAATATTACATACACTTGCTGGTTAATACTCTTAGGATAAATGAGTTAGTGTTTATATTGTATTGAAGTACTGAATAATACATTTTCTAAGAATTGCACTTTTTTTTTTTTTTTTTTTTTTTTTGAGGTAGAGTGTCACTGTGGTGCCCAGGCTAGAGTGCAGTGGTGCAATCTCAGCTCACTGCAATCTCTGCCTCCCGGGTTGAAGCAATTCTCCTGCCTCAGCCTCCCAAGTAGCTGGGATTATAGGTGTCTGCCACTATGTCCAGCTATTTATTTTTTAATTTTTATTTTTAGTAGAGATGGGGTTTTGCCATGTTGGCCAGGATGGACTCAAATTCCTGACCTCAGGTGATCCACCAACCTCAGCTTCCCAAAGTGCTGGGATTAAAGATGTGAACAACCACACCTGGCCAGAACTGTAACTGTTATCGTATGTATATAACTTTTTTATCTTTCACATTTGCTTATAGTGTTTTTAGAGATTTTTCTTATTAAATAGTCTTTATAGTTTTATTCAAATCCTTTTAAGTAGCAGTTCCTATCTATAAGAATGATATGATAATAGAATGATAATTTTATCTCAAATAATTATTTTCATTTAAACTAATTCAATCTATATAATAGATAAATTATTGGTGTTTTCAAAGGTAATTATTTTTAATATAATTTTTTATAATGAAATGCAATGTATTTTATGATAATCTTCATAAATTCCCCACATTGAGCTTTTCTTCAGGTAAAATCTTATTCCAACACATATGATTCCATAAGCCTTTGAATTAAAATGTGCTTATTTTTGACATTTTTGTGTGTTTTTATTAAATATATTTTAAGCATATAATTCATGTCAGAAAATATAAACTGTTACACTGGCCAATGCTGGCTTAAGAAGAAAATAATAGGAATAGAATTAAAATTTCTATAAATTTATTTTAGATTTATTATAAATACTATTAGTAAAAACCTGACATACTGTCTAAAGGATGGAAAGTTAATTGATGCTATTTCTTTGAAGTTATTAAATGTTATGCTTCGTATATTATCTGTGCCATTAGGCTAGTTTCTGTTTTAGCATCCATGGTATTTTGAACAGAAATGATTAAAGAGGTTATTAGTAAATCCACAAAGAACAGGGCACAGAGTGTTTAAACATTACCCTATCATGTGAGCACAAATGTTCAGCATCATTATGTTTTCATAATAGCAATTTACTATAACATTGAGAGTAAGTAATCAATATAGGCAGGTAGTGCTTGTTACAGTTACCAAAAGAGTAAAGCTTCTTCTGTTCAACCTGTGCAAAATCAATATGCAGATCTCTTTGTAAGGAGGCCTGTTAGCCTCAATTTCAGATGACAGTGAAGGCATGAGCTACAATTAAGAAACTAAAATCTGTTCCAATGATCACATTGCTGTTTGCAAAATGTGACTTGGTTTGTAACCCAACAAGAAATAAAAGTAAGATGGATTGCTATGCAAAATACACCACTTGATTGTATGAATGGTAAAATGCTGAACATGTACATGTGTTTAAGCCAGTCTTGAAAATGTTGGATATGAATATTATAAATTAAAAGTCAACTGAATTAGCAATCCTAAAATAAATATTTTTAAAATGTAAAAAATACTCTAGTTTATATGCCTCCATATGCTTCTATCAATAGAGCTGTTGGTTTTCAAACTGGAAAATGTCAACAGGATGGCAGTATCACTATTGTGGATAAACACCACTGTGTGTCATAATAAAAGATGAGTCTTAAAGTCATTACCAAAATGAAATGTATAATTTTCCTTTAAACGGTTATTAGAGATACTCAAGAACATATGTTTATTGTTAAGATGGAAAATCTAAGGCCCTGAAAACCTAGGCAATGTTGGTGCAGGATTCATATTGTTTGCTTCTACATCCACACTGAAATCTGGCTCTCTTGATTTCTTGTGTTTTCCTTATACTCTCATGTTTTGTGGTGAAGGCTTCCAACTTATACTCCCATCATTGAAGCTACAGTCGAATTGAACAGGACTTATTCAAGCATAATTCTACACCATTAATATAAATAAACACTGCTTAGTAAAGTGGAACTATACTATACCAAAGCCTAGTAGCCCTAAAGGCCCTGATTTTGCTATGGTTTGATCTAAGCTGAAAAGTTTCACCTTGGTAGAGACAAAGTTTTGTTAGAACCTAAGGGCAACAGTGTTGAACTAGAGAATTCTACAATACTGGAAATCTAGAGTGCATTATGCCTATTATTACAATGAATTAAATGTATTTGACCTTTATTATTGTAGATCATTGAAACTACTATAGAATAGAGGGTGAACATGTTGCTAAATGATGAAATTTTTCTATTGTTTTAGAAAGAAGTGACAGACAAACAAGAGTCCATCAACAAACTGTATTAGTTAAGCATCCTATGGAAGATTCTCCCCTACTGTGTCTGCTAACATTGGTTCGGAAATCTTAAAAGGAACATTTGCAGACACGCTGAATGAGGAAAAATTGTACTGAAGGAAACCAAGAGTCAATGAAAAGGCTTACATGATAAAAGTGTAAAGAGTGGAAGATTGAATCTTAGAGCTCGTCATTCATTGAGTTTACTTTTTGATCACATACTTTTCATACATTAAATTTTCACTACAGTAATAAGAATTGTGCAATTGGTAGTGGTGAGGTTAAGTAAAAAAAAAAAAAAAAAAAAAGAGTGAGAGTTAATTTTGTTTTTGCTTGTAGAACTAATTTTAAAAAGTGTTTGGGGAATGAAATGAAGAGCAAAACGCGAACAAAATTGTTCATTGCTTATAAGCTTATTTTCTGAAAACAAAATATGTTTCATTCTGCTCATTTCAATTAAATGTTAAGTACAAATTAATTTATAATGACTCCTACACAGCACTTTTGTCTACAACTGAATATAAATTTATCTGATGCAGTTCATTGATTATGTGTGCAAAAAGAGCCAATATTTCCCATATAGGTTTTAATGTATTCAGTGTTAATAATCACCAAAGTTGCAAAGTTTCTTCACAAATTCCATTAAGCCTCTACTGTTAATGATTTTTTTTTTCCAGAGAAAACCAAATATTTGATTTGCAGTACATTTCTAGTTATAATATATTTCTAATTGACATTTTCTGTATTAATAAGGTCACATATATGTTAACAGATTTTCTAGATATTCATCTTGACTCCATTGATGAAGTGCTACAACTGAACCTGAAAATTTATGTAAATCAGCACAATTCTGGCAATTTAATGCATTCTGATTAGTGAAAGATTAAAACTGAATGCAGAAATGTTAACTGTCATTTCTCAAATTTAAATCTCTTTGTTTATCACTAATGGCTGTTCTCTTTCCTATGTTATACTTATTGAAGTATCTAAGTATATACTAACAAAAAAAAAGAAAAGAAAACATGCCATTAAAATTATTTGTGGCTTTAAGAAATATTAGAAAGGGAACAACAGATATACTGCTTATGGATTCTAACTCCATTTTAATTTTTGCAAGCAGAAGGAGGCTTCAGTGAACCTGGTATTTTATTTTTATTTTTTTAACTAGATAAACATCATCATTATTTTCAAATGAAATTTCCTATATCCGTTCTTCTGGTCAAGAAAAGCATTCATTCTAATTCCTATCAGTATATTATGGTTATCATCTCTTACCTGCATTACTCAAAACACAATATTTAATTTCCTTTGTTACTACTAAATATGTTCTATGTCAAATTTATTTATCCGAGTTTTAATTCCATGCATATATAAATTTTGCATGTATATATAAATCACATGCATAAATAAATCACTCTTTAACTACTTCCTGCTGAATTGGGGCATAGAAGGGGCCCTGCAGAAATCCCTCTCTGCTGCCCATCATTTGAAGAAGGGATTAATGTAGAGGTTTGGGTAATGGAGGGACAATTTGAGTGAGAAAAAAATACCTGCCCAATTCTAATAAGACTAAAGGATTCCACCTCTTTTCCTTAACAAAGACAATACCCCTTAAGACCAGAAGCCAAAAAGGGGCTACAGGATACTGTAACAGACTTAAAAGCTCAGAGTCTAGTGAGGTCCTGTAACAGCCCTTGTTATACTCCAATTTTAGAAGTACAAAAACCTAGTGGACAATGGAGGCTAGTACAAGATCTCAGGCTTATCAATGAAACTGAGATCCCTTTACACCCAGCTCTACCTAACCCATACCCCTTGCTCTCTCAAATACCAGGAGAGGCACAATGGTTTACCGTCCTGGACTTCAAGGATGCCTTTTTCTGTGTTCCATTACATCCTGACTCCCAGTTTCTGTTCACCTTTGAAGACCCTTTAGACCAGAATTCTCAGCTCACCTGGAGGTTTTACTCCATGGCTTTCGAGATAGCCGTCACCTGTTTGGCCAGGCTCTAGGTCTCAAGACCTTAGTCACTTTTCACATCCAGATACCCTGGTTTTTCAATATGTGCATAACTTACTTTTAATGGCTAACTCAGAAACCCAGTGTCAGCAGGCCACCCAGGACCTCCTAAACTTTCTCGCCACCTGTGGATATAAGGTTTCCAAACCAAAAGCCCAAATTTATACGCCACAGGTAAAATACCTAGGGCTTGTCTTGTTTAAGGGCACTCAGGGTCTTGATGGAGAACGTCTCCAACTCATACTTGCCTTCCCCTGTTCAAAAACCTTAAAACAGTTGCGGGGATTCTTAGGAATAACTGGTTTCTGCCGATTGTGGATTCTCAGATACGGTAAAATAGCCAAGCCCCTATACACTCTGATTAAGGAAACCCAGAAAGCTAATACCCATCTAGTACAATGGGACCATATAGCTGAGGCAGCCTTTCAGACCCTAAAGCAGGCACTACTGCAGGCTCCAGCTCTAAGCCTTCCTATAGGGAATGACTTCTCCCTATATGTTACGGAAAAGTCAAGAGTGGCACTGGAGATTCTCACCCAGACTTAGGGACCATGCCACAAACGGTGGCATACCTAAGTAAGGAAATTGATGCAGTAGCAAAAGGCTGGCCACACTGCTTGCGGGTCATAGGCGCAGTGGCTATATTGGTCTCAGAAGCTGTTAAAATAGAGCAGGGGAAAGATCTAACTGTATGGACTTCACATGATGTAGCTGGAATTCTGGCCCCTAAAGGAGGCTTATGGCGGTCCAACAACCACTTACTCAACTATCAGGCCTTAATGATCAAAGGGCCTGCATTTCAGCTGCAGCAAACATCCAACCCATATTATAATATTTATATTTTTGTTCAGTATATTTATGAATTAGTGTCTCAAATAAATTAACAAGAATTTTATCTTAGCAACAATATATATTTCAAATAATTCATTGGTAATTATAACAATTATCAATATTTTAAAGTGTTTGAGTAATACTTTATTCTTTTTGAAATGACTCATGCTTCTTTGATGAGACTAGTTATCTGAGTTACTATTTTAGTAGACAGCATTATTTGTCAAATCAGCTTTAATTTTTTCAAAGATTCAATTCCTTTTAATAGAGTGTATTTTGTCTTTTGAAGTTGTAATGTATGTTTAATTTTTACAATGGAAAACCAGTTGAACTCTACACTGTATAAGATCAACATCCTGTATAACGAGGCAATAATTGTGTTAAACTATAGATATTTAGACTAAAATTATTTAATAGCAAAGTAATGGTTTGTATCCAAGTTTGAAATAGATATGTGTATTTTGAAGGAAGTGTAGTGAGGATAGTTGTAATAACCACTTTCAATTTATTTTTTTTCCACGAATTTTCAGGCAACTCTGCTCCACAGTCTAATGATGCTGATCTTTATCTATATCATTATTATTTTTAAAATGCTTTTAGTTCAGGAATCAATGTTTGCAACTTCAACAAACTGAAGAAAAATTTGCTATACTAATTTTAGTTTAGTCAATTACATTTGGGCAATGAGGAATAAAACAGAGATGAGAAAGATTATGCCGTTTTTGTGGGAATACAATAGTGAATGCATTCTCTAAATTCAAATGATTTAAAAGATAAAAGGAAAGTCATTCTTCATCGAAGCTTTTCAGTGTTCTCTAAGAATGGAATAGGTAAAGCAGAATGTTGTCTTCACAGAAGTATAGATTTATTATATGTATTTCACATATGTCAATCACATAATGTGTAAGTCAGTTTAACTCAGGCAGAAGTGGAAAGATAAAACCATTTACTCCATTGTTTTTAGAAGAGCACTAACTTGGAGTTAGGAAATATAGGCTATAATTCTATTTCTGTAAACTGAGAGAGGTAATTTAGATCCTTGCTAGGAGTTAGAATTAGGTAAGATTATGTTCTTTCACATGTAATTTCCAGTCTAACATTCTATGATTTAATATTCAATGATATTCAGAGAAGAATTTTTAGGCATTAAAATAAGTTTTTCTTTGCCTTTGTTTAAATCAAGGATACTATGCATTGACTGGAACTAATACCCAATAGAGAGTAATTTTTTCTATTTGGTGAATCCTTAAACACATATTTTCTTTTATGAGGCTTTCAGACATTCTTAAGTATTTTAGTAAAACTTCGTGTCTTTTAACTTCAGGTTTCTTTTTAAAAAGAATTACTTAAGGTTACTATTTAGACAGTAGCTAAAATTCTTTGGGGCTTGTGTTAGCTTCAATTAGCATGGGAAAGGAGTGCACTAATCAACTGGAGTTGATGATACAGCAATTGTAGTCTTATATCATTCATTTCGTTCATGTATCTATTTGATTCCTCCATGGGAATGAGTTAAAGTTCTTATTAACTACATTATTTGGAGAAAGACTAAAATTTAAGAGCGTTTCAAGCAATAGGTTCTCTGTATAATCTGTTATCTGTACAGATATTTGCTGGCATACTTAAAATGGTTACTTGTTTAAAGTTCTTATTTTAGATAGTGTAATATGTGACAGTGTATTTCACTCTTTTTTATCTTTATAAATTCCTTAATTTTTAAAAATTATACTTTAAGTTCTAGGATACATGTACAGAATGTGCAGGTTTATTAAGTAGGTGTACACGTGCCATAGTGGTTTGCTGCGCCCCTCAATCTGTCATCTACATTAGGTACTTCTCCTAATATTATCCCTCATCAGCCCCCATGAACAGGCCCCAGTGTAAGATGTTCCCCTCCTTATGTCCATGTGTACTCATTGTTCAACTCACAATTATGAATGAGAACATGCAGTGTTTGGTTTTCTATTCTTGTGTTACTTTGCTGAGAATGGGGTATGTGTGCCACATTTTCTTTATGCAGTCTATCTTTGATGGGCATTTGGGTTGGTTCCAAGTCTTTGCTATTGTGAACAGGGCTACAGTAAACATACATGTTCATGTGTCTATAGTAGAATATTTTATAATCCTTTGGTTATATATCAAATAATGGGATTGCAGGGTCAAATGGTATTTCAATTTCTAGTTTCTTGAGGAATCTCCACACTGTCTTCCACAATGGTTGAACTAATTTACACTCCCACCAATGGTGTAAAAGCATTCCTATTTCTCCACAACCTCTACAGTATCTGTTGTTTCCTGACTTTTTAATGATCGCCATTCTAACTGGCATGAGATGGTATCTCATTGTGATTTTGATTTGCATCTCTCTAATGACCAGTTAAGATGAGCTCTTTTTCATATGTTTGTTGGCTACATAAATGCCAATCAGATGCTTTCAGAAGCATCTGATGGGGTTGTTTTTTTTCTGAAAACTTTGTTTAAGTCCTTTGTAGATTCTGGATCTTAGCTCTTTGTCAGTTGGATAGATTGCAAATTTTCTATCATTCTGTAGTTTGCCTGCTCACTGTGATGATAGTTTCTTTTGCTGTGTTTATTTTTGAAGCAGTTTAGTTTAATTAGATCCATTTATCAATTTTGGCTTTTGTTACCATTGTTTTTGGAGTTTTGTCATGAAGTCTTTACCCATGCCTATGTACTGACTGGTATTGCCCAGGTTTTCTCCTAGGGTTTTTATGTTTCCAGGTCATATGTTTAACTCTTTAATGTTAATTTTTGTATAAAATATAAGGAAGGAATCCAGTTTCTGCGTTCTGCATATGGCTAGCCAGTTTTCCCAACACCATTTATTAAATAGGAAATCCTTTCCTCTTTGTTTTTTTTTTTTTTTTTTTTTTTTTTTTATAATTTTTATTGCATTTTAGGTTTTGGGGTACATGTGCAGAATGTGCAAGATAGTTGCTTAGGTGCACACATGGCAGTGTGTTTTGCTGCCTTCCTCCCCTTTACCCACATTTGGCTTTTCTCCCCAGTTTTTTATTTTTTTTTTATTTTTTTTTAGGGTACATATACAGAACTTGCAGGATTGTTGCATAGGTATACACATGCCATGGTGGTTTGTTGCCTCCATCCCCCTGTCACCTACATCAGGCATTTCTCCCAATGTTATCCCTCCCCAACCTTCCCACCCAAAACTGTCCCTCCCCTAGTCCACCCCCCCAACAGACCCCACTGTGTGATGCTCTCCTCCCTGTGTCCATATGTCTCATTGTTTAACACCCACCTATGAGTGAGAACATGCGGTGCTTGGTTATCTGTTCTTGTGTCAGTTTGCTGAAGATGATGGTTTCCAGCTTCATTCATGACCCTGCAAAGGACATGAACTCATCTTTTTTATGGCTGCATAGTATTCCATAGTGTACTTGTGCCATATTTTCTTTATCCAGTCTATCTTTGATGGGCATTTGGGTCAACCACTGGTTCCAGGTCTTTGCTATTGTAAACAGTGCTGCAATGAACATATAAGTGCACGTGTCTTTATAATAGAACGATTTATAATTCTTTGGGTATATACTCAGTAATGAGATTGCTGGATCCAATGATATTTCTATTTCTTGAGGAATCACCTCACTGTTTTCCACAATGGTTGAACTAATTTACACTTCCACTAACAGTGTAAAAGTGTTCCTATTTCTCCATATCCTCTCCAGGATCTGTTGTCTCCAGATTTTTTAATGATTGCCATTCTAACTGGCATGAGATGGTATCTTAATGTGGTTTTGATTTGCATTTGTCTAGTGACCAGTGATGATGAGCATTTTTTCATATCTTTGTTGGCCACATAAATGTCTTCTTTTGAAAAATGTCTGTTCATATCCTTCACCCACTTTTTGATGTAGTTGTTGGTTTTTTTCTTGTAAATCTGTTTTAGTTTTCTGTAGATTCTGGATATTAGCCCTTTGTCAGATGGGTAGCTTGTGAAAATTCTTTCCCGTTCTATTGGTTGCCAGTTCACTCTAATGATTGTTTCTTTTGCTGTGCAGAAGCTCCGGAGTTTAATTAGTTTCCATTTGTCTATTTTGGCTTTTGTTTCCTTGACTCTGAAAAACAAAACAAGGATTGGCAACATTCCAATCATGAAAGATTAGGCTCACGGGCACTTTGAAGGGTAAAAAATTATGAAACTTATTGGACAAAATAAAAGCCTATTCTAAAAATTGAGAATTAGTTAGTGCTTAAGAAGTCAAATAATCGTATTTGTCATAAATAAAAATCGTCATATATGAAAAAATACTATATATATAATTATATAAATACTATATATGCATATACTATCTATGAAAAAAAAGATAAAAACTGTGACTACCACCTTCTAATGAAATTATTGTTTCTCCAAATAACTTTTTTGGCTAATTTGCCACTGTTAATGATTTCTGCTTTTTTTTTTTTTAACCCTGATTACTACTATACATATTTTTGTAAATACTGGTATAAGTCTTTTGCACTAAGATGTAAGATTAAATGATAACTAAATACTGCATTAGAACACATTCGTTCAAGGACATGTGTAATATCAGTACCAGGTGTTAATTAATTCAGATTATTTAAAGCAAGAATAATATTTATATTGTGTGATAATTCATGTGTAAATATTAAGTAAATCTAAAATTTATATGAATACACAGAAATAGATGCAAAATAGCAGTTAATCTAGAATCCTGGAACAACTTAAAATACATAATTCAGTTCATAAACATAATTAAAAAGTTTAACCAATATTTTAAATCTTACTTTTTGTCACTCTACTATGCTCTTTGTATACATTTTCATGTAATACTTGCAAAAACCCTTATAAAGTAAATATTATTAGTATCCTTATTTGAAGGAATTGTGTTACAGAAAGTTGAAATTACTTATTCCTCAGCTAGATTTACCCTAAACAAACTTCAGCATTAGGCTTGATGATAATTACTATCATTGTGTGCAAAATTATCATATGAAAAATGCCAATGACTTGGTTTTAAACCCATAATGACAATGCTATTATATGGCTTATCTGGGTTACACAGATAATTGATGCCAACATTGTTTTGATAATTGTTCCACTTAGTTAAAATAAAATAGAAAATTGACTATCTTTAGTTTTTGGATAAATGAACTGTAAAAGCTACAACTGTCCACATCTAAAACTAATGACCATATGCAATTATCTTTTGTATCAATGCATTTTAATAGAAAAATTAGTTTCTACTAATTTATTTTACATTGAATACAACTGAAGTTATTTAACAACATGATCTTTAATGTTGAGCATAATATTTTTTTTACTATTACACAATAAAAGAATAGTTTTGGCCTTTGAGAAGAGACACATGTGATGGCTTTGTGTTTATTTCTGTTTCAAAACTGTAATTGGTTATCTTGATTTTCCTTCTCCCAGATGATGCACATTTAACAGTTTCATCTTACCACCTGCTCACCAGACTTCTGTCTTACATGGCTATTAGAATATTATATGGATTACTCAGAACCTGTCATTACCGATATTGTCAATCTTTTCACAGATGCCATGTGAGTTGACAAGTTGCTTAAATTCAGATGTTATAATAAGTCAGTTTAAGATTTAGTGAAGAAAGTAGATATGGTAAACCCCTTGTTTGCTTTTATTTCAAAAGACAACACACAATCTTTAATATTAACTTATAGTGGTCCAATAACCTAGAAAAAATATAAATGTTATCAGAAGAAATAAAATTACACTAGCTAAAGATGATAATTGTTGACTTGAATTTGTAAAATCTATTGAAAAAATAGTATATGTAAAGTGATCTAAGGGAGATAGTACATTTAAAAAATACTAAATTAGTAGTATTTCACTATGCTGGATACAGTATGAAAGTTTAAGGTTACTAAAATCCTCAGCCAAAGAGAGATACAGAAAGAAAAATAGTGTCACTAGTGAGATTCATATCACTACTTATGTAAACAAAAGTTTCCTTCTCCTCATTTGCTCTTTTGCTCTTCTTTCTCTCTCTCTTTTCTCTTTCTCTTTCTCTCTCTCTCTCTCTCTCACACACACACACACACACACATACAAACATACATATGTATACCTGAGTCAAAGTAAAATCTACACCATCAATCTCAGTGTTTTCGAAAAATATACTACTTTAGAATATAATATGACATGATCACCTCTGATCTAATAACTAAATATTTTAATTGTTGACCTGAATTTATAGAATCAAAATGTGAATGCATTTGCTCATGTGCTGTCTTAGTGCTTGAGATGCATAAATGAGGACCACTTTAAAGAAAAGCCTTGAGAATATTGTTCAAAGACTCTTTGGCTGGTCTCTGGTATATTCTGGCTATATTTCTATTTAATAACATCATTCAGTACAAAAACTGGATCTGTTTTAATGATTTAAGGTTTAAAAGGAAAAAATACAGAGAAAATCTCTCCATAAATGCCTATCTTTAATGAAGGGCAGAATTTTGTTATGAAAGGCTTTGTTAAACAATGTATAGAAAATCTTTAGTTGTGATTGGGAAAATAACAGCATTTGTTATGTTACAGAGATACAGAGACAGATAATGAAAAAGGAGATTCATAATTGTTATATGACTTGAAACATGCTTTTCTATTTTCTAGCAAATATTAGTTAATAAAAAAATTGAAAACACAATGTGATAATTCTTAATCATACCTGTATACATCACATTTGACAGCATATATTTATGGGTTCTTTTGAGATGAGATATTTACAAATGCATTTTTTTTAATTTCTATAAGCTATATTAATTTATTCACAAAAAATAAATGTTTCTTTTGTCTACCAAAATGATTCAACCAGATAAAGCACTCATTAACACTGCACAATATAAAATAAAGGTAAATAAAAATTTTAAATGCATATTTTTTGAAGACAATCATGTTAAAATTGTTTGCATCACGCAATCTTCTAACTCTAATATTCCAAAGACAGATCTCACTATCTGAATCTTCTATCTCTGGGAGCATAGTGACATTTCAAGCCAGTATTGGTTATTCTTTGATTCTAATTCTGTGTGTTTTACTTGTTCTATATGGGAACAAGAAGTGTATATTAGGACCTCAGCACTTAACTATTCAAGTAAGGTGTCAAATAATCACCTTCAATATTTTGAGGGGAGCTGAGTTTTCTTATGATGTTATTTCTTACTGTTGAAGTTTTCTTATTCCTTAGTGCTCTAAGTTCTTGTCTCATGACCATGAGGAATGAGGTACTCACACACAGAGGGTTGGTATGGCAGAACAGAGTTTTATTAAGCAACAGAAAGCTCTCAGTAAAGAGAGGGGACCCTAAAATGGGTTGTCATCAATGAACTTGTCCCTAGTGGTTTTTAAACCTCCTTTCTAGGGTATCTTTCTCATTTGCATCTTACACAACCCATGTCTTTGTTGCTTGCTGGTCTGCGCAGGCACATTCTTGTCCATAGTTACTTCATCTTAATTATTACCCATAAGCACCATAGAAAAGCCTACTCAGAGAGATGGGGGCAAACAGAAATGCAGATGTCATGTTAATAATATTAAAATGAGCTTTGGCCCATTAAGACACTTAGTTGATTTATTGCACTTGCACCTAAGTCAAGACAGTCCCTTCTGAGCAAACATCTTGGTAAAAGAGGAAGTTCTTAACTACATTTCCATTTGCCAGTTGCATAACGGGGACAGCACAAGTGCATTCCCACAGGTGTTAATCTGTCTTCTGAGGCCCTCCCTCTCTATCTACCTAGCCAGACCCTAATGCTTTCCTTTGTCATTACCAGAGAGTCAATACCTCACTGTATAATATTCTTTAAGGTTACAAAAGTATCATTTTCTATCTTCAACAGATCTAAGTTTTCTCATAATGTACAGACTTGGGAAACAATATTTTCTTGTCATGTCTTAATAACATACTTTTTAAAAGTCTCTTATAAAATTTCAATTCACAATATTTTAGTAACCAAATCCTCAAATAAAAATAGCCTAAATTTTCTAAGGTGAGGAAGATGATATTTGGCATTGAAGTATCTCCATCATCTCTTTGTTTTTCTTATATTATCCAATTTAGAAAATCACATAGAGTATTAGAGAGATGAAATAATCTAATATATATTTAATTATGTAATTCTTAAAATGCCTCCTACTCAGTTATTTTTTTCCTTTTGTCAAAAATAGAGAAATATAAGGTTTTACCCCAAAACATATCCTCTTTATTTTTTCTCTTCTCACATATTTTTTTTTTCTAAGTAATGTCATATGAAAATTGATTAAGCTTGAATCTGACAGTAATGTAATTACTGCAGGAAAACAAAGATGAATAATTAGTATGATGCCAAGGAGCTATTATGTAATAGAAATGATGAAAAAGTAATATATAATAAAAATGAAGACCACGACTTCACTTAGAAGATGGTGAAGAAAACCAAAATGTGTAACCCCAAAATATACCTCTTTCACATATTTTTTTTTAGCTCAAGGCAATTAAAAAAATCAAAGCAAAGAGAGGAAGAGCTCTCTTTGTCTTTTCTGCCTTTTTTTTTACCAACAGGAATAAATTCTTCACTGGAGACAAGTCTTAGCAGCTCACAGAGCACTAGAGGAATCTTCAAACAAATCTTACACTATTACATACTCCCCTGTATTTACCTTTCTATAATTTTCCACCTCAGGAAGCCCAAAATTGCTTTCCTTTGTCTTGTCACTTCTTCATTGCACTTTATGAAAAATGATATATAAACCAGCATTATAAACCACTACTTTATGTTGCCTTTTATTGTATTTTCTTTGTTGTGATGTACTCTGCACGTATTAATATGTTTGCCTCTTTTTCTCTTGTTAATCTTTCTTTTCTTTAAAAAGCCTGTCCCAATTTTGAACTTATAAGGCTTAGGGGAGATAATATTTCTTCCAGAATAGAGACTTTTTCTTTTTTTTTTTTTTTTGAGACGGAGTTTCGCTCTTGTTACCCAGGCTGGAGTGCAATGGCGCGATCTCGGCTCACCGCAACCTCCGCCTCCTGGGTTCAGGCAATTCTCCTGCATCAGCCTCCTGAGTGGCTGGGATTACAGGCACGCGCCACCATGCCCAGCTAATTTTTTGTATTTTTAGTAGAGACGGGGTTTCACCATGTTGACCAGGATGGTCTCGATCTTTTGACCTAGTGATCCACCTGCCTCGGCCTCCCAAAGTGCTGGGATTACAGGCTTGAGCCACCGCGCCCGGCCGAGACTTTTTCTTAGAAAATATTTGCTGCTTAAAAACAATATTCAGTAAAATTTTTAATTTTTAACATTCTTCTTAATTTTTTGATACATTTTTAAATGATCTCACTTTTAATTCTTGTTTTCTCTTCTTTCTCTTTCTATTGCATGTAAATTGCTGATATCAAGAAAATGAACAGAAGTCAATCTATTTTAACAGATTTTATATTTTATAAGAATGAATAATAAAAACACCCCTTTTACATAAACTAAATTTATTCTATATGAAGCCCACTTTTTAAAACATTCTTTAAATGAAAACATCTTTTGATCTTTCAGATTATTTTTCTTTGTATACTAACATTGACATAAATGTTTATTGCAAAACTTATTGAAAGCAAGTTTAAATGTTTTTCTAGTGAAAATTGACAAATTATTTTTGTTTTTGGTTCTTTAGCAAAAAAATCCTATTATGAAAGTGTGCATAACACAGTAAGAACTATATCTTCAATATTAATGTGAGATACAAAAAACAATTATATTTTCAGGCCAAATGTGGTGGTTCATGCCTGTAATCCCAGTACTTTGAGAGGCTAAGGTGGGAAGATCACTTGAGCCTGAGAGTTCCAGATCAGCCAGGACAACACAGGGAGACTTCTTCTCTACAAAAAAAAATTCAAAAGAAAAAAAAAAGCTGGGCGCAGTGGCAGACATCTGTGGTTTAGCTACTCAGGAGGCGGAGGTGGAAGTATTGCTTGAGCCTGGTAGGTCCAGGCTGCAGTAAGCTGAGACTACACCACTGCACTCCAGCCTGGGCAACAGAGTGAGACTCTGTCTTAAAAAAAAAAAAAATTCTACTGTTTTTATGCTTTATTATACAATATTAAGTAAAAAGTTATTTCAATATATGCCCTTAAATTTAAGTAAAATGGGACATTACTCTATGACATCTTCTTTTACATAAAAATAAAGGTATGCTGAGTTTGTAACTAGAACAGTCACGTTTTTAAAGTCCTTCAAATTTTGCAAAAACTTGGCTTTTTTTAGGAATATATTTTGTAACATGAAGCTATATACATTTAGTTATTAAAATAATTCATTAAAAACTATATGTTTGTGTGTGTATATATATATATATATATCAAGATAATTTATCAAAAGAGAATATGCAAAATATATATTACATTATATATGTTTGTGTGTGTACATATAAAAATTTTAAAAGTGTTTCCCAAAATGCCTCAAATTGTAAGTTTCATACAGATACATGTCAAATTTGATATGCGATTTGCCCCCAGATAAACTGCTAACCTAAAATAAGTCAAAAGGCAGGTGCTTACCAATCTTTGGTTGCTACAACAGAATACATAGTGGAGTGTTCATCATTTTGAATAGGCAATTAGATAAAAAGCAGTACATAATGTGCTAATGATATGTGTCTAAAGTGTTAATGAGAAGATCACAGTGTGTCACCGTTAGTTGAGATTTAACAAAAAAAAAGGAAAAGAAAGTCAGCTGAGAAAGCAAATGACTTAGTAATTGGCATTTAAAAGTATCAAAAGTCATCTTTTGGGATTTTAAAGTGACAATAACTTAGCTACCAAATCTGTTCATAGGAACATATGTTCCATTAAAAATTCTTAAAAAGTAAAATGTTGTCCCTACACAAAAATCCTTACAAATTAAATGAAAATTATAAACCTGTAAAATTTTTTATTAAAATAATTAAAAATGATAGTAGTATACCACTTTAGAAAAAACAGTAGAATTATAAAGGATACTCTTAAGAAAATAAAAAATTATTTAAAATTTCAAGGTCAGGAATTTTTTTGTTAATTTTTTTCTCACGTCATTTTCCTTGTTTGTGTTTGATGCTTCTTCATTTCAAACAATTCACTTATTGCAGCACAAGGTCAACATTTCTAGAGTCCTTAATAACCCTCTATTAGTTTTGCAATAAAATTTTTGTTCTTTTTCTGAATCTTTTTTACTTTATTCTAAGACCATTGGCAGAAAAATCTATCTCCATTATATAGATTTATTGTTAGTATTTTGTATCTGTGATCTCAGGAAATTTATTGTATAACTGATTGGAAATTCAGCTAGACAGATGAATTTGCTAAGACAACTCAGGTGGATATCACTTTGGACAACAAAGAGGGTCTTCCTTAGGTTATTCAGCCTCTTTTATGAATTGTCCTTTTCCCTTGCTTTCAAACTTTCTCTTTTCCTTTCTAGCACACAATTATTTACCTTTCATCTTGCCCCTACAAACTAAATTACCTTAGTAACAGGTTAATAATTTTCTGTTTTATGTTTTCTTTGTATTTCAAAACCATAAAATATGGATTCTAAATGGGCAAGGTTTTCCTGAAAAACTTCACATATCTTGAAGCAAGTAAAAAAGACATGGGAGAGATTGGGCACACGTAGGAAATTCCTAATGTCTTGGAAATCTTATTAAATCAAGAATAATGTGTTCCTACTTGTGACTGTTATCAAACCAGTTGAGGTTAGTTGGTTTACTAGTTATAAAACCACTTCTATCCTTGTCATTCTTTCTCTTATCTAAGCATTGATTTCTACGGAAAATTAATAAAGGAGGGAGAGAACAACATGTGCAAATCTATTAGCACAGCTGAAAATAATCCTCCAGTATATAAAAATGAAATGTTAGTAGACGTCTTTCTGAAAAAAGACAGTAAACCTTTAAAATATTCTACTTATCTTTGAATTTTTGTATGCTATCTTGTAAAATATATTGCAAGAATCTAAGATGTTTTCACCTACACTGTATCAGATTATCAGATAATATAGAAATAGTTATCAGACAATACATAGAAAATACTGAATGTTATACAATTTAAATTTGAATAAATTTTGTATTCTAATAGAGTGTGATGTGTTGTTACACAAGGCTACTCTTTCTAATTCAATAACTAGAAATAAATGAAAATATTGAAATGTATCATATTCTTTAAAACATTGCTGGAGTGTGCAAAAAACAAGGTGTAAATAAACTGAAGTTCAAGACAAGGAAGAGATTTTCCTTAGAGAGCTGGATCTACAGCCATTTTCTTGGATTAATGTACAATATAAATATTTCTGGAAATGGGTGAAGGTAAACAGCAGCCCTGCTAATGTCTATCTCTTCTGTATGTCTAAAATTATCCAAAGATAGACATCTTTTTTATAAGACAAAGATTTCAGAATGTGACAAAGGAAATTCATGTAATTGGAATGGTCATGGGAGACACTTATAAACATAAGAACATAGATTAAAACTAGAAGGAAGAAAAATGTTATATTTCATAAAGCTTTGTATTGTAAACACTAATGAATGGAAGGGTTGTAGACCTCTGTTAATAAGAAAACACATAAATCTTTAGACCAAATATATTATTTAAGGGAAAAGAGATAATGATTTAAGGTTCAATCAATAGGAGCTGAGGGCATTTCCAAAATTTTATGCTTCTTATAACATAGTTTTAAAGCCTATAAAACTGAAAACAAAAATAGTAATGGAATTCAAACAGAGTAATATAAAAATCAATAAACATAACTGAAGACTTAAATAAATTCATTTTAGTGATAGATAAGGCATGCAGAAAAAATAATCATAATATCTGCACCTTAATTACATGATTAATCAATTTACATTGTATTCATGTTTAGAATATGACATCTAATATGTTTATAAAACTTCCTTCTCTTATTAAAATTGATTATATGATGAGCTATAGAAAAACAAAGCAGGCTGGGCGCGGTGGCTCATGCCTATAATCCCAGTACTTTGGGAGGCCGAGGTGGGTGGATCACGAGGTCAAGAGATTGAGACCATACAGGTCAACAAGGTGAAACCCTGTCTCTACTAAAAATACAAAAATTAGCTGGGCATGGTGGTGCGTGCCTGTAGTCCCAGCTACTCGGGAAGCTGAGGCAGGAGAATTGCTTGAACCCAGGAGTCAGAGGTTGTGGTGAGCCAAGATCGTGCCATTGAACTTCAGTCTGGGTAACAACAGCGAAACTCCATCTCAGAAAAAAAAAAAAAAGCAAAAAAAACAAAAACAAGTTTTAACATTTTGAAATCATGTAGCATATTCTCTGACCATGGTGAACTCAAACTAGAAAGAATTACAATAAAAATGAATGCAAATCATCATATATTTGCAAACTAGCAAGATATGTTAAGTAATTCTTATGTCAAATAAGAAAATTTAAAGCACATTCAAAAAAAATTTATAACAAATCAAGAATTCTATATGAATAAATATATATACCAAGTTCAAGGGTTGAAAGGCTAAATATGGTGACAATGACAATTATTTAGAAGTCTTCTGTTGTAATTTTCAAACATTTTATAGATTCCATAAAATCTCACGCAAATCATCAGAAAGCTTTTATTGCTTCTAATGGGGCTTTACACTCTGATTTTAAAGTTTAAATGACAATATAAAGGACAAAGTTACTACTAGATTTAAAACACTAATAAAACTAGTGTTATTGTAGTGAAGTGAAATTTACTAAAATGGGTAAGTCGACCAAAGAATTTAAATTGATTTCTACATTGTGATTTTACTTATTGCAGTGTTCCAACTGCAATTTAGTTAGAAAAAGATTGATTTTCTCAATCAAGATTGCTGGAGCAGTTGGGTATTTTCACAGTATCTATGACAAACTCACAGCCAACATCATACTGAATGGACAAAAGCTCAAAGAATTCCCCTTAAGAATTGGAACAAGATAAGGATGCCCACTGTCACCACTCCCATTCAACATAGTGCTAGAAGTCCTAGCCAGAGCAATCAGGCTGGAAATAACAGGTATTCAAACAGGAAAATAAGTAAAATTATCTCTTTACTAATGATTTTATACCTAGAAAAACATAAAGAGTCTGCCAAAAGGTTCATGGATCTAATAAATCATTTCAGTAAAATTTCAGTATACAAAATGAATGTAGAAACATCAGGAGCATTTCTATACACCAATGACGTTCAAGCTGAAAGGTTAATCAAGAATGCAATCTAATTTACAGTAGCCACATACACACCAAAAAAAATGTACCTGAGAATATGTCTGACCAATGAGATGAGAGATATTTACATGGTTAATTACAAAACACTACTGAAATAAATTATGGATGACAGAAACAAATGGAAATGCATTCCATGCTCATGAATTGAAAAAATCAATACTGTTAAAATAACCATAGTGCCTCTTCAATCTACAGATTCAGCACTATTCCTATCAGACTACTAACATCAGTTTTCACAGAATTAGAAAAACCATTTTAAAATTCATATCAAACTAAAAAAGGAGCCATAATTGCCAAAGCAATGCTAAGCAAAAACAAAAACACCAAAGCCAGAGCCATCACATTCTCAATCTCAAACTAAACTACAGGGCTACAGCAACCAAGATGGCATGGTACTGGTACAGATACATAAACCAGTGGGAAGGGTAGAGAACCTAGAAATAAAGGTGCACACTTATACAGCCATCTGACCTTTAACAAAGTCAAGAAAAACAGGCAATGGGGAAAGGACTTCCTATTTAATAAACGGTGCTGGGATAAATGGCTAGTCATATGCTGAAGAATAAAACCGGATCTCTACCTTTCACCATCTACAAAAATAAACTCAAGATCAATGAAAGACTTAAATGTAAGATCTAAAACTAAAAAAATTAAAATTAGACAAAATCCTAGGAAATACCATTCTGGATATCTGCCTTGGCAGATAATTCATGACTAAGCTCTCAAAAGCAATTGGAATAAAACCAAATATTGACAAGTGAAACCTACTTAAACTGAAGAGATTCTGCAGAACAAGAAAAGTAATCAAGGGAGTAAACAGGCAACTTATAGAATGGAAGAAAATATTTGTAAACTGTACATCTGACAACGGTCTAATGTAATATCCAGAATCCATAAAGAACATAAATAGTTCAAGAATCAAAAAGCAATGACAACATTAGAAAGTGCTCAAAGAACATGAACAAACACTCAAGAGGAGACATACATGTGGCCAGCAGACTTGAAAAAAAGCTCACCATCAATGCTCATTATGCATTTTATTTGTATTTCTAATAATTACAGAAATGCAAATGAAAGTCGCAATGAGATACAATCTCAAACCAGTCATAATGGCTATGATTAAAAACTTCAAAAAAAAATACTGATGTAGGTGAGGATGCAGAGGAAACAGGACACTTTCTGTTAGTGGAAATGTAGATTAGTTTAGCTACTGTGGAAAGCAGTTGGAGATTACTCAAAGAACTTAAAAAAAGAGCTACTTTTTAACCCAGCCATTCCCTACTGGGAATAGACCCAAAGGAAAGTAAATTGTTCTATGACAAAGACACATGGACTTCAATGTTAATCATAGCACTATTCACAAAAGAAAAATAAAATAGGAAATCAACTTAGATGCCCATCAATTGTGGACTGGATAAAGGAAATATGGTACCTATACACCATGCAATATGGCACAGCCATAAGAATGAAATCCTGTCCTTTGCAGCAATATGGATGCCTCTGAAACCCATCACCCTAAGTGAATTAATAAAGTGAACAGGAAACCAAATACCATATGTTCCTACTTAAGAGTGGGAACTAAACATTGAGTACACACAGACATAAACATGAGAACAACAGACACAGAGGACTACTAGAAGTGGGAGGGAAGAAGGGTGATGAGGGTTGAAAAGGTAACTATTGTGTACTATGCTCACTCCCTGGGTGACAGGAATCATTCATACCCCAAACCTCAGCATCACAAAATACACCCATGTAACAAACCTGCACATGTTCTCTCAAATCTAAAGTAAAAGCTAAAATCAAAAAAGGAAAATAATAATAATTTTGATGCACTAACAAATCATTCACAGAAACTATTCAAGTTCTGTTTTAGAGTTAAATGTATTATCTTTTGGCTTTCTAGATCCTGGGTTATAC
Organism: Saguinus oedipus; assembly: GCA_031835075.1. Lineage (NCBI taxonomy): Eukaryota > Metazoa > Chordata > Mammalia > Primates > Cebidae > Saguinus > Saguinus oedipus. The sequence goes on along the minus strand of CM063186.1, from coordinate 47,786,561 downwards.
AATCAAACTTACTTGTATTTAACTAACTTTTTGTATTACTATACAGTTAATGTTAAGTCTTAGAGGTTAATATTATCTGAAAAAGTACTTTTAACTGTTGGAATAAAAATTTTTGTCCTATATAATTTCACCTTAACTAGAGCCCTGGTAGTAACTGATAGAGACTGAATTTTAAATAAGTTTGATCAAAAATATTCCATTGTCTTACAAAGTGAAAAGATCAGATATCAAAATGAATTTTTGGTGATACAGTGTTTCTTTATTCTGATAACTATTATTTCTCAAAGATTGCAGATATTATTGATACCATTTGCAAATATACCTATTATCCCTGAAAATAGTACTTTAAAGACTTCACATTTTGAGAATACCCAAAATCAGAATCCCTCTCCCTCTACAGGGGATTGCAATTCCTCATCAGCAACGGAACAAGCCCTGATGGAAAAGGACTGCGTTCCATTATCTGAAGTAGGCTTCAGAAGGTAGATGATAAGAAACTTTTGGGAGCTGAAAGAACTTGTTCTGACCCAATGTAAAGAAACTAAGAACTTTGAAAAAAGGTTTGACAAAATGCTAAAAAGAATGGACAATATAGAGAGGAATATAAACGAACTAACGGAGTTGAAAAATACAACACGAGAACTTAGTGAAATATGCACAAGTTTGAATAGCCGAATTGATCAAGCAGAAGAAAGGATATCAGAGATCGAAGACCAACTTAATGAAATAAAACGAGAAGACAAGAATAGAGATAAAAGGATAAAAAGGAATGAGCAAAGTCTCCAAGAAATAAGGGACTATGTGAAAAGACCTAATCTTCGTTTGATAGGTGTACCTGAATGTGATGGAGAGAATGAATCCAAGCTGGAAAATACTCTTCATATATATCAAACTATGATTCAACAAAACAAGTCAAATAAGTTTCCTTAAAGATAGGAAAATTTATAAGTCACCAATTCCTTTGTTATGAAGAGTTAGAAATTATGGGAAACCTTTCGTTTTCTTTCACAGAAAACCTTTTTGTTCCTCAATCCAACTATAAATAAATTGAGATAGTGTTTTATGTTCACACAGCTGGGTAAAATATTGCCACTTAAAACAAACAAACAAACAAAAATCTAGAGTTATCTTTGGACTCCCTATGTCTGATTTCACTAGAATAAAGATGATAAAAATTGTCACATTGACTGGGCACGGTGGCTCACGCCTGTATTCCCAGCACTTTAGGAGGCTGAGGTGGGCAGATTACTTCAGGTCAGGAGTCCCAGACAAGCCTGGCCAACATGGTGAAACTCCATCTCTACTAAAAAATAAAAAATACCTGGGCATGGTGAATTCTAGATCAAAAGATTAAGTATCCTTTGCATAACTGATTTATAATGTTTTAGTTTTATAACAACATGCTCATCTGGCATGGCAGTGACTTAATGCTATTGCCTCTTAAAATTGATTGGCTTAAACTAGTCAGATGTTCCACCAAACACAAAGTAGTAAATTATAAAATACTATTAAATAGGAAGAAGAAGGGATAAAAATATTTATCAACATAGCATAATAACTTTTACAATTTGTATTAATAATAGATAATCGGGAGAGTGTTAGGTTTGTTCCAGAATATATCAACAAATTTCCCTCAGAAAAGAATGTCAGGGGTACAAATGTGCCTTAGATGTTGCCAAGATAAAACATCTGTATTAATATTTCTTATATTTTTATCTTTCCTAGTAGCATATATATATATATATATATATATATATACATATATTTTTACCTTTTAACTTGCTCTATTCTTCTCTCTATGCCCCAAAATTGAACCATGAAGTGAAGACACAATTGACAACTTTACTTTTATGATATGATGATTTGAACTTAATTTGCAGATCTATGGCTGCTATCATTATTGTCATGTTGAAAAAACATTGCTGGCCGGGCGCGGTGGCTCACGCCTGTAATCCCAGCGGACAGTGGGAGGCGGAGGCAGGCGGATCACGAGGTCAAGAAATCAAGACCATCCTTGCCATGATGAAACCCCGTCTCGACTAAAAATACAAAAATTAGCCGAGTGTGGTGGCACGCGCCTGTAGTTCCAGCTACTCAGGAGGCTGAGGCGGAAGAATCGCTTGAACCCAGGAGGCGGAGGTTGCAGTGAGCCGAGATTGCGCCACTGCACTCCAGCGTGGCGACAGAGGAAGATTCCGTCTCAAAAGAAAGAAAGAAAAAACATTGCTGCTATTGTAAACATCTGTTGGCTTACATAAAGGTGGCGATTAGTTGTTGATCACCTAATTTAGGCAAATTAGATCTTGGCCAAGTCCCTTTAAGAAAATTACAGAACTATTTTGGATTTTCTTCTTTACAGTTTGTGTTTTGCCATCACGTAAAGATTATGAACATGTCTACCTTTATGGAAATGAGTACTTATTATTTTACATGTTGATTTGTCTAATGTTATGAGAAGGTTAAATACAGGGCAGACAAATAAAATAAATATTTAAGGTAGAGGCTGTTCTGAGAAATGTCCTAATTATAATATTGATGCCAATCAATCTCCATTTGAATGGAATTCAGTGCTGGGCGCGGTGGCTCACGCCTGTAATCCCAGTACTTTGGGAGTCCGAGGCGGGTGGATCATGAGGTCAAGAGATTGAGACCATCCTGGTCAACATGGTGAAACCCCGTCACTACTAAAAATACAAAAAATTAGCTGGGCATGGTAGCGCGTGCCTGTAATCCCAGCTACTCAGGAGGCTGAGGCAGGAGAATTGCCTGAACCCAGGAGCCGGAGGTTGCGGTGAGCCGAGATCGAGCCATTGCACTCCAGGCTGGGTAACAAGAGCAAAACTCCATCTCAAAATAAAAATAATAATAATAATAATAATAATAATAATAATAATAAATGGAATTAAGTTATTCCTGGTTGCACTTGTAATTAAGCCCCTTGTTAGTACCTATTGAGACCACAGAAATTTTCCCTTCCCAGGATAAACAAAGTATGGTGGGGTCAGAAAACATTGCCATTAAACTAAAAATGAGAGGGTAAACAGGCATTGGAAAAAACTATAAACTTGTTCCACCTTATATTTTCAATGAAATATGAATCATTTAGCATTATGGAATTTATTTTATAGATATCGAACTTCAAAAAATGATGAATAAACTTTTTAAGTAATAAAACATACTTATGAAACAAGAGATGGAGGATTTCAGAGTAGAGCTCAGTGAAATTTAATAACTTTTGAAAGAGTCATCTGAGTTAGAGAAAGGACAATTAAAATTCCTAAAGATTATTTATAGTAAGACTAGTGTTCTCAACTATTTTCTGTTCTTAATGCTTCATGTTGTTATAAAACTAAAACATTATAAATCAGTTACTCAAAGGATACTTGATGTTTTGATCTAGAATTCTAATCTAAATTCTACAAATAAAATGAGACTTAATTCTATGACCCTGCATTCATATTTCTGCTCAAGTTTTTAGATGAAAAATGTTATCATTAGAAGACTAATTTGAAATGGTAGTATTTCAAGTTTGGCCCACAAAAAAATGACTAAGTTTTTTCCTTTGGAAAAAGTCTTCTTTTATGTTATCATTTTGTCTCTGTCAAGAATATTTTATAAATATAAAATTGATCAAAAATGCTGTGATTCTGGATCTTGTATATTTTTAATGTACTACTGTTTAATCTAAAAGGATTATTAGAAAATATTTAAAACTCTTGTCATGGTTCTATATGAGTCATACAAATTTAGTGTAATAGACATAAACAATTAGTTCCAAGTATTCTAAGTAGAATTTATTGCAGCTTAACAAGCACAACACTCTTCTTTACATTGAGGCAGTTATTTTTCTATCATGAAATCATATGTCTTTATGTTTAATATCATTTCTGCAATAAAATTTATTTTCATGTATTTGGTGTCAACCAAAACAACAAAGATAAAGAAGTTTCTTCTGGCACCATTCAAAACTGCTTTTCTTACTCTTAAGCCACAGTAACATTCATTCATTCATTCACTGGTCCAGCAAATCTATACTGAGTGCTACTATCATCATGAATCTACTTTAGGATCATTAGGTAAACCAGTGAACAAAAGAGCCCAGTATATTTTTGCCTCATGGTATTTATATTCTGGTGGATAGAAAAGGACAAAAAAAAGACTAACTATAACATAAAAGTGAATTATATCCCATGATAGAAGGGACTATGGCTGTTCAAAAAGTAGACAACCTAAAGAATCTTGAAGATAACATTTTAGATTGAAACATCCAAATCATTCTCTACTTTTGAAGGTGAGATGTAAAGAAAGGTCTCAGTATGCAAAGGCCATTGGTACAAGATATGTAGGAAAAATAATCTTAGGTTAAGTGAACAATGAGCATGGGAATCTAAGGAAAGACATGTTTTGGATAGTAGCTAGAGAATATTCCGGCTGGAGGACATAACGTGGGGAAAGGAGTGGCTGATGGATTCAGTGTAAACAAGGTCTAGGTGGCCTAAAGCCTTGTTGGACCTTGTAAAAACTTGCACCTTTACTCTGAGTAGGGTTTGTAAGGCAAGAGACAAAATCTGATAAAATTTCAGAATAACAGAATAATACACTGGGTGCTATGTGGACTGAAGACATCAAGGGAGTTTGTAGAATAAAAACAAGGGAGATAGTGAAAAGTCAATGTGAAGACTGGTAATTGTGCCAGAAACCCTGTACAAGTTTGACTCACAATTCCACAATATAATCCTAGGAAGTGAGTTTTCTTATGCCTGCACAGACAGAAAAACTGTGGCACAGAAATTAACAAGTTGTCTCAAATTGCTGTAGTTGTTTAATAATGAATAATGGTTCTACAATTAAATGCATTTGCATTTTGTTATTTTTACAAAATTTCACAGATATAGGAAATATTAATCTTATGTAAGTTGGATAATTACAGACATCTAGATCAATAAATATGTACTATATGTAATATGTAAGAATATATTATATATAAACATATTTTAAAATATATTATGTATTAATTATATATAATATTCAATGTAATATATAAATATGCTCCATATAAAAAATATATTATATGTAAATGTATTTAAATATATATTTTAAAATATAGATATTTATATTTTAAGTAGATATATAATATATGATATAACTATATTATATTTTATATATAATATATAATTATAATATATAATAATAAAATAAATTATAATGATATAAAAACAAGCAATATGTTATTATATGTTAAACATCATATATCATAATATATTATTGTATACTACATAACACTGTATTGCTATAAAAATTTTATAATATGATTATAAGTGTAAAAGTATTTATATTGTTATATTACATAATATGTTACAACATATTATAAAAAATAATATCAGATCATATTATATAATCTGATATATTATATAAGAAGATATAATATGATCTGATATATTATATCAGAAAATATAATATAATAACAAATATGTTATATAACATTGTATAATTATATATTATTATATTGTTATATATTATTGTATACATTATGTATTATAATATATAAATATATGATAATATAAAATACAAGATAATTTTAAGATATACATATGAAATATATTACATAATATATATTAAATGTTTTAGACTAAATTATAACATTATTATTATATGTAAGATAATATTATATATTATAGTGTAGTATATAGTATATGCAAAAAAATATATTTTTATATATAAACATCCCCCAAACACAGAAAGAGTCTTCAAAGTGTTTATGGAGAAAACATATTACAAATAAAGTATGCATAGTTTTTAAACTACTTTTGCCAAAATAAACTCATATTAAATTGATGTAACAAGTCTGAATGGGATCTAGTTTGTGGAATTAAGAAGGGTAAGACATAAATTTTAAAGGATCCCATACCAGAGCAATATCAATTCTACTAAAATTGAAGCAATAACGAACATCAAATATATGAGGAAGGCTGGGTGGAAGAATGATGAAATCATTGATGCTAAATGAAAATCTTATGGGGACAATATCAGAAAGAAATCATCACTTTACAAATGGTAACTCATTTTAAGAAGGGATGAGATGATGTTGAAGATGAAGCCTGCAGCAGCAGAATATCCACATCAATTTGTGAGGAAAAATTAATCTTTTCGTGCCTTAATTGAAGATGACTAGTGATTAATAGCAGAAACAACAGCCAATACAAAAGACATTTCTACTGGTTCAGCTTACATGATTCTGAATAAAAAACTGAATTTGAGCAAAGCTTTCCCTCAATGGGTGCCAACACCATTATGCCCAGATCAGCTGCAGACAAAAGCAAAGCTGTTCATGGAAATTTTAATAACTGGGTAAAGATACTAAAGCACTAGTCAAATAATAGTAACAGAAGAGGAAACATTCAAGATCACTAGTGTGATCCTGAAGAAAACACATACTCAAGACAATTGCTACCAAGAGATGGAAGTGGTCCAAATAAAGTAAACTGTACTGCCCAAGGGCAAAGGTCATGGCAACAGTTTTGGGGATGCTCAAGGCATTTTGCTTGGTGATCTTCTGGAGGATCAAGAAAAAATAACATCTGCTTATTAAGAGACCGTTTTGGGAAAGTCAAGGCTTCAACAGAAAAAAATGCTTATGTGTATATACACACAGAAAGAGAAACAGGCAGAAGGACAGACAGGAAGGCAGTATAATAATTCTCAAAGTCACTATATATTCAAAAGATTCAGTTGTGAAATTCCTCGGTCATTCCTGAAATATGGGAACTGCTCAGTTCCCACATTCTTTCTCCAGACAAAGGAAGCCTCATTTTCCAGAGAGAACCTGAGGTGGCAAGGGATGCAATTTTCCTTGCCTTCTTAAAACTCATTATCTAACAGTATTTGAGATATTTTTACTCATAAACCAAAAAAAGTTAAATGGGTAATTTATCACAACGGGAAGAAAGAAGAGAAATATGAATTGATAATGAGGAAAGACTGCAATAGTAGCAAACAATAACAACCATAGAAAGCGAGTTAGCTATAAATACTAAATTAAGGTTTCTACAAAAAGCAAAAAATGAGAAGTTATTATAATTTATAAAAAATAGTCTTATAGTCTAATAAAATATATATGTATGTGTATGTGCGTGTGTGTGCGTTTGTGTATAAAATGAAGGAAAACGTTTGTCTTCTTCACTTTTTAAGCCTCTTGTCATAGGACTACAGGCATGGGTCACCATGTCTGGCTAATATTTTTGTTTTGTTTTATTTGGTTTTGTTTTGTTTTAATTAGTATGTTTTGTAGAGACAATACCTTTTTTGAATGCTTTTTCTCCTCCAATATTCATGTGTTCAAGATCAAGTCTCTGGCAGGTGAGGGTCTAGCCTCTCTGCTTTCAAGATGCCTCGAATGGTTTGTCTTTTAGTGGGAGGGAACACCACACCTCACAGAAGGGCAGAAAAGAAAAAGAACCCACTCATTCACCCTTTTCATAATGGCATTAATCCATTTATGAGGGTGTTGCCCTTATGATCTAAGAGCCTTTCATTATGTCCAAATACTGTTGTATGGAGATTGTTTGTAACACATGAATCTTGGAGGGGAAAAAACATTCAAACCATAGGAAACATGTTAGTAGTTTATTACAATACTACACATATTCATTTTGCCTTATAAAGCTCAGAAATTTTAGGCATATCTGTTATCACGGTTGGCAAATTTGTGATAATCTCAGATAAACAATTATAGGTATTATACAAAATACAGGTTTCCAATGAAACATAAATTAGAGGCATTGGTATGGTTGTCATGTAAATCAGTTAAGATACTACTGGTGTTCTAAATATTAAACACATAAATAGCACGTCTGCTTCTTCTCTTTAACCTAGAGTTATCTTAATTTAAAAATATTGTATGAATAAGAGTTTTAAAGCTTTTTTAAAAAACTTTCAATTTGAAGAAAATATATGTGTGTTCTAAAAGCAATTTAGTTTTAAAAGTAAATTAAAAATCTTTTCTAATTATAGTCTAATAAAAATATCAATTTCTATGTTTTATATTCCTTATTCAAGATATGAATAATTTAAGGTAAGATAACAACAAATGTGAAATTTCAAATTGATTGTTCATGTCACAATGAATATGAAAAATAACCAAATTCCAGCATTCAGAATAGGATAGAAATGTTTCAAAGTAAATATTCCTATAGAAAGTATATTTGGTATAAACAGAGTTCCTGTACAATGATGCAATGGTCATGGAATAGAGATTTTATAACCTTCTCTTCTAGAGCAAAGTACAAAAACATCTTTGTATATATCAGCTTGCTTCTTATAAAGTAAGGGGTTAGACTAAATGTATAGTCATTTTCAGAAAGAACATGTGTTCTTTCCTCACAAATATGTCATTTTTGACGTTTTCCTTTCTCAAGTAATGGTGTCACCATCTCTACAATTATTTATAGATCCAACATTGAAGAGATTATTTCTGGAGCAGCCCTCTAAATATCCCTTCCCATATAGTCAGCTGTAAAATTTATAGATTTATAACCAGAGACTTATCATTCTTGCCCTTTCTGTCTGAAATATTCTCACTCTTGAAAATCTTTATGTAATAAATACCACCAAGACATCAAACATATAAGTCTAACTCAGAGAATAGAAAATAAGCTTAGTAGCCTGAAGGAAGATGAGAGCAAAAAGAAGACAGTGATGAGGATATCGTACTCTCATACCAAGACTGGATATTCTACAGACAGAGATGCAAACAGCACTCTTCTTAGATTAGATTGTAATGAATACCAGAAAATGACAACTCTTGGAATATTAATCAGCAATGAAGAAGTCTACACAAAATAGAATTACCTACAACAAAATCATAGTTATAATTATTTGTTTATAAATGTAACACTATGCACAGAAATGTACAAATTCCCAATGAATAGAAAGTAGAGAACTAAAGGCAATATGCTTTCATGTACTTGTAGGAAAAAAGGTGTGTTTCAGAAACAAAGAAGTAAATTTTGTACTATATCCTCATAATTAGCATATACATCTTATAATTAATATTAAAGTATAAAAAATCATGAGTGGCAACTTTAAAATGAACATTGATTAAAATAAACATGAAGAGTCTCTGGAACATTATGCAAATTCTACACTATAAAAGACAATCTACATTTTTTTAAGAAGAAAATATTTTAAAAAATCTATAAATAGTGTTTTTTCTTTTTTGTTTTTTTTTTTAAGAATAAGTCTTACTCTGTCGCTCACATTGAAGTGCAGTAGCACGATCTAGGCTCACTGCAACCTCCACCTCCTGGGTTCAGGTGACTCCTCTGCCTCGTCCTCTCCAGTAGCTGGGGCTACAGGCGCATGCCACTACACCAGACTAATGTTTTGTGTGTGCTTTTTAGTAGAGATGCAGTTTCACCATCTTGGCCAGGCTGGTCTCGAACTCCTGATCTTGTGATCCACCTGCCTCGGACTCCCAAAGTGCTAGGATTACAGGCGTGAGCCACTGCATCCAGCCAAGTAGTGGTTTTTCTGAGTTTGCTACTTATTTTGCTATATTTAAGCCACATATTGAAATTACAGCCCTTGTTCTGGGAAATAAAGAATGGCAAGGTGAATTATGTAAGTGTTGGAACCTATAACTACATTTTTTGTGAAATTTGCCATAGCACATTGAGGAAAGTAACATAAAACAACTGTATTGATATACTCATCTTAAAAAATAGTTTGAACTAAGCCTCCTTGGGTGTTAAGAGGGTCATGTGGTTATATATTCTGTTTGAAGTCTAGCAGATTCTTGTTAACAGGAGCCCATAGCACAATATTTAAAATATTACTATTTGCCCATTCATACATATATTAAATCAAGAGTGGCACTTAGTTTGAGAAACAAAAAAAAAGGAGTTAATTTATTTTATTGTACACACAGTCGTTTATTTTCCTGAAATTGTAAAATTGGCAGACATCACACAATGATATATCCTGCGCACAGAAATTCAACCTTCTTGGAGTGTCAGGAACCTTTAGTTGTGAACTGCAGTAGTGGGGAGATCTGACAACTTGAGAAACTGTTACTAAAACTACAGAATTGTTACCTATGTCAGCTGCCTTCTTTAACATCCTGCTCCTCACTTTCTCTTAGTCAAGACAAACTCTATTTCTCCATTGAAAAAGTTGCTTTAGTATAGTTCAATAATTATTTACAGACTAACCTCATTCGCCACTGACTACTCCATTTGCTCCAAATATGTCCTTAGCTCACAGTAATATATTTGTTTAGTAAAATGGAGAAACATGGACACTAACATGGTTTGCATTTGTATTTGTATTAAACTCACAATCTCTCTCTGAATGCAAAAATAATTAGAACAGTGATTCTAAAGACAAAAAGCAGTCACTGTGTATTCTGCATTCTTCAGAGAGATTTCTGTATTTTTGTAGAGCATTTTCTTTCACCTTTAGTGGCAAGTTAGAACCACATGGAAAGATTTTTAAATCCTCATGCCCAAGTCACACTTTATGCGTTAGTGTTTTGTAAAGCCATCTATCTACTGTCTTAGATATTACAATACTAACATGTATAGATTTTGCAGGAGTTGAATGGATTGAATAATTTTAAATGGCAGAAAAAATACCAATATTTCTATTTCAGAATTTACTTTAAAACTTGTAAGTTATAAAATAAATCTTGCATAAAAATGAATAATGATTAAGTGACTAACAGAATATTTACTACTCTATTCTAGATATGAAGCTCTGAGTGAAATTTGTTATTTTGAATTAATTTGTTAAATGTTTACTCTAAATGTCAACAAAAATCCATATATATTTGACAAATAAAATAAATTCTAGGTAACTTCAATGAAAGGAAAATTATTTGTTTGTTTCCTTTTGAGTACACTGAAATCTGAAATTTGTTACAGTTCCTCACAAAAGATAGGGTACTTTTTGGCAAAGGTTAGAAATATGTTCTTTTCATTCCAGGCTCCAAATTCATTGGCATTTTCTGTTTAGACATTTAATAAAAAGCACATAATTTCTCAGATCCAAAACAAATATCAAAAAGTAATATATTTTCTACCACATTTTATTTTTGATGAAGATATATAATTGACTAACACCTTCCTTTGTTTACACAGTCATTTGCTAATGGGGCTCATTTATTAAATTGTTTCTGGAGTATGCACAGAATTGAAGACTTTACCATCACTACTATTCCTCTGCTCAGGAAGAGTGAACAGAAGAGATCAGTGAATTTAATTCTCATGCATCCGACCTGGTTGAAATTTTTTTCATCAAATTACATCCAGTATGATTAATGTTTCTCTTTTTTCATTTGGCCAACTATGCGGTGGGTGAATAACAACAATATCACAAAATAGAAGAATATATTAATATTAATGAACAGTTCATACTTTTGTCCCACACAACCCCTTGCATGATAAAGCAGATAATGTCATGGTTCAATCTCTAGAGTACTAAGTTTATGGGTAGAGAAAGCAATAGCTCATGGCATATGAGCAAAAAGCATCCCGGGGCAGCTAAGACGGTACTGTCCAAGGGTGCCTTGTCACAATTATTCAGACTGAAGCCCAGCATATTTTATGTAATATGCTATTTAAACAAGAACAATTTTGGTATAGTTTTTATCATATGTTACACAATACTACATTTAATTCTCCTTCAAATTTCCTGTGAATATTATAAATTGGCAATGTTAAGTTCTATAATTAGAAGGAACATCTGCAATTTAGTTGAAATTTTAAAAAAGTACATTAACTTTATTTTAAATTACTGCTGCATTGCAAAACAATTAGAAAGGTAGCATGTATGATCAAAGGAAATTATAATTCAAACCACAAAAAAATAATGTACTAATCAATTAAAACAATGAACATAGAACTTGATGCAAGAAAGTTTCCTATTAAATAATAAACCTGGGCTGGACGCAGTGTCTCATGTCTGTGATTCCAGTGCTTTGGCAGACTGAGGATGGCGTCCTATTTGAGCTCAGGAGTTGAAGACCAGCCTGGGGCACATAGTGAAACCCCATCTCTGCCAAAACTACAAAACAAACAGAAAATGTAGCCAAGAGTGGTAGCAAGTGCCTGTGGTCTCAACTACTTGGGAGGCTGAAGAGGGTGAATCACTTGAGCCTGCGGGGGTAGAAGTTGCAGTGAGCCAAGATCATACCACTGAACCTAGCCTGGGTGACAAAGCCAGACCCTATCTCAAAACAAAGCAAAACAATAATTAATTAGTTAATCAGTTTTTTTTTTTTATTTTAGTAGGCATTTCAGGATATTTTGTTTTGCTGTGACATAAAATGTATTGGCCAGGCACAGTGGCTCATGCCTGTAATCCCAGCACTTTGGGATCCCGAGGTGGGAGGATCATTTGAGGTTTGGAGTTTGAGACCAGCCTGACCAACATGGTAACACCCGGTCTCTACTGGAAATACAAAAATTAGTTGGGCGTGGTGGTAGCTGCCTATAATCTCAGGAGACAGGAGAACTGTTTGAGCCTGGGAGGCAGAGGTTGTGGTGATCCCAGATCACACCACTGCACTCCATGCACTACAGTCTCGGGGAAAGAGTAAGACCTTGTCTCAAAAAAAAAAAAAAAAAAAGGAAAAAAAAAACACTCTCTATCTATCTATCTATCTATCTATCTATCTATCTATCTATCTATCTATATTTTAAAGTAAAAATAGTGTTTCTAAATTACTTTTTTTAAAAAAATAAACTGTTTTTGGCAATTTATAGTGATTTAAATTTTTTATAAATAAAATAAAAATATACTTAAAAGTTGCCCTTGTTAATAACTCTTCATTTAAAGTATAAAATGCTTGCCAATATGAAATAACATTTTAAATTATGTATATATGTGTGTGTGTATATATATATATATATATATATATATATATATATATATATACGTATATATGTGTGTGTGTGTGTGTGTGTGTGTGTATTTTGAGGTGGAATCTGGCTCTTTCACCAGGCTGGAGTGCAGTGGTGCGATCTTGGCTGACTGCCACCTCTGCCTTCTGGGTTCAAGCAATTCTCCTGCCTCAGCCTCCAGAGTAGGTGGGACTACAGGCACGTGCCACCAGCTGATTTTTGTATTTTAGTTGAGACGGGGTTTCACCATATTGGCCAGGATGGTCTTATTCTCCCGACCTCGTGATTTGCCCACCTCAGCCTCTCAAAGAGCTGGGATTACAGGCGTGAGCCACAGTGCCCAGCTTAATTTTTTTTTTAATTTTTAATTATACTTTAAGTTCTGGGTTACATGTGCAGAACTTACAGGTATGTTACATAGGTATATGTGTGCCATGGTGGTTTGCTGCACCCATCAACCTATCATTTCTCCTAATGCTATCCCTCCACTATTCCCCTACTCCCCAACAGGCTCCATTGTGTGATGTTCCCCTTCCTGGGCTGGTATGTTCTCATTTTTCAACTCCCACTTATGTCTCCGTGTTCAACTCCCACTTATGAGTGAGAACATTTGGTGTTTGGTTTTCTGTTCCTGTGTCAGTTTGCTGAGAATGATGGCTTCCAGCTTCATCCATCTGCAAAGGACATGAAATCATCCTTTTTTATGGCTACATAGTATTCCATGGTGTATATGTGGCACATTTTCTTTATCCAGTCTATCATTGATGGGCATTTGGGTTTGTTCCAAGTCTTTGCTATTGTGAATGGTGCTGCACTAAACATACGTGTGTACATGTCTTTAGAGTAGAATGATATATAATTCTTTGTCTATATATCTACAAATAGAATTGCTGGGTCAAATGGTATTTCTAGTTCTAGACCCTTAAGGAATCACCACACTGTCTTCCACAATGATTGAACAAATTTAGACAATCCCAGCAATGGTGTAAAAGCATTCCTATTTCTCCACGTCCTCTTCAGTATCTGTTGTTTTCTATTTTTTTGTTTGTTTGTTTGTTTTAGTGATTGCCATTCTAACTGGCATGTCTCATTGTGATTTTGATTTGCATTTCCCTAATGACCAGTGATTATGACCTTTCTTTTATATGTATGTTGTCTGTATAAATGTGTTTTGAGAAGTGTCTGTTCATATACTTTGCCTACTTTTTGATGGGATTTTTTTTTTTCTTGTAATTTTTTTTCCTTGTAGATTCTGGATATTAGCCTTTGTCTGATGGATAGTTTGTAAAAGTATTATCCCATTCTGTAGGTTGCCCATTCACTCTGGTGATAGTTTCTTTTGCTGTGCATAAGCTCTTTAGTTTAATTAGAGCCCCTTTGCCAATTTTGGCTTTTGTTGTATTTGCTTTTGGTGTTTTAGTCATGAAGTCTTTGCTCATTGCTGTATCCTGAATGGTATTGCCTAGGTTTCCTTCTAAGGTTTTTATTGTTTTAGGTCTTATGTTTAAGTCTTTATCTGTCTTGTGCTAATTTTTGTATAAGGTGTAAGGAAGGGGTCCAGTTTCAACTTTCTGCCTATGACTAGCCAGTTTTCCCAACACCATTGATTAAAATGGGAATTGTTTCCCCACTGCCTGCTTTTGTCAGAACTACCAAAGATCAGATGGTTGTAGATTTGTGGGTCATTTTTGAGGCTTCTCTTCTCCATTGGTCTATATCTCTGTTTTGATGCCAGTACTGGACTGTTTTGGTTACTGTAGGCTTGTAGTATAGTTTGAAATCAGGTAGCATGATGCCTCCAGCATCATGTCTTAGGAATGTCTTGGCTATGTGTGCTCTTTTTTGGTTCCATATGAAATTTAAACTGTGTTTCTTCTAATTCTATGAAGAAAGTCAATGGTAGCTTGATGGGGATAGCAGTGAATCTCCAAATTACTTTGAGCAGTATGGCCATTTTCATGATATTGATTCTTCCTACCCATGAGCATGAATTTGTTTCTGTTTCTATCCTCTCTTATTCTCTTGAGCAGTGATTTGTAGTTCTCCTTGAAGAGGTCCATCACATCCCTTGTAAGTAGTATTCCCAGGAATTTTATTCTTTGTACAATTGTTAATGGGAGTTCACTCCTGATTTTGCTCTCTGTCTATTATTGGTGTATAGAAATTCTTATGATTTTTGCACATTGATTTTGTATCGTGAAACTTTTCTGAAGTTGCTTTTCAGCTCAAGACGTTTTTGAGCTGAGATTATAGGTTTTTTTAAATAGACAGTCATGTAATCTGCAAACAGAGACAATTTGACTTCTTCTCTTTTTATTTGAATACCTTTTATTTCCTTCTCTTGCCTGATTGTGGGGGGCAGTGCTTCCAGTACTATGTTGAATAGGAGTGGTGAGAGAGGGCATCCTTGTCTGGTGTTGGTTTACAAAGGGAATGCTTCCAGCTTTTGCCCATTCAGTATGATGTTGGCTGTGGGTTTGTCATAAATAGCTCTTATTATTTTGAGATATGTGCCATCAGCACCTAGGTTATTGAGTGTTTTTAGATTGAGTAGGTGTTGAATTTTTTTGAAGGCCTTTCTACATCTATTGAGATAATCATGTGATTTTTGTCATTGGTTCTGTTTTTATTAATTTGCATGTGTTGAAACTGACTCACATCCCAGGGATCCAGCCTACTTGATTGTGTTGGATAAGTTTTGTAATGTGCTTCTGGATTCAGTTTTCCAGTATTTTACTGAGAATTTTTTCATCGATGTTCCTCAGGAATATTTACATGAAATTTTTGTGTGTGTGTCTCTTCCAGGTTTTGCTATCAGGGTAGTGCTGGCCTCATTAAATGAGTTAGGAAGAAGTCCCTCCTTTTTATAGTTTGGAATAATTTCAGAAGGAAACTTCATCCTGGTTTATTCTTGGGAGGTTGTATGTGTTCAGGAATTTATCCATTTCTTCAGATTTTCTAGTTTATTTGCTTAGAGGTGTTTATAGGATCCTCTGAAGGGAAGTTTGTATTTCTGTAGAGTCAGTGGTGATGTCCCCTTTATCATTTTTCATTGTATCTATGTGATTTTTCTCTCTTTTCTTCTTTATTAGTGTGGCTAGTGGTCTATCTATTTTGTTAATATTTTCAAAAAACTGGCTCCTGGATTCACTAATGTTTTGAATAGTTTTTTTGTGTCTCTGTTATCTACAATTCTGCTCTGATCTTAGTTATTTTGTGCTTTCTGCTAGCTTTTAAATTTGTTTGCTCTTGCTTCTATAGTTATTTTAATTGTGATAATAGTCTATCAAGTTTAGATCTTTTCTGGTTTCTCATGTGGGCATTTTAGTGCTATAAATTTTCCTCTAAATACTGCTTTAGCTGTTTCCCAGAGATTTTGGTATGTTGTGCCTTTGTTCTCACTGGTTTCACAGAACTTTTTTAATTCTGTCTTAATTTTGTTATTTACCTAGTCGTCATTTAGGAGCAGCTTGTTTAATTTCTATGTAGTTGTGTGGTTTTGAGTGAGTTTCTTTATCATTAATTCTAATTTGATTGCACTGCGGTCTAAGAGATTGTTATGATTTTCATTCTTTTGCATTTGCTGAGAAGTGTTTTTACATCCAATTATGTGGTCCGTTTTCGATTAAGTGGGATATGCTGCTTAGAAAAATGTATATTCTGTTTATTTGGGGTGGAGAGTTCTGTAGATGTCTGTTAGGTCCACTTGGTCCAGAGCTGAGTTCAAGTCCTGAATATCCTTATTAATTTCCTGTCTTGTTGATCTGTCTAATATTGAAAGTGGTGTGTAAACATCTCCCCCTATTAGGACTTTAAAAATTTGTTTTATGAATCTGGGTGTTCCTGTATTGTGTGCATATATATTTAGGATAGTTAGCTCTTCTTCTTGCATTAAGCTCTTTAATATTATGTAATGTCCCTCTTTTTTAATCTTTATTTGTTTAAAATATGTTTTATCAGAGACTAGGATTGCAACTCCTGCTTGTTTTTCTTTCCATTTGTTTAGTGAATTTTCCTCCATTCCTTTATTTTGAGCATATATGTGTCTTTGCAGGTGAGATGGGTCTCCTGAATACAAGACATTGATGAGTTTTGAGTCTTTATCCAACTTAGCATCTTTTAATTGGGACATTTAGCCTGTTTACATTTAAGTTAATATTGTTGTGTGTCCATTTGCTTCTGCCATTATGATGCTAGCTGGTTAATTTACCCATTAGTTAATGCAGTTTCTTCATAGTGTCACCTGTCTTTACATTTTGGTATATTTTTGCAGTGGCCTGTACCAGTTTTTTCTTTTCATATTTACTGCTTCTTTCAGAACTTCCTGTAAGGTAGGCCTGGTGGTGATAAAACTCCCTCAGCATTTGCTTGTACATAAAGGATTTTATTTCTCCTTCACTTTTAGCACTTAGTTAGACTGGATATGAAATTCTGAGCTGAAAATTCTTTTCTTCAGCAATGTTGTATATTGTCCCCCACTTGCTTCTGGCTTGTAGAATTTTTGCAGAGAGATCTACTGTTAGTCTGACGGGCTTTCCTTTGTGGGTAACCCAACCTTGCTCTCTGGCTGCCCTTAAAATTTTTTGCTTCATTTCAACCTTGGTGAATCTGATGATTATGTGTCCTGGAGTTGCTATTCTCAAGTAGTATCTATGTGGTTTTTTCTATATTTTCTAAATTTGAATGGTGGCCTGTCTTGTTAGGTTGGAGAATTTCTCCTGGATAATATCCTGAAATGTGTTTCAACTTGGTTCCATTCTCCTCATCACTTTCAGGTGCACCAATTAAACGTAGGTGTGGTCTTTTTACATAGTCCTATGTTTCTTGGAAGTGTTGTCGGTTTCTTTTCTTTTTTTTTTTCTCTGTAATCTTGCCTTCACATTTATTTTATAAAGTTGATTTTCAGCCTCCTTTGTTTCACTTATTCAATTCAGCTATCAATACTTGTGTATGCTTCACAAAGTTCTCATGTATGCTTCACAAAGTTCTTGTACTGTGTTTTTTTATCTCCGTCAGGTCATTTATGTTCTACTCTAAACTGGTTATTTTAGTTAGCAATTCCTATAACCTTGTTTCAAGGTCCTTAGCTTCCTTGCATTGGGTTAGAACATGCTGCTTTAGCTTGGAGGAGTTTGTTATTACACACCTTCTGAAGCCTACTTCTGTTAATTTGTCAAACTCATTCTCTGTCCAGTTTTTTTCCCTTATTGGTGAAGAGTTGTGATCTTTTGGAGGAGGAAAGGCGTTCTGGCTCTTGGATGTTTAAGGCTTTTTGTGCTGTTTTTTCCCCATCTTCATAGATTTATCTACCTTTGGTCTTTGACATTGGTGACCTCTGGATGGGGTTTTTACGTGGTCGTCCTTTTTGTTGATGATGATGCTATTGCTTTCTGTTTGTTAGTTTTCCTTCTAACAGTCAGGCCCCTCTTTCTCAGGTCTGCTGGAGTTTGCTGAAGCTCTGCTCTAAACCCTGTTTGCCAGGGTATCACCAGTGGAGAATGAAGAATAGCAAAGATTGCTGCCTGCTCCTTTCCCTGGAAGTTTCATCCAAGAAGGGCACCTCCAAGATGCCAGCTGGAGCTCTCCTCTATGAGGTGTTTGTTGAACCCTGCTGTGAGGTGTCTTCCTGTCAGGAGGCTCAAGGGTCAGGGACCCATGATGGGAGGCAGTCTGTTCCTTAGCAGAGCTTGAGTGCTTTGCTGGGAGATCTGCTGCTCTCTTAAGCCAGCAGGCAGGAATGTTTAAGTCTGCTGAAGTTACTGCCTGTTCCCCCAGGTGCTCTGTGCCAGGAAGATGGAAGTTTTATCTATAATCCCATGACTGGGGCTGCTTCCTTTCTTTCAGAGAGGCTCTGCCCAGAGAGGAGGACTCTAGAGAGGCAGTTTGGCTATGCAGGCTTTGCTGCAGTTCTGTGGGTTCCACACTCAGTTCAAATTTCCCAGAGGCATTGTTTCCACTGTGAGGGTAAAACTGCCTACTCAAGCCTCAGTAATGATGGACACCCCTCCCCCCACAAAGTTTGAGCATCCCAGGTTCACTTCAGACTGCTGTGCTGGCAGTAAGAATTTCCAACCAGTGGATATTAGCATTTTGGGCTCCATTGAGGTGGAATTCACTGAGCAAGACCATGTGGCTCCCTGATTTCAGCCCCCTTTCCAGGGGAGTGAATGATTCTATCTCACCAGCATTCCAGGTACCACTGGGGTACAAAAAATCTCCTGCAGCTAAGTTCGTGTTTGCCCAAAAGGGTGCCTGGTTTTTCTACTTGAAACCCAGGGTCCTGGTGGTGTACCCACCTGAGGGAATCTCCTGGTCTGTGGGTTGCAAAGACCATGGGAAAAGGATAGTATCTGGGTGGGATAGCACTGTCCTTCATGGCACAGTCCCTCGTGGCTTCCCTTGGCTAGGGGAGGTAGTTCCCTGACCCCTTGTGCTTTCCAGGTGATTTAATGCCTCACCCTGGTTCTGCTCACCCTTCATGGACTGGACCCACTGTCTAACCAGTCCCTGTGAGATTAACTGGGTTCCTCAGTTGGAAATGCAGAAATCACCCACCTTCTGCATTGGTCTCACTGGGAGCTGCAGACTGGAGCTATTTCTATTTGGCCATCCTGCCCAGGAATATTTAAATGAAATATTTTTAAAGCAACATCAGCAGATAAAATGTATTAAATATTCAAATTTAAATATAATTGAACAAAAATATAATATCTCTTATTCACAAAATAAATTCCTTATGTCTACTCTCCTTGTAAATACATACATACATATATATATATACACACACATACATATCCACATATACACACACATTAATCTTATACATTCTAATTTAAATATCTGATGCTATAATATATATTTATGTATATTATTTTAATTAAATCATCTTTGCATTTGAAAGATGATTATATTTTCTATTTAATTTATGATTTAATTTATTTTTTGCTTTCTATTTTTAAAAATTCCAATATTTCTGAAATAATGTAAATTTATTTAGTATATATAGACCTAATTTTGTCTTCATTCATTAAACCTGAGATATACACCTTGTTATGAAATACAATAAAATGCATACAATGAAACAAGAGCTATTAGGACTTATAGTTGCATTATTACAAATTCTGCTTATTTTCCTAGCTTGCTTGTGCAAACTCATAAGGACATACAACTTAGAAATGGGAGCTATTTGATTCAAGCCCATTTGAAATGTCATTATTAATCTGTCTCTGCACCATTCCTCATCAAGGGTGACCTTTCTGATTGCCTGTTACAGCATGACATAAATGCACTGCAACCACCCTAGTGCTGTAATTGACCTTTAGCCACAGTATAGTCATGATCCCTTTTAGTGATCTAATAATTCAATGGCACAAATGCAATTCACTTTTTTAAATAATTATTGCTGACATCCTGTATTGTGTGCATTGGTAAAACAGAATGAACAAGAATAGTTGGTGAGACTTATATTTCACCTACATTGTATCACTGAATTATAATCTTCTATTATATTCTTCTTTTTATAAAAATTACATTCATTTTTTATTTATGCATGTGAGAAAAAGTGGGGAGACATTTAAATGTCTATATCTTTTCCAAAGGTTTGTGTGTGTGTGTGTGTGTGTGTGTGTGTGTGTGTGTGTGTGAGAGAGAGAGAGAGAGAGAGAGAGAGAGAGAGAGAGAGAGGGAGAGAGAGAGATGGGGTCTCACCCTGTTGCCCAGACTGGATTGTAGTGGCATGATCAGAGCTTAACTGTTGCCTCTGCCTCTTCCCACCCCAGCCACCCAAGTAGCTAAGACCCTAGGAGCATACTAACATGCCTGGTAATTTTTGTTTGTTTGCTTGTTTGTTTTGGTAGCAAGAGGTTTCACCCTGTTACCCCAGCTGTGAAGTTGGTGTTTATTGTAATAAGATGAAATTTGCCATGCCTATTTTTAAGTGTGTCATCCAGTGTTATTACATGCTTTTTTGTTGTTGTTGTTGTTATTTGAGACTGAGTGTCTCACTCTGTCACCCAGGCTGGAGTACAGTGGCATGATCTTGGCTCACTGTAACCTCTGCCCCCCGGGTTCAAGTGATTGTCTTGCCTCAGCCTCCAGAGTAGCTGAGATTACAGACATGTGCCACCACACTGGATAATTTATCAGCTAATTTTTAGTAGAGACAGGGTTTTGCCATGTTAGCCAGGCTGGTCTTGAACTCATGACCTCAGGTGATCCACCCACGTTGGCCTCCCAAAGTCCTGGGATTACAGGTGTGAGCCACCACACCTGGCCCAGAACTATTTCTATATTTTAAAGCTGAAACTTCCTACTCGTTAAACAATAACTCCCCATTATTTTCTCCCCCAGTTCTGGGGAACCATTCTAATTCTTTTTAATTTTGACTACTCTCAGTATCTCATAAAGGTGAAATAATACAGTATTTGTCTTTTCATGAATGGCTTATTTCAATTAGCAAAATGTCCTCAAGGTTCATCTATGTTGAAACTTCCATCCTTTTTAAGGCTGAATAATATTCTAATTTATGTATTTGTACCCAATACACACACACACACACACACACACACACACACACACACACACACAGCCCACATTTTTTCTCATTAATTTATCTGTTGATGGACATTTGGGTTGTGTTCATGGTTTAGCTACTTATGCTGCTGCTGCTGCTATGGACATAGGTGTGCAACTATCGCTTTAAGATGCCACTTTCATGTTTTTGTGTGTATTTACCCAAACATTGAATTGCTGGATCATATGAAAATTTTATTTTTAATCTTTTGAATACAACTCAAATGCCATACTGTGCATAATATAGCCACTACACACAGTTTTGCAGGGGCTATATTATTTTACATTCCCACCAACAATGCAGAAGGGTTTTAATTATTCCATGCCCTTGCCAACACTTGCTATTTTCTCTATTTTTTATAGTAAACATGCTAATGGGTGTGAGGTGATATCTCATTGTAGTTTCCACTTGCATTTGCCTAATGATTTGTGATGTAAACATCTTTTTATGTGCTATTGGCCATTTGTATATATATTTTCTGGAGAAATATTTAAGTCCTTTGCCCAGTTTTTAAATTGGTTGTTTGGTTTTTCGTTGCTGAGTTTTAGGAGTTCTCTGTATATTGATCCTTTATCAGATATATGATTGGCAAATATTTTTTCTCATTCTATAGGTAGCCTTATAGGCTTTACTGGACTCATCTTATTAAATCCATAAAAATATTCAATTATAATACATAATATAGTTTCTATCCAAATAATATATAATGTTACATATAGATGGTTTATGTTTGCTCTTACTGGAGTTTTTTTTTTTTTCTTTTCACTTTGCTTATAAGAGATATTAATTTGAAGATACTCAATATTAAAAGAAAGGCATGGAGAAACATAAAGTTTCCTAGGATAACCTTTATATATAACACAAAATATAAATAAACACACACAAAATGAATTAGTTGTTTTATGACTAATGAGAAAAAAATTTGACCTTGTGCAGAGTGACATAAAGCAATGTTGACCAAATCCAAGTGCACCGAGATCATCTGAGGATAGAAAAGACATATTGTAAGAATTCAGTTTGTATCTACTAAGCTTTGCTTAATGTATGGTTTTCAGTTTATACTTTTATGATTCATAGTTTTAGACAATTTACAGTTTTGTTTAAACATTTTTCATTCAACTAGTATGAAGGGCATGTAACTGTTAAGATAATATTAATACCAATAAGTTGTGTAGTATATCAATTTTGTATAATTTAGCATAACGTAATTTTATTTATATCACATAACACTCAAGTAGTAAGAGCCTGATAAATTAATGTGAATTTATTGATGTGATAAAAAAAGTATAGATTCCTCTAACAAAATTTTGACATGTGTTTTTTTATAAAGGGACATTTAACAACATGCATTAGAGCTACCTTTCTCTATGATTTTTTCTTACCAATTATGTAATTTTAAGATATATTAAGGCAACTTACTTTAAAGTAGAAAATAAATTCTTGCGTTGCCCGATATTATGTGCTGGAGCTGAACTATCACAAAGGATTTTGGGGTTTTGTTGAGTTTGAGTTTTGTTCTGATTTTGAGACTGAGTCTCACTCTGTCACCCAGGCTGGAGTGCAATGGCATGATCTCTGTTCACTGAAGCCTTCACCTCATGGGTTCAAGCGATTCTCCTGCCTCAGCCTCCCACGTAGGTGGGATTATAGGCGTGCACCAGCACCGCCAGATAATTTTTTAAAAATTTTTTTGTGGAGGCAGGGTTTTACCATGTTGACCAGGTTGGTTTCAAACTCCTGACCTTCAGGGATCCACCTGCCTCTGCATCGCAGAGTGCTGAGATTACAGGCATGAGCCACCACACCCAGCTAAAACTATCACAAAGTTTTGATGTTTTCATTTTATTGTCTCACATTTGTTTCTTAGCAAATATTGTCATAAATAATACTAGCCCAGTAAAGTTTCTAGTTAAGGCTGAATTTAACTTATGAAACATATACTAATTATGTAACATGCTTTTTAGTTATTAACTCTAAAATATAAAACAAAATAGGAAAGCAGTATGATTTTATGGAATGTGAGACATCAATAATACTTATTACAGGTTGTTTATTACCACCAATATTTAACATTTGGTGTTAATCAAATGTTAATGATATCTTACATAAGAAAATCTTATGGACTATTTTCTTAACAGAGAGGAAACTTGGGCTTTCATCTTAGCCAGTTAGTGCACTGATTCTGCCATATGTAGCTGCTAATTTCTGCTACAAGTATAATTGATTAGTTCCCCACTTCTTCAGTTGTGTTTGTAGACTACACTGCTTTTCAGGAAAGCTAGTTCACACAAAATTTCTTGGTTCTATAGAAAAATAAGTAGTACAACAGGCCAGATGTTGTGGTCCACACCTGTAATCCCAGAACATTGGGAGGCCAAGGCAGGTGGATCATGAGGTCAGGAGTTTGAGACCAGCCTGGCCAATATGGCGAAACCCTTCTCTACTAAAATTACAAAAATTAGCTGGGCACAGTGGTGGGTGCCTGTGATCCCAGCTATTCAGAAGGCTGAGGCAGGAGAATTACTTAAACCTGGGAGTCAGAGGTTGTAGTGAGCCGAAATCATGCCACTGCACTCCAACCTGGGTGACAGAGCTAGACTCCACCTCAAATAAATAAGTAAATAAATAAATAAAAATAAACAATACAACAAAAAAATTTGAGCATCCATCCAAGAACACTACACACTGTCCTTATAAAATGTAGATAATAACACCTCAGGAATAGGACTATTTTCAAGATCAAGTGAGATGGTAGCTGTAAGTTTAAAACAGAATACGAACATAATTTTATATTTCTTTGCTGGAGAATGTTTCAGTATAATCTTATGGAAACCCTGGCCAGGAGTGAGATGAGAGAGTAAGAACAGAAAGAGAAAAAAAGATCTAGTTATATTCAGAGATGGTGTTCAAAACATTTGGAATACAAGATATCTTTTACCTTCTGAAAGTTATTTTCTTGTTTAATGGTGTGGAGCTTCTTTTTACCACTCACCCCTTTCTGGAATGATGTTAGTGAAATAGATTATCTAGAGGATCTTCCAGATACACTTGGGAGTAGTATTAATAAATATCTCTTAAAGAATAGAGGTAAGATGAGAGAGGTGGTCCTCAGGATGCCTGGAAATGTATAGTGGATGATGGAGAAATGCCTCTCTTTCAGTGACCACCCTAGGATCTCTAAAGAACATGCTAAGTGAAAATATATATGAATATTATATGTGCTTACTTGTATTTTAAAATTAATAACAAACGACAAAAACACTTCCCCATTCTATTCAAAAATAATAATTTCTTGTTGAAGCAAAAAATGTAATTGCAGTGCTGATTCTGGAAACACAACTTACTTTAATCTTTTAATAACATCTATTAGTGCAATGAAAGATTACTCATATAATTCAATGTGATCATAATTTTAGGCATTTTAGATACACATACATGACATCCGGTTGCCAGGTAAATGCCCATGAAATCGATCTTCCATGCCTTCTTTAAACCATTTATGCAAGTTATTACCTTATAAAACTATAATTTTTTTGTTCACCCGTGCTCTAAATAAGATACAATCACTCACTAAAGAACTGTTAGTTCTCAATTATAACAGTCTGTGCTTGATATAAAGATAAAAACAGACATACTAGTAAATATTTTTGTTTCTTCTCTCTTTTGAAATATATGGTTTTCTATGTCAACTAAATGTAATGTTTGAAAAAATGGAAAAAAATTAGTAAGCATCTCTGAAAAGTAACAATAAAGGAATGGCCCTGAATATGGAAATGCACTATTTAAACACTCAGAGACAGACGGAAGTACAAAATAGAAAGGAGGTTAACAGAAGCTGAGATAGTCAGGGGAGGGGAAGAATGGGGGAATAATGGCCAAATATGTAGCTACAGTTAACGAGAAATACATTCAAGACATCAATTGAACAGCATGGTGAACTGTATTTTTAAATAATAAAAAGGAAGTGGATGTTAAGTATTCTCACCGTAAAAATTGAAAAATAGATGAGATAATGCATTTTTAAAATTAGCTAGGTGTAACCATTCCAAACATCATGTTGTATACAAGAAACATGTACAATTTTATCTGTCAATTTAAAACAAGTTATTCTGTGTCTACTTGATCCATAATGTTAAAGCACTTTTCTTTATGAAATACTATTAAAATCTCAGAGTCTGAAGCCTAGCTCTACAAGCTTGTAAGATTTATTATGAGAAGATATATACGAAGAGTGCTTAAAAAGGTTTTTGGCATTTAGCGAATGATACGTAATACTTAGCAACTACCACACCCACTTACCAATGATTTTGCGTCAATGTTGCTTTGCATTGGTATATTCAGTTTTAGAGGGCTGCACAGAGTAATGTTTTTTATAATGTAGGCCATAAACTGTTACTGGACCATAAAGGCAATTTAGTAAGTTGCAGCCTTCACTTTTTTATTGCATATTCTCACTTACCTGGGGGGCTAAGAAAGGTAATCTCATGGAGACAGAGAGAAGACTAGTAGGTGCCAGAGGTTGGAAAGGGTAGGAGGAAGGGGAAGATAAAGAGAAGTTAGTTAAATGATACAAAAACAGTTAAGTAGAAGGAAAGTATTCCAGTGTTGGATAGCACAGCAGTGTAGATACAATTAACAATAATTTATTGTACATTTCAAAAAAGCTAGATAAGAAGATTTGAAAATGTTACCAAAACTAGGAAATAAACGTGTGACGTGATAGATATTCCCATTACCCCAATTTGATCATTATACATAGTATGCATGTATCAAAATATTACATGTACAAAATATGTACAATTACTGCGAATGTATAATGGATATTTATGTGTGCACATATATGAAATAGAAAAGTTAACTAAGTGGAATAAAAAATAATGCATGTTGTATTAGAAAAGTACAGGTATTGTTTCTCATGCATGACAGACATATGGGTATCAGTGTACTTTTTTTAATACTATGTTAAATTTGTCTAAGATCAAAATATAAAAATTTTACTTAATAACTAAAGATAAGACATATTTGTATTTTTTTCTGAAAATGTGTTCTTAAAGTGAATATTTAGTACCACAACTTCTTCTCTTTTTTTTTTTTTTTTTTTTTTTTTTTTTTTTTTGCTCTTGTTACCCAGGCTGGAGTGCAATGGTGTGATCTCGGCTCACTGCAACCTCTGCCTCCTGGGTTCAAGCAATTCTCCTGCCTCAGCCTCCCGGGTAGCTGGGACTACAGGCACGTGCCACCATGCCCAGCTAATTTTTGTGTTTTTAGTAGAAACAGGGTCTCATCATGTTGACCAGGGTTGTCTCGATCTCTTGACCTCGTGATCCACCCACCTCGGCCTCCCAAAGTGCTGGGATTATAGTTGTGAGCCACCACATCCAGCCTTAGTACCTCAAACTTGTAAATTGGCCTTAGTGCCTCAAACTTATAAATAGAATTACACTTGTACCTTAGTATTACTATAGTAATAGCAATAGTTTAGTAGGAACAAATAAAAATAAATATATTTTTAAATAAAATTTTATTTCTTTAACTGCTTTGCTTTTAGTACCTTTTACCCAGAAAATATAGCAATATAAATGAATAAGCAGAGGTTTGTTATGAGAAAGAGGCTGGGTTTAATATCTTTAAATTTGAGTTCAAATGAATGGAAATTACTTCAAAGACAGCACTTTATTGTACTGAGATTGTCTAGCCCTTTCAAACTATTCATTAAAAAAATTATATTTAATTTAAAAGTTTTGCTTTGATCAATTTATAAAGCTTGTTAAAAGCCTTGAAACTTTTTTTTCTTTTTTTAAATAATTTGTGTCTGTGTAGAGTAATTTAGGCTACAAGGTATCATGCATTGCTTTTGAAATGTTTCAGCTGGGCCGGGCGTGGTGGCTCACCCCTGTAATCCCAGCACTTTGGGAGGCTGAGGTGGGTGAATCATGAGATTAGGAGATAGAGTTTATCCTGGCCAACATGGTGAAACCCCGTCTCTGCTAAAGTACAAAAAAAAATAGCAGGGCATGGTGGTGCATGCCTTTGACCCAGCTACTTGGGAAGCTGAGGCAGGGGAATTGCTTGAATCTGGAAAGTGGAGGTTGCAGTGAGCCAAGATCATGCCAAAGCACTACAGTCTGGTGACAGAGCAAGACTCCATCTGAAAAAAAAAAAAAAAACCAGAAATACTTTAGCTATACCATGTAAGCAAGCGTTCCTGAGTTCCTGAGGCCTGAAAGAACATCGGTTAAAACTACTGTGACCTCATCTGTCAAAGTGATATTGCAGTTACACAAAAACTTCCATCTACATCAGAAATCCATTATCAACTGATCCTCAGTAACAGAGCTAACATAATGGATGGCTGAGTCTTTGCTTGCAATCGAGGTTAGCTTAAAAGGATGAGTAAGCAAACATAGAAAACTGAATGCAGCCAAGTGGTAAGACAAAGTTTATAACATTGACAAAATAGCCAGAAATCATATTGGGCAAAATATTGCTTGAAAATGTGAATTGATCACAATTTAAACTACAGAATATAGAATGGAATTTAATTATATATTTAAATAATACAACTATTACTTAAAATGAAAGTATTGCTACCAAATGCTTAAACCAAGTTTATGATACTCTAGACACTGTTCTAAAAACTTTAAAAATATAAACACATGTGAACTCCACACAAACTTTTTGAGGTAGACATTTTACCATCTTACTTTAACACATAGAGAAACTGAAACCCCAAGAGTTAAGTGACTTAACCTTGTTCACACAGTTACAAAAATTTGAGGGGCTAAGAAATTTTCCTAAACATTTTGACTCAAAAGACTATGTGGCTTAGCCTCTTGCAGTATTATTTTTCCACTCAATCATTATTGAAATTTGTTTAGTAAAACAATGCTAGATTATGTCTCGCCCAAAATAAAATATCAAATTTACATTAAAATATATCTACCTGTCATTTATTTATTCTGTGCTCAGATCATTACATTTATATAAGAATGAGCTGAGGGCCGGGCACGGTGGCTCAAGCCTGTAATGCCAGCACTTTGGGAGGCCAAGGCGGGTGCATCACGGGGTCAACAAATCGAGACCATCCTGGTCAACATGGTGAAACCCCGTCTCTACTAAAAATACAAAAAAATTAGCCGGGCATGGTCGCGCGTGCCTGTGATCCCAGCTACTCAAGAGGCTGAGGCAGGAGAATTGCCTGAACCCAGGAGGCGGAGGTTGCAGTGAGCCGAGATCGCACCATTGCACTCTAGCCTGGGTAACAAGAGCAAAACTCCGTCTAAAAAAAAAAGCTGAATTTTTAAAGCCTTGAAAATATGAAGTTCTTGTATCATATGCTACAATATGGCACGGTTTCAGGGGCATAAATGATAGTAAATCTGACACATAAATATTTTGGCAACATTGAAAGTCAAAATGGTAGTCTAACATTTTCAAATATATTCATGTGAACTGAGGATTTAAACAAAGTGGTGATGTTGAACGACCATTGCAGAACTACTGATGTGAACAGCTTAGTACAGCCAAGGGGTTGAGGTTTCTGGCTCTGGGTCTCTGTAATGAGGCACCCTGAACTTGCTTTCTAGTCCAGTCACTTATGGTTTCCTCCTATGTGTATTACTAGTAGGAGTGCTTTTCATTATTTTTTAATTGAATGTTAAATGCATAGCTTAAGGTCTATTACATAACTAACTTTCAATATATGTTAGATATTACCATGCTTATTAATGATGAATTGTTACTATTAGTTAATTAAAGAGGCCTAAACCCATATTTGCAACAAAATCACATTTAGTAATAAGGAATGCTTATTAGTGTGATTTTTTTTATAATTTTGTTTGAATTTCAAAAACTTCTATGTATTTATCCACGTATTTTACATGAATTCAATATATTTTTAAACACAATATATTTAGTCACATTCCACCAACACTGATATGGTAATGAGAAACCTGGCAATGACATCAGCTTAGATGTTAGCAGATGCTAAGGTGATTGAGAATGTTGATTTCTGTGTTGGAACACAACTTAACTATAGTCCTCTAATAGTCTTGTATACATGTAACCAGTTTACTCTTAAGTCCCTGTATTACTTATCCAAAGGGTGCTCTAGAGAAAAAGAACCAAATAATGTGTATACAGTTGCATATTTATTTCAAAGAATTGGCTCGTGTAATTGTGAAACCTTGGTTAAGAGCAAAATTAAGCAGAGCAGAGATTCAGGGAAGAGTTGCAGTTGTGTTCAAAAGCAGTCAGCTGGCTGAATTTGTTTTCACTTGGAAAAGGTCAGTCTTTGTTCTATTAAGATTTTCAATTGTTTGGATAAAACCCATTCACATTATGAAGGGCAATCTGCTTTACTCAAAGTGCACTGATGTAAGTGATAGTCTCATCAAAGAAACAACTTCATAGAATCATCCAGAATGATGTTTGATTCAATATCTGAGCATCATAGCCCAACCAGGCTGCCAAAACTAAATTAACTATCACAGCTTCTTTATACTACATAAGCTTCTATCCATCATTTTTAAGGTGTCATAATATTAAATTGCATAGCATGCCTGGACATTTAGATTAACTTCATTTTTTTTTCCCCTGCCGTGAGTATTTTTGAGATACAGCCTCTTTCCTAAAAACTACTGGCTCTAATTTTTTTTCCCGTTAAATAGATAGATTTTAATAATATAACTGGGTAAAATTAGTTAATATGTAATAACAATGTATTTTTTTCATATTTATATTTATGGGCAGATATATTTGGAATTCCAATTAGTATTGAGATTGTACATATGTGTGTATGTATACACATATATAGTCCACTTTTTACTTAAATTCATTATAATAATATATCAGAGGTAGTATCTTACAGCTTTAACAAAGGAATACATGTTTTATTTGTTAATAGCAAGGATTCAATAATGTAAATGCTCTGTTACGGTTTTTGCTTGAGGTTGCATTTTTAATGAAAACAATGTACTTAATTTGTATTGCAAAGTATGTACAGCACATTAGATAATTCTTTGAATATCATTATGTTTTTTTTTTTTTCTCCTGTGTAAACAGAGCATCAGGGAACATTTCTGTACATAAGTGAATAGCTTGGTGTTTACATCTTAGTGTGCAAAATATGCCGTGATGTTGCAATAGGTGTTTATTTTATATACGAGTCACTGAATATATATTAGACTAGTTGAAACAGATAAAGAACTAGTACATTAATCTGTCATTTCAACAAAGATATTTTGGATGCCTATCTAATTTGTGCCATGAACTGTTCTAGAAATAACACAACAGTGGAAAATACAAAAAATAAAATAAAGATCCAAAAGTTTGTGATCTCATAAACTTACCAAAATTTGGTAGACATTACATGCTATACTTGATATATACACATGTAGATACATTAAGCTTTTGCAGAAAAACATTGTCACCTCTATTATTATAGGAATAAATTCATAGATACATATATCCCTTTGAGAAAACATACATGGTTACCCCTCTGAGAATTATATGAAATTGGGTTTGTTCAAATGATACAGAGTAACCTGCCTCCTTAAAAGAAGGATACCAACTGGTTATGGTGGCTCTAGCTTGTAATCCCGGCACTTTGGGAGGCCCATGCAGGTGGATCACCCAAGATCAAAATTTGGGACCAGCATGTCCAACATGGTGAAATCCCATCTCTACTAAAAGTACAAAAAATTAACCAGGAGGTGGGCTCCTGTAATCTCAGCTACTCAGGAAGCTGAGGAAGGAGAATTGCTTGAAGCTGGGAGGTGAAGGTTGCAGTGAGCTATGACCGCGCCACTGCACTCCAACCTGGGCAACCGAGTAGGACTCTGTCTTAAAAAGAAAACAAAAAGTTTTCCTTTTCAGTCTTCTGAAAAAAAAAAAAAAAAAAAAAAAAAACTAAAAAAAACTAAAATATCCAAGAGTACTGATCTTTATATTAAGCATAAATTTTGCTTACTTCCAAAGGAAATCACTAATAGGGTGAATCCAATTTAGTAAAACTCTGATCCAGAAAATCAATTGCTAATTTTCCTATCTACCTAATACTAGCACGATGTACTTAGAACTTTTAGAGGCTCTGAATGATTATGCATCTTATTCTTTCCAATTAGACGTAAAGACATTCTGGATGTTCTGAACAACCTGATAGCTGAAAACGGCAAACAAGTGGTCATTGTATAAAATTTACCTACAAGTATCTGGAAAGAAACTTATACAAATGTAGAAGTCATTTTTATCTATGGAGATGGCAGAGCAGAGTGAGACATCGTATGTAATATTTTAGACCTTTAAAATAGATTTACACTGAGATTATGTTTACAATCTTAGGGATTATTATGAATTACTCTGGCAAATTTCATATTTAATATTCTCTGCTGTTGTCTATGACAAAAATGTAGATAATGGCAAAACTACATTAGAATAAAAATTTAAGCTCAGACATAAGTATTATGCAAAATACAGGCTTCATCTAATATAAAGATCAGTTATAAAATTCTGAAATGTCATTATGAATTATAATAATGTATTTCATTATTTTAATATATGTTTTCTTCCTTTATAACTTATATTTATTTTTTCTCATACTTTCCTTTATATGTATATGTGTAGGATGCATATGGTGTATTCAACATTATGCAAATCTAATGCTCAAAGAGTAGTCTTTTAGTCTTCAGTGATTTCATCTGTTTTGATAAATCTAAGCCATCATTGAAAACTCACAATGATATTTGATGGTGAGCGATTTACATAAAATGCTGCTATTTTAAAAAGTCTAGTTAAGTTTAAGCAGAGGAGCTTAAAGTAAATGTTTTGGGATAGAAATATTTGCAAATAAAACAAATATGTTTTGGAATTATAAAATATAAGCAAAGAGATACTGATGATATTTCTAATTACTTATACCCAAATGATTATAAATTGTTCTGTTATAAAGACACATGCACACGTATGTTCATTGGGCACTGTTTACAACAGCAAAGACCTGAAACCAACTCAAATGCCCATCAATGATAGACTGGATAAGGAAAATGTGGCACATACTACACCATGGAATATTATGCAGCCATAAAAAGGGATGAGTTCATGTTCTTTTTAGGGATATGGATGAATCTGGAAACCATCATTCTCAGCAAACTGACACAAGAACAGAAAACCAAACACCACATGTTCTCACTCAGAAGTGGATACTGAACAATGAGAACACATGGGCTCAGGGAGGGGAACATCACACACTGAGGTCTGTTGGGTGGTGGGGAACTAAGGGAGGGACAGCAGAGGGTGGGAAGCTTGGGGAGGGATAGCATTGGGACAAATGCATGATGTAGTTGACAAGGGTATGGAGGCAGCAAGCCATCATGGCATGTGTATACCTATGCAACAATTCTAGAAGATGTTCACATGTACCCCAGAACTTAAAATACAATAAAAAAAGAGGTTACAGTGGAAATTCTTCACATGGCCCTTTAAATTCGTGAAATGAATTTTCTTAGTGAAATTTGCTTATTTTATCTTTGCAAAACATGAAATGATGCACCTCTGTAGGACAGAAAGAGAATGTAATTGAAAAGCTATTGACACTACTACCTTTGGTCATTAGATAGAAGGAATTAAAAGAATATTTTTTGTCTTAAAATTTTCACATAACACTGAAAATATTTGAGATGAAAGATAAGGAATAACTTGCATCTAAATTGTGATGGCCTGCTACGTACAGAAATTAATTGCAAATTAAAAGTGTTAGGCCGTGTCATTATTGGTACATAAGTAACTCATTTGTTTTAGAAAATCTTAGTAGCTGAACCCAATTTAAATATTTTTTAGACTTATGTGAACCACAGAATGGAAAAATGATGAGCTGTGGACCTCACCCTGCTAAGGCACTGTATTTTGTGCTGATTTATTCTCATTTTGTTTCTGCCTCATTTGCTCCCCTGGTTTCTTTTCTATAAATAGGTATTTTCTGTACTGTGGTACAAAAAAGGCATTCAGTATTTATATAATAATCCTTGTGAATAATTGATGATCATTTAGTTTTTATGCATTGTCTAAATCAACACTTTGGTTAGAAAATTGAAAATGTATGTTTGTCAAACAAGTCATTTATGTATCCTGATAGGCAGGTTGGTGGCAGGGACTGAATACACAGTTTGAGTGGGTATTGAACACAACTACTGGAGAAGCAGCCACAAAGGATAAAGTGAGGATGAGATGAAAATACAACAGGATCCTATGCGATGTATTTTAAAAATGTATAACAGCAAAAACAATAGATATTAACAGCAATTAAAAAAATGTTTTTGATGAGTACACTGAGCAGGGTTGAGTGCAGGGCATAGGATACACCATAGCTAGGTGAACCAGAGTTGTTTTGTATTGAGTATTAAATCACTCAAAGAATCAGTAGGATGGATGAGCATAGAGACTTGAAATGAGTTTCACCAATAACTCTCCAAAGCATAATTGCTGTTCCTTTTGCTGTGAGCAGGTAGCTGCTGTTTAAAATAGGAACCCTCTGATTCAGCTACAATCTCTAAATGAACTGCCCTGTTATAGTCCACAAGACAGCCTTCTATCCTTTTCTCCTGAATTACCTTCAGATGAATTCAACACCCACATTAATATAATATATAATAATTAATATAAGTAAATTGGATCCAAAACCCAAGCTATAATGGCATTTAAAATGCACTTTCACATTTCCAAGTTCAGCAGCATTACTATCTTTTCCTAACACACTTTCTGTTAACTGTCACCCTTTAGAAGACATGTCACAAGAGCTTGGAGTACATGCTAATGAATCCATCCACATAACCTGCTTTATTGGGCAACTTGATTCACCTTCAACAAAATGACACAAAACTAGCTGGGTGTGGTGGCTCACATCTGTAATTCCAGCCCTTTGGGAGTCCTAGGGAAGTGGATCTCCTGAGGTCAGTTTGAGAACAGCCTGGCCAATATGGTAAAACCCTGTCTCTGCTAAAAATACAAAACTTAGCCAGGCATGGTGGCACATGCCTGTAGTTCCACCTACTTGGGAGGCTGAGGCAGGAGAATCCCTTGAACCTGGGAGGCAGAGATTGCAGTGAGCTGAGATCATGCCACTGAATGCCAGCCTGGGCTACAGAGTAAGAATTTGTGTCAACAACAACAAAACCACACACACACACACACACACACACACACACACACACACGCACAGGCTAAAAACATAATTTACAAAATAATTTATCTTTTCTTTACAAAAGACTGAATGCCATGACTTATTTTGTTTTGTTTTAAAGAAGATGTGTTTTTCAGACTTTCCTTTGTATCATATATGTACATATACATATCTAGCTAGCTAGCTAGCTATGGCAATAACAAGTCCTTTCCCCTAAGAGCCTATAAAATAAAAATGTTATTTAATTCCAAGGTAAAATGGGGGTACAGGCATTGGGTAAATGTCTCCATTACAAAAGGAAGAAATCAGTCAAAAGAAAAGGGCTACAAGCCCCACACAAGTCTGAAAGCCAACAGGATAGTCATTAAATCTTAATGCTCCAAAATAATCTCCTTTGACTTTATGTACTACATCCAGGACTCACTGCTACAGGGGAGAGTTCCCAATGCCTTGGGAAGCTTCACCTCTGCGTCTCTGTAAAGAACAGGCCCTGTGGCTGTTCTCAAAGGTTTCAGTTGAGTGCCTGTGGCCTTTCCAGGCACAGGGTTTTAAGTTGTCTGTGGATCTATAATTCTGGGGTCTGGAGAATGATGGTCCCCTTTCACAGTTCCACTAGGCAGTACCCCTGCGGGAGCATGGTGTGGGTTCTCCAACTCTACATTTTCCTTGGCTTTGCCTTAGTAAATGCTTTCTATGACAGCTCCAATCCTGCAGCAGGCTTCTGCCTGGGCACTCAGGCTTTTCTGTAAATCCTCAGTAATCTAGGTGGCAGTTCCAAGTCTTCTTCACTTTTCTTTCTTTGAAGAGAAGGAAAGTAAGAAAAAAAAAAAGGAGTAAAGGAGAGGAAGAAAGGAAGAAAAAGAGGGAGAGAGAACGGGAATGTTGCTTTATTCTAAAAATGGATATTGAAAACTTCTTTTACGCCAATAATTGTGCTTAATAATGGCCAATCAATATTTCATTTAAACCTATGTTAGGTGCGATGTGGTACTGACAAGAATGTGTATTTTATGTATTTAAAGTGGAGAGCTCTATAAATGTTTATTAAGTTTACTTGTTCTGGATCTGAGTTCAATACCTGGATATCCTTATTAATTAAGAATGTCTTCTTCACTCTTATACTCTGGGCACCTACAGACTTAACATTACACATAAACCAACAAGGCCTGTAGCTTATGCCCTTCAGAGCAGCAGCACAAGTGGTATGTACTTGGCCCCTTTGAGCAAAGCCTGGAGCCAGAGTGGCCTGAATGTGAGGAACAGTGTCACATGACTGCCCAGGGCTCAGTGGGGCTCTGGGTCTGGGCCCTGAAATTATTATTTCCTCTTAAGCCTGTGGGCCTGTGATGGGAACAGCAGCCTCAAAGATCTCTGAAATGTCTTTAAGGTTTTTCCAATTATCTTGACTATCATTACTTGGATCCATTTTAGTTTTTCAAATCTCTAAAGTGATTACATTACAGCTCAGGTGAATTTTTCTCCTGGCGATAAATTGTTGTTCTCTACCACATGATGAGCCTGCAAATTTCTCAAACTCTTACATTCTGGTTCCCCTTCAAATATAACTTTACACATTAAATCATTTATTTGCTCCTACATCTAATCTTAGGGTGTTTGAAGCAGCTAGGTCACATCTTGAATGATCTGCTTATAAATTTCTTCCTCTAGACGTAATAGGTAATCACTATTAAGTTCACTAATTTAGCATAATATAGCCAAGTTCTATGCTAAGGCATGACAAGTATGACCTTATCTCCAGTTTCCATCTGAGACCACATCAGCCTCACTTTTACTGTTCATATTAACAGCATTTTTGTCCCAACCGTTTAATCATTATCTAAGTAGTTCTAAACTTTACCTCATCTTCCTGTCTTCTGAATCTTCCAACCTGATTGGTTTGGCTCTGTGTCCCCACCCAAATCTCATATTTTTAATCTCCATGTGTTGGAGCAGGGGCTGGTGGAAACTGAATGAATCATGGGGGTGGACTCCCCCCTTGCTGTTCTTTTGATACAGTTCTCATGAGATCCAGTTGTTTAAAAGTGTGGAGCACTCCCCTTTACACTTCTCTCTCTCTCTCTCTCTCTCTCTCTCTCTCTCTCTCTCTCTCTCTCTCTCTCTCTCTCTCTCTCACTCTGCAATGTGAAGAAGGTGTTTGCTTCCTTTCACCATCTGCCATGATTATACATTTCTCAAGGCCTCCCTAGCAATGCTTCCTGTTCCTCCTTTGGAACCATAAGTCGACTAACCTCTTTTCTTCATAAAATATCCAGTCTCCATTAGCTTTTTACTAGCAGTGTGACAATGAACTAATACACAACCTCTGCCTGTTACCCAATTCCAAAGCTGCTTCCATATTATTAGGTACCTTTTTGGCAATGCCCTGCTCCTCAGTACCAGTTTTCTGTGTTAGGCATTTCTCAGGTTGATGTAAAGGCGTACATGAGACTTAGCAATTTATATTTTTAAAAAGAGGTTTCATTGGTTTATGGTTCTGCAGGTTTTACAGGAGGCATGGTGCTGCCATCTGCTTGGCTTTTAAGGAGTCCTCAGCAAGCTTACAGTCATAGCAGAAGGTGCATAGGTTGCTTACATACCACATGACAAGAGTGGGAACGAGAGAGAGTAAGAGGGGAGGTGCTTTACACATTTAAAAATCCAGATCTCTGCTGGACATGGCTCACACCTGTAATCACAGCAATTTTGGAGGCTGAGGTGGAAGGATCACTTGAGGTCAGAAGTTCAAGACAAGCCTGGCCAACCTGGTGAAACCCCATCTCTACTAAAAATACAAAAATTAGCTGGGTGTGGTGATGGGTGCATCTAATCCAACTACTTGGGAGGCTGAGGCAGGAGAATCACTTGAACCCAGGAGGTGGAGGTTGCAGTGAGCTGAGATTGCACCATTGCACTCCAGCCTGGGTGACAGAGACAGACTCCATCTCAAAACAAAAACAAGAAAAAAGAAAAGAAAAACCCGGATCTTATGAGAACTCACTGTTTTGAGGACAGCACCAAGCCTTGAGAGATGTGCCCCCAAAAACCAACACCCCACCAGGCTCCACCTTCAACACAGAGGATTATATTTAGACATGAGATATGGGGAGACAAGTATTCAAACTATACTAATAGCTAACGTATGTCTCATCTTTTCTCTTGGCTTTCATAAAATATCACTAAAACCAGTACTCTACATATAATACTTCATATTCATCAATTTTTTTTAGCAGTGAAGACCATATAATACAAAATGATAACGAACATTATTTTCTTTAATATTTATTATCTATTATAAGAATGACTGAACACATTCAGAACATTTTTATACAACAAATCTTAGCAATTATTTAAGGGGTTTCCAAAACAAACTAAAATGTAAAATGTAGAGTAATTTTATCCACAGATAAGATCCAGAATTTCATGTAATTGTTTAAGGGGGCCTACTGCCATTAAAATGTTTACAAAGTACTGATAAACAATGATATTCATATAGGAAACTCCTCTTTATTTATGTAAGTCATAAAAAGTAATTATTGTGAAATGAGAGTAATATTTATTGTTTATGTTTACAAATAAAAAATACAAGAAATCTATAAATATTACTGTGTAAAACAGTTTTAGAAAATTTTGGAGTGGTTAAACTTTAGCAGGAATCAATAAAAGTCACATATAAGCTATAAGGCTGACTAGCTTACACTTTTATAAATGTCTAAGTTTGCAAATATTATTGTATCATTGAATCTAGTTAATCGTAATCTTTATATTAATTAATTGGTCATTCACCTTGCTTTAGTAGAAGTTTTAAAAAAATTATTCTAATATTTGACTGAGTTTTTATTTCTTTTCACAAAACATTGATGAATACAAGTGCAACAAACAATATTGTGATTATGTTACTCATATTAGCATTTATTGTGGTAACGCCATATTGAACAAAATATATGTTTATAAATTTTAGGTACATGCATAAGGAAACGTACAGCAACATATGTAAAACTCAAAACCTACCTATTTTTAAATCACTCATCAAATTAAAACATTGACATAGGCATAGGCAAGAACTTCATAACTAAAACACCAAAAGCATTGGCAACAAAAGCCAAAATAGACAAATGGGATCTAATTAAACTCCAGAGCTTATGCACAGCAAAAAAACAATCATTAGAATGAACTGGTAGTGAACAGAATGGGAAAAAATATTTCAATCTGCCCATCTGACAAAGAGCTAATATCCAGAATCTACAAAGAACTAAAGCAGATTTACAAGAAAAAAACAAACCCATCCAAAAGTGGGAGAAGGATATGAACAGACATTATTCAAAAGAAGACGTATATGAGGCCAACAAACATATGAAAATATGCACAACATCACTGATTATTAGAGAAATGTATTTCAAAACCACATTGAGATACTACCTTATGCCAGTTAGAATGGCAATCATTAAAAAATCTGGAGACAACAGCTGCTGGAGAGGATGTGGAGAAATAGGAACACTTTTACACTGTTAGTGGGAGTGTAAACTATTTCAACCATTGTGGACAACAGTTTGACACTTTCTCAAGGACCTAGAAATAGAAATTCCATTTGACCCAGCAATCCCATTACTGGGTATATACCTAAAGGATTATAAATCATTCTATTATAAAGATACATGCACATGTATATTCATAGTGGCACTGTTTACAATAGCAAAGACCTGGAACTGACCCAAATGCCCATCAATGCCACACTGAACAAGGAAAATGTGGCACATATATACTATGGACTACTATGCAGCCATAAAAAGGGATGAGTTCATGTCCTTTGTGGATGAATCTGGAAAACATCATTCTCAGCAAACTGACACAAGAATAGAAAATCAAACACTGCATATTCTCACTCATAGGTGGGTGTTGAACAATGAGAACACATGAACACAGAGATGGGAGCATCACACACTGGGGTTTGTTGGGGGGGCAAGGAAGAGACAGTGGGGACCTGGGGAGGTTGGGGAGGGATAACATAGGGAGAAATGCCAGATGTGTGATGGAGGGATGGAGGAAGCAAACCACATTGCCACGTGTGAACCTATGCAACAATCCTGCATGATTTGCACATGTACCCCAGAACCTAAAGCACAATTTAAAAAATAATAAAAATAATAAAGAAACATGTACAGAAACATATGTAAAAGTCAAAACCTACTTATTTTTAAAATCACTCATCAAATTAAAACATTTTTAGCTCTCATTTTAAATTCACTTGTAGAAAAACAGCTAGAATTTTCTCAACACAGTTTTCAAACTAATGTAATATCATTTTTACAAAAGAGAAATAACTTTCTCTTTTTAAAAATATCATCTACAGTATTTCAAAATGTTGACATATCTAAGGAATATTCTATATTGTCTCCAGTGACAGTATTTCTTTTAAACGAATTAACATCTCTTTCCCTTAACAGACTATCTTCTAGGTGAAGCTTGTCAGGCAACAATGCTTTCATTTTCCATAGTGCACATGATAAAAATTTTAAAATCTGGCATTTAAAGGGGAGTGAAAGTTCGGACCTAATTCAGCAGTGATCAGGGGAAATGAAAGAAGCAGCAACTTTCAGAACTGAAATTGGAAAGTTAATAGGATATTTGAACTTTAAATGTTGTTACATTTCTAGTCAGTACATCCTAAAACCTTTTGCTCATCAGTTTATGTTGCATTTGAAAATATAAAAGATAAGAATGTACATAGTACTTGTAGCTATAAAACAGTAAACATTAATGTTTATGTGGTATCAATGCACTCAAATACCTTGTCTTTTCTTTATAATTACTTTTTACTTAACTGTTAAACATCATGGAGAGTTGCTTCATAATTTATTTTAGAAATATGACTGATAGGTATCTATAACTTAATATTTAGGTAACGTATGTTTCATTTGTTGAATTCAAAGTTTTTGACACTGTATATGACAATAAAATTTAAAATGAGAATGTATTTCTTTGATTGTAATATTCGCATATTATTGCATTAGATTTTCTTAAAAAGACTTAAAAACATGATTAACAAATGCCAAGTGTAACAAATGCCACTTTATCTGAATCATACATTTTTCTTTTTTTGATAAATGACAGAAAATCGTGATATAGCTGATAGCTACATGAACATAATGTTAGTATAATATTAAAACTATTACATTTTTAATAAATTGTGAAATCAGAATTCTAGAAATGAAAGACAACTTTTAGCCTTAAATCATTCCCTTTTCATGCATCATAAAAAATTGTAAGAAAGATCTCCAAAAATTTACTTGAGAATATACCAAATAATTGAATATTTATCAGGTCCTAAATATAAATTCACAAATCATTTCTTCCTTCCTTTATGGAAACATTATGGTGCTAATGCAGTTATAGAAAGAATCTTTTCCATGTCTGACCTAGAGGATGTACAGCCCCTTTGGAAATAAAACAGACATAGAAATGTAGAAAACAAGGAGGATACAAGATGATAACTGAGAATGATATCACAACACAGCATAGTTTGAAAGTTCATCACATTGCAGATATCTCCATGTAGTTAAACTAATTTAGTTTTTTTTTTTTAATCACATCTCTTTGAATGGCATTATGTGCTATGTAAATCTCAGACAAATGTTCAGTGGGAATAAGGAGTTAGGTACAACTATTTTAAGCCATGTAAACATTATTGGAGAAACCCTACCAAGTATTACATATTCTTTTTTTTTTTTTTTTAATTTTTATTGCATTATAGGTTTTGGGGTACATGTGCAGAACGTGCAAGATAGTTGCATAGGTACACACATGGCAGTGTGTTTTGCTGCCTTCCTCCCCTTCACCCACACTTGGTATTCAACCCCAGGCTATCCCCCCCAGCCCCCCCGCTGTCCCTCCCCCATTTCCCCCAACAGTCCCCAGTGTATATTAGACCGCCTCTCTGTGTCCATGTGTTCTCATTTTTCTCACCCACCTATGAGTGAGTATATCCAGTATTTCTTTTTCTGTTCTTGTGTCAGTTTGCTGAGAATGATGTTCTCCAGATTCATCCATGTCCTTACAAAGGACACAAACTCATCATTTTTGATTGCTGCATAATATTCCATGGTGTATATGTGCCACATTTTCCCAGTCCAGTCTATCATCAATGGGCATTTGGGTTGTTCCAGGTCTTTGCTATTGTAAACAGTGCTGCAATGAACATTCGTGTGCATGTGTCCTTATAGTAGAACGATTTATAGTCTTTTGGATAGATACCCAGTAATGGGATTGCTGGGTCAAATGGAATTTCTATTTCTAGGTCCCTGAGGAATCGCCACACCGTCTTCCACAATGGTTGAACTAATTTACACTCCCACCAACAGTGTACGAGTGTTCCTATTTCTCCACATCCTCTCCAGCATCTGCTGTCTCCAGATTTTTTAATGATCGCCATTCTAACTGGTGTGAGATGATATCTCAATGTGGTTTTGATTTGCATCTCTCTAATGACCAATGACGATGAGCACTTTTTCATATGTTTGTTGGCCTCATGTAT
Organism: Saguinus oedipus; assembly: GCA_031835075.1. Classification (NCBI taxonomy): domain Eukaryota; kingdom Metazoa; phylum Chordata; class Mammalia; order Primates; family Cebidae; genus Saguinus; species Saguinus oedipus. The sequence continues at coordinate 47,744,388 of CM063186.1, read as the reverse complement.
GTCTTCTTTTGTAAAGTTTCTGTTCATATCCTTTGCCCATTTTTGAATGGGCTTGTTTGTTTTTTTCCTGTAAATCTGTTTGAGTTCTTTGTAAATTCTGGATATCAGCCCTTTGTCAGATGGGTAAACTGCAAAGATTTTTTCCCATTCTGATGGTTGCCGATTCACTCTAGTGACTGTTTCTTTTGCCGTGAAGAAGCTGTGGAGTTTGATTAGGTCCAATTTGTCTATTTTGGCTTTTGTTGCCAATGCTTTTGGTGTTTTATTCATGAAGTCCTTGCCTACTCCTATGTCCTGAACGGTTTTGCCTAGATTTTCTTCTAGGGTTTTTATGGTGTCAGGTCTTACATTTAAGTCTTTAATCCATCTGGAGTTAATTTTAGTGTAAGGTGTCAGAAAGGGGTCCAGTTTCTGCTTTCTGCACATGGCTAGCCAGTTTTCCCAACACCATTTATTAAATAGGGAATCCTTTCCCCATTGCCTGTTTTTGTCTGGTTTATCAAAGATAATATGGTTGTAGATATGTTGTGTTGCCTCCGATGCTTCTGTTCTGTTCCATTGGTCTATATCTCTGTTTTGGTACCAGTACCATGCTGTTTTGATTACTGTAGCCTTGTAGTATAGTTTGAAGTCTGGTAGCATGATGCCTCCTGCTGTGGTCTTTTTGTTAGAATTGACTTGGCTATGCGGGCTCTTTTTTGGTTCCATATGAAATTCATGGTGGTTTTTTCCAGTTCTGTGAAGAAATTCAATGGTAGTTTGATAGGGATAGCATTGAATGTGTAAATTACTTTGGGCAGTATAGCCATTTTTACAATATTGATTCTTCCTAACCACAAACATGGAATGTTTCTCCATCTGTTTGTGTCCTCTCTTATTTCGTTGAGCAGTTGTTTGTAGTTTTCCTTAAAGAGGTCCCTTACATTCCTAGTGAGTTGTATTCCTAGGTATTTTATTTTCTTTGTAGCAATTGTGAATGGCAGTTCGTTCTTAATTTGGTTCTCTTTAAGTCTGTTATTGGTGTATAGGAATGCTTGTGATTTTTGCACATTGATTTTATATCCTGGGACTTTGCTGAAGTTGCTTATCAGTTGCAGGAGCTTTTGGGCTGAGGTGATGGGGTCTTCTAGGTATACTATCATGTCGTCTGCAAATAGAGACAATTTGGCTTCCACCTTTCCTATTCGAATACCCTTTATTTCTTTTTCTTGCCTGATTGCTCTGGCTAGAACTTCCAGTACTATGTTGAATAGAAGTGGTGAGAGAGGGCATCCTTGTCTAGTGCTGGATTTCAAAGGGAATGCTTCCAGTTTTTGCCCATTAAGTATGATATTACATATTCTAAACAAGAAAATTACATAGGTTGAAAGAAATCTATGTAAAAGTGAACTTTTAGAATAGGAGCAGTCCCAATATGGTATTTGTTCTATAAAGACAGAACAAAACAATTTTGCATCCACAGGATTGTGTGAATATTCCTAAATCTAAAATCGATTAAGATACAGCCTTCATTGTGGCATATGAACAGGGTTTTCACTATTAAAGATTTCACTCAACAGGCTAAGCCCGTTTGATTTTCAGTGTCCAGCAATATTATTACATATTAAACATACAATAATCATCATTATTACCATATATGGTCACATCCTGGGAGTGTCAGCTATTGTGTGAGGTATTTTATCTTTCATATTTAAAATTTAAAAATCTGGAGACAACAGATGCTGGTGAGAATGTGGAGAAATAGGAATACTTTTAAACTGTTGGTGGGAGTGTAAATTAGTTCAACCATTGTGGAAGACAGTGTGACGGTTCCTCAAGGACCTAGAAATAGAAATTCCATTTCACCCAGCAATCCCATTATTGGGTATATATCCAAAGAATTATAAATCGTTCTACTATAAGGACACATGCACATAAATATTCATTGCAGCACAGTTTACAATAGCAAAGACCTGGAACCAACCCAAATGCCCATGATGATAGACTGGACAGAGAAAATGTGGCACATATACACCATGGAATATTATGCAGCCACCAAAAACAATGAGTTTGTGTCCTTTATAGGGACATGAATGAACCTAGAGACCATCATTCTCAACAAACTGACACAAGAACAGATATTCAAACACCACATGTTCTCAGTCATAGGCAGTGTTGAACAGTGAGAACACATGGACATGGGGAGAGGAGCACTACACACTGGGTCTGTTGGGGGGAAATAGCGGAGGGACAGCGATGGGTGTGAGGAGTTGGGGAGAGATAGCATGGGGAGAAATGCCAGATATAGGTGAAGGGAAGGAAGGCAGCAAATCACATTGCCACATGTGTACCTATGCAACAATCTTGCATGTTCTTCACATGTACCCCAAAACATAAAATGCTATAAAAAAAATTTAAACATAAAATATAAGATCACAAAAGTAAAAAAAGAAAACACAGCTAATGGGAATGTAAAATAGTGCAACTGCTTTAGAAAATAGTCTGTCAATTTAACAAATGATGAAACATAGATTACTATATGACCCAACAATTTTACTCTTAGGCATGTATGTATACGGGTGTGTATGTATATGGGTGTGTGTGCAAGAGTGTGTGTGTGTGTGTGTATCTCACACCCAAAAAAAAAATGAAAGTATATATCCATTCAAAAACTTGTACACGAATGGTTACAGCAGCATAGCAGCATTATTAATAATAGCTAAAAAGTAGAAACAACCCAAATTTCTATCAGCAGGTGAATGAATAAACAAGAAGTGTTATATCCATGCAAACCCATACAACAGAATATTATTAAGCCATGAAAAGCAATGAAAAACTGATACAGGTTTCAACTTGGATTGAACCTTGAAAACGTTAAGCCAAGTTAAAGAAGTCTACATAGTATAGAAAAAAAATTATTTCTAGCCACCCTGAAAGGAAGTATTATCATCAATTCTATACAAACGTAAATGTTGAGAGTCAGAGAGGCAGAGAAAAGTTACTCAGAATTTCATATCTATTTTCCTGAATTTATGGTGAAAGTGGAACTTAATCCTACTCTGTCTAATCATAACATCATACATCTTTTCTTGTCCATAATCTATAGTAAGTCTCTGAAAAATATCTAAAGAAAACCCAGAAAGAAAAGACAAAAATGTATGTTCGTGTTCAGCTTTAGCTAAGTAGTTTCATAATGAAAAATAAAGTGCTAGAGAAAGGAATCAAATAATAATTGAAATGCAGTGAAATGCTAATGAAAATTGTGTTTTATATTTACAGACAGTATTAACTTTCTGTATCTGATTAACCTCCCACTTTTCTCGCTAAGGAAGACCAATATTAATAACATTTCATTATAAGTTAATATTATTTGAAAGATTTTTTAAATGCATTTTATACAAAAAAAGAGTTGTACTTGAACATGGGCAATGTATTTAGTTTGTGTTAGATTATATGTGAATTCATATATAGTCAAACATTTCAATATATCTAATGAAATACTGATCTTCAAATAAAGTGGTATGAAAGAATAATAACATCACTGTTTTCTGGGGGGGGGGGGGCGGGGTGGGGAACACAACAAAAAAGATTTTTTTCTACCTGTCTTCTTCAAAGGAGAAAAGAAATAGAAATTGCATAGCAACTATTTTTATGTATTAGAATTTATGTGTGGATCAAAAACTAAGTAAGTCATCAGAAAGAAGCATATTTTAAATTGGGTTTAAAATGAAAATAAAGAGTTCAAATTAATAAATAATATAAAAAAATAAGAACAAACTTGAAAATTGCTGGATTGTACAGTGTCTTTTAGCACTCTGTACCCCTTTATCCCCCTTTATTTAACTCTTTTGAAACGGATTTTATTCTAAGATACAATTGACATACAATATTTACATATTTAAAGTCTCTAGTTAATGGGTTTTAGTATGTTAATAGAGTTGTGTAACTATCACCACAATCAATTTTAGAATATTTTTGTTACTCATAAAGGAAATTCCTACATACTGGCAGTCACTTCCCATCCCTACATGTTCCCCGGGCCGAGGTAACTACTAATCTATTTTTGGTCTTTATACATTTGTCTATTCTGGGCATTTCCTACAAATGGAAATACATAATAAGTGTTCATTTATGGTTGGCTTATTTTATTTGTAATGTTTTCAGAGTTCATCCAAGGTATAGCATGAAGCAGTACATTATTTCCATTTTATTATTGAATGATAGTCCATTATATGTCTATACCACATTTTGTCTAGTCATTCATCAATTTACAGACATTTTGGATTATGTTATCTTTTTAGCTAATATGAATAATAGCATTAACATTTCTGTAAAAGTTATTGTGTGGACATATGATTCAGTTAAGTTTAGTACATACCTAAGAATAGAATTATTGGATCACATATTAATTCTATGTTTACTATTTTGATAGAATATCAACATATTTTCCAAAATAGTGTAACATTTTATATTCCCAAAATGAGGATTCCAATTTATCCACTTACTTGCGAGTATTTATTTTTGTCTCTCTTTTAATTATAGCCATTCTTGTTGATTTAAAGTGACATCTCATTGTGGCTTTGATTTGCATTTACTTAATAGTTCATCTGTTCTGTGCTTATTAGCTATATGCATGTCATTTTTTAAAAAAGTGTCTATTTCATACCTTTCCTCATTTTTTAATCAGATTACTCATGTTTTTTTTTTTTGGTTTTAGTTCAGTTGGAAATGTTCTTTAAATATTCTGAATACAAGTCCTTTTTCAGATATGTAATTTGCAAATGTTTTCTCTCCATCCTGAGTTATCTTCTCATTTGTTTTACTAATGACCATTAAGAAAAAAAAATTCATATTTTGATAAAATTTAACACATTTTATTTATCTGCTTTATGCAGTGTCTAGGAAGGCTTTGCTTCACAAAGTCCAAAGATGCCATGATTTACTCCTAATTTTCGTTTTACTGTTATGATTTTACTTTCTCATAAGGATTTTCTCCTAAACGGAAAAACTTTCTATTTTTGTTAATTTTTATATATGGTGTATAAAGCGTGCTCCACATTATTATTTTGTATATTCATTTGTCCCATGACTATTTGTTCAATAACATTTTCTTAACACATGAAATTTGTTGGACTTCTTTTCTGAAATCATATATTTATTACAAATATTTATTGAAATTCTCTCTAAAGTTATGAACATATTTCTAGGGTTTATGGTCTATTTGCAAAACAAAAACTTAAGCATAAAGGAATGACACAATGTGATAATTTTTAATGGGGAAATATAAAATTATGTTGAGTCCAAAAAATCTAAAACTAAGACTTAAGGTATTTTAGCTAAAAATATACTATTGGCAAAGGCATAATTATATGACAAAATGCGTGAGGTTTAGAAAATAACAAGGGGCCATGTGTTGCTGGAAGATAGATCTGTATTGCTGAAAGCTAAATTCTAAAAATCAGATTAGAAAATATAAAGCTTTTTGTATGTCATTGTACGGGATTCTGTGTCATCCAGTAGATAATAGGGAAGAAATGAAAACACTAGTAGAAATGTGACATGGGATACATGTGTTAAAAAGATTAAGATTGGATAAGAAGACTGTGAGATTAAAGGTAGAAAAATATTCAGGTAAATTTTGCTGTAAAAGCTACAGTGGATAAAGATTACCTGTGAAAAGATAGTATCAGCTGTGACAAAATAAAGTTTGTCAAAAAAGATATGTAAAAATATGAAACAAATTAAGTTAAGAATACATGGTCTTCCTTGGGTAGGAGAAATAAAAATGTACTGTAGTAAAGGTTTTCATTTTATGTGAAATGATAAAATATTGTTTCTACAGAGAATACAAACAATTAAGAGAGCATGATTTACTTTCTCAAAAACAATAAAATAAAACTATACACACATACCCACAAAACATACACACATGTATGAGCATAAACAAAAAGAATAGAAGGAAATATTTGAAATCTTATTACTCAACCTGAAGAGAAGGCAGGAAAAGTGAAACAACAGAGAAAAGATAGAAAACAGCATGAGGGTGAATAAAGAGAAAGGAAATAGCAAGATGGTAAGCTTAAACTCAGTAATATCAATAATAGCAGAAATGCAAATCCAATAATACCAGAAATGCAAATAGCAGAAAAATAAAATACCTAATATGCAGAGACAGTCATAATGGAAAACAAAGCAAGCCCAAATAAAATGTTTTCAAAAAGTACACCTTTTATATAAAAGATCAGACAAGCTGAAAATAAAAGAATACAAAATATTATATAATATAAAACCAAATATATTTAACTTAATGTTAGACTAAGAGTATTATCAAAATAAAGAGAATACTCTCATAATAATCAAGCATAAATTTACAAGAGAAATTAATGATTCCAAAATAGTATGTAACTAGTAACAGACTTTAAATTATAAAATGTGTAACTAATTTGTAAAAAGAGAAAAATCTGCAGCCATTATTTTTACTAATTTGATTATTTTTCAAAATTGTGGAAGATGTTAGAAACAATACAGTAGTGACATTGATTATTTGAACAATTCTGGAAGTTCATTTGCCAAGTTTATTTGTATAATGTTACAGCTAACAACCTCAAGTTACATATCTTTCTGGTGCATACAAAAGAATAAACAAGACATCATAAATGGGGTTATGAAAAATGTTTACAGAATGTTTGACCACAAAATGTAGCATCATATTATCCTATTATCTTTTTAGTGGTTTTGGTAGTTTCTTTTAAAAGTAAAAGCCTAACTTACAGGTATGTGCCTTTATTTTCTTCCTCTTTTTATTGTATTTTAGGTTTTGGGGTACATGTGAAGAACATGCAAGATAGTTGCATAGGTACACACAGCAGTGTGATTTGCTGCCTTCCTCCCCTTCACCTATATCTGGCATTTCTCCCCATGCTACCTCTCCCCAACTCCCCACCCCCCACTGTCCCTCCCCTATTCCCCCAAACAGACCCCAGTGTGTAGTGCTCCCCTCCCTGTGTCCATGTGTTCTTATTGGTCAATACCCACCTATAAGTGAGAACATGCGGTATTTCATTTTCTGTTCTTGTGTCAGTTTTCTGAGAATGATGTTCTGATATGTGCCTTTATTTTCTAATATAAATGTAAAATGCTATGTTATAAAAAGTACTGATAGCTTTACATTCTTTCTTTCTGTGTACTTATTATATCAATTATTGAGAAAGAAATACTAAATTCTCCAACTTTAGTAGAGAATCTTTTTTTTCTTATCACTGTTCTCTTTATTTTTTATCATTTTGTAGTTTGAAGTCTGTTATCAGGTATAAAAGTAATTATGATTGGTATGTCCCTCACAGATAATTGGGGCTTTGTTTAATTTGTTCTTTAATTCTGTCGATACTTTATTTTGCTTATATAATGAAGTTTTTAAGTTAGGAACATAGTTTTCTAAAACTGTTCAATTTTCTTGATGATTGGTTCCTTTCATCATTGTCTCACCTCCCCTTACTTCTGATCATATTCCATGTTTTGATATCTAGGTTGTCTAATATTATTTTAATTTATGCCTATTTCTTGTGAATTATGTTAGTCTGTTCTTGCACTGCTGTAAATAAATACCTAAAACTGAGTAACCGGTCAGAAAAGGAGTTTAATTGGCTCATTGCTATGCAGGCTGTACGGGAAGCATACTGCCAGCATCTGCTTCTGGGGAGGCCTCTGGAAGCTTACAATCACAGCACGAATCCAAGTCAGAGATTGCATGTCAAATGACAAAAGCAGGAGCAAGAGAGAGTGTGGGTGGGATGGTTAGGGTATGAGGTGTCACACACTAAAACAAGCAGATCTCATGTGAACACACTCAGCATTATGAGGCCAGCGTCTAGCCATTAAAGACCCACCACCATGATACAATCGCCTTCTACGAGGACACACATCCAATACCGAGGATGACAGTTCCATAGGAGATCTGGTGGGGACACAAATCTAAACCTTATCATGAATAGTTGTTGCACAGAACTGATTCTATTTTTTTTGTGTGTGTGTGTTTTAAACTACTATGCCTTTATGTTTAAAACAGAAGTTTATTTAGCATAGCATATGTTAAAATGCTATTTGGTCTGGCTGTGCAGAATCTTTAAATTAATTTAATTATAAGTATGGTTGAGTTTGTCTGTTACATTGTATGTTTTCATATGGTCATTCTGGTTTTTATTTATTTTGTTCACTTTGGTTGCTTTTTCTAATAACAAATTCATAGTTTAATAGTTCGTTTAATTTTCATGATAGCCTTATAAATTACAAATCTTTCTATTTTAATTTACATTTTATTTTTATGTTTGCCAATTTGATAGAATATTGCACTGTGATATGTGTAATGTAAATGTCATAATTTTATATTTCTGCCTTTCCTTTGGTTCTCTGAGCAATCATGGCAAGTTATTTCACTTCTATCTATTGCACAATGCATGGTAATTATTTTTTTCTCTGAAAATCAATTGCCAATTAAATAAATTTTTTTAATAAAAATAAATGTTTGTTCTTACAAAGGACAAAAACTCATCATTTTTGATTGCTGCATAATATTCCATGGTGTATATGTGCCACATTTTCCCAGTCAAGTCTATCATTGATGGGCATTTGGGTTGTTTTCAGGTCTTTGCTATTGTAAACAGTGCTGCAATGAACATTCGTGTGCATGTGTCCTTATAGTAGAACGATTTATAGTCTTTTGGATATATACCCAGTAAAGGGATTGCTGAGTCAAATGGAATTTGTATTTCTAGGTCCCTGAGGAATCGCCACACCGTCTTCCACAATGGTTGAACTAATTTACACTCCCACTAACAGTGTAAGAGTGTTCTTATTTCTCCACATCCTCTCCAGCATCTGTTGTCTCCAGATTTTTTAATGATCGCCATTCTAACCGGCGTGAGATGGTATCTCAATGTGGTTTTGATTTGCATCTCTCTAATGACCAGTGATGATGAGCATTTTTTCATGTGTTTGTTGGCCTCATGTATGTCTGTATCTGGAGAACATCATTCTCAGCAGACTGACACAAGAACAGAAAAGGAAATACCGCATATTCTCACTCATAGGTGAGTGAGAAAAATGAGAACACATGGACACAGGGAGGGGGTCTACTACACACAGGGGTCTATTTGGGGAATGGGGGAGGGACAACGGGGGGGAGCTGGGGAGGGATAGCCTGGGGAGAAATGCCAAGTGTGGGTGAAGGGGAGGAAGGCAGCAAAACACACTGCCATGTGTGTACCTATGCAACTATCTTGCACGTTCTGCACATGTACCCCAAAACCTAAAATGAAATAAAAATTTAAATTAAAAAAAAATAATAATAATAATAAAATACATAAATGTTTGTTTTAATTAAGCTACATCATTACCATTTTGAAACTCCCTATTGTTTTCTGTAGATTCAGGTTTCCCTGCATTACCATTTCCTTTAGATCTGATGACATAGCATCAGTGTACTTGCAACACATTGTCTCAGCTGTGTTTTTCTGAAAAAGAAATTCTATAAAGTGGAAAATGTTTTTGTCATTTCTCATAGTCCTTAGCATTTTCTGACACTGACCAATATCTGCTCCCATTTTCTACCCTTATAACCCATCACGTATTTAGATCATTATTAAAAATTATACAGAGGAAGCAGAGCAAGATGGCCAAATAGAAGAAACCACTGATCATTGTCCCTACAGGAACACCAAATTGAACAACTATCCAGCAAAAAACACGTTCATAAGTACCAAAAATCAGAGGAGCAATCACAGTACCTGGCTTTAACATCATAGCAAGGAAAGAAGCACTAAATGGGGTGGAAAACACAGCCTTGACTTGTAGATGCCATCCTCCCTCATCCCCAGGCAATGATCAGATGGTGCAAAGAAAGAATCTGTTTGCTTTGGGAAGGGAGAGTGCAGTGATTGTGAAACTTTGCATTGGAACTCAGACCTGCCCTGTCAGAGACTAAATCAGCAATAGAAAGAACTCAGGTGATGCCCACGGAGAGAGCATGTACACTAGCCTTAGCCAGAGGGTAATCACCTATCTCTGTGGTGGAACCTGAGTACCAACAAGCCTCACCACTATAAGCTGAATGGCTCTGGGGTTCTAAATAAACTTGAAAGTCAATCTAGGCTGCAAGGATTGTGATTATTGTGCAAGTCATGGTGCTGTGTTAGGTTCAGATCTAGTGGAATTGGGGTGTGTTTAAACTAGTTAAAATCAGAGAGAGTGGCGAAAGGAGTGTTTGTGCCATTCCTCCCCCAGCCCCAGGCAGTACAACTTACAGCTCTGAGAAACACTTCCTCCTATTTATGGAGAGGAGAGGGAATAGTAAAGAGGACTTTGTTTTGAAACTTGGTTGCCAAGTCAGCCATAGTAAGGGCAATAGGGAGATTCCTGAGGCCTTCATTTCAGGCACTATCTTCTGGATAACATTTCTAGACACACTATGGGACAGAAGAGAACCTACTACCTTGAAAGGAAAGACTCAGTCCTGGAAACATTCCTCACGTGCTATCTAAAGGTCTCTTGGATCCTGAATAGTTAACAGTGGCAGCCAGGAAGTAAGTACTCACTGTGGTACTTGGATGAGACTCCAAGATGTATTGGCTTCAAATGTAAAACAGTGCATTTCCAGCTCTAATAGTTAAGGGGAGGGATGCCTTTTGATGAGAAAATGAGAGGGAAGGTACCTTGAGAAATGATGAGAAAATGATGAGAAAAGGTACCTTGTTTTACAGTTTAGCTACCAGCTTAGCCGCAGTGGACCAGAGCAGCAATGGGCTCTTGAGGTCATCAATTCCAGGCCTTTGTTCAAGCATGTCTGGACTTGCCTAGGGCCAAAAGACTGCCCACTGCACAGAAGGGAGTGTTCCAGTCCTGGTATACTTCACCACAAGCAGACTGAAAAGCCATTGCTCCTTGAATGAGCATTAGCAGTAGCTAGGCAGTAGTCACCATGGACCTCGGGCGGTGGTAGTCATGGGGAGACACTCTTCTGCTGGTGTAAAGGGGATGGAAAAGTGGAAAGGACTTTGTCTTGTGGCTTGGGTGTCACCTCAGCCCCAGCAAAATAAAGTACCAGATAGGTTCCAACAGTTTCCAATTCTAGGTTCTGACTCCTGGATGGTGTCTCTATAATTGCCTGGGGCAAGGGAAAACTCAGTAGTCTGATGGGAAGGACACAAACCTGGCTGGCTTTGCAAACTGTCGGTTATAGAGCCATTGGGCTTTGAGGGAAAATCAGCAATAACCAGGCAGTGGTTGCTTCAGGATTTGGACAAGAATCAGTGTTGTGCTGGGTTTAAATATGATGCAGCACAGTCCCAGTGGTGGTGACCACAGAGGTGCTTTTATCACCCGTCTCCAAACTCCAGGAAGCTACACACACACACACACACACACACACACACACACACACACACACGAGATGCCACTTGTTTGGGAGAAAATAGGAGAGAAAAACAAAAGTCTCCATAGCTTGGAGTGCCTCTAAATGCCACTATGACTGTAGTGACCAAAACGTGTATCACAACACCCAAGTTCCTTCAAGTACCTGGAAAGACTTTCCAAGAAGTAAGGGTACAAACAAACCCATGATGAAAAGACAACAATAAATACATAACTTCAAATCCCAGACACTGACAAACATCCACAAGCATCAGCACCAACCAGGAAAACATGACTTCACCAGACCAACTACTTAAGGCACCAGGGACCAATCTGGAGAAACATACTAAAAGCTCTCTTTTTTGCTTGTTTGTTTTCTGGTACGAGTACCCTGCCACTCACCAAGTTGCTCCGTACTCCAGAGGAGGGCGACAGCAGAAAGAACAATCCAAACAACACAACAGATGAGTAATTTCAATATCAGAACAAACCATACAGAGAAATGATGCAAAGGGATCCTGCTTATTTTCCATTTCGTAACTGTCACCATACGCTGATATAGATAGATTCCAAGATAGTTGAAATGACCAAACGATATAATGGTATGGTTTATTATACAAAGTGGCTTGTCCAACTTCATTTTGAGAAGTACAAAGTCAGGAAAATCACGGAAACTCTGGCATATATTTATATTCTTGTAGAAATTTTATGAAGACATTGTTCTTTGACTTACTTTCTCTGGATTCTCCCTTCCAGCACTTACCTGGCAGTAGTGTGCTAATTTTATCTGGACCGTTTAATCTTGTACATATACATACTTATTTTAATGCACCCTTAAAATATGAGGAAGGGCTATAGTTTGATTTTCTTAGTAAATGTCTTTAGCATCTGGTCTGACCTTACCCTAGTGATTATTTAGTTTATTTCCATTTGGCTTTTGTAATCAAATATATTCCAAGATATAGACTCAGTATTCCAGACTGCATTACACTAATCAATCTCTTTTTCTTTTTCTACACTGTTTATAAATTGTTTTGTGCAAGATTTTTTCTCTCATATTTTTGTCTGTTGATTTCTAAAAACAAGTTTGTATCTGAGTATCTTGTCTTCCTATCAATTTTGTTTTTTTTAAATTCTAACACTCTTCATTATACTCCATACCATACTATTACTTCCCTCACCCCCTCACCCCAAGATGGAGTCTTGCTCTGTTGCCTAGAGCTGGAGTGCAAAGGTGAGATCTCAGCTCACTGCAACCTCTGCCTCTCTGGTTCAAGCAGTTCTCCTGTCTCAGCCTCCCAAGTAGCTGGAATTACAGGCGTGTGCTACTACGCCCAGGAAAATTTTGAATTTTTAGTAGACAGAGTTTCACCATTTTGGCCAGGCTAGTGTCAAACTCCTGACCTTGTGATCTGATTGCCTTAGCCTCCCAACGTGCTGAGATTACAGGCCTGAGCCACAGCACCCAGCCCATTCTTTGATAATAGCCTTTATATTGCTTTCTTTGTTGTGTCTTTGAATATCATAAATAATCAGATACTGAATTTCCTGGTCTTCTAGTTATGCCTGGTGGTATTTTCGTGTCATAGTACATTCAGTTGCTATTCAAACTCTAATTGATTTATTGGCTTTGATACTCTATTTTATTAGAACTCCTTACTATTACTTTATCACTTTTCAGGGATCGATAAATGCATGTGTTCAACAGCTTAATCTAACTAAATGTGTGTTGTAAATAATACAAAATTCTTACAAAAGAAAAATAAATATCTTTTGAACATTAAATTGAAAAATAATAAAGACATTAATAGACACAAAATAATAGCAATATACTTAGCTGCCTTTGAGGAAATAATCTTAAAAACAAGTAGATATAATATGTAAATCAGTAACTTTTAAAAAATCGCTTTTTTTGTGCTTTAATGGCTGACTAGAAGCATTTCAAGTACCCTTGATCCACTGAGAAGAATTAAAATAATGTGCATGCAATCATGCCTTCTTTTGGGGGGGGATGGACTCTCTGTCACCCAAGCTGGAGTGCAGTGGTGTGATCTCAGCTTACTGCAAACTCTGCCTCTCATGTAAAACTATTCTCCTGCCTTAGCCTCCTAAGTAGCTGGTACTACAGACGCCCACCACCATGCCCAGCTAATTTTTTGTATTTTTAGTACAGCCAGGTTTCACCATGTTAGCCAGGATGGTCTTAAACTCCTGATCTCCTGATTCACCTGCCTTGACCTCCCAAAGTGCTGGGATTGCAGGCGTGAACTCTGCACCCAGGTCAATCATGCTTTGAATACATTTTCCGAGACGACATGAAAAACCAACAGAAAAATGAAAAGATACACCAAAATCTAGGAAGGATAAGGAAAACAGCCTGCATGCCTGAAGCCAGCTGGAAACCAGGAATGACTCCCTAGCATGGGAGAAGGTGAGTGTTGTTCTGTGGTTCATGTTCCTACTGGATAACTCACAGCCAGCATTATCTTGGATAAAAAGTATTATCTTGGATAAAAATTTTCTCTAAGAACTAGAACAAGACAAGGATGACCAATTTCACCACTGTTATTTAACATAATACTGGAAGTCTTAGCTAGAGTCATCAGGCAGAAGAAAGAAATAAAAACATCGAAATTGGAAAAGAGGAAGTCAAATTATCCTAGCTTGCTGATGATATAAGCTTATATTTAGATAAACCCAAAGATCTCACCAGAAAAAAAACTCTTAGATTTGTTAAACGAATTTAGTAAAGTAGTAGAATACAAAATTAGTATACAGAAAAACCAGCAGCATTTCAATACACCAATAACAATCTAGCTCAGAACAAAATCTAGAAAGCAATTTGAGAGATTAAAAACAACCTCTTGGGTGAGTGTGGTGGCTCATGCCTGTAATCCTAGCACTTTGGGAAGCCAAGACAGGCAGATAACCTGAGGTCAGGTGTTCAAGACCAGCGTGGCCAACATGGTGAAACCCAATGTCTACTAAAAATGCAAAAAATTAGCCAGGCAAAGTAGTATCAGCCTGTAGTCCCAACTACATGGGAGGCTGAGGCAGGAGAATTGCTTGAAATCAGGAGATGGAGGTTGGGCTGAATTGGCGCAATTAAAAAAAAAAAAAAAAAAAAAAAAAAAAAAAACCTCTTTTAATCTCCAAAAAGATAAAATAGGCTCAAGCCTGTAATCCCAGCACTTTGGGAGGCCGAGGCGGGTGGATCATGAGGTCAAGAGATCGAGACCATCCTGGTCAATACGGTGAAACCCCGTCTCTACTAAAAATGCAAAAAATTAGCTGGGCATGGTGGCACGTGCCTGTAATCCCAGCTACTCAGGAAGCTGAGGCAGGAGAATTGCCTGAACCCAGGAGGCAGAGGTTGCGGTGAGCCGAGATCGTGCCATTGCACTCCAGCCTGGGTAACAAGAGCGAAACTCAAAAAAAACAAAAAAAGATAAAATAGATCTTTTGTCTCCTTGGTCAAATATTTTAATATTTTTACATAAATTTTAAAATAAAATACCTAGGAATTTATTTAACGATTGCTACAACAAAAGCTACAAAACATTGATGAAAGAAATTGTAGATGCCACAAACAAATAGAAAAGCATACCATGCACATGTGTTAGAAAAATTAATATCATGAAAATGACTATATGGCCCAAAGAAATCTGGATTCAATGCAATTCTTATTAAATTGCTAACTTCATTTTTCAGAGAAATAGAATAAAACAATCCAAAATATTACATGGAACCAAGAAAGTGCTGAATAGTCAAAGCAATCCAAAGGAAAAAGAATAATGCTGGAGGTATCCTATTTCAAATTACGTTGTAAAGCTATAGGCAACAAAACAGCATAGTACTGGTATAAAAAAAAGACAATTTTTAATCTATAAAATAAACATGTAGTCAATTGATATATGAAAAAATATTCAATGTCATTAATCATCAAATAACTGCAAATTAAAACCACAATGAGATATAATTTTATCCAAGTGAGAATTACTATTATTAAACAGAAAATAAATAATAGCAGATGTTGGCAAGAATGTGGAGAAAAGGAATGCTTATACAGTTTTGGTGGGAATGTAAATTAGTATAACCTCTATGGGAAGCAATAGAGACATTTTTCAATGAACTAAAAACATAAGTAAAATTCAATCTAGTAAGCCTACTACTGAGTATCTATCCAAAGGAAAAAATATATATATCAGCTGGGCGTGGTGGCTCAAGCCTGTAATCCCAGCACTTTGAGAGGCCAAGGCGGGTGGATCACGAGGTCAAGAGATTGAGACCATCCTGGTCAACATGGTGAAACCCCGTCTCTACTAAAAATACAAAAAAAATAGCTGGGCATGGTGGCATGTGCCTGTGATTCTAGCTACTCAGGAGGCTGAGGCAGGAGAATTGCTTGAACCTAGGAGGCAGAGATTGCAGTGAGACAAGATCGTGCCATTGCACTCCAGCCTGGGTAACAAGAGCGAAACTCTGTCTCAAAAAAAATATATATATATATGTGTGTGTGTGTGTGTGTGTGTATATATATATATATATATGTGTGTGTGTGTGTGTGTGTGTGTGTATATACGTATATACGTATATATATATATACATGTATATATATACGTATATATACGTATATATACACGTATATACGTGTATATACATATATGTATATATACGTATATATATATACGTATACATATATGTATATATACGTATATACATGTATACGTATAGTAATTTCAGAAAAATATATACTCAAAAAAGCCAATCCATATATTCAAGCAGAATTAAATTCCCTGTCTAATTAATCATGTGTTTCGTCAGAATTAGAATGAAACATTCCAGGATATGCTTCTGTACACAAAGCTTTATAGAACACCTGGGCATATGTAATTTTCTTTGGTTGCAACACTTGTATTAGAGATACAGATATTCACATTTTAAACAATTAGTGTTCTACCCAACAGATGCTGAAAAACGGCACCCTCCCACATCTCTCATTACTCTAATTTTAATTTCACAGAGGCAAAAGCTTTACAAGCTGTAACTACTTTCTTCTTGTGTTTGTCTCTGTTTCTAAATATATATATATATATATATTTACACACATATATATTTACATATATATTTATATATATATGTAAACAGGCACAGTGGCTCATGCCTGCAATCTCAGCACTTTAGGAGACCGAGGTGGGTAGATAACAAGGTCAAGAGATGGACACCGTCCTAGCCGACATGCTGAAACCCATCTCTATTAAAAATACAAAAATTAGCTGGGCATGGTGGCACACACCGGTAATCTCAGCTACTCAGGAGTCTGAGGGAAGAGAGTCGCTTGAACCCAGGAGGCGGAGGTTGCAGTGAGTGTAAGTCACACCAATGCACTCCAGTCTGGTGACAGAATGAGACTCTGTCTCAAAAAAAGAAAATATATATACATATATATACGTATGTGTGTGTGTGTGTGTGTGTATTTATATACGTATGTATATAAACATATATATATATATATATATATATATATATATATATATATTTCTCCTTGAAAATATTTTTAAGTGAAACTAAGGAAAAATACAATTACCTCTCTTATATCTGTCTTCACATGAGTGTGCACACTCTTATTATAATACTATCTTGTTTGTGCTTCTTCAGTATTAGATGTTAACATTATAGACTAGATCATTATTATAGATGCAAATTTATTTGACCATGACTTTATTCTCTTACCTGTAAAATTTATGTTTTCCCTAGAATAAGTAATATTTTTCTGTTTCCTTAGTTTTCCATGGATTTGTGATAAAATATATTTTAACTTTCCACCAGAAATGTCATTTTTCTCTCAGTACTTTCAGCTAGTTTAGCAACTTTTTCTATTTCTTGGAGGAAGTCCTGTTGAAATCTTTCTTACTGTTCCTTTGTAGACTCTTTTGGTGTTTGTACGGATACTCTATTATTCTTTCCTCTAGGATATAAATATTATTTATTTACTTATATTTCCCTTTTTTTCTGCTTCCTGAATGATCTCTTTCCTTGGATTCCTTTTATGTGTCTGTATGCTTTCATATCAGTGTTTCATGTTAGATGTTTTCTGCTACTGTCTACCGAGTCTTGGTTTTCTTTTCATATTTAAGAGTAGGATACTTTTTAAGCTGAAATGAAAGCTCTGTGTAGAATGAAGGAGCTTCTTAACTTTTATTTTATTGGAAAATAATCTTCCCAGACCCTTAATTAAAGATACCAACAAAGAAAGTATCTGCAAGTTTTTTTTTTTTTTAAATAAACTATTGATAAATGTTACTAGGGAGAAATTCCTTTGTCTCTGTGTGGAATTTTAAGCCTGGCTACCATTGCTCTCACAGTTTGTTTCAGAAAGTGTCTAGGGAGAGATTTTACCTCTGTTCTGAAGATAGAGTTTGCAAATATCTCCATAATTAGAGTACCGTTAGTTTCAGCTGTGTCTTGTAACTCCTTCAGAGTCTATCTGGTTCAATGTCCCCAGGGAGTAGATTTATAGTCTACTGGCAAAAGGGGAAGAATTCATTTATCAGATTGAATGTATAGTAAATGGTAGCATGGACCTAATTTTTATTTAGACAAAATTAGGACCTAATTTTTGTTTAGACAAAATATATCTTACCAAAAAGGACAGTTATTAATTCATCAAGAGGATTAACATCAATTGAATTTTATGCATCTTCCAAAATCAAGTGAATTATAAGATAAAGTGTACTAATTCATCATGTAGTCCTGTTCTATGTAGTATGCATTAGTAAGATGTTTGAAATGCACTAGTGTACAAAATATAGCATCCCTTCTGTCCTAGAGCGTATACTCTACTGTGGTGACATTCAAATAGGTTGTGGAGTGCGTTCCATCTTTTAACAAGTGTAAACTGCAGCATTCTATGTGTATTAGTCAAGGTTTTCTAGAGGGATGGAACAAATAAGATAGATGTAGCTATAAAGGGAGTTTATTAAAGAGTATTGACTCACATGATCACAAGACGACGTCCCACAATAGGCCATCTGCAAACTGAAGAGCAAGGAAGCCAGTCCAAGTCCCCAAACCTCGAAAGTCAGGAAACCAACAGTGCAGCCTTCAGACTGTGGCAGAAATCCTGAGAGCCCCGGGGAAATAACTGGTATAAGGCCAAGCATCCAAAAACAGAAGAACTTGGAGTCTCATGTTCGAGAGTAGGAAGCATCCAGCACAGGAGAAAACATAAAGGTCGGAAGACTCAGCCAGTCTAGTCCTTCCACGTTCTTCTGCCTGCTTTGTTCTAGCCATTTTGTCAGCTGATGAGATGGTGCCCACCCAGATTAGGTGTGGGTCTGCCTCTCCCAGTCCACTGACTCAAATGTTAATCTTTGTTAATGCCCTCACAGACACACCCAGGAACAATAGTTTGCATCCTTCAATCCAATCAAGTTAATATTCATTATTAACCATCAGACTATGAGACCATCTACTCTGGTTACTTAATCAATTTTAGTGTTCATTAAATGACTTATTTATGAAGTAACATTTGAGCAAATGCTTAAATGATAAATTAGATTTAGCCAAAATACAAATAGGGAAAGACTTTTTAAAACAGTATGTAAAGCCTGCCTAGGCATTGCAATCCATATTTTCTTTCAAGAAAACATACTGGGAAGTTACACAGGAAAATCACTATATAAAACCATAGCCAAGTAATAGATTATTCTGGAAATTATTCATTTAAAGTGGTTGGAAGCCATTTTAGTATAAAAAGCACAAGAATGATAAGAATACATTTTTACTCAATAAATATTCATAATGTGTGGCTAGGAGAAGCAGGGTTCATTTAGGGAAACCAGTAATAACTGCAATTATCATAGTCCAGAAAAATGATTTTGGTTATTTGCATTAGCTTGTGAAATAAAAAAAAGTGGGTGAAATTTTAGATTATAATGAAATGAAATATACAAAACTTTGTGTTTATTGGTATGATGGTTAATGTGCCAACTTGACTGGACTAAGGAGTACTCAGAGAGCTGGTAAATCATTATTTCAAAGTGTGTTTGTGATGATGTTTCCAGAAAAGATAAGCATTTACATTGGTAAAATAAGTAAAGAAAACAATGCTTACCTCTGTGAATAATACATATACATTATATATACACTCACACACACTATTTATTCAGTTTCACTAGAGCACCATGAATAATATAATTGGATATGGGGTATGTAGATAAAAAGAGGCATCAGGAATGATTCTCAATTCCCAAGACTGTGCAGCGGTGAAAGCAGAAAGGATACTATGCAGAAAGAACTGTTGGAGAGACAGGAAGAAAATGATAGTGTTGGCATTGCCGCCAAAAGAAGAATGTATTCAGTGTAAAAGTGTTCCTATTTCTCCACATCCTCTCCAGCATCTGGTGTCTCCAGATTTTTTAATGATTGCCATTCTAACTGGCATGAGATGGTATCTCAATGCAGTTTTGATTTGCATTTCTCTAATGACCAGTGATGATGAGCATTTTTTCATATGTTTGTTGGCCTTGTGTATGTCTTCTTTTGTAAAGTGTCTGTTCATATCTTTTGCCCACTTTTGAATGGTCTTGTTTGTTTTTTTCTTGTAAATCTGTTTGAGCTCTTTGTAAATTCTGAATATTAGCCCTTTATCAGATGGGTAAACTGCAAATTTTTTTTTCCCATTCTGTTGGTTGCCAATTCATTCTAATGACTGTTTCTTTTGCCATGCAGAAGCTGTGGAGTTTGATTAGGTCCCATTTGTCTATTTTGGCTTTTGTTATCAATGCTTTTGATGTTTTGGTCATGAAGTTCTTGCCTACGCCTATGTCCTGAATGGTTTTGTCTAGATTTTCTTCTAGGGTTTTTATGAGGTTAGGTCTTATGTTTAAGTCTTTAATCCATCTGGAGTTAATTTTTGTGTAAGGTGTCAGGAAGGGGTCCAGTCTCTGCTTTGTGCACATGGTTAGCCAGTTTTCTCAACACAATTTATTAAACAGGAAATCCTTTCCCCATTGCTTGTTTTTGTCAGGTTTGTCAAAGATCAGATCATTGTAGATATGCTCTGTTGCCTCCAAGGCCTCTTTTTTTTTTTTTTTTTTTTTTTTTTTTTTTTTTTTTTTTTTGAAAAAAAGGAGAGAAGGAGAGGAAGAAAAAGAGGGAGAGAGAACAGGAATATTGCTTTATTCTATGAATGGGTATTAATAATGGCCGATCAAAATTTTGTGTATTTAAAGTGGAGAATGTATATTTTGTGTATTTAAAATGGAGAGCTCTATAAATACTTATTAAGTTTACTTGTTCTGGATCTGAGTTCAAGTTCTGGATATCCTTATTAATTTTCTGTCTCCTTGAGTCTAAATCTCTTTATGGGTCTTATGTATCTGGGTGTTAGGATCCTTAGCTCTTATTATTGCACTGATCCTTTTACCACTGTATCTTTGTTGCTTTGAAATCTGTTTTATCAAATGCGTGAATTGCAACTCCTGCTTTTTGTTTATTTATTTATTTTTGCTCTCCATTTGGTTGGTAAATCTTTCTCCAAGGCCTCTTAAATTAGTTCAACCATTGTGGAAGACAGTGTGGCAATTCCTCAAGGACCTAGAAATAGAAATTCCATTTGACCCAGCAATCCCATCACTAGGTATATATCCAAAGGATTATAAATTGTTCTATTATAAGGACACATGCACAGAATGTTCATTGCAGCACTGTTTACAATAGCAAAGACCTGGAACCAACCCAAATGCCCATCGATGATAGACTGGACAGGGAAAATGTGGCACATATACACCATGGAATATTATGCAGCCATCAAAAACGATGAGTTTGTGTCCTTTGTAGGCACATGGATGAACCTGGAAACCATCATTCTCAGCAAACTGACACAAGAACAGAAAATAAAATATTGCATGTTTCACTCATAGGTGGGTGTTGAACAATAAGAACACATGGACACAGGGAGGGGAGCACTACACACTGGGGTCTGTTGGGGGGAAATAAGGGAGGAAAAGCAGGGGGTGGGAATTCGGGAGAGACAGCATGGGGAGAAATGCCAGATATAGGTGAAGGGAAGGAAGGCAGCAAATCACAGTGCCACGTGTGTACCTATGCAACTATCTTGCATGTTCTGCACAGGTACCCCAAAACCTAAAATGCAATTTAAAAAAAAGAAGAGGGTATTCAAAGGAGTAAGAGATCTGCTCTAATGTCAAAGTAGAAAAGACCTGAAATATAAATAGGGATAGTGACCCCGAAGTTATAATCAAATAACCAGCTCTGATTTGTTTTCTGCCTCTTACATTTTCTATTTCTCCAGTGTTTTTATATAAATACATTAAAATACAATTTGTAATTAAGATAGTAACACGGGAAAAAGAAGCCACGTTTGAACACAATTGTCTACATGCATATTAGGCAAGTGTGAAACTAGGAATATTATTTTGGGTTATTTGTGCATCAATGAAATGCCTAACTAGTTATTTTCTAATGACCCACTTTTGTTAACTGATCAGCTCTGATGAGAATTTTAAAGTGCCATGGTTTTACTTTGAATACTAATGTTCTTTGCCAACATTTGAAACACCATTTAAATGATCGTATCTATTTGTTTAGAATAATGACAAATAATTAGTTCATTCCTAAGCCAGAGGGAGCATTTATTTCCTTCTCCTGAATAAGAAGGGAATTTTTCTTATTGCTAAAAAAAGTAAAAACCTCTTGGTATATCATTTTAAAATATGAAAGCCTTGCCATGCAATATGAGATTTTGTTAATGTTTGTAGCAATGAAAGAGAAGGAATCATTACCCATGTCAGTAATCAATGCAGATAGATTCAGCATTAGATTCTCCAAATCTGAATTGTACACTTATACAGACCCTCATTTTGATTCAGCCAAAATACAAATGTGAAAACAATTTTTAAAACAATATGTAAAGCCTGGCTATTCTGGGACGTTACATGGGAAAATCATTATACAAAAGATTTGTTTGTTATGCAGGCAATATTTATGAAAAGAAAGTTATGAAAGTTAAGAAACTTACGAAAAATCTTTTTGTTTTGCAGGCAAGATTATCCACAGAATATAGGTTGGCTTTCACCTATCCCAAGCCAACACCTAAAATACAGATTCAGGTATGCCATTGGAAAGAAAAATCTTAAATATATCTGATAGCTAAAGAGGCTCTCATGCTGTAAAAGTAGATAAATCAAATGCATGTGTGGGCTATTAAAATTGCATTAAAAACAATATATATATGTTATATATATAATATTATAGATATTTATATATAATTATATATATTATAAATATTTATATATAATTATATAAATATTGATCATATTATTATTTATAGTATATATTATAAATAACATGATCAATATTTATATAATTATATATAAATATTTATATTATAAATAATAATAATAATTAATATATATAAATATATATACATATTAATATATATAAATAATATATATATATTTGAGCAAATGTAGCACATGAGATGGGAGCCTGGTTGCTGGAAAAATCATTGGCTCAGAGCAAGAGGCTCAGGGTCAGTGCATACCACATGCATTCAGAATGTAAACTTATTGAAAGATTCACCTCAGACAGAATACTTTGTCACGGCACAGTACCATAGACAGTGACCCATCTTTGATATAGAATGATTAAGATAGAAAAGAAATAAAGAAATGAACCTCTAATTATAAACAAAAATTATACTGATCATTAACTCATGTATTGGTCGGGTACATTTTATTCCTCTTATTCCCCTCCTCCTCTTCCTGTAACCCAAAGGCAATTAACGGCTGACATTCTATTCTAGGAGTATGGCTTATTTCTGGGATTTGGATTGGGGCAGTTAAAATCATATAGTATCAGAGAAAATATACTCACTTTTATAGAGATATTTCCTTGTCAGCATCATTGTTTCCATTTAACTCCAGAATTTTGTGAATCATTTACGGCCAAAATCCTATGAGGTGAATCAGGAGAAAGCTATGGGTAAATTGATTGTAAAGCCTTCTTTATCTGATGGCGAATAGCTATTCTAAAGGGTTACATAGTACACATCACAGAAAAACAGAGTCAAAGAATGCCTTTCCAGCTTTAAGTCAATCTCTGGTCCACACAAAGAAACAGAGGCTTACAAAGTGTTTCTCCCTTTCCTTGTACTGGGAGATGTAACTTTAAGGTCTCCATTCTTTAATTTATTTTTTATATTCTACTTCAAACATAAATTGAACTTTTCCTTAGATTTGTATTATTCCAAAACTGTCTCTCATTGTGTCTTAATTTTTGAAAGTGCCAGATAATTAATGGAACACATTTTCCTGGCTCATCCGCAAGCTTCTTAAAATAATTGTTTTAACTATTCTCATCTTTGTAATCTACTATTCTCTTCTCAAACCACTCCACTTTGAATTTGCATCTTTTTCTTGTCCTAAAGGTTATTATTTTTTGATCACCAATAACTTCCTTTATGACAAATGCCAGTGACCTCCTTTCTGATACAATAATGTTCTATTTCCTAGTAATGTTTGATATAGAAGACCGCTCGTATATTTTATGTATTCTATTTGTTTACAGGAATACCAAAATTATTCATTTTCTTGCTATCCTTTTTAATGTCCTCTGTCATTTTCACATTGTGACTTTATTTATAAACATTGGAAGAAGCCAGGGCTCAGTCCTGGTTTCTCTTTCTTTACTTTCTAAATTATTTCCATAGGTTCTTTGTTTTGATTCACATTATCTTCTGAGGACTCTCAAAATTATAGCTCAAATGCCGCAAAACTTATACATTCTATTCCTTAATTGATGTACTTAAGCAAGAAATTTTAAGCTTTTTCTAAATCTTCTCCTTTCCCAAATGTCCAGTTTAGTTACTGACACCCTCATTCAGTCAACTGTCATAGCTAAAAATTAAGCCAATTTGAGACATTATTCCTTTTCTTTTTTTTTTATTGCATTTTAGGTTTGGGGTACATGTGAAGAACATTCAAGATAGTTGCATAGGTACACACTTGGCAGTGTGATTTGCTGCCTTACTCCCCTTCACCTATATCTGGCATTTCTCCCTATGCTGTCTCTCCCCAACTCGCCACCCACTGCTGTCCCTCCCCTATTCCCCCCAACAGACCCCAGTGTGTAGTGCTCCCCTCCCTGTGTCCATGTTTTCTCAATCTTAACACCCACCTATGAGTGAGAACATGCGGTATTTCATTTTCTGTTCTTGTGTCAGTTTGCTGAGAATGATGTTCTCCAGATTCATCCATGTCCCTATAAAGGACGTGAACTCATCATTTTTTGATGGCTGCATAATATTCCATGGTGTATATGTGCCACATTTTCCCTGTCCAGTCTATCATCGATGGGCATTTGGGTTGGTTCCAGGTCTTTGCTATTGTAAACAGTGCTGCAATGAACATTCGTGTGCATGTGTCCTTATAGTAGAAAGATTTGTAATCCTTTGGATATATACCCAGTCAAGTGGAATTTCTATTTCTAGGTCCTTGAGGAATCACCATACTGTCTTCCACAATGGTTGAACTAATTCACACTCCCACCAGCAGTGTAAAAGTGTTAATATTTCACCACATCCTCTCCAGCATCTGTTGTCTCTAGATTTTTAATGATCGCCATTCTAATTGGTGTGAGATGGTATCTCAATGTAATTTTGATTTACATTTCTCTAATGACCAGTGATGATGAGCATTTTTTCATATGTTTGTTGGCCTCATGTATGTCTTCTTTTGTAAAGTATCTGTTCATATCCTTTGCTCACTTTTGAACGGGCTTGTTTGTTTTTTTCTTGTAAATCTGTTTTAGTTCTTTGTAAATTCTGGATATCAGCCCTTTGTCAGATGGGTAAACTGCACAAATTTTTTCCCATTCTGTTGGTTGCTGATTCACTCTAGTGACTGTTTCTTTTGCCATGCAAAAGCTGTGGAGTCTGATTAGGTCCCATTTGTCTATTTTTGCTTCTGTTGCTAATGCTTTTGGTGTTTTGGTCATGAAGTCCTTGCCTACTCCTATGTCCTGAATGGTTTTGCCTAGATTTTCTTCTAGGGTTTTTATGGTGTTAGGTCTTAAGTTTAAATCTTTAATCCATCTGGAGTTAAATTTAGTGTAAGGGGTCAGGAAGGGATCCAGTTTCTGCTTTCTGCACATAGCAAGCCAGTTTTTTCAAACACTGTTTATTAAACACGGAATCCTTTCTCCATTGCTTGTTTTTGTCAGGTTTATCCAAGATTGTATGGTTGTAGATATGTTGTGTTGCCTCCAATGCCTCTGCTCTGTTTCATTGGTGTATATCTCTGTTTTTGTACCAGTACCATGCTGTTTTGATTACTGTAGCCTTGTAGTATAGTTTGAAGTCCAGTAGTGCGATGCCTCCAACTGTGTTCTTTTTACTTAGAATTGACATGGCTATGCGGGCTCACTTTTGGTTCCATATGAAGTTTAAGGTAGTTTTTTCCAGTTCTGTGAAGAAGGTCATTGGTAGCTTGATGGGGATAGCATTAAATCTGTAAATTACATTAGGCAATATAGCTATTTTCATGATATTGATTCTTCCTAACCATGATCATGGAATGTATCTCCAACTGTTTGTGTCCTCTCTTATTTCGTTGAGCAGTGGTTTGTAGTTCTCCTTGAAGAGGTCCTTTACATTCCTTGTTAGTTGTATTCCTAGGTATTTTGTTCCTTTGTAGCAATTGTGAATGGCAGTTCATTCTTGATTTGGCTCTCTTTAAGTCTGTTATTTGTGTACAGGAATGCTTGTAATTTTTGCACATTAATTTTGTATCCTGAGACTTTGCTGAAGTTGCTTATCAGTTTCAGGATTTTTTGGGCTGAGACAATGGGGTCTTCTAGATATACTATCATGTCGTCTGCAAATAGAGACAATTTGGCTTTCTCCTTTCCTATTTGAATACCCTTTATTTCTTTTTCTTGCCTGATTGCTCTGGCTAGAACTTCCAGTACTATGCTGAATAGGAGTAGTGAGAGAGGGCATCCTTATCTAGTGCCAGATTTCAAAGGGAATGCTTCCATTTTTTTCCCATTCAGTATGATATTGGCTGTCGGTTTGTTGTAAATAGCTTTTATTATTTTTAGATACGTTCTGTCAATATCGAGTTTATTGAGGGTTTTTAGCATCAAGTGCTGTTGAATTTTGTCAAAGGCCTTTTCTGCATCAATTAAGATAATCATGTGGTTTTTGTTTTTGGTTCTGTTTATGTGGTGAATTACTTTTATAGACTTGTTTATGTTAAACCAACCTTGCATCTCCAGGATGAATCCTACTTGATCATGGTGGATAAGCTTTTTGATGTGCTGTTACTATTGGTTTGCCAGTATTTTATTGAAGATTTTTGCATCTATGTTCATCATGGATATTGGCCTGAAGTTTTCTTTTTTGTTGAGTCTTTGCCAGGTTTTGGTATCAGAATTATGTTGGTCTCATAAAATGATTTGGGAAGGATTTCCTCTTTTTGGATTAGTTGGAATAGTTTCAGGAGGTATGGTAACAGTTCCTCTTTGTGTGTCTGGTAGAATTCAGCTGTGAACCCATCCGGATCTGGGCTTTTTTTGTGTGTGATAGGCTCTTAATTGCTGCCTCAACTTCAGATCTTGTTACTGGTCTATTTACGGTTTTGACTTTTTCCTGGTTTAGGCTTGGGAGGATGCAAGTGTTCAGGAATTTATCCATTTCTTCCAGGTTTCCTACTTTATGTGCATAGAGTTGTTTGTAATATTCTCTGATGATGGTTTGAATTTCTGTGGGATCTGTGGTGATTTCACCTTTATCATTTTTTGTTGCATCTATTTGGTTATTCTCTCTCTTTTTCTTAATTATTCTGGCTAGTGGTCTGTCTATTTTGTTGGTCTTTTCCAAAAACCAGCTCCTGGATTTACTGATTTTTTGAAGGGTTTTTCATGTTTATTTCCTTCAGTTCTGCTCTGATCTTAGTTATTTCTTGTCTTCGGCTAGGTTTTGAGTTTTTTTTATCTTGCTCCTCTAGCTCTTTCAATTTTGATGATAGGGCATCAATTTTAGATCTCTCCACTCTTCTCATGTGGGCACTTATTGCTATATATTTTCCTCTACAGACTGCTTTAAATGTGTCCCAGAGATTCTGGTATGTTGTATCTTCATTTTTGTTGGTTTTAATAAACTTCTTTATTTCTGCCTTCATTTCATTGTTTATCCAGTCAACATTCAAGAACGAGTTGTTCAGTTTCCATGAAGCTGTGAGGTTCTGATTTAGTTTCTGAATTCTGAGTTCTAACTTGATTGCACTGTGGCCTGAGAGACTGTTTGTTATAATTTCCGTTCTTTTCCATTTGCTGAGGAGTGATTTCCTTCCAATTATGTGGTCCATATTCGAGTAGGTGTGATGTGGTGCTGAGAAGAATGTATATTCTGTGGATTTGGGGTGGAAAATTCTGTAAATGTCTATCAGGTTTGCTTGCTCCAGGTCTAAGTTCAAGTCCTGGATATCCTTGTTAATTTTCTCTCTGGTTGATCTGTCTAATATTGACAGTGGAGTGTTAAAGTCTACCATTATTATTGTGTGGGAGTCTAAGTCTCTTTGTAAGTCATTCAGAACTTGCCTTATGTATCTGGGTGCTCCTGTATTGGGTCCATATATTTCGGATCATTAGCTCTTCTTGTTGTATTGATTCTTTTCCCATTATGTAATGACCTTCTTTGTCTCTTTTGATCTTTGTTGCTTTAAAGTCTATTTTATCAGAGATGAGAATTGCAACTCCTGCTTTTTTTTTGCTCTCCATTTGCTTGGTAAATCTTTCTCCCTCCCTTTATTTTGAGCCTTTGTGTATCCTTGCATGTGAGATGGGTTTCCTGGATACAGCACACTGATGGGTTTTGGCTTTTTATCCAATTTGCCAGTCTGTGACTTTTGATTGGCGCATTTAGCCCATTTACATTTAGGGTTAATATTGTTATGTATAAATTTGATCCTGCCATTTTCATGCTAGCTGACTGTTTTGCCCATTAGTTGATGCAGATTCTTCATTTTGTTGATGTTCTTTACCATTTGGTATGTTTTTGGAGTGGCTGGTACTGGCTGTTCCTTTCTATGTGTAGTGCCTCTTTCAGGAGCCCTTGTAAAGCAGGCCTGGTTGTGACAGAATCTCTGAGTACTTGCTTGTTTGCAAAGGATTTTATTTTTTCTTTGCTTATGAAGCTCAGTTTGGCTGGATATGAAATTCTGGGTTGAAAGTTCTTTTCTTTAAGGATGCTGAATGTTGGCCCCCACTCTCTTCTGGCTTGTTGGGTTTCTGCTGAGAGATCTGCTGTGAGTCTGATGGGCTTCCCTTTGTGGGTAACCTGACCTTTCTCTCTCACTGACCTTAGCATTTTCTCCTTCATTTCAACCCTGGTGAATCTAACGATTACGTGCCTTGGGGTTGCTCTTCTTGAGGAATATCTTTGTGGTGTTCTCTGTATTTCCTGTACTTAAATACTGGCCTGCCTTGCTAGGTTGGGGAAGTTTTCCTGGATAATATCCTGAAGAGTATTTTCCAGCTTGGATTCATTCTCTTCCTTACACTCTGGTACACCTATCAAACGTAGATTAGGTCTCTTCACATAGTCCCACATTTCTTGAAGACTTTGTTCATTCCTTTCCGTGCTTTTTTCTCTAATGTTGCCTTCTCATTTTATTTTATTGAGTTGATCTTCGACCTCTGATATCCTTTCTTCTGCTTGGTCAATTTTGCTGTTGAAACTTGTGCATGCTTCATGAAGTTCTCGTGTTGTGTTTCTCAGCTCCATCAATTCACTCATATTCCTCTCTAAGTTGTCCATTCTTGTTTTCATTTCCTTAAATCTTTTTTCAAGGTTCTTAGTTTCTTTGCATTGAGTTAGAACATGTTCTTTTAGCTCACGGAAGTTTCTCATTACCCACCTTCTGAATTCTGATTCTGTTATTTCATCACACTCATTCTCCATCCGGCTTTGTTCCCTTGCTGGTTAGGAGTTGTGATCCCTTGTAGGAGGAGAGGTGTTCTGGTTCCAGGTGTTTTCCTCCTTTTTGCGCTGGTTTCTTCCCATCTTTGTGGATTTATCCACCAGGCATCTGTGTAGTTGCTGATTTTCGGATTGGGTCTCTGAGTGGACATCCAGGTTGTTGATGATGAAGTTATTTCTGTTTCTTAGTTTTTCTTCTAACAGTCTGGCCCCTCTGCTGTAGGATTGCAGAGGTCCACTCCAGGCCCTGCTTGCCTGGGAATCACCTGCAGCAGCTGCAGAACAGTAAGCATTGCTACCAGTTTCTTCTTCTGCTATCTTTGTCCCAGAATGATGCCCGCCAAATGTCAGTCTGATCAGTCTTTCATGAGGTGACTCTTGGATATACTGGGGTTAGGGAGCTGCTTGAGGGACAGTCTGTTCTTTATAGGAGCTCAAGTGTTGAGCTGTGAGCTCCATTGTTCTTTCAGAGCTGCTAGGCAGGTACGTTTATGTCTGCTGCAGCAGAATTCATAAACACCTTTTTTTCCCAGGTGCTCTGTCTCAGGGAGTTAGGGCTTTATTTATGAGTGTCCATTGTGCTGCTGCCTTTTTTTCCCCCCAGGGCTGCCCTGCCCATCAAGGAGGCAGCCTAGTCACTGTCTGCTTGCAGAGGCCTTGCTGAGCTCTGCCCTGCTGCCATTGAGCTTCCCTGTAGTCCTGTTTATATGGGTGTGGTTAGAACTGCCATGGCAATGGTGGTCCACCTCTGTAATGGTGGACTATCTCTGTTATGGTGGGTTGCCTCAGCAATGGCGGGTTGCCTCGGCAACGGCAAGCTGCCTTAGCAATGGTGGACTACCTCTGTAGGGGTGGAGTGCCTCGGTAATGGTGGACGCCCCTTCCCCACTGAGCTGCATTGTCCTGGGTTCAGCTGTGCTTGCTGTGAAACTCTCAACCCTGAGCGTTTCCAATTGCTGTTTTTTTGTTTTGTTTTGTTTTGTTTTTGTCGGTGTGGGACCTGCCAAGCCTGATCACCTGACTCCCTGCCTCAGAGCCTTTTTATTTTTAAGTTGAATGGTTGACTCTCTCCCAGGTGTTCCAGTCGCCTGCTGAAAGGGCACCAGGATCTGTGTGATTTCCCGTGCAGTGACCCACTGCACCGGCTGAAACAATGGTGCTGCCTGGGAATCTCCTGGCCCACTTAAAAAGGCAACCACACCAGTGTATTTTGTATGGAGAGCCACTGCGCTGCAGCACCGGCAAAGCAGCCATGCCAGCTAAAACAGCCACACTGGCCAAAACAGCTGCGCTGGCAACCCATAGGGCTCCTCTGCCTAGGAATCTCCTGGTCTACAGGCAATAAAGATCCGTCTGGAAATGTGGCGTCCACACACTCTCTGTGCTTTCACCAGGAGCTGCAATCCTGAGCTGCTCCTAAAAGGGCCATCTTGGATTTTCCTTCCAGACATTATTCCTTTTCATTCACTAGCTCATGGTACCTTATAGTTGTATTAATTCTAACCAGAAAATTTCTTCTGATTTATATGTGTGTGTGTGTGTTTATGTGTGTGTGTGTGTGTGTGTGTGTGTATGTTTCTTTATCCTTCTCTAGCACCTGTGTCCAAAACTAACTCTTAAGGGTTACTTTAACTGCCTCTTAGGATATCTCCCTTAGTTTTTTTACTCTTTACAATGATCCACTGAGTGAATTAAGAAATTTCTTAATAAGATACATAATATCAGTGTGACATATAATCTTAAAGAAGAATATTTTGGTACAGCAGAAATGGATGACTACATCAAATGATGCTGAGAAACTAATAAAGATATTGACAGACAAGCAGCCATTAAAATTCAGCAACACAAAGGTCACTAGTGACTCTGATAAGAGCAGTTGGAGTGAAATGGTCTGGAATGGAGTGGGTTGTGAAAAGAAGGTAGGTGATTAACTGGAGAGAATATGCACCGTTCTTTTAAGAGTTTTGACTGAAAGAAATGGAAAATTGATAAATAGCTATAGCAGAATATTAAAGAAGAGGGATGTTTTGCAGGAATCCATATTTCGTTATAAAGAATATCCACATATGTCTACATGATATAGAAAAATCCAGAAAAGGTAGTAATTTTAGGTACAGGGGAAAAAAGAAATGGGATGATGAAATTAAGACTTGATTTATATTTAGCCACAGCAGCCAAATATAGAAGATAACATGACAAGGAGGAAAATACCCTAATGAAACTTATTCTGGAAGTGCAACAGGTTTTTGCTCTTCAAATATATGCCTACATGTAACCTACTAATATACTAGATGAGATACAAAGAATTTCAGTAAATAGAGGTAGCTGTGGTGGCAAATGCTATGCAAAAAAGCTTGGTGAATCCAAACTGGTAATGTGAGACAATAAAACTCGTAAAAATAAAGATAAAGTAATATCTTTTAAAGCTTCAGTAACATGAGGTAAAGATTTTTTAAAATAGAAGTTTAATAGTATTAGATATAAAAGATATACAAGTGATTAAATTAAAATAAAGAACTTTTGTTTGCTAAAGAAAGATCCACCTAAGAGAGTGAATAAAGGAAGCTGTAAGTACTATTGCCTCTTCCTGAAAAAATCATGCATTGTTTTGTAACACTCATATCTGATGCTGTATATAAATCTGTAAAAAATCTAATGTTCTTAAAAAAGACAAAGATCAAAATGAAAGTAGGAAAGGAAGGAATTCATATACATGAAACAAAATACTATTTCAAGATCCAATATAGAAATATGCTTGTTTTCAATGTAATTATTTTTTAGCAAGATGTAAATCCAAACCAAGGTGATATACAACAAAACAAGTACACAGTTGGTTAAAATTCAAAAGAAAGAATATTCTAAGTTTAGATATGAAGATGGAAAAACTGAATAAGGATATAGAATAACTGAACTCTCATATATTCATGGTAAAATTTTAAATTATTATAAAAAACATTAAAAATTGTCCCACAACCTGTGACCCATGGTTTTGTGTCAATGAACACACAGCAGACGTCAATGTAATGCATGTGCCCATCAAAAGACACAGACACACAAACTCTTAGAAACTTTAATTCCAGAACCACAAATCTGGACCCAATTCCAATGGCATTTATCAATTGAGTAGATAAATAAATTTGATTTATTTCCTTCTTTTACAATAGCTTTGCCTTTGTAGAATTATTTTTTAAATTTGTTTTAAATTTTGGCTTTAAAATCTCCATCTTTTTTTTTTTTTTTTTTTTTTTTTTTTTTTTTGAGACAGAGTTTCGCTCTTGTTACCCAGGCTGGAGTGCAATGGCGCGATCTCGGCTCATGGCAACCTCCGCCTCCTGATTTCAGGCAATTCTCCTGCCTCAGCCTTCTGAGTAGCTGGGATTACAGGCATGCGCTACCATGCCCAGCTAACTTTTTGTATTTTAGTAGAGATGGGGTTTCACCATGATCTTTATTTTTTTTAAAATTGACAAGTAAAAATTGTAGATGTTTATGGTGGGTAACATGGTGCATTGATAGATATATATTTGTAGAATGGCTAAAACAAACTATTTAATATATATTACCTCCTATGATTATCCTTTCTGTGGTAAGAACACATACCATTTCCATTTTATTTAAAATTTGAATTTTCTTTTTGAAAAATAGTGGTGTAACTGAATTTATAATGTTTTAAGCAATTTTTTCTTATTTTCATTGCTATTTCCTATTTTTCATCATTTGCTCCTGGCAAAGAAAGAGTAAAAGAGGGTGAGAGAAGAAAAAACAGAGAAGGAAAAAATAGGAAGGAGAGAGGGAGGAAAAAAGAAGGAAGGAAAGAAAGAAGGAGGGAAGAAAAGAGGAAGGAAGGGAGGAAGAGAGGGAGGAAGGAAGGAAAAGAAGGGAGGGAGGGAAGGAGAGAGGGAGGGAAGTACAAAGGGGAAAAGAAAGGAAAGAAAAAAGCAAGGAAGAGAAAATGAAGGAAAGAAAAGAAACAGATAAACTATTGAAGCAGAGAGGTGTACATGTTGCTGCTGTTCATCAATTGTCAGTGTCCTTTGATGTTGATGTTTATGAAAAACATAAGATGGTGGGCTCTGACAGCATTTTAAAAGGTTTTCAAAGATTGTCAGGAAATAATAGGTATTTAGTGTTTTAATGGTCATAAGCTTCTAATTTTCATATTGAAGAAAACTTGAATGGATCAAATTTTATTATGTGATTTCTACAATTTCTACAAGTTTAACATTTGACCTTCAAAATATATGTGTTTCAAGATAAAATAAACACACCTAGACAGTATAGACCAACTAAACAATTTATCTCCTGTCACTATTAGAATTAGTTCACTTTATTAAGTGAAATCAATCAGTGACACTTTGAGGAAAAGAAAAAAGCAAAGTCAGTAAATCAGTGTTTCCAAATAGAAATGACTTCAAATTGAAGATACGTAACCTATTTAAAGTGCATACTGAGTAATTGCCCCATTAATTTGATGAATGTAGACAGTAATTTGTGATGATTTAAGCCTCAAACTTCTATTTTTCCCTCAGAGGCATAGGGTTTGTTTTACTTTAATTATTTGGGTCATTGCCTTAATTTCCCATTTAACATTACTTGTAAAAAGACTTTCTTATTTTTAAAATATAGCCTTTTTAATGAAGTTCTTTCCAGTACCAACTTTAGCCTTTAAGCTTACCATGTTATGACACTATATGTAAATAGTCACTTTAATAATGACATTTGGAGTGGCTCCAAAAAAAGAATAGTAGGAACGCTGTGAACCAAGCTTTTGTACCTTCAATTTTAAATGCATATTGCAACTTTACATCATTTTTCTTGGAACTAGAATATTTATTTTTAGATTTTTGCTTAATCTCTTTTTTCCTCTCTTTCTCTTCCCTGTCTTCCCTTGGACTCTCCCTCCAATCTATGATATTTTGAAGTAAAATTTAAAAATTCTCTGTCATATTTTAATATTGGATTTTGTTATTTTAATAACTATGTATATTAGTTCATAAATTGCTGTTAATTTAACACTGACATGTACCTTATCAAACAAGTTTAAAGTATGAAAAAAAATGTTGTTTTTTTAAATAAATTAACACCTGTATATTTGAATTTTCAAAATTGAAACAAAATAAAAAACAGAGCTTAGTACTTTAATAAAATATGACCTTTAGGTTCAAGTTAGTATTCACCAAAAAAAAGCAAATTTTGTGTTATATTAAATTTTGTTTTTGAATTACATTCATATATGCCATTGTTCCTTAATTCTATTCAGCTTAAAAGTTTCAACTTAGAAAGTTCTTAATGCCCTCTTTTTGCCTTCGAGATTGGTAAATGTTCATGCATTGAGAACAAAAGTAATGAATTAATTTTTGCATTTAATTATAATGTACTAATTACCAAAGACAAATTGACAGAAACAATTACTATGTCAAACATAACCAGTTAAATTTTAACTTTAATTTAGCTAAATTTTAATTCTCCATTTTTATTGTCAGTCAGAAAAGCAGAAGTAATTTATTTTAAGTCATTAAGCAAGAGTTTGCAATATCTACAGTGATTTTTATGCTTTAGGGTTCAGTTTATCACTTTAATCTATTTGTATGAGACACTCAGGAGTCTTCTGCAGAGAAATTTATCCTAAAAACTCTAGAAGTAAATAAAGCTATATTTGATACTGTCACATACATTACGCATCTTTAAATCATTGAATTCGCCACCAAATAGCTTTCTTCTCATTTGCTCAGCCATATTCCATGATGAAACCCTAGGACATTGCCAATAATGACATCTTCATTGGCATCCAAGCTTCCTGCACTTCAGCCTACACTCATGACTTTCCAGTACATGTCCTCTGGTCCCCTAATATTTTGCTTGTAGGGGGTTAGTAACCAAAATAAAATACACAAAGCTACCAGTTACTAAGTCCCCTAAGTGAATGATGTAAGATCTGTTGTCCTGTCCAAGGCCAGCTCTTCTTGTGCACTGGACTGACCACATTTGATAATCTAATCTCATTACATATGGATTTCTTCCCACTTACTTCTTCATAATGAACTACTGCATCTTTCCCAAATTAGTCTTGTATGTACAAGCATACATGAAAAAAGCAAAAAAAGAAGAAAATCCATTACCCTATAAGTCCTATAACTATACACTCATTACTCTGCTCATTTTTACAACTGTAATATTTATTCTATCTTTTCTGCCCAGAGTTCTGTCCCTACAGTTATCTCAAGTAGCGACTAACTTCTAAATGTTGAATCCGATGGTAATTTCTCAGAAACCATGTTTCTCATCCTGTAAGCAAAATTTGAAACAATTGATTCTCAGTTAAGGTAACACAACCATTTACAACAAAATATCCCTATCTGAAGACCTCTTGAAGTACAAGATTTTCCTGTTCAAATATCCTTTCCTTAGAATACAAGGTACCTTCCCAAATTCCCTTAACAATCCCTCATATAGTAAGGCCAAGTCTTGTTTCATTATGTTCTATGGCACAAGCTATCTCTGCCCAGAAGCTTACCTGTGTCAAAAGAAACTCCTCCCCTGCAGAGTTAAAAAAAAAATCTAAACACAATAAAATTAATCTTATAAAGAGATCCTTCTTAGCTTGTTCATTCATTACACAGATTGTCACAGACTGCTGAGGATTTACTGGTCACATTTTTTTCCTCATGAATAGACAGGCTAAAAACATTTCTCAACTTTCCTCTGAATTTGTTAAGTACGAGGTGACTGAGTTCTGATTTATGTTATGTATGAAGAAGTATATAGAATTCTTCAGTACTAGGTATAAATACTCCTATATGGTATGCTATATTCTCTATTGCTTTCTGTGATGGCTATATAGAGGTATTGTGCTTAAGATGATGGAATCACAAAATGATAGGAGACTTGTCACAGTGCCATTTAGTGAGTCACACGACATTTACTGAACCATGGTTTAAGAACTCTTCTGTTGGATAAGCTTTTTGCAGTCAGCTTGCCAGTATTTTATTGAAGATTTTTGTGTCTATATTCATTATGGATATTGGCCTGAAGTTTTCTTTTTTGTTGAGTCTCTGCCGGGTTTTGGTATCAGGATGATGTTGGTCTCATAAAATGATTTGGGAAGGATTCCCTCTTTTTGGATTATTTGGCATAGTTTCAGAAGGAATGGTAACAGTTCCTCTTTGTGTGTCTTGTAGAATTCGGCTGTGAACCCATCTGGACCTGAGCTTTTTTTGTGTGGTAGGCTCTTAATTGCTGCCTCAACTTCAGATCTTGTTATTGGTCTATTCATAGTTTCAAATTCTTCCTGGTTTAGGCTTGCGAGGACACAAGTGTCCAGAAATTTTTCCATTTCTTCCAGGTTTACTAGATTACGTGCATAGAGTTGTTTGTAATATTCTCTGATGATGGCTTGAATTTCTGTGGAATCTGTGGTGATTTCCCCTTTATCATTTTTTTTATTATTGCATCTATTTGGTTATTCTCTCTTTTCTATCAATCTGGCTTGTGGTCTATTTTGTTGATCTTTTCAAAAAACCAGCTCTTGGATTTATTGATTTTTTGAAGGGATTTTCGTGTCTCTATCTCCTTCAGTTCTTCTCTGATCTTAGTTATTTCTTGTTTCTGCTAGGTTTTGAGTTTTTTTTTTTGTTTTTTTTTTTTGTTTTTTTTTTTGTTGTTTTTTTGTTTTTTTTGTTTTTTTTTTTTTTTTTTTTATCTTGCTCCTCTAGCTCTTTCAATTTTTACAATAGGGTGTCAATATTTGATCTCTTTACTCTTCTCATGTGGGCACTTATTTCTATATATTTTCCTCTAGAGACTGCTTTAAATGTGCCCCAGAGATTCTGGTATGTTGTGTCTTCCTTCTTGTTGGTTTTGAAGAACTTCTTTATTTCTGCCTTCATTTCCATTCAAGACCCAGTTGCTCAGTTTCCATGAAGCTGTGTGGTTCTGAGTTAGTTTCTGAATTCTGAGTTCTAACTTGATTGCACTATGGTCTGAGAGACTGTTTGGTATGATTCCAGTTCTTTTGCATTTCCTGAGGAGTGATTTACTTCCAATTATGTGGTCAATTTTCAAGTAGGCGTGATGTGGTGCTGAGGAGAATGTATATTCTGTGAATTTGGGGTGGAGACTTCTCCACCCCAAATCAGGTTTGCTTATTCCAGGTCTGAGATCAGGTAGGATTCCTCCTGGGGATGCAAGGCTGGTTCAACATCCACAAGTCTATAAATGTCATTCACCACATAAACAGAACCAAAAACAAAAATCATATGATTATCTCAATTGATGCAGA
This sequence comes from Saguinus oedipus, assembly GCA_031835075.1. Classification (NCBI taxonomy): domain Eukaryota; kingdom Metazoa; phylum Chordata; class Mammalia; order Primates; family Cebidae; genus Saguinus; species Saguinus oedipus. The sequence goes on along the minus strand of CM063186.1, from coordinate 47,706,721 downwards.
GAAGGCCTTTGACAAAATTCAACAGCACTTGATGCTAAAAACCCTCAATAAACTCGGTATTGATGGAACATATCTCAAAATAATAAAAGCTATTTATGACAAACAGACAGCCAATATCAAACTGAATGGGCCGAAAATGAAAGCATTCCCTTTGAAATCTGGCACTGAACAAGGATGCCTTCTCTCATCCCTCCTATTCAATATAGTACTGGAAGTTCTAGCCAGAGCAATCGGGCAAGAAAAAGAAATAAAGGGTATTCAAATAGGAAAGGAAGAAGCCAAACTGTCTCTATTTGCAGATGACATGATAGTATATCTGGAAGACCCCATCGTCTCAGCCCAAAAACTCCTGAAACTGATAAGCAACTTCAGCAAAGTCTCAGGATACAAAATCAACATGAAAAAATCACAAGCATTCCCGTACACCAATAACAGACTTAAAGAGAGCCAAATCAAGAATGAACTGCCATTCACAATTGCTACAAAGAGAACAAAATACCTAGGAATACAACTAACAAGGAATGTAAAGGACCTCTTCAAGGAGAACTACAAACTACTGCTCAACAAAATAAGAGAGGACACAAACAGATGGAGAAATATTCCATGTTCATGGTTAGGAAGAATCAATATCATGAAAATGGCCATACTGCCCAAAGTAATTTACAGATTCAATGCTATCCCCATCAAGCTACCAATGACCTTCTTCACAGAACTGAAAACAAACACCTTAAACTTCATATGGAACCAAAAGAGAGCCCACATAGCCAAGTCAATTCTAAGCAAAAGAACACAGCAAGAGGCATCACACTACCGAACTTCAAACTATACTACAAGGCTACAGTAATGAAAACAGCATGGTACTGGTACCAAAACAGAGATATACACCAATGGAACAGAACAGAGGCATTGGAGGCAACACAGCATATCTACAACCATACAATCTTGGATAAACCTGACAAAAACAAGCAATGGGGAAAGGAATTATTGTTTAATAAATGATGATGGGAAAACTGGCTAGCCATGTGTAGAAAGCAGAAATGGGACCTCTTCCTGACACCTTACACTAAATTTAACTCCGGATAGATTAAAGACTTAAACATAAGACCTATCACTATAAAAACCCTAGAAGAAAATCTAGGCAAAACCATTCAGGACATAGGAGTAGGCAAGGACTTCATGACCAAAACACCAAGAGCATTGGCAACAAAAGCCAAAATAGACAAATGGGACCTAATCAAACTCCACAGCTTCCACATGGCAAAAGAAACAGTCATTAGAGTGAATCAACAACCAACAGAATGGGAAAAAATTTGTGCAGTTTACCCATCTGACAAAGGGCTGATATCCAGAATTTACAAAGAACTCAAACAGATTTACAAGAAAAAAAACAAACAAGCCCATTCAAAACTGGACAAAGGATATGAACAAACACTTTACAAAAGAAGACATACATGAGGCCAGCAAACATATGAAAAAATGCTCATCATCACTGGTCATTACAGAAATGCAAATCAAAATGACATTGAGATACCATCTTTTGCCAGTTAGAATGGCGATCATTAAAAAATCTGGAGACAGCAGATGCTAGAGAGGATGTGGAGAAATAGGAACACTTTTACACCGCTGGTGGGAGTGTAAATTAGTTCAACCATTGCAGAAGACAGTGTGGCAATTTCTCAAGGTCCTAGAAATAGATATTCCATTTGACCCAGCAATCCCATTACTGGGTATATATCCAAAGGACTATAAATCGTTCTACTATAAGGACACATGCACACGAATGTTCATTGCAGCACTGTTTACAATAGCAAAGAACCGGAACCAACCCAAATGCCCATCAATGATAGACTGGACTGGGAAAATGTGGCATATATACACCATGGAATATTATGCAGCAATCAAAAATGATGAGTTTGTGCCCTTTGTAGGGACATGGATGAATCTGGAGAACATCATTCTCAGCAAACTGACACAAGAACAGAAAATGAAATACTGCATGTTCTCACTCATAGGAGGGTGATCAACAATGAGAACACATGGACACAGGGATGGGAGCTCTACACACTAAGGTCTATTGGGGAGGATAGGGGAGGGACAGTGGGGGAGGTGTTGGGGAGGGATAGCATGGGGAGAAATGCCAGACATGGGTGAAGGGGAGGAAGGAAGAAAATCACACTGCCACGTGTACCCCCAAACCTAAAATGCAATATAAATAAATAAATAAATAAATAAATAAATATAAAAAAAGAACTATTCTGTTAAGACAAAGAGATTTGGGGGTCAATTTAGTAGCTAAATATATATCCCCCATATCACGTGTCTAGCTGTTGATGATCACATTTCAACCTGCTATTTAAAATAGGCTCTTGTAATACTAACTACCACCTGTACATTAAAATAACCAATATTAATTCTTGATTTTACTTTCCAAAAAAAAAAAAAAAAAAAAAAAAACAGGTCGTTCCCCAGTGTTTCCCTACTTTATGTGTTGTTCAGGCAAAATCCTCTGTCAGCACTGAGTTCTTTTGTATGGTCTCATCCTAAATCTAGTGTTATCAAATTATTTGGCTAAAGCTTATACATATATCCATAGTGGAAATACTTTCACTTTCTACTGTTATAACCCTAATCATATTACCTCTTACTTAGAACATAGCCATAGCCTTCTAACTCTTTGATTTTGAATATATTATAATTGTAAGTTAAGTTTTACAGTGGGTTTTCATCTCTTCCACATAAACATTCATAATATAGCCTAAAATTATATGCTGGGTTTAGTCCCAAACTCATAAAGAAGCATTTTTAGGAGTCATGGAAAAATACATTGACGTAAGAAAGAGATTGCTGTTTATATCAGGTGGTTGAAGTTGGCTTTAGAGTGATAGCTAGAAGCAAGCAGTGTGGATTCTTCATTCTTGAATATTGTGTAAAAATACGAGTTTTTCTTGCTTCTGAGTAGAAATTTCATATAGACACAGAATATGTAATATTGAAGGGGTTAGTGAAAGATCTCAAATAATTCGATTTCCTAGACTTCTTTATGACTTTCTGTATGTTGTCTGTGATACACAGAACAAAAGTTAATTATGGCACAGGCCACACAAACAACAATTATTATAAGGCTATAATGGTTTTGAGATACATATTGAGAAGAATATCATTGCAAGTGATGATAAAGACTAAAAAACATAAACATCAGGAGTTACGTATTTGAAAAGGATCTTTTGTCAGCTGATTAGTGAGATAAATTGATGGGAAAAGAATAAGCCATCTACGCGAAAACAGCAGCCAATGAATAATGGGGAAGTGGATCTCGTGAAGCAGTGGTATTGTAGAAAAGATCACTGTGAGAACTATCAAAGAAATAAAATTACCAGAATTTTGTAATTTTGAGAAATATGGCATATTTGGGGGAAAAAAGGAACCAATCACAATAAGTAATAATACAAGCTTTTGAAAATTTGGTGGTTTGTGTAACCATTACCTGATATGGATTCTGTAAGAGGCAAATAATTCTCACTTATATATTACTAAGGATTATCTTAACTTAGATTGCAAAAATCAACTTAGAAATTTGATTTCTGCTTATGATCTGAACTTCAGTTGAGACAAATGGAAGTTGGTAAAATGAATGATTTGAAAAACAATTTATCCTGCCTCTAGGAAATATAAAAAGCAAGAATAAAAAAAAAAAAAATTAGCCAGGCATGGTGGCAGGCTAATTTAAAATATACGTCCTTAGTGATTGAGTATCTACATTCTGATAGTTTTGTACTCCATTAATTTAAGAATAAGGACCTGAAAACATTTTATTTTCATTTTCTCCCATCCATTATTTGTTCTATTGTTATCATATATTTTCATTTTAAGTATGAGGTGGGTGAGTGGCCGTGGCCCATACCTGTAATCCCATCACTTTGGAAATCTGATGGGGGAGGATAAATTGGAATCAAGAGGTGGAGACCAGCTTGGCTAAAATGATGAAATGCTGTCTACTAAAAATACAAAAATTAGCCGGGCATGGTGGCACACCCCTGTACTCCCAGCTACTCAGGAGGCTGAGGCAGGAGAATCACTTGAATCCAGAAGGCAGAGGTTAATCATTTGAATCCAGAAGTGAGCTGATTGAGCTACACAGCCTGTGTGACAGAATGAGACTTCATGTAAAATAATACTAATAATAATTTACTTAATTAAAATAAACCACGAATCAACTAGATGAACAACAAAGAGCCTTTTTAACCTCCAAAATTTGCTAAGTTACCTGAGCTCTGTTCGTAAACATCTCCATTTTACTTCATATGTCAATGATTTGCAAGCCTTTGAGCAGATTGGAATCATTTGAAAGATTCCAATCATTTGAAAGACTCTTACGGCAGATTTCAGGCCCTCTTCCTCAGATTCATGTTCCATAGGTCTGGAACGGGATGCAAAAATTTAAATTACTGAGTTCCTTGGTAATGCTGAAGCTGCTGGTTTGTGGGAGGCATTTGAGAATTACATCCCTCACTGTATTTTAATACTTCACTGTTTTCACTTCCTTTTCAAATAAATGTAGTTAACTGAAGGAAAAAAGTCAAGCTTTTAAAGAAATAGAGTTTGGCATGACAGCAACTGTGGCAAAGCAGCTGCTGCTGCCAGTACAGCTGGAGATGTAAGCTCACGCTGGGCGAAGTCTGTGGCCCACATTCTCAATGAGGAGAAATCCCGTCATGTCAGAGTAAAGTAGACAGTAGCATTGGTGGTGATTGTGGTGAGCCGGGGCCACCTGATCACTAACAAAAGCCATCTGTTAACCAACTGCCGCCAGGGCTCTCTGATGAAATATATAGCAACAAAGGAAGAAAAGAAGCAAAATGGAAATTGTGCTCACCAGCACCTTAGAACAAAGCTTCTCAGGGCCCGTCCAACACTGAATGTGTTTGCACTGTGAGGAGAATGTTCATAGAAGCCTGTTGTGTTGTGTGCATATTTATTCATATGTTTGTTAAATGTTAAATCGTTTAGCACAGTAAATCTGAGTGCATAATAGATCATTTCATTCCATCTGAGTTTCTTGAGTGTTTTCTTTAAATATCTGAAGAGTTGCTGCCCCTTTCTTGAACTATGAGTACCACAATCTTTTAAATTCTCAATATGAGTAGAGCTTTTTGAGCTTTATATCTAAGAGGAACTGAACAAGCCTGTTTGGAATATGCAATGAACATCAAGAAACCATCTTGCTGTGGAAGCAGAATTATTTTTCCCCTTTCTGTTTAAAATATCTTTCCATTTGATGTCAGTTTTCTTACTTGTTTACACAAGTTCCACAATTCAAAAGGAAAACTCAATAGTAAGGTTTCAAACTGGCAGAAAAAGTTGAAAGTCTCATGAACATTCACAATTTTGATCTGGGCTCTGGATAGATGGATTTAAAACTATTGGGTTGTGGAGGCAATAGCTTGTTTATTTCTACTGTAGCAATGGCTGTGACAAAAGAGTATCCATCAAGAAAATTGTCCTTACTGATCCCCAGAGTGTCAAACGTGCTGTATATGAAATCAAAATTATTAGAAGATTTGACATCATAACACTGTGAAAGTGTTTGAAATTCCTGGTACCAGTGGAAGTCAATTAACAAACAATGTGATCTCTCTTACCAAACTTAACAATATTTACATTTTTTAGTATGACATGGACACAGATTTGGCTAATGTGCTGAAGCAGGGCCCTTTGCTGGAAGAGCATGCCAGGCTTTTAGTGTATCAGCTGCTGTGGTGGCTTAGGTATATCACTCTGCAAAAGTGTTGCACAGGTATCTCCAACTAGCTCATGTTTTCATTAACACTGAAGTCGTGGTGCTGAAGATAGGGGACTTTGGTCTTGCACAGGCCATGGATCCTCATTATTCTCATAAGGGTCATCTTTCTGAAGGATTGATAACTTTCTGAAGGATTGGTAACTCATTATTCTCATAAGGGTCATCTTTCTAAAGGAATGGTATAGATCGCCACATCTTTTACTTTTTCCTAACATTTATAATAAAGCCATTGTGGGCTGCAGGGCACATCTTTGCTGAAATGCTGACTGGTAACACCCTTTTTGCAGGTGCACATGAACTTGAACAGATGCAGCTGATTTTAGAATCTATTTCTGTTATGCATAAGGAAGATCGTCAGAAACTTCTCGGTGCAATTCCAGTTTATATTTGAAATGGCATGACTGAAACACACAAATCTTTAACTCGGCTGCTTCAGGAAATTAGTTGAAAAGCACTGGATTTTCTGGAACAAATTTTGACATTTATCCCCACAGATGGATTAACAGCAGAAGAAGCACTCTCCCATCATTACATGAGCATATATTATTTTCCAATGGATAAGCCAATTTCGAGTAATCTTTTTTCATATTGTAGATAAACTTTATGAAGTTTTGCTTATGGATGAAACTCACAGTCACATTTATAACTGGGAAAGGTATGATAGTTAGTTTTCAGAACATGACTGGTCTGAACATAACAACTTTTGATATTGATGAAGTTCCACTTGACCCAAGAGTTCTGTCTGACATTGACGATGAAGAAGAAGTACACGTTGATCCCCACAAATATTTGGATGGACATTGGGAAAAGTATAAAATATCTGGGAGGATCTAATAACACTACTGAGCCTTTTTGGAAGTACGCAGATTATCGTGAAAACAAATAGCGACTTGGGGGTAGCCACATTTGTAGCTACAAAGCAGGTCATCATCATATTTAGATAACTTAGTTTGAAGAGCAAGTACAATTAATCATTACTCTAAACCCAAGGTTACTATACATCTTTCCAATTGGAAAGAATAAAGCAGAGAATAATCTGATAAAAACTGCAAGTGAAAATGTAAAATGAATGGATTGACTAAAGCCCAGATAGTGCTAAAGGAAGCCTCACAGTGACTGGTTGAAAAACATAGGGAAATAAATCAGGGGTTTGATATTGATTCCTTTATTGCAGGAACTACTCTACTTAGTTCACAACACGAGCCTACTGGTGTTGTTGAGAAATTAAATGACTCAAATAGGTCAGTGTCCCAACTAGAATTGAAAAGTTTGATATCAAAGACAGTAAGCTGAGAAAATTAGAAAAAAGAAATGGCAAATCTGACTCAATGAGAAGTCTTGTACCTGTCTTCTTTAGACAGCCAGTTTGTGAGTAGTGGGGAGAACTGTTTTATCACAAATCAGTTGTGTTGTGAGGTAAGAAAACATGAATGAGTTGAGAAGATAAACATTTGCACTAGTTACTTAAACGAGTTATGTAACAGGAAGAAAGACACTGAAATATTAGAAACTTAGCTAGTAGAGGATGAGAAGCTTGGGGAGAGAGGAAACGACGGACTTCTGAACAACGGTGAGGAATTGCTCTTTAACAAGAACCTCAAGTCCACAGGCATCCTGCAGTTTTGGGGTCCCCTTGGGTCACCACTTACGTCAGCGCAGGCCACATTACCACCTTTTGCTATGAAATATTCTCCTCATTTTCCTCATAAAACCTGCAGCAGCATTTTAAAACATGTAAACTAAAACACTCAGCAGACAGTTCTCTTTACATTCTTCATGAAATGTGTTTTGTCTTTATCACTAGTGCTTAAGTCGTTTTTACTTGAATAAGATGGTGGAACTTAATAAGGATTTCATTAGCTCTTGGTTTTTAAAATCCAGACTTTCTTTTTCTACATGTGAGATAGTTTTCATCTTAACTGGCACGTCGTTTGCACACAAAAACAAAGAAGAGAGCAAAATAATGCAACTCAGGAGGAGACAAAAGAAATGCACTAAGACAAGTAAAAAACATTCTCTCATTGAACAGTGATATGTTTTACAGGAAAGAAATCTTGCCCTAAAATTTACACAGTGAGACACTACATAATTGCCTGAAAATATCTATGTTCTTCTAAAACATTTTTATTCATGAATATTTTTAAGGTTTTCACACTGTACACATTTCTTAAAACTTATGACACTAGTAGCAACTGAAAATGTATGCTGAATTTGGTACGCATGTGTTATCTGGCTGAAGATAACAAAAGAATATCGCAAAATATATACCACTCATAGTGCTTCAAATATGCACATTTAGCCAATATTTGTTGTAGTAAACTATCCTTAATGAGACTTTCACTGTTTATAAATTTTCTCATTATGCATTATTTACAGTGAAGTGTTAATACATGACATCTTATTTATTTTAGCAAATCAGTATATTTTCTGCATTTAATTATAAAAAGTAACTTAGTTTTTAAAATTTATTTGCAAATACAGTTTTTCCATTTGGCACTATAGTTTGTTGTCTGTCTAAGTGAATATGTAATATCAGCTTATCTTAAGCACGTTTATGTACTTAATTTACTTAAGTGTGTATTTTAAGTAAATTCTTGCTGTGCACAGGAATTTGTATCATGTAGGTGCTTGATTTATCTACAAAGAAAAATTAGTAATTACTGGCCGGGCATAGTGGCTCACGTCTGTAATCCCAGCACTTTGGGAGGCCGAGGTCGGTGGATGATTAAAGGAGGTCAGGAGTTCAAAACCAGTCTGGCTAGCATGATGAAACCCCATTTCTAATAAAAATACAAAAAATTAGCCAGGCGTGGTGGCACATGCCTGTAATCCCAGCAACTGAGGAGGCTGAGGCAGGAGAATCACTTAAACCCGGGAGGGGGATGTTGCACTTTAGGGGTGGAGGTTGCTGTAAGCTGAGATTGCGCCATTGCACTCCACCTTGGGCAATAAGAGCGAAACTCCATCTCAAAAAAAAAAAAAAAAAAAAGAAAAAGAAAGAAAGAAAAACTAGAAATTACTTTATTATAAAATACATCTAGAAATCTTGTGTTTATTAAAAAACTAATGTTAAAATTGTGTGCATGGAAATAATTAAAGTACATCATTATTACAGTTGAAAAGTTGTACATGATAAGACATTTTGATTTTACTGTATGTTTCTACAGAATGGCCTGTTCCCCATCCCAAGGCATGCATGAATTAAATAAGGTTAAATGTGGCATGTGGTATCACAGTCTCTTAGAATTGGTTTGTCTATTTTATTGTACTGAGTAGTCTGTATCTTTGATTATCTCGTTTGAAGAAAAAAGGACAAATAAAACCTGGCCCACAAAAACAAAACAAAACAAAGAAATAAAGCGAGTTTTATTTGGAAGTCTTCCTGAGAGTTATTCCTAAGACCTACGGCCTAGAAGCAGTCCAAAACAACCTTTCTAATAGACTGGTTCTGTCAGAGGCGTTTGATCCAGAGCAACTCCATCTTGGATACGGTAATAAAGATACGTTCAAAAAACAGGTTGTAATAAAGAAGCTGGGCTACACCCACCAAAACCAAGACAGTGATGAGTGTGTCCTCCAGTGGTCCTCACTATTACACTCCCATCAGCACCATGAGAGTACGAATGGCATGGCAATATCAGGAAGTTAGCCTATAGGGTCTAAAAGAAGACGGCAGGAGTAATCCACCCCTTGTTTAGCATATAATTAGGAAATAACCATAAAAATTGGAAACCAGCCCCTCTCAGGGCTGCTCTGTCTATGGAGTACACATTATTTTGTTTCTCAACTTTCTTAATAAACTTGCTTTCACTTTAATTTATGGATTCACCTTGAATTCTTTCTTGTGTGAGATCCCTGAACCCTCTCTTGGGGTGTGAATCGCAACCCTTTGACCCTTTTCTGGTAATAGCTCCAGACTGTAGGACTCAGTCTGTAGTCCTCAATAAGAGTTCTGAATAAAACCAACTTTAATTCTTTAAAAGCTTATTGTTTTTCCTTAGTCGACAGTATTTAATAAAGCATTTTATGTTTTTAGAAGTCCTTACACTTTATTTTTAGTTGCTAAGCCAGACTTACTACCTGTCACTAAGTCCTCAAGGCCTTCTTATCCATTGCCCAAAGCAATGGTCTCAGATATAAGTTTTTTTATTTGGAGAGTTACTTTTATAAAGCAATCCTATAGGCATGCAAAAAGGTAAAACTCTTACATTCCATTTGCTTTTTTAAGTTATTAATACTGAGAAATTAAGCATAAGAGAATAAGGCAAAATGTCAATTTGGAAATCATGCATGTGTGTATTCTGTGTATATGTCAGTTTCCAAATCTAGCCCTAATATAGCTTGGCATCTTTCCCATTAAACCTGGGCTTCATTATTGTTCTTCCAAGATATACTTATCAACTATTTAAATTGATGTCTTCAGTTAAATAATCAATAAAGTTGATTAGTTAGTCCTATGAGGAAATGATTATTCCTAAGAATGTGTAATTTGATGTGTGGTTTAATAGTCTTAAAGGAACTTATCAAATTGATATCTTCTTTTATAGATAATCTTTTCAAGGAGGAACAGAGCAAAGTGATCAATTTGTTGATCAGAGCCAATATGTTACAACAAAAACATAATTTTTGACTTTCTTCTTTTTAAAGATAGGATCTCACTGGGTCATCTACGCTGGAGTGCAGTGGTGTGATCTCGGCTCACTGCAGCCACGTCCTTCCAGGCTCCAGCGATCCTCCCCCTCTTCCTCTTGAGTAGCTGGGACTAAAGGTGCACACAACAATGCCCGGTTAACAGAATCATTGAGCTCCTAATCCACCACTTGCCCATTGTCACACTGATAATAAGTTAATTAATATATCTCTTCCAGCTCCCTTGTCTTAATTATAGTAATGATATCTAATAATTAATTACAAGGATTATGACAATATAAGGTTCTGATGATTAAAGGAGTAGATATAAAATGATTAAGAAGATTCAATAAATATTAGTTAGTAGATGAAAACCCAACATGATCAGAAAAAAAACTTTATTTTCTGTTTTTCACAATTTGTTTTCTGATTGTAAGAAGGAAATATAGAAATTTATAAATACAGAAATTTATATATACAAAAATGTCTGCAGTTAAATTCATTTATTTTCACAAATGTCAACTTTCTAGGTAGCATTTGCTTCTAAAGACGTGGAATAAGAATGAAAAATGTTTTGGATCTGGTTCCATAAAAGCAGAGCCTAATTGAAGGATTCAAGTGCACGCAGTTTGTTGGAGGTGTGCTCCTCAGAAAACACATATAAGAGAGAATGTGAAGAAAAATTGGGAAGCAGGAGACAGCCAAGCAGGGATCTGGTCTCAGGTAAAACCTAGCCTTGGCTGTATCGACAGAGAAGCTACTATGAGCATAAACCTTAATTGGATGTTATCCCTGTTGAGTTCCTGGATGAGCCTTTCTTAACCCTACATTAGGCAGCCATTGACTGAGGGCAACAGATGGTTACTGGGAATTACCTGCTGAAGAGGCAGCTCCATTCAGCGGAAGACAAATTTCCAAAGAAAAGAAGCCCCTGTGAGATTTAGCAGTCAATATGATGGGAAATGATAAGATCTGGTGAGATCATGATTTATTTTCTCATAATCTTAATACAATACCTTGTAGTGATGAGAGTTCAGTGCAGTGCTTAAGAGTGCAGATACGGAAGCAAATGCCTGAATTAAAATTCGTACTCTACTACTTAAGGATTGTTAGGAGCAGGTTAATTAACCTTTCATGTCATACTTTTTTGCAGATACAAAAATACAAATGATATTAGAATAATACTTTTAACATAAGGTAATTTTAAAGGTTAAATAACATTATAATTACTATGAATATGTAGAAAAAAAGGAACATATACACGGTTGGTGGACATACGAATTAGTTCAGACAGGGTGGGAAGCAGTTTGAAGGTTTCTCAAAGGTGTGAACATGGAACTCCCATTAGGCCCAGCAATTCCTGGCTCCATACCCAAATAAAAATAAATTATTCTACCAAAAAGACACTTGCATTTCTACTTTCATCATAGTTCTATTCACAATAACAAGGATATGGAATTAACCTAAGTGCCCATCAATGGTGGATTAGATAATGAAAATGTGAAGCTGGGAATGGTGGCTCATGCCTTTAATCCCATGTTGGGAGGCTGAGGCAAGTGGATTATCTGAGGTCAGGAGTTTGAGATCAGCCTGACCAACATGGTGAAACCCCATTGCTACTAAAAATACAAAAAAAAAAAAAAAAATAGCCAGGTATGGTGGTACATGCCCATAATCTTGAACCCAGGAGGTGGAGGTTGCAGTGAGCTGAGATCACACCATTGCACTCCATCCAGGGCAAAAAGAGTGAAACTCCATCTAAAAAAAAAGATAATGAAAATATGGGTACAGATACATCATGGAATACCACACAGCCATAAAAAAAAAAGAAGGAAATCATGTCCTTTGCAGCAACACAGATGCAACTGGAGGCCATCCTTTACTCAGTGTTTAGCTCCTGCTTATAACCAAGAACATATGGTATTTGCTTAAGAAAATTAATGCAAGAACAGACAAACAAATACCACGTTCCCCCTTATAAGCAGGAGCTAAACAATAAGTACGTGAAGAGAAAGATGGGAACAAAAGATGCTGAGCACTACCAACTGTGGAGAGAGAAAGAGATGAGTGTTGAAAAGTTATCTACTGAGCACTATGCTCACTACCTGAGTGATAGGATCATTGAGTCCCCAAATATCAGCATCACGCAATATACCCGTGTAACAAACCTGCAGTTGTACCCTCTTCTAAAATAAGAGTTGTGACAATAAAAAAACAAAAATATCTTCCACTTTTCACTGTAGAGAAATGTCATGATGAGAAAGAAATGTCATGATGAGAAATTCAAAGAAAACACAGCTAGATGAAAGGAAAAACATATCACACAATAGTAACTGGTAAGTTAATTCTTATAAAGAGTGTAATAAGATTAAAAATTTCATGATATCTATAGTATATGTCAACATTTTAAACTTTAAAAATTTTGTATGTTTTTTCCTCTACTTGAAATAACTATCTACCTATGAACATAATTTGATATTTTATCTTAAACAGTCCTCCCTCTTAATTATATTAGCTTAATACCTCACAAAAGCCATAGACATCCTTAGACTTCTAATTCATTCCTGTTGCTATATGCTCACCACTTTAAGTATTTTCTCTGTTTGCTTCCACTTTATTGAATCCATTTCTTTCTAGCAATACATGTGATGCATTTTGTAGTAATTCAGAAAATCTTTTTGGCATGAAGGAATAACTTATTAATTAAAGTATGCATTATTTTATAAACATTTTTCTTTCGCTCTAATCTATTAGACTGGTTGCCTGTTAAGGGTTTTTGGAACAAAATTTACCTTGAACATACTAGGTGTTTGATAAATATTTAATTAGTGAACAATTAATGGACTAATAATCCTATAAATCATGGAGTTAAAAAGAAGTATGCAAAACTGCTTGTCCTCAGTTAAAGCAGTACATGATTATTTTCAATTATCACTTATTATTTTTAAGTATTTATGAAAATATGTGAAACTATAGATAAATAAGGAGAAAGTGAATTTGGTATTTCCCACTCCCACTGAAAAATATTAAGGTAATACTGAACATGTGTTCATGAAAACTGCTTTAAAAACTACATAAGCTGCCTTGTTATATGTCCATAAATACTATTGTATTTACTTAATTTTTCATAGATAGAAACTTTGGTTATTTTCTAATTCATAATCTATTAAATGCTGTAATAAAAAGTATATAAACTATTATGATTATAATAATAGAATTCTCCTTTATAAAAATTCTTAGAAGGGGAGTTCCTATATTTAAACAAAAGCAGGTTTTAATGTTTTAGTTAACTTTTACCGGACAGTGTTCTGAAGTATTGGACAGTGTTTTACTGTAATTTACTGTAATTAACTGCGTATCACAATGCTCGTTTCTTTTTAAAATACGCAGTCCTTCGTATATATACAAAATACATTTGACATTTCAATTTAAAATTTTTTTCTGTACTTATGTCTAATATTTCCCTATGGTTTTCTATCTTCTATAAATTTATAAACTTTCTAGTTCTGCTGTTTATGCTTACAACTAATCATTCTCAGAATATTAATTTATATGTGCTCTTATGTATTAACACACTATTATTACATATCCCATAACATTTCTTGTAATTTCAAAAAAGAAAAAATAATGTTACTCACATATCCCTACCTGATAAATAACTACTTTTATTCTTTTTAACAATATGTTTCTTTCAATGTATTTTTCATACTCAGTGTCCCTAGTTTTTAACTTCTATTCATGCTCTCTATGTATCTTAAGTATAAATATGCTTCTTCACATTTAAGTAAATAGTAAAGAGCATAAAATATTAAAGTGAAACAATGTATTCACTATTAATTAAACATGCATAATTACCACATGGAAAAAGAAACAAAATAATCAGGAATCAAAAAAATCTGTATCGCTTTATTCTAACTCCTCTTTCAACCTTATCTATATAATCAGCATATAGCTTTTTTATTTTTGAAGTAACTATTTACCTCCTATGGTAAATAGTTCCTTTTTTTATGTACGTATCCTCTGAATTCAAAATAGAATTTTAATTTATGTATTTATACCTAAAATTACAGTTTGCTTTTGCATGCTGGTAAATGTTACCTCAAAGAAACTAGAAAGCTTGTACTTCTTTGTGCCTGACCTCTTTGATTAAATTATATTGGTGAGATTTATATTTGTAAACAGTTTGTAGGACTTCATTATTATTTATTGCTAAATATCATTCCATTGTGTAATTTATCCCAATTTACTTTTTAAAAACTAAATCATTTTAATGGGGACTAGGTCCACTGAGTTTTTAAATTAATTTTTAAATTGATACCTGAAATATATCTAATTTACTTTCACATTGTGTCATCCCCAAATATTTTTTTGTTTCCAGGTTTTAGCTGAAATAATTAAGTTCCACAGAACTTTCTAATACATAGTTCATGGTGCAGATGAGCATATGTTTATGAATATATATTTGTTCAATTTCAGTAGACAATCCTAAACATTTTAGAGATTTTTACAAAGTAGCTATAGTAATTTAATTTTTTTTTTAATTTTTATTGCATTTTAGGTTTTGGGGTACATGTGCAGAACGTGCAAGATAGTTGCATAGGCACACACATGGCAATGTGTTTTGCTGCCTTCCTCCCCTTAACCCACATTTGACATTTCTCCCCAGGCTATCCCTCCCCAGCTCCCCCCACACTGTCCCTCCCCTATCCCCCCAATAGACCCCAGTGTGTAGTACCCCCCTCCCTGTGTCCATGTGTTCTCATTTTTCTCACCCGCCTATGAGTGAGAATATGTGGTATTTTCTTTTCTGTTCTTGTGTCAGTTTGCTGAGAATGATGTTCTCCAGATTCATCCATGTCCTTACAAAGGACATAAACTCGTCATTTTTTATTGCTGCATAATATGCCATGGTGTATATGTGCCACATTTTCCCAGTCCAGTCTATCATCGATGGGCATTTGGGTTGGTTCCAGTTCTTTGCTATTGTAAACAGTGCTGCAATGAACATTCGTGTGCATGTGTCCTTATGGTAGAACGATTTATATTCCTTTGGATATATACCCAGTAATGGGATTGCTGGGTCAAATGGAATTTCTATTTCTAGGTCCTTGAGGAATCGCCACACTGTCTTCCACAATGGTTGAACTAATTTACACTCCCACCAACATTGTAAGAGTGTTCCTATTTCTCCACATCCTCTCCAGCATCTGTTGTCTCCAGCTTTTTTAATGATCGCCATTCTAACCAGCAGGAGATGGTATCTCAATGTGGTTTTGATCTGCATCTCTCTAATGACCAGTGAGGATGAGCATTTTTTCATGTGTTTGTTATTTTACATATATAGTTGTATATCTGTATATTGTATTGATAATATTTTAATTATATAAGTTGCTAATGTATAGTCAAAAAGAATGTTTTTTACTATCTTCTTGGGTTTTCTTGATGTTTTTCATATTCATATAGGTTTAGCTTATTAATCACTATATTGTGGATAAGTGCTTTCATGCCTATTGGTTTAGAAAACTATCTACAGGGAAAAAGCATATTTTTATTTATTGTACTATACAATTTAGATATGCAACTTAGATTTGGATTTAAACATACAATTAATCTATAATAGAATTTTGTGCAGACAGAAAATAGGTGTCAAGTTTTATTTATTTCTCTATTAAATAGTAAATAACTCAGTACCTATTTTCAAAAAGTAGTTCGTGTCTTCTGCTCTATTTAGTGATATATTTTATTTATCCTTATCTTAATTTGTGCTATGGTAATTATTTCAGATTTATAATAATTCCTGATATCTGGATGAGCAAATATTATATTTTCTCATCTTTAAAAGTATTTTCACCATTCTTACTTCTTTTGTTCACATATATGTTTTACAGTCTACTTTTTAAAGTTTTGGTTAAAAATGAATCGACTCTTAGATTAATTTGGGTGCAATGAATCTCATTCTAATGCTAAGTACTTCCATCTGTATACATAATGCCTTTCTTGTTAACTAAATATTTTTTTCTATTTTCTAATTGTCATCAGTTTCATAATTTTGTTATATGTGCCTTTCACATTTTGTTGAGTCTTTTTCTAATTTTTGATATGTTTTCCTGAAATTAAAAAACGTATATCTACTTACGTTGCCAAGTTGTTTATAAAAATTTAGAATTTTTTTATGTAGATTTTGTATCCTGAAAGGTTTCTAAACTCAGTTCTATGTCCCTAAATTTACTGATAAATTCTTTTGAATGTTCTACATTTTTTATGTGCTATGTCCTCTTTAAAAATCTGAGCTTTCTTTCTTTCTTTGTTTTTTTATTTCGTATTATTTTTTCCTTTTGCATTACTACAAAATACATTTTGCATTACTACACTGTATATATCATATAATATAAATTATTATAATTATATAAATATATAAATTATATATATAATATACATAATTTATATAAATATAATATGAATGTATACATTTATGAAAAATATAAGTATGTTTCCAAAGCAGTATGCCAGTGATAATATTGCTCTAAAATTGTATATTTTATGTGTTTGCTATGAAAATAGTCTATTTATAAATTCATAATTCTTATATTTAATGGAGATCATTGGATTTCTTAATTTTATAGATTGTTTTTTTTCACAAATTTTTGAAAACTTAAGCTATTATCAACTTAATATATTACTTTCGTCACATCTTTCATTTTGTTTCTTCTTGGGAATCCAACTGCATGTGTTTTTTCTTCCGTAAATCTTATCATTCAAGAAACAACTCAAAAGCCACCACATAGAAAATGTTCCTTGTATTCACATTTATAGAAAACTTTTTTTTTTTTTTTTTTTTTTTGAGACGGAGTTTCGCTCTTGTTACCCAGGCTGGAGTGCAATGACGCGATCTCGGCTCACCGCAACCTCTGCCTCCTGGGTTCAGGCATTTCTCCTGCCTCAGCCTCCCGAGCAGCTGGGATTACAGGCAGGCGCCACCATGCCCAGCTAATTTTTTGTATTTTTAGTAGAGACGGGGTTTCACCATGTTGACCATGATGGTCTCGATCTCCTGACCTCGTGATCCACCCCACTCAGCCTCCCAAAGTGCTGGGATTACAGGCTTGAGCCACCACACTCGGCCAAAAACTTGTTTATTAATCTAATAGAGTAACTTGTTTATTTTTCTACTTGTCAGTTATTAGTTCCCAATCCAACATCAGTTGTAGGAGAATAAAAATTATGTTTTGTTTTTCAATTTATTGGGAGAACCTAAGAAATGCAGTTAAACATCACCAAATAAATATAGGTAGTAAATAATGTTTAGGTGAAAAAGACAATAAAATACTGTATACTTCAAGAGATAATTTTAAATTCAAGTTCTACCATTTAATAAATTTGTGTTATTAATTAGCAAATCACTTATTGTTTCGGCTCCAGTTTCTTTATCTGTAAAAGTAAGGTTAATAATAACTACATCAAATATTGTGGCAAGTTTTACACTAACATTTATGTATTATTCATTAAAATTTCTGAAATATAGGTAAGGCTTTATGTAATTTTGTCAAACATGCATACACTGAGAAAATTGTCATTTAATAAATTTTGAGATATAATCAAAATTTATAGCCCTGTCTTAAACTTGTAGGTTATTTTCAGAAGTATTAGTTTTAACAAGCTCACTAAATTAATATATTCATTACAGATGATAAAACAACGGACTTATTTTGAAAAGTGTAATCTTAGCAGTTTCATAGACTGTATTAAACTTTTACAAGTATATGCCTTTGTGATAGACAGCTCAGAAACATGTTTCAAGCTTTTATCTATTTTTTCATAACAAACATTATCATTTTAAGCAGGCTTTTTTTCAGTAGTACTCCAAGAGTTATTTCTGAAGTCAAAAGAATAGTATTCAGAGATTTGAAACTGCATTAGAACCCAAAAGCTATGTTAACATTATCAATTTCTGTAGAGTAAAAATTCTGTAAAGCAAGACTGACATCGCCATTAAAACTAGACTCCGCTTAGCATTTTCTTGTTGGTTGCCCTGTGAAGAATAGAAACTTTGGCACAAGAGAGCTGAGGAAAAAAACTTGTGATTATAATAATGCAAGTAATTTTCAGTGTCAAAATAACAGCAATAAAAACACGCCATTGGGAAAAATGAGTCAGTGATGGGATTTATCAGCTCAATAGGCATGTAAATCCTAGTTGTTTTAATGACATATTTTAACACAAACAGGAAAGATTTTATGGTGAAAATCTTAATTAATTTGTTTTTGGTCAGGCTATATTCCTTTCCAAATTTAAAAACATAAGCAGTTAGAATACTTAAAATTAATTGTAATTGTTGACATTATTTACTACCCATTTTAAAATGCCAACAATTGTAATCACTGAATCCCTTCCATGCTAATATAGCCATGCTGAGAAATTCCATTTATAATAATAAATGGAATAAGGTTATTTCAATAACCTCATGACCAGGGGTCCTCAGTGCCTGGGTCATAGACCATTCCTGATTTTTGGCTTGTTAGTAACCTGGCTGCTCAGCGGGAGGTGAGGGGCCACCAAGCATTACTGCCTGAACTCTGCCTCCTGTAGTCCTGGCATTGGATTCTCACAGGAGCAGAAACCCTAGTGTGAATTGCACATGCCAGGGAGTGTGCATATTTTTCTATGCCTCTTTATTACCTCTTTATTTTAAATTCTAACTAAGGCCATTAAACCACAAATTGAAAATTTTATCTTTTTTTATAATCTTAAATCCTTAGTGTCCAATTTTAAATTATAATTTATTTCTTCTACTTAAATGAATTAATAGAAAACATAACACCTTAAAAAAAAAAAAGAAAGAAATATAAGGACCAATTAGCCAGCCACAGTTACAGTTACAAACTGCCCTCCTGCTTTATTTCTCAAAGAATTTAAACATTTTGGTTGTCTACATCTTAAATAGTTTGGGTTGCTTTAACAGCTTTCCACAAACTGGGTGGCTTAAACAACAAACATTTATTTCTTGCAGTTTTGGAGGCTGGGAAATTCTTGATCAAGATGCACACAGATCTGATGTCTGATGAGGGACCATTCCCTGACTTACAGATGGATTTCTTCTCATTGTATTCTCACATGGACAAGAACAGAGAGACAGAGAAAGAAAGAGAGAGTGCATGAGCGCTTGTTTTTGCTTTGTTTGTTTTGTTTTGTTTTGATTTTGAGACGGAGTCTTACTCTGTTGCCAGGCTGGAATGCAGTGGTGCGACCTTGGCTCACTGCAACCTCTGTCTTCAGAGTTCAAACAATTCCCCTGCCGCCGCCTCCAGCGTTGCTGGGACTACCGGCCCCCGCCACCACACCCAGCTAATTTTTGTATTTTAGTAGAGACAGGTTTCACCATGTTGGTCAGGATGGTCTTGATCTCCTGACCTCATGATCTGCCCGCCTTGGCCTCCCAAAGTGCTGGGATTACAGGCGTGAGCAACCGCGTCCAGCATGCTCATGTTTCTTATACAGGCACTCATCCCATTCACCAGGGCTACACTCTTACGACCTAATCACCTCCCAAAGGACCCAGCTTCTCCTACCACTACCTTAATGATGATGATTTCATCATAGGGCTTGAGATGAGACATAAACATTCAGTCAGCAATGCTCTGTGTCAGTATCCACCCTTGTACAGTGCCTTCCACGTTCTCTCTCTCCTTTCTACGCCAAATCTGGAAAGACAAAAACCAAGAACTAATAAGGCATTTTGTCCCATGGAAACTTCCTGTAGGCATGTCCCTGCTGCTTTTGCTCTCAGAGATCCTCTTTTTCTCATGGAAATCATTGTCCTTTTCTCAAAACTTTGTCTTCTCTGTAAAGCTATTCTGCAGAGGCTTTCGATCTCTCAAAGATCACAGCTTCTCTGATATTCCTTTTTGTCACTCTCAGTTCATGCCTCTATTTCCACAGAACATTGCAATTTCAGAAAGAATGAAGTTGAGAGTATGAAACAGTTTATACAACATACTCACAAAAAGTAATGGTTTCTAGCACTAAGAATCCTGTGTGTCTAATTTACAGTGAAATTCAGGACCCAGCTGCTGCTAGCTGGTAAGACGCAACTGTTCAACGTTAAGGTGTTTTGTGAGCTCTTAGTGAGTTGGGAGTAGTTACACGATGTGCATGCTACAAATAAGGATGCCTATACTCACCATTCACAGCTGGTTGCTGACCTTGGGACATGTGGTAGGCTACTTAGTACAGAAATGTTAAGATTCCTAGAAGTCCTTTAACTTAGCTGAGTGGGTATACTAGGCAATACTAAAATTCTTTATAGGGTCTTAAAAATCGGTCTTAGAGTCTCATCCTTAACTAAATCATTGCATAAAGACCCACTTCTTTCTTTGGACATCCCCCGCCTTCCTTATTGAGAGACTGGGGAAAAGAAACAATTTTATTTTTCAATCCAAAAGGTACTGTTTGCAAGCGAGAGGGTGCCAGCGACACTTTATTCATTCTGTCAATACAAAGCAGGTATGCTTTTCATCTAACCCTGAATAATAATTTTCTCAGTCCACTGCCAGCCTCTGCCTACTGTCTTGTCTGTGTCCTTTCAATCTCCATCTGCCACATAATCCCAAAGCCAGTGCCACACATTTTATTCTTACAGCAGCATCCCAACTTTGCTACCAGTTTTAGTCTTCCATTGTGTGAAAATCAACTCAATACTTAGTGACTTAGAGCAACAGTAGTTTATTTTTTCTCATGATTCTGTGAGTTAGCTAGCTGAGTGATTCTCTTCTGGTTTCAGCTGGTGTGAGGTATGGCAGTTAATACTGAGTGTCAACCTGATTGTTCCCAGGTGTGGTGGTTAGTACTGAGTGTCAACCTGATTGTTCTCAGGTGTGGTGGTTAGTACTGAGTGTCAACTTTATGGGATTGAAGGATACAAAGTATTGATACTGGGTGTGTCTTTGAGGGTATTTCCAAAAGAGATTACATCTGAGTCAGTGGGCTGGGGAAGGCACATTCACCCTTAATATGGTGGGCACAATTTAATCAGCTGTCAGAAAATATAAAGCAGGCGGAAAAAATGTGAAAAGGAGAGATGGGCTTAGCCTCCCAGCCTACATCTTTCTCCTGTGCTGGATGCCTCCTGCTCTCCAACACTGGATTCCAAGTTCTCCAGTTCTGGAAATTGTACTGGCTCTCCTTGCTCCTCGGCTTGCAGACAGCCTATTGTAGGACTTTGTGTGATCCTGTGAGTTAAAACTTACGAACTTTTTTCATATATATATTATTAGCTTTTCCCCTCTAAAAGAACCCTTACTAATACGCCAGACACTCTAGGAGTTAGGCTGGGATGAAAGGTTCAAAGTAGTTTTACTCACATCTTTAGCAGTTGGTGCTCCCGGTTAGCAGGTATGCCTTGGTTTTCTTCCATGTGACTTTCATTGTCTAATACAAGGTTCAGCATTTTTTTTTCCACCAAGAGCCAGAGGGTAAATATTTTAAGATTTGTGGGCTACAGGGTCTGAAATACAACTTCTCAATCCTCCCATGGTAATGTGAAAACAGCCATGGAAAATGTATAAACAAATTGATTGTGGCTATGTTTCAGTAAAAATGTATAAACAAATTGATTGTGGCTATGTTTCAGTAAAAATGTATAAAAACAGAAAATTCCAGACTTAACGTGTTTCCTCAAAATTTATATGTTGCTATCATAACTCACAATGTAGTGATATTAGGAGGTGGAAAATTTGGGAGGTGATTTGGTCCTGTGGGTGGAGCTCTCAGGAGTTTGTTTTATAAGAAAATACTCTAGAGAGCTTCCTTATCCTTCTGCTATGTGAGGACAGAGTGCAACAATCATCTACGCACCAGGAAGTGGGTCTTCACCAAACACAGAATCTGCTAGCACTTTGATCGTGGACTGCCCAGCCTACAGAGCTGTGAGAAATGTTTGTTCTTGAAGTCACCCACTCTGGTAGTTTGTTACTGAAGCCTAAACTCACTAAGAAGCTAAGACAGAGAGCAAGCCAGATTTGGCCAATGGGCTGTACATTTCTTCTGCTGCTCTAGTAGGCTACTCTGACCTTGCTTATGGTTTGGAAGTGGCATTCCAAGTGAAAAATCCCTGATGCCTAATTCCTTTTTAAACTTTCTTTATATAACACAATATCCCATTGATTTACTCCCTCTGTCTCTGCTTCTGTTTCTTTCTCTCTCTCTGTGTGTGTGTGTGTGTGTGTGTGTGTGCGCGCGTGTGTGTGTGTCATACTATTGAATATACATTTTTTTTTTTTTTTGAGAAAATAGTTTCACTCTTGTCGCCTAGGCTGGAGTGGAATGACCGGCTCTCCACTCACTGCAACCTCCACTTCCCACTTTCAAGCAATTCTCCTGCCTCAGTCTCCTGAGTAGCTGGGATGGAGACTATCATCATGCCCAATTAATTTTTGTATTTTTAGTAGAGCCAGGATTTCACCATGTTGGCCAGCTGCTCTCGAACTCCTGACCTCAGGTGATCTGCCGACCTCAGCCTCTCAAAGTGCTGGGATTACCGGCTGAGATTACAGGCATGAGCCACCATGCCCAGCCTATATATACTAATATATGGAGCACAAAATATTCTGGATAACTTACTGTCATTATTTATTGGAAAAATCTAACTCTAGTCAGCCCTTCCTACACATGTATCCCAGACCTTAAATAAAACAAAATATTAAAATAAATCTCAATATTATGCCTACTATAAAATCAAAATTGTGGCCCATTAAATCTTTAAATTTTTTTTCTAATTTTATGTGGAAACAACAATATATTATTTTTATTATTTCCTGTGTGACGAGTTGGGAAGCTCTTTTTGCAAACAGCTAAGGAATAAATACTTTAAGATTTATAGAACGTATGTTCTCTATTGCGCATTTATTTTTCTTTTTGTTTTTATATTTTATAACCCTTTCCATTCTTAAGCTATACAAAATCAGGTTATAGACTGAATGTACATTGCAGACTATAGTTTGCCAAACCTATACAATTAACAGTAATTTTAATCCACATTTTTAGTTACCTCAGTTTAGCTCAACAAAGAAAGACCAGTATGCTCCTTATTATAAATATATATTAAAAATATATATATATATAATGAGACTAACACTCTGTTTATATACACACACATGTAAATATGTATTTATTTTAATGAATATATAATACATATATTATATTACATATATATTTATAAGGAGGATATATATGCTATACATAAACATATAAATGCATATATATGTATATATGTACTTACATGTATAAAAATACATATATGTATCTATATATGTAAAAGAATATAAAAATACATACATATATGTATTTATATATGTAAAAGAATATAAAAATACATACATATATGTATTTATATATGTAAAAGAATATAAAAAATACATACATATATATGTAAAAGAAAGTCCAGTAGCCTCCTCATCATAAATATTTGTACATAATATATATATGTGTATATATATATATGTATTTATGATGAGGAGGCTACTGGTCTTTCTTTTTTGAGCTAAATTGAGGTACCTAGAAATGTGGATTAAAATTGCTGTTAATTGTACAGGGTTGGCAAACTATAGTATGGAAAGAACATTCAGTCTTCAACCTGATTTTGTATAGCCTAAGAACTGAGATTGTTTTTTACATTTACAAAGGGTTGTAAAGTATAAAAATGAAAACGACATACAACAGAGAACATATGTTCTGTGTGTATATAATATATATCTATATATTCTATTATTGCTTCACTTAAACTCAGTGTCTTAGTACATTCAGGCTGCCAGAACAAATGACCATAAAATGTGTAACTTCTACAAGCATTGATGCAACAGTCTTTGGCCAAATATTACCAACTCTGTTTCTGTAATATACAGAGGATAATACACCATGAGCATATCCATTTTATTCCATTAGCTTGAAATTGGTTTATTAATCAAAAAGGCACTATAATTGAGCACACTAAGGAAAACTTGGAGAGAACTAATATAATTACCTCAATAGGAGAGTACAAAAAATGTCAGCTATGAAATCTATTTATGATTTAAGAAACCTCAGCAAACCAAGAATAGAAAGATCATTATCTGAATAAAGTTGAAAACATATATCCATCATTATACTTAAGTTTAAAATTTCAAACCATTCCTGTAAGTTGAGCATGTAGCAAAGATGTCTGCTCTTACCGATCTAGGAACATTTTATTGGAAGTCATAGTCAGTGCAATTTAACAAAACAAAATGCAAAAAGGAAGAAGCACAAATGTCTTTCTGTGCAGAATGTATGTTGAACATATTAAAAACATTGCAGTGAATTTCACTCATCTGCTGTGTACATGTTTAACATAAAGTTCATTAAATTTCTGTAGATTATCAATATACCTTTGGAACATAAATTTTTAAAATGATATTTATAAGGCAAGTAAACAACCTTTGTGTATATATTCAAATGATTTTTGATAGCAGTGGCAAGCCTATGCAATGGGGAAATATAAGCCTTCTCAACGATTGTTAGGAATACTCATATCCACATGAAAAAAAAAAAAGATGGACTTACTTTACACTATTAAAAAAATAACTAAAAACTGTTTAAAATCTAAGCATAAAACCTAAAACTATAAAACTCTTAGAATAAAATACAGGGAAAAAGTCTTATGGCATTTCAATTAGCAACTATTTATTTAATATGACTCCAAAAACTTAGGTGAAGTAAAAATAGACTGTATCAAAATTGTAAACTTCGACGCATCAAAGGACACAATGAACAGAGTGAAAAGGCAGCCTACAGAATGGAGAAAATATTGGCAAACCATGTATTTATAAAGGAGTTAAAATCTAGAAAGTATAACAAACTCCTTTAACTCAACAACAACAAAAAACAGATAATCCAATTAAAAAAAAAATGAGGAAGTGATGTTATAATGATACTTCAATGTTTTAACATAGCTAAAAATGAACACAGGTCTCTTCTAAACTATTTTTCTCCTAAATTTTAATATATCTCTTAAGTCATCTACACAGTTACTCAAGTAAGTCAACTAAAAGCAATTCTTGATTTTTCCATTTCTTTGACTTGTGTTCAATTTGTAAAAACATCTTACATATACAGGGAGAAAAAAGTGACAGAAAGACAAAGAAAGGGAGAGAGGGGAAAAAGGGACAAATATATTTGTTTATGTATATAAAATAATACATTTATCTCTGTTTCTATCAAGCAATGTTTATAAATAATCAAGATACATTCTAGTAAAAAGTACCAAATATTTAATAATATTACTTAATATATTTTATTTTCAGTGAGTTAAATGTGATATAATTTAAAAATTAAGTTGGAAATTATAAATACCATGCAGGCACTAACAATAATCAACGAACTTAAAATGTAATTTCACTGATTATTGACATTTTTAGAAGATTCAAAACAATATGACATGCTTTCCTCAAAATTCCATAGATTTACAAATATATCTATATCTTCATATTTCCAGCACAGAAACTATCTATATAGGATTACCTAATTCTAGATTAATGAAGTGATCAGCTCTTGTAACAAATGCAATATACCATGCAATTTTGCATACTTCTAGCTCTCATGGAAGCTAGAAGCCATTTCACATGAAAGTAAAACTTGGTTGTGGCAACATGTGAAGCAAGATAATTACTGCTCAATAATGCAGAAAATAATTTCTATTACCAGCATAAATTCTAGACTAGCACCTGAAGCTGATTTTTTTAACCTCTAAAATATTAGTACAGTTTACACATTAGGCTATGGTTAAATAGCATTAAGAAAATTGCTAGGTTCCAAAACATAAAAATAGATTTAATTTACACCTGTGTTACATGCCTTCTATATTTTCTTCTGTTTAGTATGGTTGAGAACATGAAACTATGTAATTATCCTGTGATACCAATTTTATGGACATAAATTGCATAGAAAAAGTTAACTTTTTCTAAAATTTAATTAAAGGTTTATAAAAAGGATAAGTTCAATTTCTATTTGGTATACATTTTGGTTTTATTTTTTTAACATGAACTGTTTCTCACGGGGGTAGCAAGAAAAATCATAAAACTGAAATGATATATTGAAATTACAAACCTAATATATATATAATATTTTCAGAATGTGTTGTTTAAACTAAAAGCTTTTCTTGTGGTTGTGAAACATAATTTCGCAGAAAAAATGAATAGTTTTTAGTTTCAGTTTTAAACTGCACTATCCATTCACAGAAGCATTTAACACACATTTGACTACTCATTATAATCTTTTCATATGTTCATATTTTCATGAAATTGACACTAATAATCATTTCTTATTTCAGTTATTCCTTTGGGCACTGCAAAGGTACTTACAAGTAATTTCTCTTTTATTCCCCCGTTATAGGATATATCACTTTAAGGAGATAAGAGTTCACAAACTAACTGATTCAGAGGTATAGAAAATTTGGGTTTCTCTCTGGTAAGTAACTGTAAAAATATATATTCATTTGAAAATAAATTTTAAGTCATAGGGAAGATACTAATTAGAAAATATCCCACTTAAGAAAACTGAATTGACTTGAGCAAAATTTTAGGAATTACTGATTTTTTAAAGGGCTTTTCTATATATGTGTCAATACATTTTTACAAGCCGGGCACAGAAAGATAAATATCGCATGTTCTTACTTATTTGTGGTATACAAAAATTAAAACGATTGAACTCATGAAGATATAGATAGACAGTTACCAGAGGCTACGAAGGGTAGTTTCGTGGGGAAGGGCGTGGTTGAGGGAATGGTAGAGATGGATAATCAGTACAAAAAACAGAGAAAGAATAAATAAGACCTACTATTTGATAGCCAACAAGGTGACTATAGTCAATAAAACTTTAATTGTACATTTTAGAATAAGCACAAGAGCATAATTG